>OX375866.1:47788071-48035217 GCA_947359475.1 Heligmosomoides polygyrus bakeri | reverse complement strand
CTACAATATGTTGAAGCGCTCTTCGATGACGGAATGGCAACCAAAGGGTGCACTTGTCACGGATTTAATTTCTCTCTTCTGCAAGAAACAGGATCAGAAAGTGAAATTGTACTCTACAAAGTTCAAGCCCTATTTGACACGCAGCGATAAGATAAGGATTTTCTGAAACGATCTTTTCTATGATCATACGCCTCGATTTAGCGTTATTCGCCGAACAAATATCGACTAATCACATGGAAGATATTAATTTTAGAACATTCTTCTAAAGCATAGAAACCACATTTATCAAAGCTTTGTGAATTTTCCAGAAGCTCCAAAAATCTCCAAGTTATAGCAGTTTACGTGTGGCTACTGCGTTCTCTGACATGATTGATCGCAATTGAAGGATGGATGGACTCCTGCCGAAAATTTTTCTGCCTTCTGAAGGAAAAACGACAGAGAGTGGAATTGTACCATATAAAATTTTCAGTCGTCCTGATTACGCAGTAAAAAACTAAGCTTCTCCGCTGCGATGAGGCTGGATCGTATATACATAAAATTTTCGTTTTTGATGGATAAATTATTTTTTAGTCGAAGCAGATCACCCATACGGATAAAATTCTGCCACAAAAACTTCCAAGTCCTTATCAATGCACAGTGAAAAAATCATGATTTTCTGGATGGAACAGGTTGAAGTCGACTTTGCACCAACGTCATCGGAGCATAAAACTGAATAACTCAAAAAGGTTCATAACTCGGTAAGGTTTTCGAATTTTTAAAATTCCGCTAGCTCTTCAAAAAAAGAAGATGTCTTCATGCGCGGCGGCGGACGGTTTAATTTTTGAGCGAAAAAAAATTGAAGTGACTTCTCAGAAATGGTCACAACTCGGTAAGTTTTTCGAAGTTTCAAAATCCTCTAGTTTTCCAAACTAGAAGAAGAGCGCTTTCTTGCAATATATGAACCAATTTCCAAAAGAGAGGTCTTCATACACGGTGGGAGGGCACGCTTTCTGGTCAACTTTGCGAAAATACGTGTCGAATATCAACCCCCCTCCTCGCGGCGCATGAAGACCCCTTTTTGGGAATCGGTTCTTAAATGGTAAGAAAGCATACTTCCTCTATTTTTAGAAGGGCAAACGGGATTTTTAAACTTCGAACAACAAGCCGGAAAACTTCGAAAAACAAGTCAAAATATCACCGTGGAGGAGACAGAGGCAGCTCTGAAGAAGATGAGGCCAGGCAAAGCGACTGGGCCCGATGACGTGGCAGCTGATTTGTGGAAGTCAAAGTTTTGGAACCCGGCTGAGTGGTTGGCGAAGTTCTTTAATCAGGCTGTAGCAGAGAAGAAAGTACCTGACTGCTGGAGCCAAAGTACAACGATTCTGCTTTGGAAGAAGAAGGGCAGTCCTGCAGACTGTTCCAATTACCGTTCGATTCGCTTGCTTCCGCACAGCATGAAGATCTTTGAGCGAATTGTCGACGGACGAATTCGTGACATCGTCCAGCTTTCCAGCAATCAGTGCGGCTTCATGGCTGGCTGTGGCACCGTTGATGCCATTCACGCTGCCCGCCTCCTGATAGAGAAGCATCGCGAGAAACAGAAGCCAGTGCATATCGCCTTCCTCGACTTGGAGAACGCATTTCACGCCAGTCAACGAGCGCCACTTGGACCAAGCTGCACTCACGCGTGAGTGCAGCTTGGTCCAAGTGGCGCTCGTTGACTGGCGTGCTCTGCGACAAGAAGATACCAAAGCGCCGGAAGTCAAGGATCTATAGAACCGTCGTCCGGACGGTAGCAGTGTACGATGCTGGATGTTGACCTGCGATCAAGGAAGTTGAAACGCGCCTCACCGTCATGGAGACAAAAATGCTACGCTGAACGGCAGGAGTCACGCGCCTAGACCGCATTCGCAACGATGTCATTGGGCAGAAGTTCCGTGTCGCGCCGATAGCTGACAAGATGCGAGAAGCTTGCTTACGATGGTAAGGCCGCGTTCTGCGTGGAGAAGAAGACAGCGCCCACAAGATAGGCCTTAACTTCGAGGTAATAGGAAAGTGGTTTAGAGGGCTCCCGGCTGATACGTTACACCTGGACTTGAAAGTATCTGGTGTCCACCCTGATCTAGCGCTGGATCGGGAAAGGTGGCGTCATGACACCAGAATAGCGGGCCCCGCTACGAAGCGGGACAGACGCTGAAGATGAAGAAGGGTATTGCCGCCTTCCCTTTGAGAAAAGAAAACTGAGGCGAGGGAAATCCACTGAGCAATCTATTTGGACGATTGCTGTGCTGCTCGAGTGATATGAAGCCAAAAATTCGTATAGATCCTGGTATTTGGTTGTCAACGCTTCTCTTTCTTCCAGGATCGGTGTGCCCAAGTGTGGCAGTATATGTATACATGGTGTCTCAAAAAAGTATGCACTGTTTAAAGGAGATAACTTTGCTCACTGTAGAGCTACTGAAGAAGCTAAAGGATCACAAAGAAGTCTGAGAAAATACAAACTTTCTGACATTGAGCGGCATGGAATGCACCATACACTCCTCTGAAATTTTGCATTTTACACTCGATTGAAAGTGTCTCGCTTGAATGCATGTTATCATTTCTTCACAAAGTGGCCGTTTCAATTGATTTGTGGTTTTTTAAAGGTATAAAACTTAAAAACTTACTTAACTTGATACTTTGATACTTTGATGGTCCTTTTGTCAGCTGGAGGTCTTCTCAGCGGGGACCACAACTCTTCCAGACCGCTCGATCTCTGGCTGCTTGCATCCAGTGAGGCAGACTCCGCTCTCTGAAAGATCTTGAGAATGAGTCTGCCCATCGCGTTGGCGGTCGTCCCAGTGGTCTCTTATGGTCTCTCGGGAGCCATTCTGTGACACGAAGACTCCATCTATCGTCCTTTCGTCGAAGCAGGTGTCCGGCCCAGCGATATTTGGACTTCTTCATGTACTGCAGCGGGTCTGCTAATTGCGACTTCTCCCGTAGCTCCGAGCTTCGTAGGCCTTCTTTCCATTGCTGACGAAGGCTTGTCCTTAAAAGACATCTCTCTAGTGCACGATGCGTAGTTTGCATTGCTCTGGCGATTGTCTTGTTGTCGGGCCAGGTTTCCGTCGCGTAACACATCGCAGGCAGTACAGAGGCGTTGAATATCGAGGCCCTGAGGCCGGGATCCTTGACCTGGTCGGTGACTTCGCGAATCGAACTGAAGGCTGCCCATGCTGCGCGTCTCCTGCGGGCGATTTCAGGAGCGAGGTCGTTATCCATGTTCAGCTCTCTTCCCAGATAGACGTAGGAGTCGACCTGTTGTAGAGCGACTCCATTTAACCTTACGAGTCCCCCCGTGTCATACCACTGGTTGACCATAAATTGTGTTTTGGACATATTCATGTCCAATCCAATCTTCATACCTGCCACATTGAGCTCATTCAGCATTTCCTCGACTTCTGCCGTGCTGGTAGAGATGAGAACAATATCGTCGGCGAAGCGAAGGTTGCTGATCCGTTTACCGTCGACAAGGTAACCTTTATCGTCCCAGTTCAAGTCTTTCATGGCATCCTGGAGTGCCGCTGTGAATAGCTTGGGAGAAATCGTGTCTCCCTGCCGTGCTCCTTTCCCGGTAGGAATTTTAAGCTTTCGATCGAACAGCTGGATGGTAGTCGATGTGTTCGAGAAGCATTCGTCGAGAAGTCGGATGTAGGGCGATGGTATACCAGCGTGCAAAAGTGCGTTCAAAACGGCGTTGATTGTGAGTCAAACGCTTTCCGGTAATCCACGAAGACAAGGACAAGTGGGAGGTGGTATTCGCGGCTCCTCTCGATGAGCTGTGAGACAGTCTGAATATGGTCCATTCAGGAGAAATCCTTGCGAAACCCTGCTTGCTCCACTGGCTGAGATTCATCCAAGCAACGCTCCATGCGGTTAAGCAGTATCATGGTGAAGATCTTGTACACAACCGAGAGGACTGATGGGTCGATAGTTATTGATATCCTCCTGCTGACCTTTTTTGAAGATTAAAACTGTTTTCGACTCTTTCCATGAGTCCGGAATCCTACCAAGTCGAAGGTAGTGGTTGAAGTGCTTGGCAAGAAGTGAGCAGAGGGCACTGCCACCCGCACGAAGGAGATCAGCAGAAATGCCGTCCGGTCCGGGAGCAGTGCCCGGCTTCATCCTTCTGATGGCATGAGCAACTTCTGATTCCAAAATGGGAGGTACTTCCTCAGCTGGTGGCATCAAGCATTTCGGGACAGTGATGGAAGAACGGAATAGATCTGTGTAGAATTCTTGAACGATGGCCTCCATCGCTCTTCGAAACGTTTGCGTTGTTGCATCCTTATCCACAAGGGCTGACATTATTGCCTTCTGATCGCAGAGATCTCGTTTGCAGCGCTTTATGCTTGAACCTTTCTCAGCGGCTTCTAACAGCTTCAATCTCCTGTAGGCTTGAATGGACTCCTTCACTGCAATTCGATAGGCCTTCGAGATGGTGACTTTTTCCAGATGGGAAGCATTAGGATCCAGTTTAACAGCTC
Organism: Heligmosomoides polygyrus bakeri; assembly: GCA_947359475.1. Lineage (NCBI taxonomy): Eukaryota > Metazoa > Nematoda > Chromadorea > Rhabditida > Heligmosomidae > Heligmosomoides > Heligmosomoides polygyrus. The sequence continues at coordinate 48,030,709 of OX375866.1, read as the reverse complement.
TTCTTTGCTCCAAGAGTTTAATCGCATGTGCGTTGAGTCTTGAAGCAGACGGTGATGTGGCTCCGCAAGAGCTGCTAGCACATTTCAACAGTCCTTTGGAGAGAAGGTCGTAGTCTTCCGATGGATCTTCAAGAAGATTCCAATCATACGACTTTATTGCATATTCCAACTCCTCAGACTTGAATGTGGGGATCCTCACCGGTGCCGGTTTATGAGTGTCACACTTGAACATCCTCTTTTTAAGAGTCATCTTCGCACGGACGAGACGGTGATCCGAGCCGGTGTCAAATGAAGGCAGCACGGAGTCGTCGAACAGACTTCAGCGTCTGTTTGTAAGAACATGGTCGATCTCCGAACGTGTTTCTCCATTTGGGCCTTCCCAGGTCCATCGTCGGTTTGAAGGCTTCTTAAACATAGAATTTCCATGGTAGAGACGGCACGCGGATAGCAATTCTATCAGGCGCTCTCCGTTTTCGTTCCTTGAGGAAGCTCCATGTGGTCCTAGCCTCCATTCGTCGTGATCATTCGTACCGACGATAGCGTTAAAGTCACCAACGACAACTTTGTAGTAGCTCTTCTCGTCGTTGACAGTCCTTTCGAACAGCTTGTAGAATTCCTCCTTTTCTTCATCTGTGGCCGCAGATGTTGGAGCATATCCATTTAAGATGGAGATCGTTCCTTGATCTTTGGTTTCCAGACGAAGAACAGCTACTCGCGGACTGATGATCTTGTAAGAGTCTACTAGGTGGTGCACTGTCGAATTGACCAGAAATCCAACTCCGCCAATATTCTTTCTGTCCACCTTTGCTCCGATAATGAGAAGCTCATTGTGGTCGGTCCTTCTTATGGTTTCCGTTCTGCCTTTCGTTTACTGCAGGGCGATAACGTCGTATTTGATGTTGCGGCTTCTGTAAAGCAGTGTCCGAAGATCCTGCTCAGATGCGATCGAACGACAGTTATAAGTGCAGACGAATAGGCAGTTTCCGTGTCGTGGTGGGAGGGAGTTTCCGGTAGTCCAATTCCAATGACGTCCTGATAGTTTAACTCCGAGATTAGATGGCCCCTCGCCGGAGGTGGATGCAACCGACGTCGTAGAAGTCCACCTCCGGCGCGCGGAGGACTGGGGCGCGGGTTTAGTTGTTTGAGCCATAGCGGTGGTCTGGATATCTTAAAAATGCATTTAATATTTGGAAGATTCTCATATTGCTGCTGCTGAATCTTTTGAAGATGTTTGAGGCTGATATGAGAGGACAGTGTAAGAGATTTCTGTGGCGTGTGAACGGTCAAGATTGCGCCATGCACTAGTTTGAAACCGTACATTTTAGACTCGATTGAAAGTGCATGGGCTGAATGCCTGTTGCAATCTTGTTACTGCTTTGCCAGATTAACCTGTGCTGTGCTTCTCTTAACGTTTAGAACTTGCCATTCACAAGAAATACATGTGACATGCGAGTCTATTGATTGCATAATTTAAATGTGAGCCGTTCCAAGACGGATTCTATGGGCTGATGAAGCAACATTCAAGCTGCATGGAGAGATTATTCGGCATAATTGCAGCTACTGGGAGACGGAAAACGATAAGAGAAACACAGCACAGGGTAATCTGGGCAAGTAGTAGCAAGATTGTAGCAAGCATTCAGCCCATGCACAATCAATCGAGTGTGAAATGCAAGGTTTCAGGCGGTAGCATGGCGCAGTCTTGACTATTTGCACAGAAATCTCGTTGCCCTGTGCTTTCATATAAGTCTCAAACATCTTCAAAAGCTTCAAAAACAGCAATGTTAGAACTTTTCAAACAGCCTGCATTTTTTAAGATACCCTGCATTCTTCGGCAGCTGTAGTGTGTCTTAAAGTTTTAAACCTTAAAAAAACACAAATCAGTCAAAGCGGTCACTTTGTGAAGGAATTATAACATGTATTCAAGCGAAACACAATCAATCGAGTGTAAAATGCAAAATTTCAGACGAGTGCATGGAGCATTCCATGTCACTCATATGTAAGAAAATTTCCATTTTCTTAAGCTTTTATATGAGCTCTCAACTTTTTCAGCATCTTTACTGTGAGCAAAGTTATCACTTTTCAAAGAGTGTATACATTTTTGGAGACACCCTGTACTATATGCATGTGGACCACTGTCTTGAAAGTCATTCTGCCTGTTACGTTCAACACGTGTAGATTTCTGAAGACACTGATTATTTACCTTCAGGAACATTTACCTCCAGCAGTAGCCCTTCAAAGTGCAAAGTCGAAGGCTGGTGCTGCGGCTCACGGCCGTCGTTCCAATACAAAATGTGACTTTTTGCACCCTAGTCAACCGTCACGCACTTGCATTTGCAGTTCAGGTACACAGTTCCGCAGCACCTTCACTTTGTCCTCGATGTGTGCGCGCACATTCTTTGATAACGAGTCGGGATAACTCCGAGGAATACAAAACCGATCGAATCAATCGCAGATTCATGTTTCTAGGACTGACGGCTACATATGTCTGCTGAGGGAAGGAAGATCACATGTTGCAGTGCCACTGCTATTTGATCTCTGACTTCCGAGCTAACCAATCAGGCGACCTCGTGGGCCCAATATAAGGCTCTCCCATTAGTTGTTCAGTGTTCCTCTGCCTACTAAGCCGTTATTCCCTCCGTCGGATCTTCTTTATTATGAACCTAGTACGGTCTTGGTTTAGCACTTCAGCTAAAGCTTCTGCTGTTGCAGGGTAGGCTTCTCTAGAAACAAGAACTTAAACATCGCAGTAAAGTCAGCCTGTGGAAACAAATGTTAAATAGCTAAGGCTATAAAGAGGATTCGTTCGGCCGTTGAGAACGAATTGAGGAAAACACTCAGTCGACAGTGAAGGCCGTCCATGAACTCTCCTCTCAAAAGCCGTTGCTCAGCCGTAGTTGGCTCTAATGCGTATCTACGGCAAAGTATATTAGTCGGACCTATTATAACAATACCAGCGCCGGTTGCGGGCTTCGCCCGCACCCGACTCTGGCCAGGCGGGCCACGCTAGGCTAGCCGGCTTCGCCGGCGTCGTGTGTGGTGAGCCATGTGGGGTCAGAAACCCAACCCAACCTCGAGCCCGCTAGGGTCCCCACAACCCAGCGTCGGTTGCGGGCTTCGCCCGCACCCGACTTTGGCCGGCGGGCCACGCTAGGCTAGCCGGCTTCGCCGGCGTCGTGTGTGGTGAGCCATGTGGGGTCAGAAACCCAACCCAACCTCGAGCCCGCTAGGGTCCCCACAACCCAGCGTCGGTTGCGGGCTTCGCCGGCAACCGACGCTGAGTAAGGAAGCATCCCTAGCGTTGATAGCGAAAAAGTGCAGAAAAGAGTAACCGGCCGTCATTGTGCACAATGGAGAGAGGTTCGGTATCTGAGGACAGATTCGTCAACAGACAACAGGGTAATGGTCAAGGTAGGGCTGTAGACATAGAGGAAAATTGGACGGAAGAAATGTCATCTGCGATGCAAGTAATAGTAAAAATGTGCAAAAAAGAGCAGCCGGTTGTCATACTGCACAGTGGAAAAGGATTCAATTATTATGGAGTCGTAGCTTCCCTGGTAATGGGGTAGTGGTAAAAGTATGGCGGCAAACATAGAGGCAAATTGAAACAAAAAACGGCTTATGTGAGGCAAAATAGCAAAAAAAATGCAGAACGGAGCAACCCGTTGTCATACTGAATAGTGGAAGAGGATTCAATTTCTGTAGTAACAGCAACCCTGGTAGTGGGGTAGTGGTAAAAGTATGGCGGTAAAAATAGTGGAAGGTTGCACCACACAGGAGAGCTGGGAAGGAATACTGAGGTATGACGACTAGACACGTATTGGGAAGAGACCTCGTTCGAAATCACCCTACGTCAGGCAGTCGATGGTAGTCGATGGTAAACAACAGTGGTGGTTGGGAAGAGACCTCTTTCGAAATCGACACGTATTGGGAAGAGACCTCTTTCGAAATCACCCTACGTCAGGCAGTCGATGGTAGTCGATGGTAAACAACATTGGTGGACAACTGTCAAGCGTCTTCGTTTGGACAACTGGCAACCGCACCGCAAACTTAAACCGGCTAGCTAGCCAGTGTACGAATTGCGGGTGGCTAACATCGGACAAAAAACCTTTCCTCTTTTATATATGGGGGGATTTGTTGCACAATTGTTTGATTTCTAGTTAGAGACCTTCTATTCTTACTTGAAGTTGATCGAATTTGGTCAGTTTTGAACGTTTGCATCTGTTCCCAAAGGCATTCATACTTGTGGTCTAGTATGTTGTTGGATTCATGCGCATGACAGCCATTTGAAATTACCACGTTGTTGAGCGACCATGATCGATGTTGCCCATCTGAAGTCGACTGCCCATGAAGTCGATCGGTTGCCCATATTTGTTGAAGTTGTTGAGCGACGACGACGTTGCCCAGCTGAAGTCGACTGCCCATGAAGTCGACGTCGATCGGTTGCCCATGAGGTCGAGTTCGAGCGTCGTCGTCGTTGCCCATATTGAGTGAAGTCGAGTAGTAGTCGAACGTTGAACTGCAGCTGTCGATGAGGGGGGGGGGGTTGAAGTAGCTGGAGCTGGAACTCCAGCTAATTGCGGGGGCGCTTCATGGGGTTCCCATTAAAGGCCCGACGCTGGGTGCAAAGCAGAGAGTTGTGGTCGAGACCACAACCCCCGCACTTCACACCACAGTCGTCTTGGTGACTGGGCTTCAGACACCTTAGACATAAGAGGAGCCGCGATGCCTGCGCCGTCCTGGAGACGGAATCAGGGAATCGCGTGCACCTCCCAGTAAAATGCGCGTCCCGATTCTCTTCGACAGAGCAAAAGGCGCAGGCGGATGTCGGGGCGCTGCGCTCAAGCACAGTTTTGAGCGCCGCTGCATTGGCCCTCATCAGCTCCTCCATATCCTCGAAGCGGGAGATGATATAGGCGAGTAGCGTTGCCGAGTCGCACTGGTCGAGGTTGGATAGAGCAGTCTTCATCTCGTTGGTGAATGTCATCATGGTGAGTACCGATACAAACCCCCGTGCCTTATATGCGCTTTTTCGGCCTGCAGTGCTTATCTTTCCACCGAATGATTGTCGATTTTGTTCCTAAAGGATATATGAGAGTGGGTGGGAGTTTGCGCTGAGGCCCGATTGATAGCATATGTGCACAGCGAGCCTTTTTTTGTGTTGCGATGCACTCGATTGATATGCAGAGCACGCAATAACCCTTAAGCATCTCTCCTTGATTATTTTCATTGCTTAAGGGATCTTTAAATGTTTAAATATCCGTTGCTTTTCTGTACTCTTCGTGCGCTCTACTACACATGATGAGCGCGTGATGATACCCGCGCGATGTACGAAACGCCCGCGGGTGCAGTCTGCCAGCAGGCGAGGACGACCGCGCTAGTACCAGCGCGATGTACGGAACGCCCGCGGGTGCAGTCCGCCGCGTAGCAGCGAGAAGCGCGCACGAATTGTTTAGTGCGCGGGCGCGTTTGTGCCGCCCGGGAGTGCGTGTGCACGGGCGGCAGATTTTTGGCACCTAGTAGGGGAGTTCGCCCGAACGGGAAAAAAGTGCCACCCGCCTTCCACTGGGAAGCCGGGTGGCCCGCCCCCTCCGCGCGACTTGGGAGGGGGCGGGGGTGTCAAATATAAATTGACACCGGTGTCGACCGGAATGGCCACAGACGCCCCAGAACGGGGCGGGGACGGGCTCCGAACTTGAAGCCCGTCCTCACGGGTCTCGCCCTGTATTGGCGAGCACCCGCCCTGCGCCATCCGGCGACAGGGCAAGGGAGAGGCTTTGCCGCCTAAGTCGTCCACGGGGACGGACCATGGCTGCGGTGGCCATATTTACACGCATATGGTTCGAATTCACTGTAGTTAGATACGTAGGAGGGTGGTTAGTATATGGATGATATATGTGTTCCAATATATGTGTATATCATTTAGTGGTGGCCGTGCATTCACTTTGAAATGGTTTCTTTCTTCTGATTGCATCCTACTTTGAGAACAAACGTCCATATAAGTTTGAGTATTGCTACGACGAGGTTGCTCACAAGAGATAGTACGCTTAGGAGAACCAAAGGTCCTGCTAGATAGGTTAGACCTGATAGCACCACGATGGAAGTCACCGCTGCAAGGGTCAGTCTCCAATGGTCTTTGATAACGTGTATTAGAGGGTCGGTATTTGGTAAACTTATATCGGAAAACCACTGGTGGTGTATTGGCACACTATGTGACCTTGATTCAAAGACGGACATGTTCGACACTATTACGTGGTAGAATAAAGTACCGTTCAAGAGGAACTTCGTTGGATTCTCCGAACAGTGCGCGTTGCACTTTTCGTGCACAGATGGTTGATCAAAATGGAGGGCTATTGTATTCTCCTCATTAGAGGGACCGCATTTGAGCAGGAATTCCTGTGTGTCGCATGTAACTGTGACAGTAGAGTTGGATTGAGCATTGCATACAACTGTGAGGCGCGCTCCAAGCGTGCAATCATAGCATCCCTTTAGTTCGGAGATCGTGAGTTCGCACTTCTGCCTAGTAATTAGTTCAACTGAGCCTACTAGAAGCTTCGATTCTACACGTAATACGAACTCCTCTTGGTCAGAGATTGCAGAAATATCGTTATCGGAAAATGCTATCGTTCCATAAGGTGTCGATAGAGGGAGTTTGGTTTCATTGTGATCGAGCACGCGGATAGAGTCCGCTGGACATTGGCATGTGCGAACCGAAGTTCCGCAATTGCACCGCATCCGATTGGAACATGTGTCGAATCGACTTAAGGCTTGTATGGGATTATCACAAGCGATAGGAAGTTGGAAATTGCGTGGCAATAGGTATGAAGAATTGGCCGAAATTGCGAACCGTGTGGTTTCTAGTGAAGCCGCTGGTCGTTGAATTGAGGAAACCGTTATGTTGAAATTTGCCATTTCTTCCGTTACATACGGACGAAAGGTTTCTGTGAAAACTATAGTCTTTTTAGCAATAGTTATTTCAATGGCGAGCTTGATGGACGGAGTCCAATGCGGACATTGAATCACCTCAAAGATTCTATTCGAAAGAGGTTTGTGTGTGATTCTGTAGAACCAACATGCAGGTTTAGGTAAGAAACACCCGCAGAAGGCGCCACCGCAACTATTTAGACAGCCGGAATAACCGGGATATATCCTGGTGTAGTTAAGCTCGGAAACGACCTCGTTTGGACCAAGTTTTTCACATTTGTCTGCGATGCATGAACCAGCTTGTGCGCACCGTTTCACATGAAAGATTTGCATTTTGGTTGGTCTGCTGAAGAACTCGGTCACCTTTGAACATTTAAATTGGATGCTTTGCTTTCGAAACTTTGCCATTCCAACGGTTTGATTGTCATGTATTATTTCTATGCATAGTTCCGATTGTAATCGATTGAATAACAGCTCTCGGCTGTACTCGAGGTGGCAATGGTTGTTATGATTACAGATGACCTCTGCAGAGTGGCGCATGAATCCATGCTGGCATGCGGTTACAGGCGATATTAAGCAAAGTGCTAGCGAAATGAGTAGAGCACCTGGAAGAGGTAGAAGCTCAAAACTTGGTACTGTGCTCGTGTGAGGTAGCACATCGATCTGCTTACTTCGCTCTGTGCGTTGGGTAGATGAGTTCGCTTTCTTTCCTAGTTTGGAAATGAGCCATGCCATTCCTAGCAGTACTATGATAACTAGGTAAAAAATTATTGCGACGCTGGCGATTGCGCCTGCAGGCCAACAATGTGGGTTGCCCAGTAGACTTTTAGACAGTAGGTTTTGATGATCGCAAAACTTAGCACGCTCACATAGCTGAAGGTGCTCTACAGTAGTTTCGTTGCTAATCGTTCTTAGGTGAACTCTGGCGCACTCTTCTGTAGGAGAGATCGGAAGCGTGTACTCCAATGGACGTGAAGTGTTGCGCATTGTCTGGCACTCCTGGTCAATGCACAACTCGAACCAGCCATATATTGGTGGTATATACACCATGCCCTTAGAGCATGAAATGAATGATTTGGCTGCAGCAGAAGGTGATATCAAGGCTGCAAGAGCAAGGATCAGCAAGGACGACGTTAGCGAATAGGAAGTATGTCGATGCTCTACATTTGTCTCCATATTTCGAAAAAGATCATAGGCTCGCGTCTTTGACTCACGAGGTATCGTCTGGCGATTTACAGCACATGTGGGTTCTAGAAGGGACTCGTGTGCTACGTCATCAGCACTGTTGATCGTCCTAGTTTCTTTGATCATATCGCAGGAATCATCGATAGTACTGCGAATTTCTAATGGATATATTTTGTTTAATGGCCTGTGGATGATGTTTTTATTCGGCATCAAGATTTTGGCAGATCTTATCAGTCCATCGGATGATGTTATGACCTCGGTAATCTTACCGTAAGGCCAACTTCCCCTAGGCAAGAGATCTTGTTCTATCAGTACGACCTCGCCCAATTCGGGGTAGTCCCTCTTTAGGTGGCGAGGTTGCCGAAGCTGTTGTTTTTGCATTTCTCTCAAGGACACGAGGTATTCTGACCTCCAAGTATCCCAGAATTTGTTTGCGATTTTCTCGGAGGAGCTAATAGCTTCCATAGCTTGTTTCCTCGATTGAATGAACTCTGGATCATAATCGTGGTCCTCGTCGTTTCTGGCGAGTTCTCCCTCGGGGAGAGAAAATGCAATACTTCTTTGTAAGAAGTCGACTGGACGAAGGGGAATTTCCGCGACGTCGTCAATGTTGAGCTTTGTTAATGGCCTTGTGTTGAGAATAGCTTCGATCCTTGTTAGGACTGTACACATCTCGGTAACTTCTAGTCTTTTTCGTCCGACAGATTTATTCAAAGCTTTCTTCACTAGTCCAACTAGTCTTTCCCAGACGCCTCCCATCCAGGGTGAAGCTGGAGGATTGAAGACCCATTTAATTCGTTCAGTTGCACAGTATGTTATTAGCGAGTGGCCTGTGGATTCGTTTTTCTCAAACATTGTGGCTATTATCTGCTCACCGTGTTTGAAGTTTGAGCCACAATCGCTCCTCATTATTTTAGGGACACCTCTCCTAGATATGAATCTTGTGAAGCTGTTTAGAAATGCTCCTGTGGAGAGATTTTCAACTAGCTCCAGGTGGACAGCTCGTGTTGTAAGACACGTGTAAAGGCAAACGTACATTTTGTCGTTAGTTTTCGATGTGAATGGTCCCATGAAGTCACAGCCCGTATTTTGGAAGGGCCGAGATGCGATGACCCTATCTTTGGGTAGGCTCGGCATTACTGGAGCGCCTAGTGGTAACCCGTGGAATTTTCTGCAGGTCGGACAGTTTTTGAGAAACTTTTTGAACGCCTGTGATGGGCGAGGTATCCAGAACCTTTGACGTGCGATAGAGAGCGTATGCTCCTTACCGCAATGAGCATTCTTAAGGTGAATTTGCTGAACAATGAGTCTGACAAGCTCTGACTTACATGGTATGTAAATCGGACACTTAGTGTCTTGTGGGATTTCCGCGTGTTGAAGGCGCGACTCATGTCTAATTATGCCATCCACGTCCATAATGAGTCGTTTGTCAGGAAATCGTCTTTGTAGTGAGTCTAACGTTACGTCGCGTTGTTCCTGGACAAGGATAATTCGTTCGGAAGCAGAAATGTCGTCAGGTGTTATTTCGTTGACGTTATCATATTTTGGTATAGCTGACAACCTGATGACAGTGGCTCGGTTTTTGTTAGTTAAAACTGCCCATTTACGTAGCAGTTTGCCAACCAAGGCTGTCGTTCTTAACGCCTTGTCCAAACAAGAGAACCTTGTCAAGTCAATGACTGACGGCAGGCTTCTGGTGACCTGTGGGTGGATATATACCAACGCAGGTGCTACAATGTCCACCTCTGTAGATATTTCCTTGACATATTCTATCGATTTTATTGGCCAGGTATTCTGGTTGTGTTCTAGCCATCTGGGACCATATACCCAATCGTGGGTTTTTATAGATTCCGTGGTTAGTCCTCTTGTTCCTGCGTCTGCAGGGTTGTGAGATGTGGTAACATGGAAGAAAGAAACAGGAATCCCCTTGGATGTTATGGTGTTCGTGATTTTGTTGATGTGGTCACGCATGTTGCTAGCAAATATGGGTAACTTCTTCGTGGTCTTTAGCCACCATAGTGCTATTTCGCTGTCAGTTACGATGGAGATTGTTTCTATTGTGGTGAGCATGTTTGCTGTTATGGACTCACTGAGACGGGAGGCCATGAGAAGCCCAATGAGCTCAAGCCGAGGAATGGTCTGACGACATTTTTTTGGAGTGAGTCTCGTTTTTCCACTGATTAGGCTCGAGACAGATCCTGTCACTATATCCTGTCCATAAGCACAGGTTGCAATAGCAGCTTTGCTGGCGTCGGCGAAAACCCATAGACGCATTTTGCCACCTGTAGATATGGATCGCTCTACCGTAACCGAGGCATTATGTACATCCTTGCATAAACGATTCCATTTTTCGCATGTTTCTGCGGTAAGATTGCTTTTCCAGTCAACTCCTGTGTCAAATACTTCTCTCATCATCGATTTTAAGTGAACTAGAAGAGGGCCCACTGCACCGAGAGGGTCATAGACTGAATTTATTTGACTTACGATGTCTTTCTTCGTTAGTTTTGCCACGGGTGGAAATTTCGTACCGATAATGAACCGATCGGTCTCCGTCTGATAATCGACACCTAGCAGCTTCAGACGACTCGATTCCAATCTGTCTTCCACTGGGATTAGGTTGTTCAGTTCAGCGCAGTTGGAAATGTACTCTCTTAAGTTCATGCCTATTTCGGCAAATAATTTTTTTGATTCCCTGTATTTGCGTAGAGCTTCAGGGATGCTGTCAGCTCGCAGAAGAATGTTATCGACGTACAGATTACTGCATATTTCACTAGCTAATTCTGTGTCTTTGCTCTTCAGAAATGAAGAGAGTGCCATATTCAGGATGCTGGGTGAGGCTGTCACTCCGAAAGGAAGTCGTTTGAATCTATACTGAATGAGGTTGTCCCTTGTAGGAGCAGCGTCCATGTTTCTCAGCCAAAGAAATCGACATAGGTCTTTGTGACTGTCCAGCAAGCGGATTTGAGTGAACGCGGCTTCTATGTCGCACATCAGTATGATTTTTCCACTCCGGGATGACAGTAAAATATCGTGTATTTTGTTAACAAACGCTTCTCCCTTGTGAGTTGCGTCATTCAGAGACAGTTTTCCTCGCCGCTTTGATGAAGCATCGAATACTATGCGGAGAGGAACCTTTTTTGATGATTTCCACACACCTGAGTGGGGCATATAATATGTTCCGACTGAGTTGTCCTCGGCGGCGGTAAAGGTTTCTATCATTCCTTCCCGCTGGTAGTTTTGTAGTATATCACAGTACCACTTACGCTGTAGAGGGTTCTGTCGGAGCGAGTTTTGTAGCGACTCCAGCCGTCGTATCGCAATTGAATAGTTATCCTCCAATTCAGAGATATTATCTTTCAAAGGAAATGGTGCTGTTATATAGCCATTTTTAACTAACAGCTTCTTGGAATATTGCTCCAAGTATTTTGTGGCCTTGTCATCTGGTTGGGATTCTTCGTTAGAAATCCCCAAGCCCTCCAGCTCGAACATTTTCTGGAGAATTTCTCTCTCCGTAGGTTCGAAAACTGCTGTCATGCCGTAAGAGACTTGATTGTGAATTTCTGATGATAACACTCCTTTACCGTATATTGTCGGTCCAAAAACGGTTTTCGATATATGTAAACCTGTAGGGGTTCTCATCCCACAAGTTGGGCTAGTAACTAAATCGTGGAAGTAGTCTAGGCCAACTAGAACATGCGGTATTTGATGTTCTCCGCGCAACTTGGAATTGGCGAGGCATAGATTATTTGCTTTCAAGAATTCTATATCTGATTGAGCTAGTTTCACACTTGGAAAGCCGTTGGTAATAACGGGTTTTGTTTGAAATTTGAGCTCTAGTTGTTCGCCAAAGGCTGTTCCTACTTTGACATTCACGATATGGCTTTCAAACCTTTCGATGTGTCCTCCAATTCCAGACATTGTACATATTTCAGTAGTTTCTCGTGGAAGGCCTAGATCCGCAGCTAGGGATTCTTCTATAACGGTTTTTTGAGCGCCGGAATCGAAGAAGAATAGAGCTTTATCATACTGCTCTTTTCGATTGTTCCATATGTTGCCCTCGGCCGTCATTAGGATCAGTTGCGAGGTGATAATTCCATTCGCAGTCGAGGTCGGTTGCTCAACCTCGGCGAATGTTTGGGTATTATTGTTGGGAAACCTGACATTTTGGTTGCGCCGTTCACTATTACGATTGTACTGCGGTCTAGTCTGGTTTTGAGATCCCTGATTGTTTCTTTGTGGAGGGTTCCAAGCTCTAGTTTCCGAGTTTTGAGATCCCTGATTGTTTCTTTGTGGAGGATTCCAAGCTCTATTTTGATATCTTGGCTGCTCTGAGTTACCTTTGGTACATAGAGACATGTGGTGTTTTTGTCCACACTGAATGCAGTCCGGCTGTTGGCAGTCGAAGCTGTTATGGTTTAATGAGAAGCATTTCCAGCATACATTTTGTTCTTTGACAATTTTGCACCGTACTGTTTTATCGCTGATTGTTCTGCATGCTGCTGACGAATGGTTATCTCTGTGGCAAAACAAACACGCTTCCTTATTATTATGAGGCCGAGCAGTGATATGCCTTTCTTTTGATGGCGTAACTCTGTTGTTTACTCTGTGACCGAGTCTGCTTTCGACATAGGTCTTAGCCGCAATCTCCTTTTTGAGGTGACCCATTAGGTCCTCGATCGTTTGATTGCGTTCGGTTTGGCAGATTACCAACACTGGCTTGATAACATCCTGTGGGAACTTGGCTAGAATGGTTTCCGACCAGATAGGATCACACGTGTTTCGAACGTCGTAACCGGCGGAAACCATCTGGTTTATCAGCACCTGAATTTGTTCGATTGAAGATGAGCAGCTATCGGCAAAATTGGATGCTGCTTTCATGTTCACAAGCTTCTGAACTATCTGGGAGCGATTCACTGAGTAGTCGCTGTAGGTTTGTTGCAGGGTTTTTATCATCCAGCTGTAATTTTCAGGCAGAGGCTGAATTCCTTGAATGGCGTTCTTTGCTCTACCTTTTAAGCTTTCTCTCAAGAGAATTATTTTCTCAACAACGTCTAGCCTCTCGTTTTTATGTACTAGTGTCTCGAAGATTGCCCAATATTCGGCAAATTCTTCTGCTTTTCCATAAAATTTGGGCAGCGATGCTTGCGGAGGGTTTATGGAGCGAAGCATTTTTTGTGCAGTGTGGCTCGGCTCCGCAAGAGACGAAAGATGCGCATCTGCTTCAGAATTGTCGGTCCTGACCTGGCTTTGTTCATGGACAACCTGTAGGTCAGGATTGTTCGTTGTCTCGTTAGTGCTATTTTTCTGTGAAATGTAGCCTAATTTAATGCCCATTCCTTCTCGGGCACTTCTTGACTCGTGGTACCTAGCTGTCAATTTAAAGATCAACTCGCTTGCGTCAGCAATCGCTACTTGTATCTGCGATTCCTGCTCTATTTGTTCGATCTCTGCCATAAGATCTTTTTTCTCGGATTTGTTCTTACAATTCCTATACTCGTCTCTGATCTCGTTGTACAATTTTTGAAGGTTTTCTCTGCCTTCTCTGACTTGCTTTAATGCGCTCAGCAAAAGTGCTATTCTCGAACGAGATTTTTCATAATTTTCTTCATCAGCCGTTGGGTATTCCACGACTGACAAGTAACCCTTATAGAGTGCTACTAGCTCATTAAGCGTTTTTGAGCACAGCATAATGGGTGCTTTGTGGAAGTAAAGCGCCATTTTTTGCGACTTTTACTTTTTTTCTCAAATTTAAGAGAAATTACTCCAAGTACTTTGTACGGGAGATTCTATTCCTTTATGGAATGCTTTGCCTCTAGGTAATGAATACGAGAGGGCTTTTACTCCAGGTACTGCGTACGGGAGATTTATTCCGTTGAGGAATGGTTTGCGTCTAGGTAATGAATACGAGACGACTTATTCTCTTGAATCAGAGAATGCGATCTTATCTTCGATCGACTTTATGCTCCAGGTCCCAAAGTTGTCACACTTTGACACGGGAGACTTAGGCTTGTTAGGCCGTTGCACCAAAATATTAACACCAATGGGGGAAATTAGGACTTAGCGTCCAAGGAATCGGGGTTCAGTGGTTTTTAGGAAGACGAGCACGAGATAGTCCCGGCAGAGAACGTCTTTATCTGAAGACAGTAGCAAGAGTGCCGGGCCCACCCTTGACTCGGGGCGGGCCGACAAAGGTCGCATCGTGGGCGACAACGATATCGTTGGCGACGACGATACTTTCTAAGAAAACGAATTTTCCTAAAATTACCCTCATGATGGAGCGCACCAGAAGCATCTTTTTTTAACGTTCATAAAACCTGGGCATGTTATAAGAATAGATATTATCCTTCTGTACCACGCAGGTTTGTTATGGTGGTAAAACTTTATTTCGGCCTGACGGCCATTCAAATGCCTTTGAAGAAGACGAGTTGTGTCGAAACGTCAGGCCGAAATAAAGTTGTGCCACCATAACAACCCTGCCTGGCACAGAAGGATATTAGTATTAGTAGGATAATATTAGCCTTCTATTCTTACTTGAAGTTCTCATCCTTTTTTACTTTGAATGGTGAATTGATTTCTAATTTGTGTTGCGGAGTTAAGGTTTTAGTATGAGTTGCGAGAATTGACAGGTCGTTGCCTTCTTTTTCATACACACTGGTTTTCACCAGTTGCATTACTGAATAAGATTCCGTGATGTCGATATCACAATCAAATCTGTCAAAGTTGTTCTACGAAAGCAAAGCTGTCTGTATTCAGTCGCTTTTCGCTTTTCTTCGAAAAGCTGTTAAGCTATCAATGGTGTTCGGACCCTTTGGCTAAGGAAAATGCGCTTTTCTGGTGCCCGTTCTCCGTCTGGGGAGAGATCTGACACGTTGAGATCCTCATCTCACCGCAATTCAGCGAACTTCCTAGGGTGTTGTCGCCTCCGTCCAATCAATTAGCACTATGTTCTCTTCTGGTATTGCAGGGCGCGGAACAGTCACAGTCACATTAGTCATGTGTCGTCAACATTTCACTAAAGGATAATGAAACGTCTTCAAGGAGTTAAATAAGAAGGCAAAAATGAATAGGGAGTAGAAAAGAGTTCTGTTTGTGCGTTTCAAAAATAGACAGTACAAAAAGCCACAGAAGAACAGGAGTTTTAGTCAACATATATACAAATATCTGGTCTCTCTTCTGATAAGCTAGGACTGCGTAAATATTTAAATAGACATAACGCCATTCTAAACATACACTAATTCGTTCAAAGTATCGAATTCAGAAGACAGACCTCACGCGTGCTTAACGGAAGGAAATGATGGCGCAGACGTCGGCCGTTCGGCCTTTGCACCTAGCGCTGCGTTGATAACAAAGCAGCTCTATAACGCCCCTTTCTAAATTCTGCAATCGCTCAGCGAGTATAAAAAACACCTAAGGCGATTCGAGGCCGCCTGAAAAGCCTCGCCCCATCCCTTCGGGCAGTCTAACTGGCTGCCCGGACTTCCTCGCCCGCACGACAGTGCCTGACTCTACCGTGCGTACTCCAGTCAAACACAGCAGCACTAAAGGGCCTCATTCCCCTGACCCCGAAAGAGCCCCCATTTCTGCAGCGATGGGAAGGACGAGTGCGGAGAGGCTGCTAAAATCTCAGGGCCTAACCAGGCTGCGCAAACTGTGAAGAACTACGATTACAGTCTGTACTTACAAAATCATGCTCGCATCGAAAGGATCCGACGAGGACCTGATGATGCAAGCCATGAAGATCAAATACGTCGTCATCGGAATGACGGGGGCGGGAAGATGCGACTTCCACGCCGCCTACGACTCGGGAGAAGAATTGGTCCAAGAATATGCGACAGCAAGCGAGTAGGTGAACTCGTGAACACGCACTTGGCCATGAACATCGATTCGTACGAGTCTCTAACAAGCCGAATCGGATGTCTGCAGCTGAAGCGATGTGGCTCCATTCCAGCATTGATTGTGTTCGTTGCGCATGCCCCAATATCCGACTACTATGACGAGAAGCCTTTACGTGGAGCTGGAGAAATAAAAGGAGGACCACACCTTCTTTTATACAATGTGATCGTCGGCGACGTCAACGTCAAGACGCCGTACGTCTTCTATTAGAGAAGCACCGCGAGAAACAGAAACCGGTGCATTTTGCCTTCCTGGACTTGGAGAAGGCCTTTGACCGCGTACCGCGTGAAGTTATATGGTACGCGTTGCGGCAACATGGTATCCCTGAAGAGCTTATTGAGTGGGAGCGCATTCTGTACTCTTGCCCAAGGAGTCGAGTGCGAGCGCCAGCAGGCACCTCGATAGAATTTCCCATCTCTGTAGGGGTGCACCAGGGATCTGCGCTATCCCCACTGCTCTTCGTGGTCGTGATGGATGCGATCTCACGAGATCTCCACATGGCGGCACCTTGGACGCTGCTCTATGCTGACGACGTCATGCTTGCCTGTGAAGATAAAACCGAACTCGAGCGACAGGCACAGGCGTGGTGCGATTGCTTGACATTGTTCGGTCTCAAGCTAAACGTCAAAAAGACGGAGTACTTGACGACGGATGTGGATGAGCACGGATCTATTAAGATCAATGGTACTGAGCTCTCACGAGTCACATCTTTCAAGTATCTCGGATCAACGATCACGTCCGATGGCAGCCCAAAGTTGGAGGTGAATGCGCGTGTGAGCGCAGCCGATTCCAAATGGCGCTCGCTGACTGGGGTGCTCTTCGGCACCTGAGCACCTCAAATCGAAGGTTTATAGAACAGTCGTTCGCCCAGTAGCGGCGTACGGTGCTGAGTGCTGGCCCGTGACGAAGGAAATTGAAAGCCGCCTCAGTGTAATGGAGACGAAAATGCTACGGTGGACGGCTGGAGTTACGCGTTTGGAGCGCGTTCGCAACGACGCCATACGACAGAGGTTCGGTGTCGCCTCGATAGCCGAGAAGCTGCGCGAAGCTCATCTTCGATGGTACGGCCACGTCCTTCATGCTAATGACGACACCGTCCGGAAGATAGGCCTGAACCTTGAGGTCCCTGGAAAGCGGCCCAGGGGACGCCCGAAGCAACGTTGGCTAGATACGTTGCATTTCGACTTAAAGATGGCTGGTGTGCACCCTGATCAAGCATTTGATCGGGAGAATTGGCGTCCCACACCAGAAGAGCGGACCCGCCACCAAGCGGGACAGACGCTAATGAAAGTGATGATGATGATGAATGATGTGTCATAATTCAGAACAAAAGGTAATTTCGAAGATAAATTGTGATTTGCAAAAAAAACTGCTAGCAACGGGAACCGAACAAATATCTTCCAAAGACGAACTGAACCAAAGAATTCGGGATCTATCCTAGTCTGAGGGGGCATAAATGTTTTTACGTCTTTATTCCCTACCCTGGGGTTCTGCGAGAGCTTCAGCTGTTGTTCCATAATGCGAGGGCTTTCGTTTAATTTGAGTAGATATGGTTGTGTGGCATGGGATGACCTAGGAAAATGACACTTTGGGGTTGCCCTCCTCCGACTAGGATAGATCCAGAATTCGCTTTAGACATGTCATATTGTCATGTACATATATGGAGTCAAAAAAATCAATAAAGTAAAAGGTCTGGCTTTCACATATTAAATACAGCCAAATTGACAACAACTAAAGAAATTTTACTTAACGATTTTACCGATTTTCACGCAAAAATTTTTCGTTAAAAAATAGTCGTTAAAAGTTTACCGAAAAAAATTAACGCACACCCCTGATAGGAACCAATATCTCCGATTGCTCCAGCTACTTGTATCTGGATCGTCAATATAGCAAACGATCTAGCGCCAGAGCTAAGCAGGAGGAGACGAACGGCTTGGGGAGCTTTCAAAAGTGTCTAAGAAATCGTGAGGAAGACGAAGAACGTCCGACTCCGTGCCCACATATTTGGCCCCACTGTTCTTCCTGCCCTAACATACGTCGCAGAGACCTGGGCTATACGAAGGTAGGATGAACACGCGATAAGCGTCGCGCAGCGTGGAACCGAGAGGACGATGCTCGGAGTGACACGACTCGCGCAAGTGAGAGAAGGCCTCCGGAGTTCCGAGCATCGCCGACGTTCGAAGATCAGAGATGCTGTCGCGGCCAAGTTGTCGAAAATTAGGTGGGCCGGCCACGTAATGCGCTTCGTTCACCCGCTAGACGAGAGCCGTCGGCGCTTGGATTACACGAGACGTCAAGAGAATACCAGGACGCCCACCAAGCGTTGGTCGGACTTCTTCGTCAAGCCCCTGAACGACCGATATGACGCTCTTCGTGTCCCTCGAGCGAGGAGGATCCATTGGACCACTCTGGCACGCGACAGGGACGAATGGAGAAGCTGCTGAAGCAACTCGATGATATAGGTGACAGGTGAAATGTTAATCTTTTGGTGACCACAGTAAATAAGGGTGTTCTTGAACGTTCGATTATTCGAACATTCGACTATTCGAAATTCGACCTTTTGAAAATCGAACGATATTCGATTATTCGAAACACGAATTCTTGAAAAAGAATGATATTCGATTATTCGAAATTTGAACTTTTGGAAAATTGAATAATATTCTATCATTCAAAAATCGACTATTCTTTCCAAGAGCAAAGGTTATACATATATCTTCATCTACATCTCGCCAGTTCGCCGGCGGTCCACTCCAGCGATTGCCTGAGTACATAAATCGTTTGAGGTCTGGCGGTCCACCCCGACGAGTGTCAGAGATAATATGGGCAGCTAGTCAAGCTCTGCTGTGTGAAGGAAGCACTCCGGGCAGACAGTCTGAAACTGCCTGAAGTAGGACGGTACTTTTCAGTTGAACTTGAATTGCTTTTCGATGTGCTCCGAATCTGCCCTGTGCGAACTTTTGCTAGGGCCGACGTTCAGGATACAATCTCCGCGGAGGCGAACACAATCACATCCTCTGCGCACTAACATGTCTGCCCGGCGCAAGAGCCTATCCCTGGAACCCAACTGCGCCTCTAGATAGACATGGTCGCATTTGGTTCGCGATTCATTCCCCATCTACCAGCGGGGGACGGGGCACGTGGCACTGCGACAAGCGGCCCGAGATCGTACTAACAGGGAGTCCTGAGATTCTGTAATGAGGGAGATCCCTTCATGATATCCCAGAGAATGTTTGTGGAATGCCCGTCCATCTAAATAACCTATTTAAAGCAGGTATTAATTACCGCCGTTCTTTATCCTTATTCCTATTGTTAATCTTCTTCTTCTTCTTCTTCTTCTTCTTCTTCTTCTTCTTCTTCTTCTTCTTCTTCAGCGTCTGTCCCGCTTCGTAGCGGGGTCCGCTATTCTGGTGTCATGACGCCACCTTTCCCGATCCAGCGCTAGATCAGGGTGGACACCAGCCGCTTTTAAGTCCGTATGTAACGTATCAGCCCAGCGCTGCTTCGGGCGCCCTCTAGGCCGCTTTCCTGTTACCTCGAAGTTAAGGCCTATCTTGCGGACGCTGTCTTCTTCTCCACGCAGAACGTGGCCGTACCATCGTAAGCGAGCTTCGCGCATCTTTTCAGTTATCGGCGCGACACCGAACTTCTGCCGAATAGCATCGTTTCGGATGCGGTCCATGCGCATGACTCCTGCCGTCCAGCGCAGCATCTTCGTCTCCATGACGCTGAGGCGACTTTCCGTCTCCTTTGTCGCAGGCCAACACTCAGCGCCGTACATCGCTACTGGCCGGATGACTGCTCTGTAGATCTTTGACTTAAAGCGCTCTGGTATCTTCTTGTCGCAGAGCACGCCAGTCAACGAGCGCCACTTGGACCAAGCTGCACTCACGCGTGAATTCACTTCGACCATCAGTTTGCCGTCAGACGCGACTGCTGATCCCAGGTACTTAAAGACCGCAGTGCGTGGAAGCTCGATGCCGTTAACCTTGATGGAGCTGGACTCGGTAACGTCCGTCGTTAAATACTCGGTCTTCTTCACGTTCAATCTGAGTCCAAACCGCTCCAAGCGATCACACCAAGCTTGCAACTCTCGCTCGAGTTCTCCTTTATCATCGCTAGCGAGCATCACGTCATCGGCATAAAGCAACGTCCAAGGGACGGGCTTCTGAAGATCTCGTGTGATGGCATCCATGACGACAACAAAGAGGAGTGGGGAAAGCGCAGAACCCTGGTGTACCCCGACAGAGATGGGGAACTCCATCGAGGTTCCAGCTTGAACTCGACTCTTTGGACAAGAGTAGAGAATTCGCACCCACTCTATGAGCTCTTCGGGAACTCCATGATGTCGCAAGGCGTACCATATCACTTCACGCGGTACGCGGTCAAAGGCCTTCTCCAAGTCGAGGAAGGCGATATGCACCGCCTTCTGTTTCTCGCGATGCTTCTCTATCAGGAGGCGAGTGGCGTGTATGGCATCAACGGTGCCACAACCAGCCACGAAGCCGCACTGATTGCTGGACAGCTGGACGATGTCCCGAATTCGTCCATCGACAATTCGCTCAAAGATCTTCATGCTGTGCGGAAGCAAGCGAATCGGACGGTAATTGGAGCAGTCTGCAGGACTGCCCTTCTTCTTCCAAATCGGGATCGTCGTACTTTGGACCCAACACTCAGGCACTTTCTTCTCCGCCACAACCTGATTAAAGAACTTCGCCAACCACTCAGCAGGGTACCAGTACTTGGACTTCCACAAATCAGCTGCCACGTCATCGGGCCCAGTCGCTTTGCCTGGCCTCATCTTCTTCAAAGCCGCTTCAGTCTCCTCCACGGTGATCTTCTGAACGGGGCCGTGGGTTGGAGCCGTTGAAGGGATGGCTGGATGAGGAAATTCTACCGTAGAGATTTCCTCAAAGTAATCGCGCCATCGCTTCAATGCCTTCTTGCGGTCCGTAAGAAGATGGCCGTTCTCATCATTGATGCCGAAGAACTTCTCGATGTCCTCGGTCTGGCGATGGCGATTCTTTGCAAGTCGGTACAGATACCGCTCACCATCACGAGACTCGAGCTTCTCGTTGACATCTCCATAATGAGTGGCTTTCGCAACAGCCACGGCCTTCTTTGCAGCTTTCTTCGCTTCTTGGTACTTCTGCCAGTTATCGGCTGTCTTTTCGCCGAGAAACACGTGATAGAGCGACTTCTTCTCTCGAACCTTCGCTTTCACGTCGTTTGTCCACAGCCATGTCTGCTTGTCGACCTTCCGTCGCCCAGGCTTCGTAATGCCGAGTTCTGACTGTGCAGCTTGACGAATCGCGTCGGTCACCTTCTTCCAAGTTTCGTCGACAGTCGTGACTGTCGGTAACCGCACGCGAGAAATCACAGCTGCTTCCTTCTCTCTGATTCGCCACCACTTAATTCTATCTGCACCGCATCGCTCAACCTGCTTCAGCCTCGGAGGGGCGATCTTCAAAGTGCAGATCAGCGGTCGATGCTGTGGGGCGACCGTCTCATACGGCACGATCTTCGCGTCTGTGACAAGACTCCGGTCGCGATCTCTCACAAGGACAAAGTCTATCTGCGACTTGGAGCTCCCACTATAGTATGAGATGAGGTGGGAGTCGCGTTTTCGGAAAACGGTGTTCACAATGGTGAGATTATGCGATTCCGCATACTCAAGAATGCGCTCACCATCGGCGTTACGTGATCCGTATCCGATCCCACCATGACAGCTGTACCCGTCTTTCGTAGCACCTACGTGCCCATTAAGTTCACCAGCGAATATGATGACATCTTTCGACGGTACCACTGCTGTCTTCTCATCAAGCAGGCTCCAAAACTCTTCCTTGGCTTGATCCGAGCAACCAGTCTGCGGAGCATACGCTGAGAAGAAGTGATAGAGTCGCTCCTTAGCGGCGACAACGATCTTCATCAATCGATCGTCAAAGCGCTCGACGCTTACAATCGAGTCACGAAATCGTTCGGAGACGATTATTAGGACACCACTGGTGGTCCTGGGACTTCCACATAGAACGGCCTTAAAGCCACGTCCTATATCCCTTGACTTGCGGCAGGACCACCTCGTCTCCTGCACCGCACAGAAATCAACTCTTCTACGCTCCAGTGCTTCAACCAACTCGCACGAGCGGCCCGTCAACGTACCCAGATTCAGCGCAGCCATGCGGGTCCTGCTTACGTTACGGGACTTTCGGACTAGCTCAGTTGCCCCCCGATGCCGTCCTCGCATCAGGGACCCTCGCATACTTCTCACACTCGCCGGGCTCTGCGAGTGCGCGTCGGCTCCCGCGGACGCCGTAGCACTATCTCGAAACACTTGAGCTGTCATACCCCTTGTGATGTGACATGGGTCTTCGTAGGCCGGCCTGTCACAAGGGCCTGTCGCCTGCAATCGAGTGTCCGTGTTCGGCTTAACTCGCAGAGCGAGTAGTTTCCAGTGGCCACGTGGAGGAACGGACATCGCCACCCTTATTCCTATTGTTAATGATTGTTTAAATTCAAACAAATTTTTACCGCCTCAAAAACCTCGAATACAACCTCATCTCTAAAAGTTTTTCGCAGTTAACCGTTTACCGCCCTCTAACAGTGAAAATGCCGCCAAACCTGATATGACATTCATCAGCATCAGGTTTCGTGGTATTTTCACCGTTAGGAGGCGGTTAGCGGCTGATGAATCTGTCCCCAGCTTACCAAAACACAACCCGAGAGGAAAATTGTTACGCTTAAGCAATAATACTTAAGTGATCTGTCTCCAGTGACATATCTCGGAGAGTTACCTTTGTGGAGCACTGGCAAACAGAGAAGCAGTGGATTAAAAACGAAACGACGCGTATTACTTTATCATTTTGCAAAACTATTCTTTTATTACAGAGATATGCTACACATCAGAGCTCAATGCCGCGTCCAACGTATTCCAGTTCTACCCACGTAAAAATGGAATTTGGTTGGTATAATCAAGCTGCGAAGGTTTTCAAGGGTAAGCTTTCCACTCTTCCATGACAACAAAGCTTGCTCATTGTTCAGCAACATTCTATGGTACGTTGAAATTGGAAATTACTCGTACAGCATCACTCCGGTGATAATGGCTTATGCTAGCCGCTCACAGAGAGCGTTCTTTTAACAGCTCTAGATCAGGTTTAACACTGCAAGCGTTTTTGCTGACAATGCCAAATCAGTCGTATTTTCCTACCAGGGATGCTGTAAACCTCGCTCCGATTCATGACTCACAGGTCGCTGAATGAAAGAATGCTGACAAAGACCAACCACTCTGATTGACCAAGGGGTTCAGTGAATGAGAATTCAGATAGTAGGAGCAGAAATTTGTCGCCAGATTTGTCACGCCCTTTCAGAAGTGACATCTGTAAAGAATATCACATAATACTTTTGTAATACAAAATTTGTCTTGTCAATACAAAATTCCTAAGAATACGGGTCTCTTCCCTAAGGTGTGAGTGCAATCGGTGCTTTCATGAAACAGCGATAGAATTTGGATTGTCTCCGGGTAGCTCTATGCCCTCCTCCAAGTGGTTTTGGCGCTTAATCAGTGTGCGCGACAAACTCACGTAACAACGCAAGATCTGCATTTTTGAGTTACCCGCGTAATAGTCACCTTCGTTGTTAAAACAGCAGGGCTTGTTTGCATCAGAGAATTCTTCTTCGTGTAGCATGGCAAGTCAAGTTAGCTTTCACGTTAACTTCTGTCATACTTCATACTATTACATATTATTATTACCTTATACTATTGTTGCATATTACCATATCATTAGTGCGCAGCTCTGTCATGTACGCTTACAGTGCCCAACTACGGACAAAACTGCAGTTGCTTTACCGGCTCTTCAACTGCAGTACGCACGAAATTGTTGGGTGCCGTATGAAAACACAATGATTGAACATCTCTGACTCATGAAGCGCACGTTCAAATACAGCCACCTTCCCGTTTTTATTGCATGCTGCCACCTTCCTATTCGGCGAATTCATCCACTGTACATTTCGCCAAACTCATAGGGAAACACAAGTTGGAAGAGCACTTATTGAAGGAAAGACATGTTGGTAGAGGAGTTCTTGCTAAAAATTCAACCTCGCACTGACCTTTCTGCATTATTTATGCCATCCTACTGGTATGACAAAACTTTTGAGGAATTCTCGATTGCAGCAGATCGCTTTTCAGTGGTTGAATGTCTGAGTTTTTTGATTAAATACTGCCACGACAGAAAAGTCAATTAAAATCTGAAAAATCTCGAACGGCCAAACGTCAATGTTTTAGGATGAAGTCCATTCTGAACTGGGTGAAGCATTGGTATGTATTAATATTAGTGTTGGGAGAAGACTACACAGGTGGAACTGACGAGGAAAGAGCGGCTTTGCAGGTCGTAATGAACTGATTCTCTGATTTTAGTCGAACATCTTCTTCAAGCGACTCGTTTTGACATCAGTAAGGGTCGACTAAGTTATTTTGCAGCGTGGGTGGAATCACTATGAATACCTTTTCACTCTGTGCATATCGTGTGAGCCATTCCGTTCTGTAAGCCCTGCGTGAAAAGCTTTACCTTCAGCACAATTCAAACGGAATGAATGCAAATGTAGGCGTAGACCTATACGCGATAGGAAATCATGTTTATTAGGCAGATCGGGCACTCTGCAAAGGCGAAGGCGTCGAATCACCACCTGCAGCGGGAACCGGGTTGTTCGCTCCGGATGCTGCTGCAAGTACCATTGGAGTTCCAGCAGGCGAATCGAAACTAACCTTCCGTTCCAGTGTCAGGGATGACTGGTAACCAGCCACAGGAGGAGGAGGTTGGTAGCTGGATACAGGAGGTGGAGGCTGATAGTTGGACACTGGTGGAGGCGGTTGGTAGCTGGATGGAGGTGAAGGAGGCTGATAACTTGATACCGGTGGAGGCTGGTAGTTGGATGTCGGGGGACCGCAACATGATGAGGATGGCTGCTGATATATTTTAGTTTTTATGTAGTAAGCGTACTGCCACATGGGTCTCGGGGGGAGGAAGAAAATCGGAGGGGGTATGGGTGGAGGTGGCGGTGGTGGTGGAGGAGGAACTGGTACTATGACTGGCTGAATATCGACATGAACCACTTGTTCAACCGTTCCTGTTGGAGTGTATGCTCCTCGCACGAGCCTAAAATAAAGGAACGTGAGTTGTCTGCGAGCTTCCTTTATGTATTTCTCAAAGTGAAGGCGTCAAAAACTTGGCCACGCAATACCCACTCTCTGAAAATAATGCTAGTTTACGTTACAGTGTAGATATATAGCTTTAGCACAAATTGCTGGTAAGAAATGTTCGGGTTGCGTACAAAATTATTCTCACGGTTACAGCTTTGTTAGCCCAACAAAACCTAAGCTTGATGTGGACCTCGACTTTGAGAATTCGCGTTTACTTTTTTGCTCATGACTAATTCCTTTATGCTTTCGTTCAAAGCTGATGTCGTTGGGAGAAAATCCCAATAGTAAGAAGCAATGATATTAAGCAGTTTAATCCTACTGCTTCCTTCTTATCTATTTGTCTTTCAACCAAGGCAGAACTGCAGCCGTTCTTCGCAGATGGCTCGATACCAAGCACATACATATTGTCGCCTGTCGCCCTAATCGGGAGCGACTTCCGATATAACGTAGTTTTTTGGAACCGGTCAACTTGCACAATACAGACCAACTCCGCTAAGGAAGCGTTGTATAGAGCGTTTCTCCGTTATAGCGATGCTGATCGCATTTCGCGTCAGACTTACTCTACCTTGGCTTCGTTCATCAAAAGCAACCGTGTTACAATGTACTAGAAAAATCAGAGCACTAGCTAAGCCGCATGGCACATGTGGGAGTGTCATAGAGCGACAATGGCACACGGTGTCAGGCCTGCCAGTCTATTGCGAAATTCTCCCAGTGTGCATGCTTTCACTGCGGTGAGGGTTATAAGGTCAGAAGCACCAATTTTGCCCAAACTTTGTGCATGACGGTTACATATTTGGGGAGATGTTCACAAATCTGCAGATCACAAATCCGATTTCGAACTACTTTTGTGAAAATCAAACTTCGTTATTACTCCACTTTCAGAGAGCTGGAAAAAGGTGTTTGTTAGTTTGTTAAATCACCAAATGCAAAAACAGCAGCATTGATCTTTACTAACCTCTGTGAAGCATTCGCTATGAAGCTAAGGGAACTGTTCACAACATATTCAACTCCTTGTCTACAAAATCAGCACCCCACTTGTTTTGATATCATACAAATCATACATTCGCTTTATTCTAGAAAACGGTGCCACAGTATTTAGCCCTCATTTGATAAGTAGTATACAAAGGCATGAATCAACTCGGAATGGCTTCACTAAAAAGCTCACGCTGCTTATATGTCACGATTACACTACCATACCTCCGACCTCTCATCGCAATAAAATTTTCAACTGTCGTGTTTCAAGACTCGTATGAAGCGGAAGGATCTGATGGTGATATTCAAAATGATTACTAAAATGGTGGCACTAC
Organism: Heligmosomoides polygyrus bakeri; assembly: GCA_947359475.1. Lineage (NCBI taxonomy): Eukaryota > Metazoa > Nematoda > Chromadorea > Rhabditida > Heligmosomidae > Heligmosomoides > Heligmosomoides polygyrus. Next base: position 48,004,213 of record OX375866.1, on the reverse strand, counting down.
CACTTCAGAAGTACTACGCGATTCAGAATTCTTACACAAGTGGTAGGTGTGTGAAATCTATTTCTCGACGGCGAGATGTTCCATCCTCTCTCATTACACCAAAGTAACAGACCTGTCGCGAATCTTATAGAGTAATTAGTTTCTATGCTTGTACTGTAATGATAAGATTTTTTGGGCTTTGTTTTTATTAAATGTAGCTGTAGCTATTTGTTCGTCGAAATAAACAAATAGGCCATATAGGAAAACAAAGCAATCCAATTTCAGCGGCTCTACGGCAATCTTAACAATAGCGTGGGAATTAACGTTTAAGAGGTTCCTGAATGTGGAACGTACTGACCATTATTTTCTTATTAACAAAAAGCAAACTTTCATGTAAAGAAAAAATTTGTTCAAGGGAATCAACAAAAATGCTACTGGTAATGATGATGCTGTCAAAATGCCCTATCTGATGACTTTAAACTAGGACGCACTAGACCGCTAATAACATTGTTAAAAGTAAGCATGATCATTGCGTTGAAGTGTTATCGGCGGGCGCCAGCCATTCGCTCCATTTGCTCGTCAGAGTGCTCCACTCGGTACTCAACGATCGTTCAAGGCTTGCAACACGAAGTCCGACCAAGTCTTTGCGGGCGTCCTGGTGTTCCTTCGACATCCCAGGGATCAAGTAGGTTAAAGGTTTGGAATCTTTTCGAACCGCGGAACCGCGGAGGTCTCTCACCTGCGCTCAATGAGCGTTCACCTTCACGAAGGCCATGCGTTTTAATCAGGCTGCAATATTAGAAACCCAGATTTCATTAGACCTAATTTGGTCACGAGCTGAAACCCTTCCTTTGCTTCTTTGACTGCCTCATTATTCCATCTCCACAAGCGTGATGAAAACACAGGTTCTCTGAAGGAAGAATACAGAACCGGTTGCCGGCAAAAGATGGCAAATCTTAGTAACGTCGCATGGTAAGCGGTGCCCACTCCTATGCCGACTTCGGTTCACTGGATGGTAGGTCCTCTGCCTCACCCTCTTGAGCATAGTTGATACCGGCTGAGGTGGACATAATGTACTTGACTCGGCTTAACGGTCGGAATACTTCAGGCATCTTTCAAACCTTAAAAGGACGATTTTGTTGTAACGTCGACCTTAACAAATAGTTTTACAACAATCCTGGTTGCAAGAAAAGTAACGGTGAGATAACGAAACGAACGGCAACAATCATGCTGTCCTTACGCTCAGTAAAAGCGGCCCATCTAATGGTAAGCATTGACATGCTTTCCACTTCTACAAGAGTATCCGCCTTTGAGTATCACCTGCGGTTTTTTGGAGCAGCAAACGTTATATAAGTGTATGAAGTTATTAGCGATAGAAGATGCAAGGGTATCAGCTAAATAGCTACATAGAACGGCGATTCCTACACTGTCTACCTCAGAATCGCCCACTATTTCAACATGTTTCACATGTTCGGAATTTTATAAAGAGCCGTAGTTGAAATGGATGCTAGAGCGCAAACGCGTGTTGCCCTGCAATTGGAAAGACCACTTATTCCATCGATAAAATGATTGATGCAATATACTCAACGTGCACACTATGCTACCTCTTTCTGAGGTAGCATAGTGCGCTCGGATAAAAGGATAAAGGATAAAGGACGGCGTTACTCAATCCCTTCTGGGATGCGCCAGCGCATTCTACTTCTACGGGATGTCGTGGAGGCGACATGAATGCGTATTTGGCCATACAATGACTTGCGGTGGCCAGCCGATGAACAAGTCAGCGCTCTATCCTTCCCAGACAAGTCTGGTACCAATTCACCGACCCCGGAGGGATGGAAGGCTTGGTTGGCCTGGGCGGGAAATCCGAACCAGTAACCTGGTATCGGGTGCACGCGACAGTCGCGCCTCCTCCGACTGCGCTACACGCGCCCTAGTGCGCTCGAAGAGGTAGAAAACGTCCCCAATACTTGGCGTCCACGGGCTTCAAAATGAATCACCCGCTTCGCTACGGTCGTACTTTGGAAATTTTAATACTGGTCTTCCCTCATATAAGGTTGCAGCAATATTACGACACTTTGCCTCACCTTGTGCTGTGAATGCTGGAGACGCATATGCAGGAAATATAAAGCGAAATAAGCTGTGACATGGCAGCCACAAAAGTGTGAATATGGAGTTGGAAACACGATGTTAAATAGTCGCTTCCAGCACGTTTGTTGGAGACAAAAAGCTGGTGCGGAAAGGGCGCACTTTGATACGGTCATGGTCAGTGTTGTCATAGTTCGTATCACGTAACATTTGTCAAATAAACCGCCACTGCCAATGCTGAGACAAAAAAGACTCTGGAAACCACAACAGGTCTCTCAGTGAACAAGGCCATAATTAACCGGTTGCAAGGCGAAGGCTATGCTGTTTAAGGAAAGACAAGGCTATGTCTTATCCTACATTTATAGGTTTACATCATCCAATCTTTTAGATATTCCATGTCAGAGGTAATTAATACCTCATGACCCAATTGCGACTTGTGTTGCGGCAACCGGACAGTCCATCAAATTGATGGATTTTTTATCTCTCTTTCTTGGTTTTATAAGTATTTGTTATAAGTGTTTATTATATTTATTTCGAGAGTTAATGGGTGATACTAATATTTGCATAACTTAATTCTTTGAACAGTAAGCTGTCACAACGATGTTTTGTTGCGATCAAAACTTCTAGCGCCAGGCGGGACTCGAACCCGCACCTCCCTCTGACCGGCTCCTTGCCTTTACACCGCCGGCGCCGTTTGATCGAACGTAACATCCACACCCGTGGAACCGATCACCACTCACCCGTATCCGGGATGAGCTGGCCGCTGATATCAGCATGGAACCAGTTAAGATGATGGTTTTGATAGAAACGATCCAAATCAGTTTCTTTAAGCCTTAAGTGGCTGGTATCGAGGTTGTAAGCTGTCACGACGATGTTTTGTTGCGACCAAAACTTTTAGCGCTAGGCGGGACTCGAACCCGCACCTCCCTCTGACCGGGAGAGAATTCTCTACGCCTTTCGTTTGATCGAACGCAACATCTTTAAACAGTGCTTGCGATAAGAACCTCGATGCTGATGTTTACCTTCTTTAGTTGCTCTAAAGAACACTCTCCTGCTCATCTTCGTTCGATCGTTTACGAGGAGCAGCGTGGACATCGTAAGTGTGCTTACTGACTGAAAGAGTTAATTTTCATTTTCACATTTCGTAGCTATATTTAGGCCTATAATATGTTCATTTACCTGTTTGCTTATGTCTAACCCTAGTAGCTTTAGTGTCCCATAAGCCAACTCTCTTTTCCAATATATTAGAAACTGTTGACTTGTTTTCGTTCTCTTAAAATATAGTACTTTCATAGCAACACGTTCTTTCTCTGTTATCATGTCCTCTAGTTTAGTGTCATTCCTATCACTAATTTCTATGTTAAAGAGAAGGAGAGCTACCAAGGGCTTCATTGGCTGTAATATATAATTTAAATCCACTTTATTCATTTATTGATATTAGTTTACCAATGTGGCGGTTGCCTTTTGTCACGATTATATCTGGTGCTGTCGTTTTGCATCTTGCGTGCTCCTCCTTTATCTTTTCTGCAAGTAAAGGATAAAAGGATAAAGAACGGCGTTATTCAATCCCTTTTGGGATGCGCCACGCATTCTACTTCTACGGGATATCGTGGAGGCGATTTGAATGCGTATTTGGCCATACAATGACTTGCGGTGGCCAGCCGATGAACAAGTCAGCGCTCTATCCTTCCCAGACAAGTCTGGTACCAATTCACCTACCCCGGAGGGATGGAAGGCTTGGTTGGCCTGGGCGGGAAATCCGAACCAGGAACCTGGTATCGGGTGCACGCAACAGTCGGCGCCTCGTCCGACTGCGCTACACGCGCCCTTTCTGCAAGTAAATGCAGTTTATTATTTTCATATAATATTACTTCTCTTCTTATAGAGATTTTTTCTTATCCCAGTCTATCCTGTTCTTGAGGCAACATTATTCTCTCTCTGCTGATTATAACGGTAGTAACGTTGGCATGATTATAACCGTAAAGATGCTAACGACCTTCACGCTTAGATTACTTTTAGAAGTCGTTGATTACACACACCTTAACACGTTGACGACCGTGTGGCCTGATGTCAGGCCACACCCTTACGGCGGCGTGGGACCGTGTGACATGATGTCAGGCCACAGCCTTATGGCGGCTTGGGACCGTGTGACATGATGTCAGGCCACAGCCTTATAATTTATTTTTCTAGTTTTACTCAGATCTTTCCAAGGAACTTTTTTGTGTTATGTGCACTTCATTTTCAGACATTGCTGTTAAAAGCGCAGTCCCCAAAAACAATTTTCGGTTACTGATTTGTTGAGCTTCTCGTCAAGTAATGGCTTCAATTAACAACTCGTCATTGAAAAATAATCGATAATAATCGATGGGACTAACCCAGTCGAACACATCATCACGAAAACCGGACTCCGCCGATTCGCTCTTCCAAACTTCTTCATCCTCATTTTAGGCTTCGGATTCTATTTCTTCACTTTCTGAGCCATCATCATCGTCAGCTGGTAGTGCAAGGATATCGGCCTCAGCATCAACGTCGTCCTGAACCACCTCGTCATGCTCATCATCGCTTTCCACCAAGAGACGAATTTAGCGGTTGCGTTAGACCGTGCGACATGATGTCATGCCACACTGTCGGCGTTGCAAAAAATCGATTGGTTCCACGCGCCACACACGCGAAAAAGGCGCGGTTGTTCAACGTGTTAAAATTATTATATTACCTTTTAACTTCACTGCTAACTCTTTCACACTCTTTCACACTTATTACAGTATGGTTGTCATACTCTCCCGCATATGATGGCCAACTAAAAAGATTTCCGCGCTTCATGGGGCTTAAATGGTCTTTTCGTTATTTTTCATATATTTATAAAACTTGTGCACTTATGCATTTACTTTAGTATTTCTCGTCCCAATTCCCCCAGCATTTGATTGTATTTCTTCTTCTTGGGGTTCCGTAGTCCCAGAACTCATACCCAGTCTATTGGAATCCTCCTGTTAATGCCTTCCTGTAAGATTTTTTCGACACATCGTTTTAATTTTAAAAAATATAACGTATAGGAAGGTCCTAACTCCACAGAAGGAGTGGACTCTATGTAGCTACGCTACAATAATCGATAGGGTAAGCAGTTAGAAATGTTGTTCATTTGTTTTGATTCCCACGCTTAGCTCGAAGATATGAGTGAAAACATTTAGGGATATGCTTACATTCCTCCGTGAGAACGTCTTCGACCTTGCACATATAAGCCGAGCGAACCCGCGATGGTGGCTCTGGTGGCTCTGGTGGCTCTGGTGGCTCTGGAGGCTCTGGTCGGCTCTGGTCAGCTCTGGTCGACTCCGACGACTCTCGCCCGACAACTCAACCTACACTACGACGACTCGCGGCTCCTCGTGCAATACCCAGTCAATAGCCAATAGCCAGTATTAGTTGAAGACGTTTTGCAATAATAAACTCGTGTGTATCACCGGTGTCAAGTGGATTCTTCAGCTAAAGGAACCGTTAACCGCGTGGCAAGTCAACTAGGCGAGCTAGCTGGGGAACCACTAAACTCTATCTGAAATTCGGATGCGAATCCCATTTATCTGCAATTATTGCTATCCATTTCCTCATATTTAATACTCACTCAAAGTTTTCCAATCAAGGCCACCTTCAAGTTTTATTGATCGAGACGGTAGTGTGTTATAAATTTCCTGTCTTGACCCTACTTCAACTTTAATAATTCTCCTCATTATTCTTTTGGTTGAGGTAAGTCTGTTTTCCTCCTCTTTTTCAAATTCATATGCTTGTTAATCAATACTTGCAAAGAGGCTCTAAAACTTGGGGGCTTCTTTGATGGGGTTTTACAAGAGGGAGGTAGCATTGAAGAAATGCCGCCTGCGCCTCCAACAAAGTCGTACACTCCCTCCCTTTGTTGCATCTCTCTCTATACGACACATCCGCAATATTCAATAAATGAAGCAGATTGACGTATCTGAGGGCTCTTCGAAAGAATCATAGTAAAGGTTTTTCGAACTTTCTCAATTATATAGATATCTTTACTAATATAAGGATTCCACACTGGACTGCAGTACTCAACTACTGGAAGGATAAAACTTTTGTATAGTCTCACTCACACTTTGAATTATGGAGATTTCTAAGCAAATGGTGCATGATCTGAGTCTTTTAGTTGAAACTTCCTCTACTTCAAAGTTTAAATATCTGTAGAATCCCGTTTGAGGTAAATGAGTGTGAGGGCTTCAGGGATCGGAGAACCGTGTAATTAAAGATAACAGGCATAGCAAAACTTTCAGACGAAATAGATGGAAGAACAACCAAAGTGTTCGATGGTGGGGCAAAAACGCTTGCAAAATTGTCTGCAATTGCCGCCGCTTTGGAGCAGTCAGTGGTATATTTATTTCCTAAAGAATCTAGTAAGACGTTTTTTATGCCTTGATTTATCGTTTTTTAACACGCTTTAAAAGATATCTAATATTCCCACCATACGCTATTCTTTTCACTTTATTAGACACTAAGCGTTTGAGGTGTTAGTCTAAGCTCCGGCTGACCTGAAGGAATAACGGGGATCTGGATGGATTGCAAGTATGTCTATAATTTCTTTTTCTTTGTGCAAGAAGGTTCGGTATATGTCGCGCGGACGGAAGCATTGGGAAGAGATGGGAACGCCCCGTCCAATCAAATCGCATTGAATGGGGGTGCCATTCAGAGAAGGCGTGTACGGTAGGGACCCTGATCGGCTGGCATGTGTTCGGTTTGTGCTCTGCTTGGTTATTGTTGGATGGCCGCTCCCACCTACCAATGCCGCTCACCTTCGCGACATGTACTGAATGTTCTTTATATGAGTGGGATAGGAAGAGTTCCCATCAGAAATCTTAAGGGGAACCTAACGGTGGATGAGATTATGAGCAAGGGTGCAGAACCTATTATACACATCAACAATATTCTCATAAATGGAAAAAACGTTGATCCAATCTACTTGAGCCAGTTCGCTTTTAATTTCCCCTTTTTGTGCATTTTTGAAATCCCAAACCTGAACGGTGGGGTAAGCGTCTCGATTGTGAAACGCCACATGGAAATATACAACGTTACGGTCAAAGCTGTAAAGAGGCGCAAGAGTACTTGAGTTTATTATCGAATGGGATCTGAAACCACTATATCTAAGAGCCGATCGTCTCGTGTAGAGGATGAGAAAAACTATTTCAATAGAGCAGTCAAACAAGAACTTGAAGCTTTGCGCCACTCTGGACAATTCGCTGTTTCCTTGCCAGTCCACATCTTCTAGGTTCAAATCTCCGAGGACCGTTGTACTGATCTTACAGCAGAGACAAAAGATCGAATATAGTCGATATCAGTTGCTCATCTTGGCTAAGAACAGAATTAGGTAGCCGATAAATGAGAACGAATCTTCTTCTAATGGAATAGGAAGGAAAACGTCAACGTCAAAAAATTGGCCGTAGTCTTCAAAGACTATTTTTTTCAAAATGAAGAGAGTTATAGAGAATTATACAAACTCCTCTCCAGCTCTGTCTACTCTGTCCTTCCGAATCACAGTGTATAGGATATCTAAACATAATTCAGAATTTAAAATTTTCTATTTAACCGCGACTCAGGATCCTGTGACTCTATCAAACAGCGCAAGAGCAACAGCGGTATTTTCATCACTAAATAGATTACGAGCATTCAGAAGAAGGCGATGGATCTCTGTTTTAGTAACGACTGTTTCTTGATATGCCTCGATGGGAAGCGCCCAAAGATTTTCAAAAAGACCTATACGGTCTTGTAGTGCATCAGATCGTTTTTGCTAAGGGCCACTGGGTGGTCCGAAAATGGCAAAAAATTGTACCGCTTCAGGGCGGCTGATAAGGTAAAGTGACTCCTGGAATGCCTCTGTCTTGCTCTGAACTTAAACTACAAAGGGTTTGGTGCTCAAATAAAGTTTGATTATAGTAATATGATAATTAACGACGTTTTCTAGACGAAGATGCAGGGTGCATTCATGTGATTCATTAACGATGGTGGGAGCGACTGGATGACCGAGTACATTTGCGGACTTTCGGAAGGGGGACGAAGGTTCGATTCCGAGAGGGTTCCCAGTTTTACAAAGCAAGAGTACATTTTGGCTTCAGTAGGGTACCGTACTATTGAGTAGTGGTGAATAAAGGTGACGAAGTCATGACCACCGATTTCGCCCTGACTTCGCATATGGGAATTATTTAAGCTGCTGGCCACGAAACTGTTATCTTTTTCTAAATCTTCACTTTTCTTGCACTACTTTGCATCTCAAAGTCGAAGGTTGAAAAATAACATTCGAGAGGATCACATTGGAGAAGAAAGCGATCCTACTAACGTATACAGCTTTACTCACCCATCACCTGTATCACCTGTCGTCCCGTTGATCATCGACTTGCTCGAGCGGGCGCCAGCAGCGTCTCCATTCGTCCCTGTCGCGTGCCAGAGTGGTCCAATGGATCCTCCTCGCTCGAGGGACACGAAGAGCGTCATATCGGTCGTTCAGGGCTTTCACGAAGAAGTCCGACCAACGCGTTGGTGGGCGTCCTGGTGTTCTTTTGACATCCCGCGGAATCCAGTCTGTGACGGCTCTCGTCCAGCGGGTGTCTGCGAATCGCATTACGTGGCCGGCCCACCTAATTTTCGACGACTTGGCCCATGCGACAGCGTCTCTGATCTTCGAACGTCGGCGAAGCTCGGAACTCCGGAGGCCTTCTCTCACTTGCGTGAGTCGTGTCACTCCGAGCATCGTCCTCTCGATTCCACGCTGCGCGACGCTGATCGCGTGTTCATCCTGCTTTCGTATAGCCCAGGTCTCTGAGGCGTATGTTAGGGCAGGAAGAACAGTGGAGTCGAATAGGTGGGCACGGAGTCGGACGTTCTTCGTTTTCTTCACGACTTCTTCGACGCTCTTGAAAGCTCCCCAAGCCGCTCGTTTCCTCCTGCTCAGCTCTGGTGCTAGGTCGTTGGCCATGTTGACTTCGCGACCCAGATACACATAGCTGGAGCATTCGGAGATGTTCGTTCCGTTGAGCGAGAATGGGGCATCAGAAACCCATCCGTTCTTCATGAACATCGTCTTCGTAAGATTCAGCTGCAGTCCAACGCTTCCACATACACGATCGAAGTCGGCCAGCATTCGCTCCGCCTGACTGATGCTCGGTGTTATGAGAACGATGTCGTCAGCGAAGCGAAGATGGTGCAGTTGCCGGCCGTCGACCTTCACTCCCACGTCATCCCATTCTAGTTTGCGCATGACGTTTTCGAGGGCGGCGCTGAAGAGCTTCGGGGATATGGTATCCCCTTGTCGAACCCCTCTCTTCACGTCAATGACGACGTCGTTGTAGAATGGTGAGATCTTGGTCGTGAATCCACTGTACAGCTCTCGAAGGACTCTGATGTACTGAGTAGGAACGCCCTGGGTGAGCAGGGCTTCCATGACCGCTTCAGTCTCGACGGAGTCGAATGCCTTTTTCAGGTCAATGAACGTAAGGCACAGCGGCAGCTTGTACTCTCGCGACACTTCGATGAGCTTCGCAATGGTGTGTATGTGGTCGATCGTGCTGAATCCTCTCCGAAATCCTGCTTGTTTGGGTGGCTGTCCTTCGTCCAGCGTTCTGCTGATCCTATTCAGGATGACTCGAGTAAACAGCTTGTAGACTACGGACAGCAGGCAGATCGGGCGATAGTTGCCAATGTCGTGCACGTCTCCCTTCTTGTACAGCAAGACGGTCTTGCTGGTCTTCCACTGAGATGGAGCCTTGCACTCCGACAGGTAGCGTGTGAAGAGCCGCGCCAAGATGTTGATGAGCGCTGGCGGGAGGTTCTTCAGGTGTTCAGCTCTGATCCTGTCAGGACCGGGTGCTGTACGTTTCTTCACCGACGAGATGGCGTGTCGGATCTCGGAAGGGAGAACAGAGGGGATGACGTATCCATCCTGCGGAAGATGGCGTAGGGGCAGGTGGACGTGGCTATCGAAGAGATCGGAGTAGAAGTCGTGAATGACCTTCTCCATGGCCCTTCTGGAAGAGGTGACGGTTCCGTCAGGACGTCGGAGAGCGGTCATCTTGGTCTTGAAGTTGGAGAAGTTCCGGCGGGCATTGCGGATGCTCAGCCCTGCCTCTGCTGCTTCAGCCAACACTTCCGCCCTTCTCTCCTTCAGATCTTCCTTTATCGCCGCTCTGCATAGCTTTGCAAGCTCGGACGTCAGTTGATAGTTGCCTGACGCTCGTGCTGCTCCACGCTGGCGTATCAGCTCGAGAGTTTCCGGAGACAGGCGTCTCTTGGTGGTCTTCAAGCTCTCGGCTCCCTTAGCACTATCGTGAAGATGGTGCACGAAGCGATCGTATTCCTCGTCGACGTTGTCCATGACGGCATCTTCCCAAAGGCCGACAAGAGAGGTGTAGAGATCCCAGTTGATGGTCGTTCTGGGACTCCTCTTCTTGAACTTCGCGGCCTTCTCTCCTTGACGCGAAAAGCGGAACCTCGCGCGAAGGAGGCGGTGGTCCGATCCCGTGTAGAACTTGGGGACAACGGAGACATCGGTCAGGCAATACTTGCGATTGAAGATGATGTGGTCGATCTCGTTGTGGAACTGGCCACCGGGGGATTCCCAGGTCCATCGTAGGGAGGGAGGCTTCTGGAACTGCGAGTTTCCATGGATGGTCTTGGTCGACATGATAAACTCAGACAGCCTTTCACCTTGCTCGTTCCACTCCAAACCGTGGGTTCCGATGTGAGGTTCTTCCGGCGACCTTCGTGGCCCGATCGTTGAAGTCGCCGACGATCACCTTGTAGAAGGTGTGATCTTCCTTATAGAACTTCTCCAGCTCCACGTAGAAGGCCTCGACGTCTTCGTCGTCGTAGTCGGATGTTGGGGCATACGCGACGAACACAGTCAAGGCTGGCACGGAGCCACATCGCTTCAGTCGCAGACGTCCGATTCGGCTTGTCAGAGACTCGTACGAATCGATGTTCATGGCCAAGTGCGTGTTGACGAGGACACCAACGCCGCCTACTCCCCTGCTGTCGCATGTTCCGAGGAACAGTTCTTCTCCGGAGTCGTAGGCGGCGTGTAGGGGGTGGTGTCTTCTCGTCTCGGTCAGTCCGATGACGTCGTACTTGATCTTCCTGGCTTGCATCATCAGGTCCTCGACGGATGCTTCCGACGCAAGCGTGCGGGCGTTGTAAGTACAGATCGTCATCCTAGTCCTTCTCAATTTGCGCAGCCTGGTTAGGCCCTGAGATTTTAGCAGCCTCTCCGTACTCGTCCTTCCCATCGCTGCAGAAATGGGGGCTCTTTCGGGGTCAGGGGAATGAGGCCCTTTAGTGCTGCTGTGTTTGACTGGAATACAACACGGGTAGCTAGTCAGGCTCTGTCGTGCGGGCGGGGTACTCCCCATATCTACCGTAAACTGCCGTAATCGACCGGAAATTGAAAAATTGGTATCATATCCGTGATCAGCACGCCAAACAACTCCCATGGACGATATTTGAGCGAACTTTTTCCCTTCGACCTCTCCTCGACCTTTGAAGCCGTGAAAGGCAGCAGTGCCGGTTATTCTGTGCGCACCCCTACTTACACATACCCGTTGTAACCTTCTGTAATGTCTCGCTTCACCGAAACTGAGTGCCAGATTGGCGATCTGCATCACAAGTGACGCTACAGGTGAATTTGGGACGAAATTTTTTTTTCGACCTCTAGAGTTAACGGAGTGGGTGCAAGTAGCTATCTGCATTCCCCCGACCTGTCTCCCGTAAGTGTATGCGAGAGTGGTGAGGAAGAAACACACGTCGTCCAATCACTCGAAGTGGATAAATTATGTATGCCGTACTTGGTAACAGTTACCTAAAATGAAAGTGAAAACTGAAGAATAAAAGAAGAATGAAAGCAGTCTGTACAGAAATCCGAAGCACGGTGAGCATGTCTTGATGATGGGTCAAGTCAATACATGTCGATCGTATTAGCAAATGAAGTGACAGCGAGAAACACTTCCAAAACTGATTGAGAGCATTCCAAAAAGGTTATAAGGGGAACGCCTCTAACGGGACTTTTCTCAGAGAGGCAAGCGTGATTTAATGGACGTGCGACATCACTCCACACGACAAATCCAGCCTTTTCCACATACGGAAAAAGGTTGAGAGCGGGGTTGGAAAGCGAAGAAGGTACCCTACGGAAGCCAAAATGTTTTCTTCATTCGCAAAATGATAAAATCCTAACTAGCGACGCAGAAAGCCAACCCCTGGAATCGAACCCTCGACCCCTCTCGCAGGTCCGCCTCGCTATCAACTCGGTCATCCAGTCGCTACCATGGACTTTGCGAATGAATCACTTGAATGCATCTTCGTCTAGAAGACGTCGTTAGTTATCATATTACTATAATCAAACTTTAATTTGAGCTCCAAAGCTCCAAACTCATAACAAAAACGAAACACAGTTCTGTGATCCTCGTCCGATGATCTACAAGACCATATAGGTCACGTTGAAAATCTTTGGGGCAAGTTCATGAGTCTCCCTTGTTAGGTCAATTTTTTTCTGTTTTCTTTCTGCGGCTGTTACGTTTTTCAAATTTATATATCCTTGAAGCGGGAGGATCGCAGTTTATATCCTTTTTTTGACAGCGCAGTAACCCAATGCGATCTTAAAGGTAACATCAGCTTAATAAGTCGCGGATGAGATTCGTTCGGTTGCCCATGGCTGCAACAGTATTACAATCCTAAGTTTTGTTTTCAAAATTTGTTAACGAAAATAACCATTTTAGGTTTACATATGGCATAAACAAAGTTAAAGATTTATTAAAAAGTCAGCTTAAACTTTCTTATAGCAATAATAATTATAATAACATGTTGCTACCTTCATAGCTTCACTCACAACTAGTTATCTTTCATCACAGCTACTTATTTGATACAAGTGCTCCATCACGCTTATCGGCGTGCCTCGCACTTGCGCGCTTCACACGATGTTGCAAAATTACTAACCAGGAAACTATCTCAGGCGTATGTCTGAACGACGAAAATGAATACCACCATGAGTCTCCACTCTCCACGTAGTAGAAAAGTGGGTACCATTTTTGCAATGTTTATGAACCCAAGGAGCTAGAAACCCTCAAACTACCGTAATCGACCGAAATTCCACAAACGGATTCCATATTCGTAACTAGCGCCCCAGGTAACCCCTTAAGCAAAATTTATGTGAATTTTTTTGACCCCTTCTCGACCTTGACTGGAATTAGCTAGGAGCTGCGGAAGCGTAATAGTTCGGCTCCAGATTTACCCATAAGAATCGCATACTTAGAGGAGCGTACACTCGTGTAATGGGAAGCCATCGTGATCAACTTTTTGGAAGACATCTCTGCATCCTTATCTTCAACAAAAAGTCTCACCATATTTAACATTTTTAAATTGGTCGCCTCACCAGACGTGTTTCAAGGGAGACGGTCAGGACGTACGAAATATGTCCACGCCCCTCGCCGGGGGCATACGATCTTCTTCTCATCCCCCTGTTTACCCACCCCAACCCCTTAGGCTTCACTAAGAGTTTAGCGGCTGTCTTACGAAACCTTTGAGATGCAAAACAAAATTTACAGGTCTGCAGAATTGAGATGCAAAACAAAATTTACAGGTCTGCAGAATAGCGGCCTGAGCTCACGGGTTCAGCAGGAGACGGGTGCACTTCCTGACGTGCTGCCGAGTTTCAAGGCGGACGTGCTTCTTTGATCACGTGGTGCCCAACGAAATGTAATAAGGTGGTGCCATCATATGCCCTCGCAATTGACCTTATTACATTTCGTTGGGCGGAAAGGTTTATTCGACATGATGTAAAGGGTCCCATCAAAAATCTGCAGAGAAGGGAAAGTGCCGTATATAATATGGTGGAGGGAGGTGTGAGGTAACTGATGAAAAGCTCTTAATGAACACGTATGGCAGCCTATAGTGGAATACGTGCACAGGAAAAGTTGTGGATGATAGATTGGTGATAGATGCTGAACAGGGAATGAACATTAAGAATGCAAAAGTCCGAAAAGTCGCTGGAATCGAAATTTAACCTTGTACCTATAAACCTCCACCACTCCCCGCTGAGCTACCGAGCTGGGGTCGGATTCATCAACGACTTACATAACTTTAACAGAAAATTCACAACGGAAAGCTCAGATAACGCGGCTTATCGCTCACCATATCGCTTGATAAGCTGCGTTATGGGATTTCGGCTGTGATTTTCTCTGTTAAGTTGCTGTAAGTCGTTGACGAATCCTGCCCCTGCTTGCATAGGTATCTTTACCACTTCCCATATCTCCACTTAGATCGCGTACAAACGTGTTAGGTGCATTTCGACAGCGCAACTCAATAGTGGACTTTCAGGGGCCCCTAACTGCTTGGGTTTGAGGACTTTGTAAAAACGAAACCTACCTTCCTACTCCATCAAGGGTGGAAATTTTCGTGGTGTTCTTCATTTTCGCCACTCAGACATATGTCTGATGCAGTTCCCTTATAAGTTCATGGACAATTACAACAAGTTAGCTGCTCTAATTATGCAGCTTTCTTCCCTCCCTAGCGGAACGAAAGGCGATTTGAGAACCTTATTATGTTACAATCTTGCTCTGCCTTTCTTCAAAGGTGAGTGGATTTGCGGTATGAAGCCATCCAGACCCTTCCCCACCACCACTCTCAACAGCGGCATCCATCTCCAGAGGGTACAGTGATGTCGTTGTTTGTGCTAATCAGTGAATCGGCCCCTAGATCCTTCGAGAACCCTCCCGACGCCCCTTAGCACGATCCCCATTTCACTCTAACGCCAAGCTGACACAGGCGCATTCACTCCTTGTCCTCAAACAGACAACCCCAGACAAAACTCGGCATTTTTGGTAGAATTGTCTGATCGCTTTTGGTCACACGCCGAAAAATCTTCTTTTCGGAGCCGAAAACTCAACGTAATGCTATGTTAAACAAACCAAAATTCCACGCGGAACCGCTGTAGTAGTGTCCTCCACTACTTTTCCCCCTTACTGGAACTCATTCCCCCCATTATTGGTACTGGTTCTCCTTTATGATCACCCTAACAGACATGTTGGGCCCATCTTCTCAATCCCAGGTCACGTTGGGAGATGTGTTCGGCACTCTTCGGAATCCCAAGGCACGTTGGGCGAGTTGTTCGGCACGTCTTCTGATTCCTCAGGCCCGTTGGGCGAGGTGTTCTGCACGTCTTTTGAATTCCGAGGCATAGGCGACGTCTTCGACACGTCTTCTGAAACCCCGGCACGTTGGAAGATATCTGGGTAGTTTCCGGTATTTTCCCCCATTTTTGTGGATTGGTAGCTCTTAACGGATTATTATAGTGTGTGACCTGGACCGCCTCCAGGGCTGAAGTTTCGAAACCCCTGAACAACATCCAAAATGATCATTCATTCAGTTCACGTCGAGCGGTCATTGAGTGCGGTCGGTGCTACTTATTCTCTGATACCGATTCTTCTCCGTGATATAACGTTCAAGATGGCGTCTCCCTCTCTGGTCGACCCTTCGCTCGAAGCCTCAAGAAGCATGAAGAACGAAGAAGGAACCGACTTCAACGCAACACCTTCGGCAGAAATCGCTTCGGCTCTCGAGCAACTACGAGTCGACAAGAAAACGCCGAAGTTCTTAAAGAAGTTGGTCAGCCACATTTTCCACGAGCAATATCATCTTTCTACTCTAGTGGCCAAAAACCTCGAGCTGCACGAGGAGAATTCTCGTCTTCGTGCTGAAAATGCGGCTCTAAAGCAGGCTCTTGCTAATTCTAAGTCGGTTGCTGCCCAATCTTCTGTTCCGCCTTCATCTGTTGAAGATAGTTTCGAAGAAAAGGAACGTCTTCGCTCAATAGTCATCAGTGGAATATCCGAATCTAACTCTCCTTCATCTGTAACTCGAGCTCTTCATGATGTTGATGCTGTAAAACAAATATTCGATCACCTAGAGATTGAGTGTGTACCACAAGTTGTGTTCAGGCTAGGTAAACCTTCTGAGGGTAGATCGCGTCTATTGAAGGTTGTTTTGCCAAACACATATTATCAGAAGTTATCACTCAGAAGAGCTTCTAGGCTCCGATCCTTTTCCTACAGAGGGGTGTATATCCGCCCTTCACTTACTAAACAGGAAAGGGATCGGATCAGAGAGAGCAGACTTGCTACAAATAGGCCCGCAATAGACATTAAGCTCACTTCTCAAGCAACCCAATCTTCTGCGGTAAACTAACGAGTCTTCCTCGGGTACCTGCAACGAGCCTAAAATGTTTTTATTCTAGTATCAGGTCTCTTCAGAAAAATATTTCGTATTTGATGTTTGCTGCAAGACGCTCCAACTATGACCTTATAATGCTTACTGAAACTTGGTTAAGTGATATTGATGACCTTGTACCAATTCTTGGTCAGATGAATTCAACCTATTACTTTGTAAGATGTGACAGAGCTCAAAAAAGGGGTGGTGGTGTTGTTGTACTTATTAAGCGTTCCATAGCATTTGAGGTTGTCTGGTGTGAATTTTATCCCAATGCTTTTGAAATTATCTCCTGTGATTTGAAACTGCTTCAATCCACTGTCAGGACAATTGTGGTCTATAGGACGCCTAGTTGCACCACTAGTGGTAAGATACAGCTTATCAAGGCTTTAAGTGATTTAACCGCATTTGAAGGGCAATGCATTATAAACGGCGACTTCAACTTTCCAGATATTGACTGGGTTAAGGTTCCTCTGCATGCCACTTCTTTTACATCTCAAATGTTTCTCAATTTTTTCAACTCTAACATGCTTGTTCAAAAAGTTCACAAGCCAACTCGCGGTAGTCATACACTTGATCTTGTTCTTTGTAGCGACACTAAGCTAATACGTGATGTACTTGTATCTGCACCAATTGGGTCAAGCGATCACAACAGCCTCTCTTACAATGTAGAGACTTTCATAAATCCACTATACTTCCGCCTCCGGAGGTCTTTCCACAAAGCCCCGTATGACTTCATTTGCCGCTACCTGTGCTCCTTAGATTGGAGATTTATTTGGGAGACACTTCCTGATATCAACGATAAATATGAGTTTTTTCTATCAATTTTGCACGCATCAATTCAAGAATTTGTCCCTTTAGAGATTCAGGCCCTAAATAGAGGCAACATTCCACCGCACCTGTCCAAGCTCTTTGAGATTAAAGAAAAAGCATGGCTGGACTACCAAAAAAATCCATGTCTTCAGGCTAGTGAACGCTTCAGGCTTATTAAAACTAAATTTGATCGCCTTATCAAAAAGTACAATAGCTACATCGAACGAAAACTTTTGGACAATCCAAAAAAATGCTCGTTATATAAGTTGTTGAACTCAAGGTTGAAGCAGTCAACTAAGATCCCTACGCTAATTGATGATGAGGGTAACTCAGCTGTCAGTGATTTTGAAAAAGCCTCCATGCTAGCCGCACATTTTAAAAAATCATACTCCATTGAGGCTGATAATGAAAGCTGGTCTGAGTTAGCCTTTTCCACTCAAAGTGCCTCACTTGATAGCTTAGTTTGGTTTCACAAAGAGGACATTTTCAAGCATCTGAGTAACTTATCGCTATCTTGTACCACTACTCCTGATGAAATACCTGCCTACTTCATAAAAAAAGTAGCTGTAGCCTTAGTAGCTCCTCTTGAGCACATTTTCAATTTTAGTTACATGCATAGCGAAATTCCAAATTGATGGAAGCATGCATTTGTCCTATTAGTATCACATCAGTGTTTTCCAGAATATTTGAGAAAATTCTGAAAGTGGCTCTTGTAAACCATATAGAAACATATGAGGTTATACCTAAGAACCAATATGGTTTTAGAGTCGGAAGATCGACTGAGACCTTGATGCTATCTACCTTAGATGATTGGACAAGTCACTGGATGATAACACTGATGTTGATGTGGTCTTTTTTGATTTCAGCAAGGCTTTTGATAAGGTGCCCTTCAAAGAACTTATTTTCAAGCTTCAAATTTTTGGAATTCATCCCAGAATTGTTAAGTGGGTAAAGAACTTCATCACAAATAGATCCTTCCAAGTAAAGGTGAATGACAAATTTTCTCGCACGTACTCAATAACAAGTGGCGTACCCCAGGGGGTGTATTGTCACCGATTCTTTTCATCATCTACACTTCCGATTTACCTGTCTTAGTTGAAAGGCGTGGCGTTAAGTGCAAAATGTTTGCAGATGATATAAAAGTATACAAGAATATTACCAGTGAAGAGGATCACTTTGCCCTCCAATGTGCTGTTTCAGATGTTGCCGATTGGTCGGACAGGTGGAATTTACCTATCTCAGCTCAAAAAACTCGGGTTTTTCATCTAGGCAATTCAAATTCGGTTAAACACATTTACAGCCTTGGTAGTTGCAACCTACTCAGTGAAAACAGTCTGCGTGATCTGGGCTTCATCTTAGACAAAAAACTTAGTTTTTCAGAGCATTGCGAGACGATTGCAAAGAAAGCTGAAAGAGTTACTTACAACATTTTTAGAGCGTTGTCTACAAATTCAAAAACTCACTTGCTTCTTGCATACAAATCATATGTTCGCCCAATACTGGAGTATGGCACCACTGTGTTCAATCGTCACCTTAAGCGCTGCATACAGAGGCTAGAATCCGTTCAGAATAGCTACACTAGAAAGCTATAGTTACGCTTAAATGGCTATGACTACACCTCTATTCCATCAGCGCCTGATCGTAATAAAATATTCGAGCTGGAATCACTTGCTATTCGTAGGAAGCGAAACGATCTAATTATGATTTTCAAGATGATGACTGGAAAAGTTGCACTTCCACTTACTGAGCTTTACACAGTCCATCATTCTACCACTAGGGGTTGTAGATCTAAAATTCACTATTCTACGGCCAAAAGTTGTGTTCGTGCCTCCTTTTTCACTCAAAGGGCCGGTTCTGAATTCTTGATGTTTACCAAAAAACATACTTTGCCATCTTCGATTAACCAATATAAAAAGCTCGTTGGTAGTTATCTTAAGACTCGCTAATTCGCCGTTTCTTGTATTTTTGTGTTTATTACCAATGTGTTGTCTTGCTGGTCTTTATTTCGTCGGGTGTTGTCATACACATATAAATAAATAAATAAATAAAATTAAAATGTGATCAATATTGAGTGATGGCGATCGACACATCAAAAACGAACTTCAGATTTGTGTTCGTCGACCTCGACTAGCCCCACGGCTGAAGTTCTCAGGCACGTAGAAAATAACTGGGTGTTTTTCGCTATTTTCGCGCTCCGTAATTTCGCCCATTAAATGACTCATCGCTTAGCGGATTATTATGTAGTATAATAAATATTTGGTGTACTATTTTACATACTGTAGCGATATTGTTCTGTAATCACGTACGCTTACTGGCCCCATTCCAACTATTTTCTGTATCATGGCTGCGTAAATAATACCATTTTTTCTTATTTTTGCCGATTCACCTCTTCGCTTTTTTCATTTCATTTTCTTGTTCTAATCCTTTGTTGATTATTCGACCTCTCTATTATAGTTTCCTTCCGCTCGTTTATTCTCGCTATCTAATACCTCTTTATAGTTTCGCATACGTGTATGAATCATTATGTTAAAGGATAGTGACGGGCATTCACTAAGGAGCTGTTGGCGATATCGACTCGAGTATGTTGTTCTTTAGTACACTCATAAGAGTTTCGCTCCTTACTGAGGAGTTCCGGGGAAACTCCTATATTCTTTGGTTTTTTCTTGCAACCGTTTAAGGGTAGGAACGGAATGGATGTAGAATTTTATTTTACCTTTATTTAGTTTTTTACTTTTTTTGTTAATATATCTTGCAATCAATCTCATTTCAATGTTCTCGTAGGAATTGTAATAACGTGTTTGGTCTGCTTGAGTTCTTTCTAAGAGTTGAAGTCATTTGCACGTAGTTAGTGGTGGAAGCAAAAATAATCGACATTACTATTATTTTTAGTTGTATCACAATAATAGTGTTGATAAAATAAGTGGCACTTGAAGAATACGCTTGATAGAATACCATCAAATACGGCGGCAGAACATTATGAACCATTACTTTTTGTAGGGGTCGAAATTAGCGAGCATTACATAAACGAGCTGTGTTTTCTGCTCCCGTTTATAGACTCAACATTGTTTCAGAAAAAAATGTTACTGCGCAAATGAGAAGAAAGAGATGCAGCGTCTTCAGGCAGAACGGTGACAGAAAAGAGAAAGCGAAATAGACTCCATGCCCTGATTCTATGAATCTCGGAAGTGTTCTTTCCCGAAATATTGACCTCGTGAAACAGGGCATAAATATTGATAAACCACATTTCATCGTCTGCGATGGTGTTCAAGCCTTAGGCCTATGTTATGCTTCCGCAGGAGCATCCGCGGAGCGTCCGCGGACGGAAGGTGGACCGCTGACGGTCGTCGTCAAGCCGGAGCGGCTAGAGCGTTTTTGGCGCCCGACTCCGGCCTGAGTTATACTCCCGCGGGAGCATCCGCGGAAGGGCGGGAATCGCGCCGAGACTCCTCACCTGGCCAATCGCCGCACCTCGCCACGCCCGCCTCCGCCGTGCACCATTGGTCCGCGGACGTTCCGCGGATGCTCCCGCGGGAGTATATACCGGGATCCGTTCCGCGGACGATGCAGTGCACCGCGGACGGCTGCCGTCCCGCGGGCGGGAAGTATAACAGCCCTCTCGTCGTCTGTCGGCGGCGATCCGCGGATGGCGGGCGTGGCGGGACGCGGCCATTGGCCAGGTGAGGGATCTCGGCGCGATTCCCGACCGTCCGCGGATGCTCACATCAGTTCTGCACCTGCACCTGTTCATAGACCAATTGGCCTTACCAGGGAATGCCTTCAGATTTCCATGGAACTTCGGGAGGAGACCTGTGAAAGAGCATGAAAAGCTGATTGCAAATATAAAGGATAAAAAGATGAAGGGGCGGCGTTACTCAGTCCCTTTTTGGGTTTGAGTAACACCACGCATTCTATTCTACGGGATATCATGGAGGCGATTTGAATGTGTATATGGCCATACAATGACTTGCGGTGGCCAGCCGATGAACAAGTCAGCACTCTATCCTTCTCAGACAAGTCTGGTACCAATTTACCGACCCCGGAGGGATGGAAGGCTTGGTTGGCCTGGGGGGGGGAATCCGAACCAGGGACCAGGGACCAGGGACCAGGGACCTGGTATTGGGTGCACGCGACAGCCAGCGCCTCCTCCGGCTGCGCCACACGCGCCCATTACAAATGCACACTCCAAATTTGCTAAGTGGATGTTCTTAGTGGTATTTGGCGATGAACGGCGATTCGCATGTCGCGTGCGCTGGTGAAGCGATGGAAGGAGCGTTGCGTAATCAGCGCATCCATTGGCAATGTTGCCAGTTGCGGCGGAGACGCAGTGACAGTGTTCTCCCTTTGCAGGAAGACGGTGGGTTTGGTTCCCATCGACGCTTTTGCTTTTGCATTTTGTGACTAATCGCAGATACCTTTACCGGGATCTTTGAGGCGGAATGATAACAAGTTTTAAATTTCTCGTACGGTAACTCAAAATTGGATGCCCGATTCGTGATCAGTGCCCCAAATAACTCTCATAGTCGAAGTGTGGCCGAATAATTTTTCGATCTCTGTAGTCGTACAGTACATGTGCCTCTGGTTTTCGAACAGCTGTGCCCATTCAAGATGAAAAGGGGTACCTTGAAAGACCAGCTTTTTCTCTTCACATGAATGGAGTCAGTGTCCAACTTGTTAGAGTGGCTACCAACGGGTTCGTTACGTTAGGTGTCTCCCACTACTGTAGAAGGCGGGGCGACGCACTCTATTACCGTAGGCTGACAGGGTACTGCGCCCGCCTCGGACAACGTGAAGCGAGTTGAGCAGAGCGCGCATTGCTGCCGTGGAGCAGACTCCGTACGGGAACAGGTGAAACCTGTTTTTTAAATTTTTGCACTGTATTTTTCTTTTATACAAGTTTTGAAGAAAAAAGAGAAAAATGGCGATCACATGAGAATGGCGACCCTCTGAGATTACAAAGCCGAAATGGGAAAGGAGCAATACATCAAGCTTCTCTCTTTCCTACACTTCCATAGTCTACGACAGCTTCATAGGTTTCGCTCAGGACATGTTCTGCTTCCAACGTTTCATATGTGCTTTGCTTTTCCTTGTTTTATAGTTGGCTAATAGAGGGCCGACTCTACTATCATGTGGGTGTGGCTAATGCGATCCCGGCCTTCGGCCTTCGTTAAACTGTATTATAAGGCGAGCCCACTACCGAGAGTCACTCTGCGCTCCAAGGCATATGAAAACGAGGAAGGCAAAGAGAAAGAAGGGCAAAAAATTAATAGAGCCCTCAATCACCACCCTACGACAGAAGGTTTGCTCCGCGGCGCCTAGTCTACTCTGCTCAACACGTCGTCCGAGGCGAGCTCAACAACCCGCCATGCTACGGGGCGGTGGTGGGCGGCGGCGGCACGCTACCGTAACCGAGATAGGCACCTAACGTATGGACCCGCTACAGACCCTACCTACCTTCAACAATGATGGAAGATTGCAAAAAATGTGTAAGCGAAGAATGGCGCTCACAAACTGTATACTTATGCTTCTCTCTACTGCTTAAAAAAACTGAACGTAACATCACCGATATATTGATTTGCTGTGTGGCCTATCTGCGGCGGTTGACGGGCAACTCGCACCGTTTGTCCCCGCTCCGGCTGCCCGCTCCCGTTTCGCAGCGCGTCTGCAGTGCTATTTCGTATGTCGTCGCCGTCTCCTGTGGGAACATGCTCTCTCGCACGGTACCTCCGCAACCAACATCTCGCCATAGGACGTTGTCTATCTACCGCCTAAAGGCTTGAGCACACTTCGCTGCCACAGCAAACCCGGCTCGAGCAGCAAAACATGGTGCATGCGATCGTATTTAAAGATACAAAACGGGAGCGACAGCGGTCGCGCGCGGCGGCGCTTGACGCGTTGCCAGCTCTGCCGGCCTGCCGCAATTTTCGCATTGGACCACTTCAGCATGCTTCTTACATGTCCAGAATCTATCGTTGATTCTAGCTAAAATTGTCCCTGAGTCTGTGTGTTTATGAGTGCGTGAACGACTATGACTACGTTTATTGGGTTACATCTAGATCGGAGGCGCCAGGGGCGCCGAAGGCGCTCGCGGCGACAGTTACCGGTGGGGCGAGGAGGGCGAAGTTGAGAGCGAGGAGCGACGACCGAAGAAGAGCCCCGGAGGCGCTGGACGGCGGCTTTTATAGAGCTGCCACGCCCCGGGACCAGGCGGCGCTGGCGGCTCCCCCTCTGAAACCCCTTGATTGCGCTGTTCGCGACACTGGGGGCATAGTTGAGACGCGCCAGGTAGGAGTGGGATGGTAAGAAATTATTGAAAATTGCACCCGCTGCGGGAGGAGATAATTTTTGATGGCCCTACAATGTCTGGCTAAGAGACAAGAGAAAGGACTACGGGCTACGTTAGGAAACAAACTGTGCTACGATTAAATTATGTGCTACGATCAGGCACTGTGAAAAAGGAAAGACCCTTACAATCTACCAAAGTGGGTGAAGGCACGACACAGGCGTTTGCGGACGGAACAGAACACAGCACAATGATCTACCAGATTGAGCACAGCCGTAGAGTGCGAGTGTGGATGGCGCTGGTTCCGGCTGCTCATACTGAGGAGTTTTCTAGAAAATCAATTGTAAAATTGTGTTTTTTTTTGCAAAATTTGCTCCAAAAAATGTCTATCGTTTCGAGGTTCTCGGAGTTCCTGGAAAAACATTTCGTAGTTGCGTAGTTTGCAGGTAGATCTGTAGATGCGTAGAGTCGAGATTCGTGGTAAGTGGTTATGTAGATATGGAACATGGTTACGTAGTTATGACGATTGTAGTTAAGTGATTCGTGACAGGAAGTTTGTTATATGGAGCTTGTGAAGATGGTTATTACGTTTAAATAACTCGTGTTTATTTACATACGGAATTCGTATGTGCAAAAACACGAGTGGTGAGATTTTTGCTCCCCAGTACGATTTGCCATTTTACAGAAAAAGCAGCCGTGCTTAGGCTGGCAAGAGGTGACAAGATGATCTGCGGGGCCTAGGCAACGCCCGCATCTTCTTTTTTCTTTCGCTCGCTGCGGGCAGTGAGAGTGAGGTAGACGTTGCAAGCACTAGCCCAATGGCGGGCACCGCAGAAGACGCAGTCTGAGGGCGGCTGTTGAGGGCCTTGCTGCGGCTGGGGTTGAAGCACTGTCGGCTGAGGATGCGGCTGCTGCGGTGGGAACAGAGGTTGTGGTCGAGGAAAGAGCGGCTGCAGGGGTGCTTGCTGCGGCTGCGGGAGTGCTTTTGCGGCTGCGGGGGTGCATGCTGCGGCTGCGGAGGTGCATGCTGTGGCTGCGGGAGTGCATGCAGCGGCTGCTGCGGGTCTGGCTCCGGCTGCGGGGCTGGTGGCTGTAGCTGATGAAGTGGTACCGGATTCGACTATTGTAGTTGTTGAGGTGCAGGTGATTGAGGTTGATGTTCGATCGTTCGAGGTGTCGGCGGCATTGGTAGCTGATGTTGTTGCGACTGGAGCTGTAATGGATTGTTACTGTTTTTGCGATGACGTTTGAGCGAACTGTATTCGTGGTACCTGGTTTTGTTGTGGCGAACTAGAAACTTGTGGCTCGTGACGTTCGGATATGAGCATGACCTCGTTTTCTGAAGGAATGAATCGAAATTTGGAACTATTTGCATTATCAGAGGGAATGTGTACCTTGTGTATGTTTCGGCTCGCTGTTGAATTTCGAGGAAGTTGGTTGCTCCTTTTTGATTTGTTTGATCGGGATGGCGACATGTTCTGCGGTTGTCTTGCGTTTGCGATTTTTGCTGAGCTTCGTGACCTGCCCCGTGAGTTATTGAACTGCTTGCTCGAACCCGCGGACGGACTGTGTAAGGGCATCGAGAAACGGAAGGGAGTACGACGGATGATAGTATTGAGGGATGTATTGGTAATTGTAATAGTGCTGACCTACGTAGCTTGCAGCTTGATCAGCTTGATATGGCAGCTGCTGCGGTTGTTGAAGCTGATTCGTTTTTTCTGATTTGACGGTGATCTTGATGAGGTTCGGGCACCTTTTGATGGATAAATCGAGTTTCGTTTGTAGTGTGTAGGGGACTGTGATTTGTAGTGTAATGGGGATTGCGATGGCGTGAGTTATGCTGCCCTAGTTATAGAAGTCGTTTTATAAGGGTATCTGTCCCTTTTTTGGACGTTTCTGGAAAATCGCGGGGAAGCGGAACGTTATTCGAAAGGGGATTGTTGGCGAGCATATCAAGACTGTACTTGTCGGCTGCGAATAGGTGAGTAAGTTTTAGTATATTTGCGTGGCAAGCGTTGAGCGGAGCGAGTACGCTAGTGGTCGTCATTATGCCAACCAGGGCGTACTGCTGAGATAGAGGGTCTGGCTTGAATGCGGCTTTTTGGGCATAATATTGGATGGTGGAGACCACTGCATCGATCGCATCTTTTTCGGTTGCATTCGAAACTAGTGTGTCGTTTAATAAAGCAGATCCAGCAGGGTCGTAGTAGTTTTAAACGCCTGATCTTGTCTGTTGGTTGTGGATATTTTGGGCATATGAAGAATTTATGATTGCCGTTGCATCCCGTGCAGTGAGATTGCAATCGAGGAGTTTGAACGCTAGAGATAGTTGAATTGAGTGGTTTCTTGGTCTGTACATTTCGGAACGACAAGTGAACTCGACGTCGAACGACTGTTTCTAGATTCTGAAGGAGGTCTTTCATGGTTCAGACCAAATTGGAATCATATTCACGTTTGGCAACCTCTTCCTATAAGCTGGTGGGGAATTTACCAAGTACTGTTTGAATGAGACTCGTATTGTCTACTGCTTCGCCTTGTTTTCGGCTATTATTGCTAGTATGTCGTTGTGTTCTGGAGTTGTCGGGGATCATCTATAGAGGTAGGGAGTGAATGCAGCTGTCGAAGAAGTATTGCTTTGGTTTGTCTGGGATCATGGTATTGTGATTTGAGTTGCTGTACTGCGAGGCCGTACGAGTTGCCGTTGCGTGGTATCATTCGGAGCGCTCTAGCGGCGTCGTCTTTACAACAACTTAGAAGAATGGATAGCTTTTCGAGATTTGAATAGGGGTGGTTATGCACAAGTTCTTCGAAGAGTTCCCAGAAGGACTCGAACTCTGTGGCATTCCCATCGGGTAATTGAAGCTCTCAGCCTTGTAGTCGCCGTAGAAGATTGAACTGGTTTTCGGGAGGACTGGGTATGATTTCGTCTGTTGTGGTAGTCGTTGCCTGAAGTGGATGGGGATGTTGTCCGGTTGCTTGAGCTGAAAGCTCTGTTTCTAATGAAGATGGTATTTGATGGTGATGATGATGTTCGATGTTGGTATTGGTTGTCTGTTTAGTAGTGTTCAGGTTTAATACGTCCATGGCTGTGACGTTTTCTTGACAGCTGAGTTCGAGTATGCGTTGCTCGAGTTTATTTCGTATGTTGGAGCTGTTGTCGAGAATGGTATCGGGTAATTATCGAAGCTTGATTCGAGTTCTGTCCCTAGTTGGGGATTGTCTTTGGTAATGTTCTCGATGGAGTTCGAAGTGCTCGCGTATGACATTTGGATAGTTTGTTCTTTATAGATGAGAGCGTCTATGAGGTGTCTGATATTCGATCGATTGAGTAAGATGTACCTGAGGGTTCGCTGGGTTTTGTAGGGTACTGCCATGGTTCTTTGTATGCTTCGGCGTCTTGAATTAGATCACGGAGTTCGTTGAGATGTCGCGTAAGTTGTTGCTTAACGCTTTTGAGAGAGAATGTGGGGGAAGTGTGAGACATTGTGCGCCGGAGGCGGATGACTGAAAGTGGCGGACCTGGGTTTATATACTGATGGTCCAGTGGGCGGTGCGAAGGGGCATGTCGATGGGGCGTGGACGCATGTGATTCGATTGATGCAAGCGGATCGGTTACTGTAAGTTTCTGGTGCTAATTTTGCTCGAGCGAGTTTCGTGTTTGGAAGAGGGGGGCTGAAGATCGATCATGAATTGCGTTCTGTACGGAAGCGATATTTTCATAATTATGTTGCCTCTGCGATTTTTGGGAAGGGGTAAGAATTGATCGCGACCGTAATTTGAGATTTCTTCGTTTCTAGTAAATGCAGGGCAATGAACATTTGCGAGGGATCGCTTTTCTTGGCCATTATGTATTTATTCGTATGTCGTGCACGGTTATCTTCGAGTTTTTCTTGATATTGATAAATGCTTAATCCTACGCGGTTATCTTTTTCGAATTTATTATCGACTTTCATGCTACGCTAGCGATTTTTCTTTTTCCTTTTTTTGTGGATCCTTGATGCTGATGGTCGAACCTTTGTTTCGAGTGGCTTTCCCTATACTCTTTGTTTCGAGGGGTTAGCTCTAGGCAATTGTTTCGGGTTGCCGTCCCTACACTCTTTGTTTCGAGGAGTTAGCTCTAGGCAATTGTTTCGGGTTGGCGTACCTACACTCTTTGTTTCGAGGAGTTAGCTCTAGGCAATTGTTTCGGGTTGGCGTCCCTAGACCATCCCTGAGTAGTCCCTTTCTGATCCTTTAAATTCGGTATGATGATTTTTTTGAGCATGTCCATGTCGAATTTGATACGATATGAGATAGATGCATGAAGGTAAAAGAGATGATGAATAAGATCGTTTCATGTAAATGGAGCGACTGATTTTGATTTTTTTGTATCGAAATTTTCGATGAGTCGATTTTGAAGATGAGATCTGCCGAGGTTCGTTACGATGAGATCATGGTAGTGAGTAATGTTTTGTTGATGAGGCACGACTTCGGTTCGCATCGCCATGTAATGTCTAAAAGGCCTAGCTTTGATTTGAATCGGTTCGTTGCGCTATGTCTGAATCGCCTAGGTTCGATTTGAATCGGTCCGATGCACCATGTCTAGGGGTCGATGGGTCGATGCAGCATGTTCGGAATGCCTAGGTTCGGTTCAGATCGACCGATGCACTATGTCTAGAATCTATCGTTGATTCTAGCTAAAATTGTCCCTGAGTCTGTGTGTATGTGTCTGTGTATGAGTGCGTGAACGACTATGACTACCTTTATTGGGTTACATCTAGACATTAATACAAACACTACCTTGATCGTGAGGAACAGACACCATAGAGCGAGATGCGAATGGGAACCCGGGGGATCGGCTGCGGGAAGTGCAGCGTCCTCGACTTCAGGAACTGACGCGCCAGGGGCGCCGAAGGCGCTGACGACGACAGTTGCCGGCGGGCGAGGAGGGCGAAGTTGAGAGCGAGGAGCGACAACCGAAGAAGAGCCCCGGAGGCGCTTTTATAGAGCTGCAACGACCCAGGGACCAGGCGGCGACCGCGGCTTCGCCCCTGAAATCCCCTTGATTGCGCTCTTCGTGACATTACTGACATCTGAATTGTAGGAACGCATGAAAGGCAGGCGATCCACTTTAAAAGAGACCAAGCCGTTAGTGATATGACTTTGCTGAGCAAAATGTCACATATCAAGGAAGTTAAACTTTATTCGTGGCCATTTACCCGCTTCACTTCTGAAGGAACGTTGAAATCGAGATATTGTCGTGAAACTTATGTCCAAGATATACAGTGCATGGCCTGGAGTGGCATGCTATTAAGGCTAGTTAAGTATGTTTAGGAGAACATTCAATTGAGGAAGATCTGACATCAACACTGGACACTGTTATGGTTTCACAAATCACAGAAATGCTGTTTTTGTCTTCTTCTCCGATGGTCAACGGCGAAGAAGCTGACCCAATGTGCTGGGTCGTGGCGCTCCTCCGCTGTCAAATCTGCTTAACGTCATGTTGAAATCTGCAAAGTTACAACACTCTACTCCATTACTGCGTTTAACTTCACGCCTATTATCTATATGAATTTTGTAGCTATTAGTGATTTATGAAGCTACCTGTCACTCTCCTCGCTCGCCCCAGAGTTCTGTGCCAGTAGCCCATTGGCGGAAGTCGATTACAGAACTTTGTATCACATTTAAGGTTCATTCTTCGTAGGGAAGCGCTTTCCATTCGTTGAACCCATCGATCCTTGGTATCCCGGCCAAGCCTCCCTTAATAAACATGTGCCCGTGCGTCCATGTTCATCCATAAAAACATGCAGGGGTCTCGTATTCTTGACGAAGAGATGGGTTAGTTTCTCCCGGACTCCAAAATCCACTGCAGATCTCTTACTTCAGATTTTAGTAGGTGGTACAAAAGGTCAATGGATATACCTTGCAATGCAGCTCAATGTGGAGAGTCGAAAGTTAAATGGCCTTCCTCTAGTGTTGTAGCACAGTAATTTTGACGGGCTCATAACGGAGCGAGCTGGTGCCCGCCCCATTATGAGACCATGGTCGTGGAACACTCAAATAAACACAGTTTTTGTGCGACAGGGCAAGGGAGAGAACTCCGGGGTGTGGCTGATCTAACTTACCCGTTTTAAGCCACCTTTCCGGTGTACAGAGGCACCAGCTCGCTTAGTACCGTAATTTCTTAAGTTTCATAACCCCAAATCCGGTTACGCTCCCTTCCTCTCCTCCTTTCCGCCTGGCTCGAAGCCCTTCCTTCCTGGGCAAGCGCATGAAATGAACGAGAGTTTAAGGAAGCAATACTGTTGCCGCCACCTGGTGGCCTATGTGAAAGCCGAAGTTCGAGAGAAGAAGACGCTCTATCACGTGTTTCTCGGCTAAAAGACAGGCGATAATTTGTGGAAGTACCAAGAAGCGAAGAAAGCTGCAAAGAAGGCCATGGCTGTTGCAAAAGCCACTCATTATGGAGATGTCAACAAGAAGCTCGAGTCGTGCGATGGTGAGCGGTATCTGCAACGACTTGCCAAGAATCGCAATCAACAGACCGAGGACATTGAGAAGATTTCTGCATCAATGACGAGGACGGCCATCTTCTCATGGGCCGCAAGAAGGCATTGAAGCGATGGCGCGATTGCTTTGAGGAAATCTCTACGGTAGAATTTCCTCATCCAGCCATCCCTTCAACGGCTCCAACCCACGGCCCCGTTCAGAAGATCACCGTGGAGGAGACTGAAGCGGCTTTGAAGAAGATGAGGCCAGGCAAAGCGACTGGGCCCGATGACGTGGCAGCTGATTTGTGGAAGTCCAAGTACTGGTACCCTGCTGAGTGGTTGGCAAAGTTCTTTAATCAGGTTGTGGCGGAGAAGAAAGTGCCTGAGTGTTGGCGCCAAAGCATGACGATTACGATTTGGAAGAAGAAGGGCAGTCTGTCGTAGCTGGCTGTGGCACCATAGATGCCATACACACCGCCCGCCTCCTGTTAGAGAAGCACCACGAGAAACAGAAGCCAGTGCATATCGCCTTCCTCGACTTGGAGAAGGGTTTAACCGCGTACCGCTGGGTTCGGCAAGCATCGCGGCGATCCCACCCCCGCCCTTCCCCAGTTCGTTTCTCGGTACGCAGGAGCCTAACTGGGCGATCGATAAGAAGTTCCGCATATTGGCTACCTCCCTGCTCACGGTTCTACAGCGGAACATGGCGAAGCGGGCAATACCAAATTTAACAGCCGAACAGCGGATGGGTCTTAAGGAAATCAGGAGCTTAAAGGAATCTGGTGCAATAAAAGTTAGCGTTAGTGACAAAGGAGGGGAGTTTGTGGTACTCCCACAACACCTGGATAGGAGTATCACTAAACACCATCTGCAAGACACTACCGTCTATAGCCAGTCTACCTGTGAGGAGTTTGCTAAGCAGTTCCGCCGACTCAATCGGAAATGGATTGCTATTTCAAAATCAGCAAACCTTCCTAAAGCTCTGATTTCACGGCTGAGGTGTGACCATCCCGTCTGCCCAGTCTTGCATGTTCTGATCAAGACCCATAAGCTGCCTTCAGGCGAAAGTCCTAGAGACCCTTCGCAGTATAAGGTTAGACCCATAATAAGTAGCGTGGGTGGCCCAGCGGACCGGATTTCCTGGCTGCTAAACTTGGTTCTTGTGCAACTGCTTAGGTATGTACCTGCCCACCTCCCTAACACTTGCGCTTTCCTGGAAAAACTCCGAAACGCAAGGTTAGAAGGGAGCTGCGTGATGGAGTCATTTGATGTTACTTCACTGTACACAAATGTCTCCAAAGTAGACGCAATGCAGGCAGTCTACGAAATGCTCGTGGAACACCAGGACCATATCTCACTATATGGGCTCGGCATAGCTCAAATAATGACGCTCGTGGACGAGTGTCTTCATTGCAACATCTTTAGATGGTCCAACGAGTACTACAGACAGGACAGAGGGCTTGCCATGGGACAACGTCTGGATCCGGTGCTGGCCATAGTGTATATGTCAAAAATAGAGAGACCCATACTGGAACGTAGACCTTTGCTTTACTGTCGGTACATAGATGATTGTTTCATTGTTTGTGCAACGCAAAACGAAATGGATTCCTGTTTCGATTTGCTCAATCATCAGGCTGAGCATATTAAGCTCACAAGGGAGAAACCGACGAACAACTGGTTGCCGTTCCTTAATGTGCAAGTTCATGTCTCTCACAACACTTTCCAGACGTGGTACCGGAAGCCGAGCAACAAGAACATCATTGTTCATTGCAGGTCTGCACACCCTAGCAGTGCCAAGAGGGCGATTGTAAACAACATGTTTCGCACAGCGGTGTTGGTATCCTCCAACGACGAATTCGAGTATGCTTCTAGGGAGATGGCATCTCGTATAGCGTTGTCCAATGGGTACGCTTCCGACAGCCTTCCTAAGCAACGTCGTCCGCCTGCAGGAGCACAAAGACGCACAGAACAAGAGCGCACCAAAGTTCCTTTCCTGGTGCCCTTCATCACGGATGCTCTTAGTGCTCAAGTACGGGAATGTATACGCAAGGCTGACTTAGAAGGTCTGGTCAGGCTACTTAACATACCGCCTGCTAACCTCAGAACCCAACTTGTTAGGAATCGGCTGTATGACCGCGCTTGTGATACCCCGTCCTGCATGGTCTGCCCGTTTGGAAAGGAAGGGGATTGCACGGCCTCAGGTGTGGTATACCTCATCACTTGCACGGAGTGCAATGAGGAATACATCGGTGAGACGGGCAGGCCGCTTTGGGTGAGGGTCAAGGAACACATGGACGGGCTTCGGAAATGCCAGATTTCCACGCCGTTGGGGGAGCACAGGCAGCGTAGCCATGGCGGCGCAATGGTTGGGGTCGCGATTACAATCCTTGCTCGAGAGGTCGATATCGCAGCACGCAAGACTCTCGAAGCGCTGTGGATTGCCTTCAAGAATCCCGCGATCAATAGGAGGGAAGAGCGCGTAGCGCTAACCCAGGAGCTGGCCCCATTTGTTGACCTCTGTGGGCTCGACCCCGGAGGGCGACAGCCGGAGGGTCGCTGAGGGGTTGACCTTAGGTAGTAGTCTCATTCACCCAACTGCCTCCATCCGAGGGTGACGCACCAGCCTCTTGGCTGCTTCCATAAGGTTAGTTGGGCTGTCTCACTCCCATTTCGTCTCCTTTTCCTATTAATTCCGGAAACTCCTGTGACTTGAAATAGTTCTTGGACGAGTAACCTTTCAAACCTCGCTTGACTTTTCCAGGTTCTGAAGAAGGCGGTTACGCCGAAACGTCAGCCGAATAAAGTGTGGTTAACAATCTTGGCTCCACAGGTCGAACAGTCCTATTGGTATCAACGTCATGCCAAGATTCAACGACAGTCGATCATGGAATACGTCGTATTGTTCTAATGACATTTTGGAGTATCCGCTTGTCAAGCGCGTCAGTCTTCCGTGTCAAAGTGTGGCACCTCTGGTTGTGAGACTGGAGCATAAAGTCGACCAAATATAAGATTGCATCCTCAGTATTCACGAGGATATTTCTTCCACTAAACACATAGCGCACAAGCCGATTCCATTCACGATCGCACTTTCCAAATAAGAAAGTTAATTCTTCCGTACGCTAAATGTATTATTTTGATGGACAAGTCTTAAATCCTTTAAACGGGAAAAGACCCCTCCAGGTTTTCGGAACTTCCATATATGGTAGGGGTAAAGTCACGTCAACATTCACAGAACACCTGTTGTGTCACTATCTAAAAAATAGGTGATGAAAAAAATTCGAACGAATAATAGTTAGCGTGGTGCAGAACAGATTTTCCGAATTGCGGACAGAAACATCATAGGCTCTGCATTAAAAAGAAGGCGGTCAAATAAGTAATACAACACCTTTGAACAATATTTCAAGAAACCTTTCAGTATAGAACAATCAAAAATCAAACGGGCCTTAAGGAGAACATATAAATTTTCCAAATAGTTTTTCAAATCAAGGACAACAATCTAGGCCGAACATGAGCAATGTTCAAATGTGTTCATTTGAACATTGCTTATGTTCTAATACATCAACTTGTCGTAAAAATTCGACTACATCTCCGCCTAATGACAGCTGAGGGAAATGTATGGAACCATAAAGAAGAGAATATAAAAAATTCTTCTTTTCTTCGACACGTGTGCTCAAAAACCGTAATTGAAGAGACTCTCGCCGACCGTTCAGGCCTTTCCAAGCAAACTACCGAGACCTGCACAATGTCAGGCACGGAAGGCGCTACCGAATGCTGCGAGATTCGCATAGTAACCGCCAAACTAATCACGGTATCTAGTGAAGATCTCAAACTGAACACTCAAGCAAAGCCTATAATCACTAGAGTTTTTCATAGTTTTAATCTGAGTTCGGTCAGCGTATACTTTCTGAAGGCAAACAGTATTGGTAATGGACGAACGTTTTCTTGAGCGTAACCAAAATTGGTATAACACTTTATTGCTTACGTTTCGGCGTTTTCGCCTTCTTCAGAGCCTGGAAAAGTCGAAGTCATTTGAGAAACTCCCCTCCCAAACCATTTCGTTCTGCAGAAACCCATCCAAAGGGCTAAGAGACCCCGAAAACGATGCCGTAAGAAGTCAAAAGAAAGGCTAACCTTAGATGCGGACAGAAGAGTCCAACGTCACCCTAACCGGACGAAAGTTAGGCGAATGAGTTTAGAGCCCTTGGGACCGCCCGCCTTAGGGACCTAACGGGTCATGACCCATACGTCAAAAACCCGCAGAGGGCGACGTACGGCGCCAGCTCTTGGATCACAGCCAAGCACTCGTCCTTCCTATTGATTTGGAGGTACCTCGCCGCAGTGTACAGCGCTTCGAGAATTCGGCCCGCCGAAATCTCATCTTCATGCGCAAGGTTCTTGACCTGCACGCCGAAACAGCTGTTCGCGTGCCGCCGCACCCTGCGCTCGCCCAAGAATGTAGAAATATGAGACCTGCGCAATCCGTCTAAGTGCTCCTTCATCCTGACGCACAAGGGTCGACCTGTTTCCCTCACATACGCCTCTCGGCACTCCGTACATGTGACTAGGTACACCACAACAGATGTAACAGTCACCAGCCTTCCCAAAAGGACAAACAACACATGATGGTGTTGTGCGTATGCGGTCATAAAAACGGTTCTAGCTGCTTTTTAAGATTGTTAGGGGTGCCGCCGCTACCCTCACATCGTCTTGCAGCCCAGCCTTCCTAACCCAGCAACATATGGCAGCAGTCGGAGTCTCCGAAAGGAATGGGACACAGAATATCCCTTTTGACCCTTCTCGCTGCAATCCATCAACGGTTGTTGGCTGTCGCCTCTCCCCACTAGCCCTGCCAGTGGGAGCACAATCATTCTGAATCACGATATGGCGCGCCATATCTACAGAGTAGGACCATCACAGGGCATCAGATGAAACCGCTCGAGCAGTGCGGAGCATTTTCTGAACAACGGCTCTTTTCATGTTAAATGGATGAGGCGATGCGCAGTGAACAATGATGTTCTTGCTTGCCGGCTTCCGGTACCACTTGGTTCGGTAAACCCCTTCAGAAAGATGGAATTGCACAATAAGGAAAACGATCCGGTTCTCTTTCGGTTTCTCTGGTGCAAATCTAATGTGCGCTGACTGACGGTTAAGTAACTCAAATCTCGAGTTGAGTGGGACAAACGATAAAGCAATCGTCAATATGCCTGCAATAGATGGTGGGCATGCGAACTAACAACAGAGAATGGGAGCTAGTCTTTGTCCATGGCAAGGCTTCCTATCTGCTTGTGATACTCACCCGACCACCTGTACACGTTGCATTGCAGATATTCGTTGACGAGCCCCACCACTCCACTTCAGATAGACTACATGTTTACGCTTGTGTGGTGTTCATTTTCCAGAACTGCTTCTAGTGCGCATTTGTTGGAGTCGTAAGTGTAGAGCGACGTTACGTCAAACGACTTCATTTCTTTTGCAGTCTAGCTCACTGAGCTCTTCGAGGAAATGACACGTGTTACGTAGGTGGGCTGGTATAAATTAGAATAGCTTGCACAAGCTCAAGGTTGAGGAGCCCAGCAATACGAAGTCAGACCCATCATCAACAATGTTGGGAACATCAACATTGTTGATGATGGGTCTGACTTTGAATACCGAAGGGTCGCAGCAGTAGCAATACCTCGGGGAGTTTGTGCGTCTTTATTAGCATATAGAGCACCGGACTGTACACCGATGCGCCCTGGAGGTGTAACCGAGTGATTGCTCGGTTCAGCTCTCGTGAGAGCACAATCTCCACCTTTGTCGCTTGTGCCGATAAGGAGAGGTTAGGGCCTCTACAGAGTCTCGCGGCAGCACCCGGAGAAATCGTCCGTATCGCTCCGCTGCAATGGGGACCCACACTGCCACTGTGGTCGAAGCGGACGAGTTGTCGCGGAGCCTATGGTCGCAAAGGTCCCCGAGGGCTGCCGCAGTTCATGGCACCCTGAATGTGGGTACATTGTAGACATTGGATCCGACACCGATTTTCCGGATAATCGGATGATTCGGATAGGCCATTTTTTCAAACCCCGGATCTTCGGATGATTCAGATGAGGGCAATTTCGAAAACCCCGGATCTTCGGATGATTCAGATGAGGGCAATTTTAGAAACCCCGGATCTTCGGATGATTCAGATAACGCCATTTTCAGTCGAGCCGGATTTCGGATATCCGATTCGGATACAACCGGATAAGTGATATAATAGGGGCACGTAACCTCTTAAAAACGGAACACATCAGTAACTCCGCGTTTATTTCCTTGACCAATTGAAGTCACTAGCGCGCAAAGCAGCTTGGAGCGCCTCATCTTGAATTAAATGTCTATATGCCCTGGTAGCAAGGCACATGAATGCCCAGTTACATTATATCTGGCCTAGCTTAGTTCACCAATGGAAATGGAACACACCAGCGCTACGTAAAAGATGTCGTATTTGGTTGCCTTACGAGGGGAGCCCTCCGCAGAGCTATTTTGCGCTTCCAGCACAAACAAAAAACAGCTTTAAGAACCCAGAGAGCCAATACCAACTCAATAGTGAGTTGGTAATGTCTTGTAAAGGACAATAATGAAACGATTCCGAAACGCCCCGCAAGACATTTCTCTGAAAAGGGAAGGGTCTGAAGCGTATGTCTGAACGGAGAGAGCGAGTCATCCCACCATATATAGGAATAATCGCCACTCCTCAATTAGTATAAAAATGTGTTTCTTTTTTGCCAAATCGATAAGCCCGAGGAGTAGAGGATCCTTGAAGTTGCAGTGGAATCGGCGCCTCACGAGTTCGGGAGTCTTGTACGCCCGCAATGCCGCCGGCGGGAAGCGGCTCGTAGCGCAGTAGATAGCGACGTTGCTCCATGAGAGGGAGGTAGAGGGTTCGACTTTTCTGCGCTGCTGCATCTTTGCATTTCAACTTATTGTTTATTTTGAGGTATTCTGACATCTGCACCATTTTAGATGTTTGCTGTGCAGTGTTTCCAGATGTATGCCGTGAGAGCAACTTTGTTGCCACTTGTTCATTACTGACCGGTTTTTTAACCAAAACTCAATAGGAAAGCTGTTCAACATAACGATGTATGAACGTTTGACATCAGTGATACACAGACACAAAGTTCCTGGAACATAAGCACTGGCCACAATACGAGCAGCACATAAAGGCTGCTGGCTCCTCACAGTTTGCTTCCATATATGGACAAATGAGATCGGCACCATAGACGAAATCCAATTGAAGACGTTCCCTTTCCTCTGAAACAAGAGTTCCAGCCAAAAACGTTATCATATGCCCACTGCTTGCCAGCCTTTCCACGTCTATCAGTTCATTTTGCGGATCCCAACCTTCTCCTGGTTTTCCACCACTTTCAGCCGTTCGTCTTCGTTAACTTCAAGTTGACGTGCTTCGAAGTCCTTGGGTATGCTAGCCATCCGTTCGGTCAGGTTGGTGTCATTCCCATGAAGGCTGCTTATCTAAAGGTGGACCACACTTCAGCATGAGCAAGCGGATCACCACTCGAGCATCGGCGACTTTGTTGGTGTTAGGTTTTAGAGAACCTCCTGCACACCTCTGATTTCCAGATGACAGGCAAAGATGAGAGAACGACTGTATTGATGCCGTTTAGGTCAATTTCCGGGATCCACAGACTTTCTCGTTTTAACCACATGTGACGTCACGTCATGGTTTCCTTTGAAAATCCGAGCAGGATGGTTTTACCCGAGGTCATTGGCCGATGTATGGAAACAGACTGAGAGGAGCCTGCAGCATTTATACCCTGCCCATTGTGTCCAGTGCTGCTTTATGCACGTTGTACCTGTGTATTCACTGGTGTTGAATATTTATGCATCATCCTGTTGAGTACCACAGCATGCAGCTGGAAAGTGCGGGAAAACATCTGAAAATGGTATGGACGTCAGAATCCCTCAAACCTCAACCAATTATTTAAAAATCATTTAAAATTCAATTAAAATTAATAATAAAAACAATCAATTAAAATCAATTAAAAACCAGGAATGCAGCAGCGCATGAGGATCGAACCTCCGACCTTCCTCCCATGAAGCATCCTCACTACCCATTGCGCTCCGAGTTGCTTGCCGGCAGAGGCATCGCGGTCGTACAAGAACCCAAATTCGTGATGCGCCGTTCAATTGTGACTTCAAGAACCCCCACTCCTTGGGTTTCACGACTTAGCAAAAATGAAACACATTTTAGGCTAATTGAGGGGTGGCGATTATTCCTATTTAATAGGATGACTCCCTCTCCCCGTTCAGATATACGCTATCAGACCCTTCCTTTGTGAGAGAATTCCCGCCAAATGATTGCAAATCTGCCCGAAAAAGTCAGGTTATCAATGGCGCAGAGTTTGCCAGCAAGGCGCGCTAACCTCCTATTATCCGATTTTTATCCGATTTTATCCGAATCATTGCGTTTTTCAAAACCCCGGATCTTCGGATGATTCAGATAAGAGCAATTTTGAAAACCCCGGATCTTCGGATGATTCAGATGAGGACAATTTTAGAAACCCCGGATCTTCGGATGATTCAGATGAGGGCAATTTTCGACCGACCCGGATTTCGGATAATCCGAAACCGGATAAATCCGGCCGGATATCCGAAAATGTATGATTCGGATCCCATGTCTAGTACATTGACGGGCCGCTCTTGCGAGTTGGTAGAAGCACTGGAGCGCAGAAGAGTAGATTTCTGTGCGGTGCAGGAGACGAGGTGGTTCTGCCGCAAGTCAAGAGAAATAGGACGTGGCTTCAGGGCCGTTCTATGTGAAAGTACAAGGGCCACCAGTAGTTCGGTGTAACCGTCTCCGAACGATTTCGTGAGTCGATTGTAAGCGTCGAACGCTCTGACGGTCGGTTGATGAAGGTCACTGTCGCCGCTAAGGAGCCACCCTATCACTGCTTCTCTGCATATGCTCCGCAAACCGGCTGGTCAGAACAAGCTAAAGATGAGTTTTGGAACCTGTTTGATGAGAAGACAGCAGAGGTACCATGGAAAGATTATCATAGTCGCTGGTGATCTTAATGGGCACGTAGGTGCTTCCGGTTTTCGGCGGGTTTTGACCTATCGGTTTTGTTGTTCGTTATCCGGTGGTTTTTAGCCGGATAACGAACAACAAAATCTGGCACCCTTATGGTTACTTTGTTGAATATAAGCTTTGCAGTGCTAGGTCAGTGCCTTCTCTTATTTTTTAAAGGCATAATTAGGCCAAACTATCAACCTGCTCATAGCGCGTTCTGAAATGCAGAACACTGCCTTGCTCTTTTCTCTTTGTGGTGTTTTCACCAGAATTCCTTCTAGCATAACGTAGTGTCTGGAAAAAACGTGCCGGATGGAGGAGAAAGAAATAAGCCTTCATACGAATCACTTCGTTTTAAGGATGTGCCAGATATTCGTCTTCTATGTACGCGATCTTTTACCGCATTGAAACTATGTTTGGCATGTGCATAACTTCCGAGTGCTGAAAAGCCAGTACTTTAATATCCTATCCTATCCTACTATATATAAAAGCGTTAGTCCGTCTGTCCGTGTGTGTATGTGTGTCACAAACCTGTGTGAACCAGTAAAACATGTCAATCGAAAAGGTGACCCGCACGTGCATGTAAAACCTGTCAAGGCTATCCTCATGTGCAATGAATGGAAATGAACCAAAATTAGCGGGAAATAACCAGGTTGGACGAATGAGTGGAAGGATTCGAACGGACAATCACTATTGATCGTTGGCATCGATTTTCGATAGGAGTTGTCGTTCTAACCCGGTTTGACCAATCGGGATGTGATTATGATTATGCACGATGAGGAGACCAATATTAATCGATGGTATCGATTTTTCGACCGCAGTTATCGGTTTTCGTCCAAATTTGACCATTTGGGATGGGAGTCACACGACAGTTTCTTCGAGAGAATTTCTCTACATAGCTTGCAGGAAATACCCCAAAAAGATTCAGACAGTTTTTAAAAACAAGATAACAGTATCGATTGACCGAATAACCGATCGACTATTAATTTTTCTGCAGACTAGATCCTTCGGAATGGGAATAGCAGTTATGCGGTGGGCAGCGGACAAGGCTTACGTCAATCGTTTTGAGGATCTTCCCTTACTCTTCTGTATTATTCTAATAAGCAAGATTAGTTTTTCTCCTCTAATGGGACCGAAGGGTCAATAAACCGTCGTCTCCAAGGCGTTTTGTTTCGGAGTTTGGGCCGAAGTCCCAACCAGACGTTTTGCAGACAATAGGTTTACGGGTAGTTGCAGAGCAGTAGAAGCAGCTGTTGACGAGTGCGGGTTCAATACTGGTATACGTACTTCACCAATGACTTGTGGTGACCAGCTGATGGACAAGTCAGTGCATTTACATACCCGTGCAATCCTGATACCTACTGGAAATCCGAACTAAGAACATTGAGTCGGAGTGCATGCGAATGTCGGCGCCTTCTCAGAGTGCGCTACTTCGCGCCTCGAAGAAAAACACCGATAAGGAGGTTAAAAGTTGCTCACTTGACATGTTACGAGGACAATATTACAAATCCCGACCTACTAATAGAGAAAAAATGGTTTAAAATTAGTTTTAACTTTTGTTGTTTGTTCGTTATCCGTTTTTCCGTTATTCGGCCATTTTTGGGAAAAATTATCCGTTATCCGTTATCCGTGTTTCAAAATTTTATTATCCGCTCATCCCTGGTGAGTAGGCTTAGTGCTTTCTCTCCTTATTGCATTAACATTAATTATTCTACCCTGGAAGGTAACAGAAATCAAGACTGATCTCTCATTATCCTTTTCCTTATCTGTTCTCTCGTCTTGACACATTAGAATATTTTGGAAAAAATCCTACTATAAATAAAGGAGTTAGCGGTTGTCCGTCCGTCCGTCTGCTCATCCGTCTGGCCTTTCCTAGAAGTCGAGTAGCAGGCGTCAGTGTTCAGACGAGGTGCCACTCAGACCGCGTCGAGACCGTCAGTAGAAGTGTCACCGATGTCGCACAAAGGGCGTCCGGGTTGAGAAAACATGTCACCGACGATGATCAACGGGCGTCCGGGTTCAGAAGACGTGTCACCGATGTCGCGTTGGGGGTCTGGGTTCAGGAGACGTATCACCGATGTCACGCAAGGGGGTGTCTGAGTACAGAAGAGGTATTGCGGGCTTCATGCAAGGGGTGCCTCGGTTCAGAAGAGGTGACACCTATGTCGCGTAAGGGTGCCCAGATTTCGAACACGTGTTATGGGAGACCACTAAATGGGAGATC
The DNA here is from genome assembly GCA_947359475.1 of Heligmosomoides polygyrus bakeri. Classification (NCBI taxonomy): domain Eukaryota; kingdom Metazoa; phylum Nematoda; class Chromadorea; order Rhabditida; family Heligmosomidae; genus Heligmosomoides; species Heligmosomoides polygyrus. The sequence goes on along the minus strand of OX375866.1, from coordinate 47,963,075 downwards.
TGTAAGCAGGGGTCCAGTGAAGGGTGGGAGACCAATGAAGGGGAGGGGTAAAAGTACCTTTAATGGGAGCCAGTGAGGGGACCAATAAAGAATACCACTAAGGTGAGGATTGGGGGGGGGGGGAGTGAACGGGAACCAGTGAAGTCCTGTGAGGGGAGGGGGATGCGGTAAAAGGAGAGTCAGTGAAGGTGTGACCAGCAATGATGGCCAGTGAAGGGGCTGCCAAAAGAGGCGGACCAGTGAAGAGGGGACCATTGAAGGTGAGACCAGTAATAGGAAGGGGGATCAGTGGAAAGAACCTGTGAGGGCGAACTAGCACTTTTTCTCACCATCGTCCAACGTGTGTATGACAGGAATGTCGTACAACATGCGCCTAGATCAAGATGTGCCACAGATCAAACATTGCGAAGCATGCGTTGGATTTTTAAATGACCTTTGAAAGGCAGCGGGCGTGTGCGTGTACATGCCTCTCACTCTCACTACTGACTGATGCTCACTACATTTTTCTGCCTTTCTCTACATGCTCATGGGTAAGGAAGGGGGTATTGTGTATTGTCGGATGGGGTAGGGGTAAGAAGAATGACTTCAGGATTCGGAGGATTATTATTGCTGTCGGATATTGAGCGGTACAGAGCTCTCACAAGATTATCACAATCTGTTCCTCGCCACGTACAGTACTGGACATGCCGCTGCGTCCAACAAGCACAAGCAGCGCAAAAGATGAGAAGCGGCGCAAAAGGGCGCCGGAGAGCGCCGTTTTCCGCTCGCCACGCGCCGCGTCTGAAGCAAGTCGCGTTAGTGCGCGGCGTCCTCAACTTCTGGACGTTAGACTGAATGAAGGAGCTTATCCATGCGTTCGGACGAGCATGGCCTACTGTTTAGAACTAACTTCCGGCATGGCGCGCGCTCTGAACAATGCATGTAGGCCGGCAGAATCAATCGAGTGGGAGCGACAACCTGTACAGCAAGCGACAGCTTGAACAGTGAGCGCATGGGGAGTTTTAACGAAAATTCCTAGCCTGCCTTCCCACTCAGGCATTGCTCTCGGACTGTCCAGCTTGCATCTGGAGTGCGCCGTAAACAATGCATATAGAATCGAACCTATCAATCGAGTGGGCGCGGAAGCTTGTAGAGTGCGCGTTTAGGGAGTTTTATCAGAAATCCTTGGCCGCCCTACTCAGGAGCTGCTCTAGTACTGTCCAGCTTGCATCTGGAGTGCGCCGCGAACAATGCATATAGAATCGAACCTATCAATCGAGTGAGCGCGGAAGCTTGTAGAGTGAGAGTTTGAGGAGTTTTATCAGAAATCCCTAGCCGAGCTACTTAGGGGCTGCTCTAGGATTGTCCAGCTTGCATCTGGAGTGCGCCGTGAACAATGCATATAGAATCGAACCTATCAATCGAGTGGGCGCGGAAGCTTATAGAGTGAGAGTTTAAGGAGTTTTATCAGAAATCCCTAGCCGCCCTACTCAGGAGCTGCTCTAGGACTGTCCAGCTTGCATCTGGAGTGCGCCGTGAACATTGCATATAGAATCGAACCTATCAATCGAGTGGGCCGACCGCTCGCAAATTGCACGCGCGGGCGTGTTTGGAGCGCGATAACTCTGTCAAGTGTGAACCCTTCCGGCTACAGCTTGTGGATTTTGTATCCAGTAAAAGGCTCTAGCAGCTCGCCGAAGCTCAGCGAAGTAGCCTAAGAACTGACAAAGCTACGGTGGTGCAAAAATGCAGGTAAGGCTTGTGTGACACGATTTTTTCCAAATTCAGTCGACCCCTGCGGAAAGACGCGGAGAGCTAGCATCTTACAAATACGCAGGCGAGCAGAACGCTTAAGGTTCTTTACGAAAGCGTGCTTACAACTCCCTAGCTTATTAAATTGCCTTAGTACCAGCTGCCGCTTTAGAGCGGCGGACGGCAACAGTAAAGATTCTTCCGCCCTTATTCCTTCCACTTTTGCGTTTTCGGCACTTGCAATGACACTGTTCTGTTCAGCTCGATGAGCTCTATCGAACGGTATCAATCTCGGCCAGTTTTGGAAAAATCGATTTTTTGACAATTTCGCGTCAAAGAAGAGGGCGCCGCTCTAGGTCGCGGCAGAGGGTAATGATGTCATTGAAAACCGATGTTTCCGAACCGGGCCAAGTTGGTTAAGATTCGATAGAGCTTTTCGTGCTGAATTGAACAGCGCTGCTACGAGTAGCGAATACCGTAATCTGGGCGAGTAAAAACAGAGAGAACATCGACCGTTATTGTGCTAAATTGCACATGCGGACGTGTTCATAGCGCAGTAACTCGGTCAGGTTCGAGTCATTTCGGCTGCAACTCGTGGGTCTTATAGGCAGTAAAATGTTCTAGTAGTAGGCCAAAGTAGAAGTGGTGTAGCTTAAGAAGAGGCAATGTTACAGAGATGCGAAGATGCAGATGCGGGTTGTGTGACGCATTTTTTCCGATTTCGGTGAACCACTGCGAGAAAGCGCAGCTAGCTAACGCGCTTAAAATGCGTGGGCTAACAGGGCGCCTAAGGTACCTTACGATGATGTGCTCAGAACGCCTCAGCTGCCTAAACTGTTTTAGGCACAGCTGCCAGTTTAAAGCGTCGAAAGATAGCGGTTAGAGTTTCTTGCGCTCTTCCTCGCCAAGATTTGAGCATTCAACACTCGAAATGGTACTTTTCTTTCTGTTCAGCATGAAAAGCACTATCGAATGGTATCAATTACGACCGATTTTGGAAAAATCGATTTTTTGGCGGTTTCGCACCGAGGACAAGGCCACTCAAGGCCGCGGCAGAGGGACGATGACGTCATCGAAAGTCGATTTTTCCGAATGGGGCCAAGTTGGTTACCATTCGATAGAGCTTTTCGCGGTGAAGCTAACGGTGTTATTGGTGGTATCGAAAACCCAAATACGGGTGAGTAAGAGGGCAGGAAACTTCAACCGCTAAATCCGCCGCTCTAAAACGGCAGTTGGTACTAAGGCAATTTAATAAGCTAGGGAGCTGTGAGCACGTTTTCGTAAAGAACCTTAAGCGTTCTGCTCGCCTGCGTATTTGTAAGATGCTAGCTCTCTGCGTCTTTCCGCAGGGGTCGACTGAATTTGGAAAAAATCGTGTCACACAAGGCTAACCTGCATTTACGCCGCGCTGTAGTTTTGTCCTATCGTAAGCTACATTACTGTCTTTTGAAAAACTACTAGAACATTTTACTGCCTATGAGATCCACGAGTTGCAGCCGAAACGACTCGAACCTGACGGAGCTACTGCGCTCTGAACACGCCCGCATGTGCAATTTAGCACAATAACGGTCGATGTTCCCCCTGCTTTTACTCGCCCAGATTACAGTATTCGCTACTCGTAGCAGCACTGCTCAATTCAGCACGAAAAGCTCTATCGAATCTTAACCAACTTGGCCCGGTTCGGAAATATCGGTTTTCGATGACGTCATCACCCTCTGCCGCGGGTTGCGGGGCTACTCGCCCCTGCGACCGCGGTTGCGAGCGCTGCAGGGGAGATCCCAGACGGTTAGCGTCCACGCGGGCGCGAATGGTCTCCAGACTTGGTCCACGTGTCAATCACGTGCTCGCGGCCGCGAGGAGGGAGTCTCCGAGCGCGATGACGGCTTGCGAAATCTACAGTGGCTGACCAGGATACTATCTCAACGGTAGGTCGGAACGGCGCAAATGTTGTATATGAGCAGAATCGCCTCTATCTGGGAAATAACAAACTGCAGGTATCTCGACCCCATTACAACTCTGCGCAGAGTTAGGGGCGACGGAAGTCGCAGGTTGGCGCCCTGTTGATTCACGTGCTCCACAGCTGATGGGCGCTAGGCGGAGTGAATAGGTGGCGTAGTAGGGAAGAGCTCGGGCTCGTAAACGCGGGGTCGAGGGTTTGGATCCCGCAGACTGCATTCGTTTTGCACTTTTGCAAAATCCATGTTTATCATATAGGTAATCCACCTAGGGGTATAGTGTGTTATTGAGCATGTTTACATATAACATATCACCCATACCGTTTTCAAGTGTGGTCCAGGCAGGGTCACCGATTTTGCTGAAACTTCATCTAGGGGGGTTATTTGGGGTGCTGATCACGAATCTGACATTCGTTTTTCACGATTCTGTCTCTACCTGCCGTCATCGGCAGAAACTTTAAGAATGTAATCCTGTGCCATACTGTATCTATATTATTCAGCCGAATCGTGAAAAACGGATGTCAGATTCGTGATCAGCACCCCAAATAACCCCCCTAGACGAAGTTTCAGCGAAATCGGTGACCCTGCCTGGACCACCCTTGTTAACGCTATGGATGGCCTCCCACCGCATCGTGAAAAACGGATGTCATATTCGTGATCAGCACCCCAAATAACCCCCTAGACGAAGTTTCAGCGAAATCGGTGACTCTGCCTGGACCACCCTTGTTAAAGGTATGGGTGGTCTCCGACCGAATCGTGAAAAACGGATGTCAGATTGATCAACACCCCAAATAACCCCCCTAGACAAAGTTTCAGCGAAAAAATTTTTTGACGGTGGAGTCGGAACTTTTTACTAGTGCCACAAAATATCTATCGGTACATAACTATAGCTTCACACAAAATAGGTTTAAAATAAGTGACACACAGAAGTGAACATTTTAGCTAATCTGTAGTTTGAAGCATATGTTGTATGTAAACATGCCCTATAACACACTACAATACCCCTAGCCGGTTTACCTATATGGTAAACATGGGTTTTGCAAAAGTGCAAAACAAACGCAGTCTGCGGGATCCAAACCGCCGACCTCTCGTTCACGAGCCCGAGCTCTTCCCTACTACGCCACATGTGTACCGCGCTGGGTCGCGATACGAGCCCTCATCCCGCGCGCCCGTCAACTGTGGAGCACGTGAATCAACAGAGCGCCAACCCGCGACTTCCGTCGCCCCTAACTCTGCGCAGAGTTGTATTGGGGTCGAGATACCTGCAGTTTGTTACTTCCCAAAGAGAGGCGGTTCTGCCCATATACAACACTTGCGCCGTTCCGACCTACCGTTGAGATAGTATCCTGGTGAGACCGGCCAGCGCACTAGGGCTGGTGGCATGCAAAAGTTTGGGAGGCTACATTGAAGCCTTCAGGATGCACTTTAGGAAGGGAAGGGGATTTTTTGGGAGTGAGAGAGGTAATCTTGAGTCACATGCCTCAAGCAGACAACGCATCGCTTCTCAAACGACACGCCAAGCTGCCTAAGGATGAACGGAAGCTGTCTCTCTGTCCACCTGCGGACCTTCGATGCCTGACTCGTCCATATTAGAGGTCTTCCAACACTCCTGAGATCTTCCCGACCGAGTTACGACAGTTGAGTACGACAGTACACAATATTTGAAGACGAAATCGCATCCTTTTTGAACTAGAATGCCGAGCACGTCCTAACATTATGGCTGCAAACGATTGAATAGTACAATGAAACCACATTTCTAATTGTGTTGTGTTTTTTATCCGAAAGCATCCAAAGGGTTCTGGATACAAGATGGGTAGTATAGCACTCGGCAGTTTCAGAGGACCCTGATTTCACCATGTGTGAGCGACTTGGTTCACTGGCGTGCGCCTCATGAAGACACAGGGTAGGAGGCGAAGCGGCTCAGTGAGGCTAACTTGTATTCAGTTATTAGTCACATTTGACATAAAGCAAATGAATACTCACCTATATCAGAATTATTTAAAATCACCGATAAAATGTTTGCGGTCCAGGAGATCTCTAATTCTAAAAGATTACTTGTTATCACCCATATATTATAGGTCGACGGAATATAGTTCAATAAATTATCAGGAACATCTGCAATACCATAGGCCATAAACATCCCTCGAATCCTAAACCGTTAACCTCAAGGGAAAAGCACTAGGATTAGAATCATTATCGATCATTGATCGATATTGAACGCATTTTCGATTTTAACGATAGTAGGCAAATTTGGCATTTTCTCAGACTTACCGACACACTTCTGTGCGTCAGCCCAGAATTGGATACCACTGCGAGGTCATCAAAAATATAAATAGAATCAAGCAACTGATCGATATTCTAGGCTTTTGTGCTGTGATGTGCTTTTACGTTGTATGTATGTACAATGTAAATGTATGTCTCCATTTTTGCCCAGGAGTGTTCGATATTTGTTGATTCTTGTTGTTTGATATTTGTTGATTTTGATATTGATCCCTTTTTGTTGTTAATTTGCTATAGATAAAATTTCTTTTATCCGATCCTACCATTCCCTTAACTTACACTTTATCTCCAACCCCACTTCAACTTCAACTAGATGGTTTACTACCACTGAGTGAAACGAATTCCAATGGAGACACGAGCACCACACTTCGTGCTGTAAAAGCGCGCTCCGTTGAAGAGCGGTGAGAGCCTCATCCTCTTCTTCGCCGCGAATGTCAAAAAATCGATTTTTCCAAAACTGGCCGAGATTGACACCGTTCGATAGAGCTCATCGAGTTGAAGATAACGGTGTCATTGCGAGTGCCGAAAACTCAAAACCGGAAGGATTAAGGGGGAAGAAGCTTCACTGTTGCCTCCGCCGCTCTAAAACGGCAGCTGGTACTAAGGCAATTTAATAAGCTAGGGAGTTGTAAGCACGCTTTCGTAAGGAACCTTAAGCGTTCTGTTCGCCTGTATATTTGTAAAATGCTAGCTCTCCGCGTCTTTCCGCAAGGGTCGACTGAATTTGGAAAAAATCGTGTCACATGAGCCTGACCTGCATTTTTGCACCACCGTAACTTTGTCCATTCATAAGCTACATTACCGTATTTTGGCACACTACTAGAACATTTTGCTTCGTACAAAACCCACAAACTGCAACCGGAAAGGTTCACACTTTACAGAGCTATCGCGCTCAGAAGACGCAGCGCGCACAATTTATCACAACAATGATCATGCTCTCCTCGCACTTACTCGCTCACATCACAGTTCTCGCCACTCTACGTAACATTGTTCCATTCACCATCAAAAGCGCTATCGAATGGTGTCCAACTTGGCAAAATTCCAAAATATTGGTTTTCGGTGACTTCATCGGCCCTCCTCCGCTGCGGCCTCACCCCCGATGCAAAATTGTCGAAAAATCGATATCTCCAAAATTGGTCGAGATTGACACCGTTCGATAGAGCTCATCGAGCTGAAAAGAACAGTGTCATTGCAAGTGCCGAAAACGCAAAAATGGAAGGAATAAGGGCGGAAGAATCTTTACTGTTGCCGTCCGCCGCTCTAAAGCGGCAGCTGGTACTAAGGCAATTTAATAAGCTAGGGAGTTGTAAGCACGTTTTCGTAAAGAACCTTAAGCGTTCTGCTCGCCTGCATATCTGTAGGGTGCAAGCTCTCCGCGTCTTTCCGCAGGGGTCGACTGAATTTGGAAAAAATCGTGTCACACAAGCCTGACCTGCATTTTTGCACCACCGTAGCTTTGTCAGTTCTTAGGCTACTTCGCTGAGCTTCGGCGAGCTGCTAGAGCCTTTTACTGGATACAAAATCCACAAGCTGTAGCCGGAAGGGTTCACACTTGACAGAGTTATCGCGCTCCAAACACGCCCGCGCGTGCAATTTGCGAGCGGTCGGCCCACTCGATTGATAGGTTCGATTCTATATGCAATGTTCACGGCGCACTCCAGATGCAAGCTGGACAGTCCTAGAGCAGCTCCTGAGTAGGGCGGCTAGGGATTTCTGATAAAACTCCTTAAACTCTCACTCTACAAGCTTCCGCGCCCACTCGATTGATAGGTTCGATTCTATATGCATTGTTCACGGCGCACTCCAGATGCAAGCTGGACAGTCTTAGAGCAATGCCTGAGTAGGAAGGCTAGGCATTTTCGTTAAAACTTTCCATGCGCTCACTGTTCAAGCTGTCGCTCGCTCTACAGGTTGTCGCTCCCACTCGATTGATTCTGCCTGCCTACATGCTTGTTCAGAGCGCGCGCTATGCCGGAAGTTAGTTCCAAACAGTAGGCCATGCTCGTCCGAACGCATGGATAGGCTCCTTCCATCAGCCCATCAGCCTAACGTCACTCTGCGAGTGGTCGCGCCCACTCGATTGATTCTGCCGGCCTACATGCATTGTTCAGAGCGCGCGCCATGCCGGAAGTTAGTTCTAAACAGTAGGCCATGCTCGTCCGAACGCATGGGTAAGCTCCTTCATTCACTCTAACGTCCAGAAGTCGAGGACGCCGCGCACTAACGCGACTTGCCTCAGACGCGGCGCGTGGCGAGCGGAAAACGGCGCTCTCCGGCGCCCTTTTGCGCCGCTTCTCATCTTTTGCGCCGCTTGTGCTTGTTGGACGCAGCGGCATGTCCGGTACTGTAGAGTTTGTACTTCGGAGAATAAACCGGCGTAAGTGCGACAAAGGGTGGATAGGCTTTATAGGAGCAGTTTTAAAGATTGTGTCCTACCGTCCCGCTTTCCCGTAAAACCAGTTTTTCATTGTAACGCGAGTAAGAAGGCCTAGACGGGGTGTTCTATTCTCGGGGTTTGGGGGCGAGGCCCCTAACCAGACTTTTGGCGGCCGCTAGGCTGCTGAACGTCTGGTAACCAATAAACGATTAGTAACATTGGCAGCAACACAACGCAGCAACTCTTCAAGCGGTTCTGGGTGCAATCCTAGTTGGTGGTGGCCGCTATTAAGCGATTTCCCGACATAGCGAACCACAATAAATGGGCAACAACCCGTAGAGATATATAAACTATGCCAACCTGGGCCGGATTCATCAACGACTTGCAGCAATTTAACAGAGGAAATTAAAGCCGAAATCCCTGATGACGTGTTTTATCAAATGATATGGTGAGCGATAAGCCGCGTTATCTGTGTTTTCCGTTGTGAATTCTCTGTTAAATTTATATAAGTCGTTGATGAATCCGGCCCCTGGTTGGGCAGATAGACCTAATTTCCGATTTCCTAATCGGAAGAGGGGACATAAAAAGAAACATCCTCGGTCCAAGTCTGGCAACGGAGGTCCCCTTTACTAGATTTGCACAGAGAACGGAGGTGCAACCCTAGTTGGTGGTGGCCACACCTAAACGATTTCATAAGGACTGAATGTGTTCAGTTCTGATATTGAACTTACTCATTCCCTGTAACATAACTGCACTAACGAAAGCAAAATAAACAACACAGGAAACATGAGAATATTTAACTTTTGTGAGCTAGATCAGGACATTGGCAAATGGTAAGGACGTAAAGTACACTGTCTTCCCTGTGTCCAAATCGTTGATTGATGTTATCTTGGCCTATTTTTATTTTATTTTACTAATGTTGTCTGCTTTCTTTCTGCTAGAAGCATATCTAAATAGAAGGCCCACTTTGCTAGATTGCACCGAGAACAGTACTTTTTAGGTTCCTCTTTCGCGACAAAAACTCGGAAACTGACCATGGGTCTATCTGGGCCACTAAGTTGGCATAGTTGACTTATTTCTATGTTGTTGCCCTTTTATTGGGTTTCGCTATGTCGGGAAATCGTTTAAGAGCGGCCACCACCAACTAGAACTGCACCCGGTTGTGGACACGAAATTCGTGTCCTACAAAGAGCTAGAAGCTAAATGAGCTGCGCCATGAAATGGTGTCGGGTTTGATAGTGCTATCATTTCAAAGCCGACTTGCGAAAGCATGGAAGTGAGGGGTGTCTCAATTAATTGTTAGACTAACACTGCGAGCGTGATGGCTAGAAGAACACGAAGCGAAGAAACTCGCAAGCTTAAGTCAAGATCGCATAAAAGAAGAAGCAAGAAAATATCGGAGGAAGAGGTTAGTCACAAAAATACGATAGCGGGCGGAAGGTGAAGAGCACGGGGAAAGGATGCCGTAATGGCCGAAAGATCTAGGCGAAGGGCGGTGGTGGCAGCATGCCCAGCGACGCAACCGCTTGCTCCCTCCTTTAACGATGGAACACGGAAACCGTGCGCTGTGGGTTTCTTGTACGCCCGCGGTAGCTCCATCTTCGAGCAGTAAGCGGAGCAGTGGGTAGTTGCATTGCTTCATGTGCGGGCGGTCGGAGGTTCGGTTCTTATGCATTGTGGCAATTTTGCACTTCAACTCACTGATTGTGCTCTGAGGAGTTTTGACGTCCGCGCAATTTTCAGGCCTTTTCTGCGCATTTTCCCACCTGCATGCAAACTACCCCTGAACGACAAAAGCAGTTTCCACACTATTTCCTTGCCTGATTTTGCGCTCGAAGAGCGCTGAACCCAACAGCAATGGACGATTTCGCACTCCATCGCCAACGCAGGGGGAAGGCGGCTATTCTTCCTTCGCTGCGCCGCGAGCGGTCGCGTCGCGGACACGTGGCAAACGTGGAAAACGAGGTCAGCGCGGTCAGTCGATGTGGAAGGCGGCCGATGGTCGGTCGGTGGCTGCTCACTGCTCCGTGGACTCTCCCTGAGCGACGAAAGCAGTTTCCACATGGGTAGTTTGGATGGCACACACCCTGGAGTCCCTTCCCTAGCCTGATTCTGCGCTCGAAGAGCGCAGAATCCATCCGCGGACTCTCCCTGAGCGACGAAAGCAGTTTCCACATGGGTAGTTTGGATGGCGCACACCCTGGAGTCCCTTCCCTAGCCTGATTCTGCGCTCGAAGAGCGCAGAATCCATCCGCGGACTCTCCCTGAGCGACGAAAGCAGTCCCCACATGGGCAGTTTGGATGGCACACACCCTGGAGTCCCTTCCCTAGCCTAATTCTGCGCTCGAAGAGCGCAGAATCCATCCTCGGACTCTCCCTGAGCGACAAAAGCAGTTCCCACAGGGGCAGTTTGGATGACACACACCCTGGATGCTGCGAGAACCCCAGCTGCGCACTCCTCCTGAGCGCGCACAGCTATGAAGGAAAGATTTCGCGCTCTGTCGCAAAGATGCGTGAGAATATTGCGGCGGGTGCGTGCGCGCGATGAGCGCTCGCGGCGTAGCGAAGGAAGAATAACCGCGATCACGCAGGGGCGCCTCGTGGCATGGACGACATCATGCGGAGACTTCTTTCATTTCTTGGCAATTACGCTAATTATTGGTTGTTCTGTATTCGAGTAATGCATCGAGGTTTAGAACCACAGTGCGATTCGCTTAAGGCTTAAAGGAAATCAGCTAAATCTTAGCATAGTTTTTGGTTATCTCGAATTCCTGATCGCGGTTATCCTTCCTCCGCCAAGCCGCGACAGCTCATCGCACGCGAGCACCTGCCGCAATATTTGGGCTAACGAACTGACATCCGCGCGATCGTTCTCACTCGTCTTTGCGACAGAGCGCGAAATCTTTCCTTCTTAGCCCTGCGCGCTCACGGGGAGTCCGCGGCTGGGTTCTGCACTCTTCGAGCGCGGAACGAGGCTAGGGCAGGGACTCCAGGGTGTGTGCCACCAAAGCTGCTCGTGCTAGAACTGCTCCCGTCGCTCAGGGGAAGTGCGCAGCTGGGTTCTGCGTTCTTCGAGCTCAGAGACAGGCTAGAGAAGGGACTCCAGGTGTGATGCGTCCAAGCTACTCCTGCGAGAACTGCTCCCGTCTCCCAGGGTTCTCCTATAGCGGCGGTGGAAGAGCCGCGATCCGACCGATCAACGACCCTCCTCCATATCGACTGACCGTGGTGTCGGTGAATATATGGAAATTTCCACGTCGACGCGGCGCGACCGCACGCGGCTTGGCGGAGGAAGAAGAGCTGCCACCCGAATTCCTTCTGACATCATCGCTTCCATGTCTAGGCTCAATGCGTGTTAGGGGTTGCAGAGTTGTGATGGCATTTGCTTCACTATTTTCTTACTATAGTCCAACGTTACAACAAATACCCTAGAGCTGGGCTGCGTTACGCCATGTTGTCCTACCGTGATTTGTACATTGAAGAAATCCAAGCCTAAGAAGGAGTGCCCCCTTCCTAACTCGCATAGCGCCCATGCTTATTTCTCTCTATTACGTTGTTCTTGCTTGGCTTGCTCGGGACATAGAAGCTGTAGTTTCGTATAGGTAATACATTTCCCTCAACCTCCAACACTTGTTTCTTATTGGATACATCGCTCGATTACTTTGATCTCCCAAGGATGACTTTCAAAATGTAGATCTGCGAGCGACTGCGTTGCCCTCCCACTCATGATCAGCTTTCGATTGTGACGCTTGCCGTGGTGGAAGTCGATTTGCGTTGTCAGTTTTACAGACATAGAAAGGCACAAGATACACATTTGGAAGCTGGTGCTTATGGTATGATGTGTGAGATTATGCAAATCCACACACTCAAGAATTTCGCACTACATCAACGTTCCATAACCGAAACAGCAATTACGGCTGTGGGCGGTTTTCGCAGTTCCATCGAGTATATTGATGTCACCTAGGACAACGGCGCTCCCATTTGGTAGTACATACATTGCCTTCTCATCATGTGGAGTTGGAAATCGCCCTTGGCTCGCTCTTAGCAACCTAAATGCAAGGAAGAAGTTACACATTCGCTGTTCAACAGTGACGATGATCTTGATCAAACAATCGTAAGAGCGTTCCTTGCTTGCGATCGCGTCTCAAAATTTTTGAGAGACAATTATTCCGACATAACCCATGATTCTAATAATGCCTCAGCGAACGACTTTGAAGCTACTTCCATCGGCTTGAAGTAGTACCACACCCTTCTTGAAGTTCTTGAACGGCATATAAGGCAAGTCGTGTTTGCTGCACTGCTTCCAATTGATGCAAGCTGCTATAATCGTCGTCACCCAATCACGTCTATCTTGCTTACTTGACTCACTTTTGGAGTAGCTCATCTGTACACAGAGATCGTCCCACCTCCATAGCGTGCTTCGGCTCGCTGGACGTCGTAGTACATCAAATAATGCCATTACTTAAACAATGTGGCATGGGATCTTTGAAGGCTGCTTTGTTCCTGCATCTTTATGTTCTTGTTTGCCTCAGAAATAACAGATGACAGTATCATCTCGTAGAAGAACACCATTATCGGTCCCAGGCACACATAAAGGTAGTATGCAATAAATAAATAAAAAATAAATAAAGTGATGGGTAAGCAGAAATGATTTCCGATCACTAGGCCACGTCTGTTACCATTTGTTCGTCTATACAGGTTGCCTCTGAAAATGGCGCGTAAAAGAGTTACCCCTAATTCAGCATTCCTTTTACACGTTTTGCACTTAAGCAATATGTATATTGTCTAGCAAGGTAGCAAGAAAATAGTAAGCAGAAGCGTTCATGTAGCAGAATATGCAGTGCTTTTCAGTGCTGAAGCAAGTGTTAACAAATCACACATGCGAAACAAATCCCTGTCCCTGAGAGCGCATTCAGCATTGATTTTAACGAGCAACTCACTGCGCTCATTACTGCTTTATTAACGAATTCAATAGTACTTCCACTTGTGCATCTGTTTGAGAATTTAAGGATAGGTGGGATCGCTGAACTCATCTTCCCGAACCGCTGGGCAGCGTTGTTAGACTTTAAATTTCCAACTCTAGGAAGGCAAGGAATCACTGACACTCGACAAATGTGAAATTCTCTTGAACGCGGCTCGGAATGCGAATGACGACATGATTATGACTCTTTTTCTCGAACGAGTTGATCTGACATACGCTGATGACAGCGGAAATACAGCGCTTCATATAGCTGCTATGGCAAGTTTGAACTCACCCGTGTTTTAGTTTATGCTTCCAAATTTCTTGTTTTTTATTTTCTCGGTGATAGAAGAGTGAGTTAGAGTACGTAGTAAACAAGTTTAGCATAGTGCGTATCACTACGGACATAGGGCGAACTATATGGTGCGGTATGCTCTTTATAACTTTACACAAGGAAGATGTAGAGAAACTTCTTAGCCTCAACACTTGTCATCAGGTGCCAAAAATTACCAATCATTACAGCTACTCTAGCCAAGACTGGAATTCGGCAGAGCTCACCAACAATAACACAGGAATCTTACCAGGGAAGGGTCTCAGGCGTAGGTCTGAACGGGGGAAATGCATAGCACTGCGAGAATCTCCACCCTTCATATAGTAGAAAAAGGTGTTTCGTTTTTGCTGAGTCCTTGAAGCAAAAGAGCTACGGGCCCTCGAAGGGGAGGGGTACAGTAGCGCACCGTCAGCACGTGCCCACGTGCATGCGTCCGCGCGCTGTTGTATGGGACGCGGCGAAAGGCTACAAGACAAACGGGTCGGCGGCTCAACAGGGTGCAGTGCTACTTCACAGGTGCTAGACCAGATGTTCGACTTCAGTGCTATGCAGTGTTTTTGCATTTTTCACGATTGCAGCCTTCTTTACCAATTTGCTTCCTACACAACTCCTACATATTTCTTTCACTCTAAATTGTCAAAAAAGGGTCAGGTTCGTACTCAATGCGAAGTTTGGGCAAAAACGGTGACCATGATCTTACCATTAATCACCTTTACGCACTGTAACTTTACATACTACAGAGTAATACGAAAAACAGATGTCACATTCGTGATCACCATCCCAAATAACTCTCCTGGGAGAAGTTTGGGCGAAATCGGTGATTATGACTTCGACAGCCCTAGTCACCCGTTCCTACCGTAATCGGCCGAAAATTGAAAAACGGATGTCAGATTCGTGATCAGCACCTCAAACAACCTCCCTGTGCAAGGTTTGAGCGAAGTCGGTGATTATGACATCGACATCTCCAGTCACCCGTACCTGTTGTAAGGTCATTAACATTCGCTGAAAAACACAAAACATTGTATAATTCAGAAACTGAGAAAGGTGAGTGAAGCACAGCTCACAGAAGCCTTTATTTAACAACTTAGAGTGGAGTAAATGTGTGGAAGATGTGTGGAAGTAAGCTGACTGCCATAAGGCACGACTTTCACGACACTACTTTCACGGCTCCAGAAGTCGAGGAGAGGTTTCGACCAAACCTCGCTCAGGTTATTTGGGGTGCTGATCACGAATCGAACATCCGTTTTTCAAATTTCGGCCGATTACGGTAGGTTATGGTGGGTACGGATGACGGTGTGCTACTGTACCCCCCCCCCCCCTTCGAGGGCCCGTAGCTCTTTTGGTTCAAGGACTCAGCAAAAACCAAACATATTTTTCTACCATATGAGGGGTGGAGATTCTCGCAGTACTATCCATTTCCCCCATTCAGACCTACGCCTGAAACCCTTCCCTGGTTAGTATGTCGTATTATATAAAATTCAGCTAATACGTGGGCTCGTTGTCAGTTACGGGGAGGGATCGAAAGCCAAAAATGCCTTCGACAAGGCGCTGTATTTCAGCCGGTATTTCTTTCAGCCTAACCATGTGCGAATGTTGGCGAATTTATATGCTTGGTGGCGGATCACTCACCAAGCATATAAATTCGCCAACACGATATATCACGATATATTGAGCAGGCAGCGTGTCGTAGTATGGATGGGATCACGCGCCGAGCGCTGGGTTTGGGAAAGTGGCGGAGGCGTCGTATTATGTGCGTCGGGATTCAGAATACGTGCCGATATCGTATAACGTGCCTCGGGATTCAGAAGATGTGCCGCAGACGTCGTCCTACGTGCGACGGTATTCAGAAGATTAGAGCAGTGTATAGAGGACCAGCAAGAGGGAGCAGTAGGGGGGACCAGTAAGAGTAGACCAGCAAGGAGCACCAGTGAAGGTTGGCTACGAAGGGGAGAACAGACAAGAGGAGAGTAGTAAATGGTAGCAGTAAACGGGACCAGTGAAGGGGAAACCAGTAAAGGGAAGACAAGCAAAAGGCAGACAGTAAAGAGAAGACCAGTGAAGGGAGACCAGTGAAGGGGAAATATAGTTGTACTCTCGACATTTTTTGAATACTCGAATGGTTTCGAATGCTCACAAATTTCGATTATTTGATTTCGAATATATTCAATAGAGCGGTTTTCTGAATATTCGAAATCAAATACATTCGAAAAACGCGATTTTTGAATATTCGAACTCGAATATAAATTCGAGTATTCAAATTCGGGTATTCTGTTCGAATATTCGCTTTCGAGTAGAACATCGGGATTCAGAAAAGAGGGGAACAGGGTTCGCGCTTTGGTGGCAATGTCTGACAAACAGCAGGAAACTTACATTTGTTTGCAAAGCTTTTCACGGTTTTAATGAAGCAATCTTCTCACTGAACAGCTTTCTATGGAGAGAAGGATGAAATGCTTTGGGGGTCATCACACCAAATATCGTTTGGGATTAAGCAGGTGCATGAGAAAGCTTTTACCTTTGGGTGGAATGGGAAATTTGCTGGTTATGTACTAGCATACACCCTTTTGGCTTACCGTTTGAGCCCTGGAGGCTTGCCATGGGACCTTTGGGATCTCTCAAAGAAACGGTTTGCTTCATCGGAGGCTAAGGTCATCATGATGGAGATTTCCGCTACCGGAAGATGCCGTCTGCTTCAACGTTTCATTCACATTATCTAAGAAACTTGAAGTGCACATAAAAAGTAAACTACATTTCAGCTGACGAAGTTGTTGTGTTGTTTAGGCATTATTGCCGATGGCATCGGATCGTGCAGAAACTTATTAAGTCCAAACCGTCTCCATAATTAGGAAATGTAATCGTCGAATAGAATTGTTGAATAGCTGCCTGCTTTAGATGTGCTTATTAAGATTTAATGCTTGTTCACCTGCCGACAACTTGGCAGCAGTTGATTCCACTACCAACAAGGTCAGACCCATAGTCAGCTCGGGCGTAGGTTCTGACGAGTAGAATGGTATGGCTGCTTTCCCTGTTTTGAGTTTTCTCTGCGCAATACATTTCCTGTGTCGTGGAGCCGCCTACATCTCACCTGCTCTTTGCGCCTTGCTTCAACGTTTTAAGGCATTACAATGGAAGCCATTTCTCTCCACATTCTCCACCATGAAACAGTTAGGGTTCTGTACAGATGTGTTGATGGACTCCAGGGGCCGGATTCATCAACGACTTACGTAACTTTAATGGAGAATTGTAAGCTTATCAAGCGATATAGTGAGCGATAAGCCGCGTTAAAAGCACAGATACCGCGGCTTATCGCTCACCATATCGCCTCATAAGCTTACAATTCTCCGTTAAAGTTACGTAAGTCGTTGATGAATCCGGCTTCAGAAGTGCATATGCTGCGCAAAAAGTTGGAGCTTGGTATAATTGCATTGCCCGGCACCAGCATTTTTGCAACTGCCTTTATAACAAAGGTTGAGGAAAGTGGTGTCACTTTTTTGCTGTGCAGCCGACAGCACATCTTATCTGCAACATGAGATGAAACTGACAAGTGCTTTCGGTTATAGGCGGCCAATTCAAGGGCAACAAACGCATAACAGAGAAACTTCTTATCAATGACTTCTTGTCGGTGCATAAGATTTCCTAACCGGAGCAGGTGTGTTACCAAGTGACAGCCAAAACACAACAAACGGAAGTGTTGTCCATGTTTTATTAAGGAGAACATTGCTTATTCGCCTGTACTGGTCATCTAGCGTGGGCGAATATCAGCCCTTACCGTGGATCCGATGCGCCTCTGAATGCGGCGGATAGTCGAAACGTCAAGCCGCAATAATAAAGATCCACTTAGAAACCTCGTCTGGCACGGCATACTGACAACATAATAAGTCACCATGCCAAGGTTTCAAGAAGAGAGAAGTTGGGAATTGCGATTAGATGTTTTTCATGCTTCTGTACCGGATACGATTGCAAGGAAGATCAATCTTGTACAGCCCAACCTTTCACCTACTCCTCTTATTGAAAGTCTTAACGGTCCGTCATGGATGGATGGAGCAGACGATAAGCTTCCTGTTAGTAAATTCATGTTTTCCGTTACAATAGGCAAAGGGCTCAGCCTATGAAGTGTTTGATGGAGTAGATAGCCGAATCGTCGAGCATATTTAATGTGTGCAAAGACAATGAACTGGTCGAAACGTTGGGTAGCTCAAGTAAGACGAAGCGTGTAAAAGAAATAACACGCATTTCCATAAACCGTCACTCCATTGAAACCGAAAAAGAGGTAGACCCAAGAAGCATTTCGAATGGGTGGGCTCACGGAAGGGAAGGGCAATGCATCTCGATAGGAGTTACAAAAGATAGCTGCTCCTAATTGTCACCCTGGCCATAATGTTCATGCGATGAAGAGCGGTTCGAAAAGGCTGGCCTACCCTTGCCCCGTAGTTTCCCTTCGTAATGCCATTTGTATCATATGAAGTTAGCACCTCTGATCAGACATGTTTGTTTTAGCAGTTGTAAAATCCGGCTGCTGTAACTGGTCTACCACTTAGGAATTTTATATGTACTTATTAGTCCGCCTGTATGATCGTCTCTTAGGGATCACAACTGCGTGGTTTACTGCTTAGCTAGTAGTGAAGGCAACTGCAGCGCAGGATGACGCTAATGTGTCAACCCGCGGATGGTGAACATTACATGGGAACAAAACGCCCCTGCACCTTGACGTGAGGATTAACAAGTATCTTGATGTGTAAAGAAAGCCTAGAAAGGTTCACTTAGGACCCATTAATACCAAGCTGAGGGCCTCGCAGTGAAGTTGAAGAATTTGAAGCACGAGATTTAATACTCTGTGAAAAAATCCATAATGTGCTTTGGATCTACAGCAGAGGTCCCAATAGGAAACAAGTGGTCAAGCAAAGGCCTGGAGGTGCTAGGGTGATGACGAAAAACAAGATTAGTCGTATTCACTACAAACGGGACTAGGATTGTTGTGAACGGAATTTTATGATTACTTGAATTCGAATGCATTCGAAGAACGCGGTTTTTCGAATATTCAAATTCGAATACGTTCGAAAAACGCGATTTTTTGAATACTTAATTTCGAAAATATTAAAATGAAAATCAACCCATTGCCTATTCGAATCGCTCGTTCGAGCACAACGAGAAGAGAAACCAGTGAAGGGGACAACCAATGCGGCCAGTAAGGTAGACCAGTATTTTCACTCAATATCATCAAAGGTGTATCGGGTTTCAGAAACGTGTTATAGCGTCGCAGCAACCGTTGTGATACGACGTCGGGACTCAGCAGCTGTGCCCCAGACGTCGAAGCAACGTGCATCAGATCCAGAACACGTGTGTTTACGTCTCTCCAGAGAACAAGCTCTTGGACTTCGGAGTGGGACTCTCACATTTTTTTATTGCCACGTAGTGAACGGGTACTTCGAAGAATAAATTGCGTGCATGCGATGAAGGACGGAAGGCTTCATAGGAGCAGTTTCGAAGTTTTTACCAGTTTCTACTTTCATTATAGTAAAACCAGCGCTTTACTATAATGAAAGTAAGAAGAACTATAGAAGAAAAGAGGGGAGCGGATCGAACTTACGAATGGTCATCGCGACTGCGGCAGCCACCGTCGCGCCGTAGTTAGTTCCTGCTGCGGCGCCACTGACCACCTTGGCATGTGCACAAGCAGCTGCCGCGAAGGCGTCGATTAATTCTTGGGACTTTGCTTGAATCTCACAGTGGTACATGCCCAGCTATTTAGCCAACTGAGGTTCTTTTTCGACAGAAAGGCCACTGGCTACCTTCTGAGTCGTAAAGAGGACGGGTAGGCTAATCGATCATAGCTGGCAAGGAAATAGGAGAAGACGCTAAAGACGGTTTCGAGTGAATACCATGCACCAATGTTTCGGACTTGAAATTATTTTTGGAAAAAAAAACTAATGAGGGAGATCTAACCAGGGAAGGGTCTCAGGCGTAGGTCTGAACGGGGGGAATGGGTAGTACATCGAGAATCTCCACCCTCAATATGGTATCAAAACATGTTTCGTTTTTGCCGAGTCCTTGAACCAAAAGAACTACAGGACCTCGAAGGCGGGGTACAGTAGCGCACCTTCAGCACGTGCCCACGTGCATGCGTGCGCGCACGATGTTGTATGGGAACCGGAGGAAGGTCCAGTGGCAAGCGAGTCGGTGGCTCAACAGGGTAAGGGCGGCTTCAAAGATGCTAGACCAGATGCTCGACTCCCGTGGCATGCACTATTTCTGCATTTTTTTATAACCGCTGCTTCCTTCACCAATTTGCTTACTACACATCTCCTACACATTTATTTCATTCTAAATTGTCAAAAGAGCCAGATTCGTGATTAACACCCCATGACCTCGACAGCCCTAGTCACCCGTACCTGCTGTAACCCACCGTAATCAGCCGAAATTTCAAAAACGGATGTCAGATTCGTGATCAGCACCCCAAATATCCCCCTAGGAGAAGACTGTGCAGAATCGGTGACTATGACCTCGACAGCCCTAGTCATCCGTACCTTCTGTAACCCGTACTTGCTGTGATCACTGTTTAACATTCGCTGGAAAACATAAAACTTTCTATAATTCCGAAACTGGGAAAAGTGAGTGAACCACAGCTCATAGTAAATCCTTATTTGGCAATCTAGAGTGAAATGAATGTGCAGGAGATGTATAGGAAGTAAGCTGATTTAAACCACCATCAAGGCACTATTGCGCTTTCACGACTCCAGAGGTCGAAGAGAAGTTGAATTTTTTTGCCCAAACCTTCCCGAGAAGGGTTATTTGGGGTGCCCATCACGAATCTGACATCCGTCTTTGAAATTTATGCTAATTACCACATGTTACAGCAGGTACGGGTCACTAGGGCTGTCGAGGTCATGGAATGTTAATCACGAATCGGGGGTGTTGGTCACGAATCTGGCCCTTTTGACAACTTAGAGTGAAACAAATGAGATGTGATGTGAAGGAGATGTGCAGGAAGCAAACTGGTGAAGAAGGCAGTGGTTATGAAAAAATGCAAAAATAGTGCATAGCACAGCAGTCGAACATCTGTAGCCGTATTCGTGAACGTCCCCGGGGTCTTCCCGGCTTCCCACGGGAAGCGATCGAGGCGATAGAGCGAGGCAGGAGAGAGAGGCGAGATATGATATCGCTTATCTCCCGCCCCAGCTACTTCATGAATACGGCCTCTGGTCTAGCACCTTCAACATCTTCGAGAGCCCGTAGCTCTTTTGGTTCAAGGACTCAGCAAAAACGAAACATGTTTTTCTACTATATGAGGGGTGGAGATTCTCGTAGTACTATCCATTCCCCCGTTCAGACCTACGCCTGAGAGCCTTCACTGGTAAGTAGAAAAATTAATGTGTTGCCAAGCTGTTGTAAGCAAGCATAAGAACGGCAAAAAATAATATTGAAGAAGGTAAATGAAGGGAGTGGAACGGGTAGAACTAAATCACAAGGACTACAAGGAGACCTAATGAGAGTACTATTTGATTTTAAAGATTCTACAACACTTAAAATGTGTTGTAGAAATCTGTCCTGGATCTTCTTCACCTCTCATCTGCCCCATAGACCTGAATGCCGTCGCGGCTGCGGTGGAGGCTGTCGCACTGGCGGCGAGTCGGCAGACATAGGTCGCCGCAATCAGCGATGACATTCGTAAGTTCAGTCCCTCACCAAGAAAAGAAGACCGTGAGGGTGTTTTCTTCTCGAGGCTTGAGGTGAAGCCCCAACCAGAAGTTTCGCGGCCACTAGGTTGTTGAACGTCTGGTTGATTTAATGAACTTAGTGAAATCGTTGAGGGATGAGAGCTGATAGGATTGGGTCGGGCCAACTCCTAACGATGCATAGCACTGTCTCGAGGCCACCGTTGCGTTGCCGACCTAATATTATCAGAACTCATCACTTACCGCTCTCACTGCAGCTCATTCTTGCAGCCAGTCCACAGGCAACCTAGTACACTTCGACATGTCAGATATCGTTCAGTTTTATTTTGCAACCAGAAGTTCAGCGGCCTAGCGGCCGCCACACCTCTGGCTGGGGGCTTCGCCCCAAACATCGAGGAACATCCCGACCGTCTTTTTGTCCTCTTTAGTCCTTCTCTCATTCATTACAATAAAAAAACTGGTTTTGCTATATATATATATATATATATATATATATATATATATATATATATATATATATCACCTGTATCACCTGTCGTCCCGTTGATCATCGAATTGCTCGAGCGGGTGCCAGCAGCGCCTCCATTCGTCCCTGTCGCGTGCCAGAGTGGTCCAATGGATCCTCCTCACTCGAGGGACACGAAGAGCGTCATATCGGTCGTTCAGGGCTTTCACGAAGAAGTCCGTCCAACGCGTTGGTGGGCGTCCCGGTGTTCTGTTGACATCCCGCGGAATACAGTCGGTAACGGCTCTCGTCCAGCGGGTGTCTGCGAAGCGCATTACGTGGCCGGCCCACCTAATTTTCGACAACTTGGCCCACGCGACAGCGTCTCTGATCTTCGAACGTCGGCGAAGCTCGGAACTCCGGAGGCCTTCTCTCACTTGCGTGAGTTGTGTCACTCCGAGCATCGTCCTCTCGATTCCACGCTGCGCGACGCTGATCGCGTGTTCATCCTGCTTTCGTATAGCCCAGGTCTCTGAGGCGTAGTTCACGCATGACGTTTTCGAGGGTGGCGCTGAAGAGCTTCGGGGATATGGTATCCCTTGCCAAACCCCTCTCTTCACGTCGATGACGACGTCCTTGTAAAATGGTGAGATCTTGGTCCACTGTACAGCTCTCGAAGGACTCTGATGTACTGAGTAGGAACGCCCTGAGTGAGCAGGGCTTCGATGACCGCTTCAGTTTCGACAGAGTCGAATGCCTTCTTCAGGTATGAACGTAAGGCACAGCGGCAGCTTATACTCTCACGACACTTCGATGAACTTCGTAATGGTGTGTATGTGGTCGATCGTGCTGAATCCTCTCCGAAATCCTGCTTGATCGCATGGCTCTCCTTCGTCCAGCGTTCGGCTGATCCTATTCAGGATGACTCGAGTGAACAGCTTGTAGACTACGGACAGACAGCAGGCAGATCGGGCGATAGTTGCCAATGTTGTGCACGTCTCCCTTCTTGTACAGCGGGACTGTCCTGCTGGTCTTCCACTGAGATGGAACCTTGCACTCCGACAGGTATCGTGTGAACAGCCGCGCCAGGGTGTTGATGAGCGCTGGCGGGAGGTCCTTCAGGTGTTTGGGTCTGATCCTGTCGGGATCAGGTGCTGTACGTTTCTTCACCGACGAGATGGCGTGTCGGATCTCGGAAGGGAGAACAGAGGGAACGACGTATCCATCCTGCGGAAGATGGCATGGGGCAGGTGGACGTGGCTATCGAAGAGATCGGAGTAGAAGTCGTGAATGACCTTCTCCATGGCCCTTCTGGAAGAGGTGACGGTTCCGTCAGGACGTCGGAGAGCGGTCATCTTGGTCTTGAAGTTGGAGAAGTTCTGGCGCGCATTGCGGGTGCTCAACCCTGCCTCTGCTGCTTCAGCCAACACTTCCGCCCTTCTCTCCTTGAGATCTTCCTTTATCGCCGCTCTGCATAGCTTCGCAAGCTCGGACGTCAGCTGGTAGTTGCCTGACTCTCGTGCTGCTCCACGCTGGCGTATAAGCTCGAGAATTTCCGGAGACAGGCGTCTCTTGGTGGTCTTCAAGCTCTCGGCTCCCTTAGCACTATCGTGGAGATGGTGCACGAAGCGGTCGTATTCACCATCGACGTTGTCCATGACGGCATCTTCCCAAAGGCCGACAAGAGAGGTGTAGAGGTCTCAGTTGATGGTCGTTCTGGGATTCCTCTTTTTGAACTTCGCGGCCTTCTCTCCTTGACGCGAAAAGCGGAACCTTGCGCGAAGGAGGCGGTGGTCCGATCCCGTGTAGAACTTGGGGACAACGGAGACGTCGGTCAGGCAATACTTGCGGTTGAAGATGATGTGGTCGATCTCGTTGTGGAACTGGCCACCGGGAGATTCCCAGGTCCATCGCAGGGAGGGAGGCTTCTGGAACTGCGAGTTTCCATGGATGGTCTTGGTTGACATGATAAACTCAGACAGCCTTTCACCTTGCTCGTTCCACTCCAAACCGTGGGTTTCGATGTGAAGTTCTTCCGGCGACCTTCGTGATCCGATCTTGGCGTTGAAGTCACCGACGATCACCTTGTAGAAGGTGTGATCTTCCTTATAGAACTTCTCCAGCTTCACGTAAAAGGCTTCGACCTCTTCGTCGTCGTAGTCGGATGTTGGGGCATACGCGACGAATACGGTCAAAGCTGGCACGGAACCACATCGCTTCAGTCGCAGACGTCCGATTCGGGTTGTCAGAGACTCGTACGAATCGATGTTCATGGCCAAGTGCGTGTTGACGAGGACACCAACGCCGCCTACTCCCCTACTGTCGCATGTTCCGAGGAACAGTTCTTCTTCGGAGTCGTAAGCGGCGTGTAGGGGGTGGTGTCTTCTCGTCGGTCAGTCCGATGACGTCGTACTTGATCTTCCTGGCTTGCATCATCAGGTCCTCGACGGATGCTTCCGATGCGAGCGTGCGGGCGTTGTGAGTACAGATCGTCATCCTAGTCCTTCTCAATTTGCGCAGCCTGGTTAGGCCCTGAGATTTTAGCAGCCTCTCCGTATTCGTCCTTCCCATCGCTGAAATGGGGGCTCTTTCGGGGTCAGGGGAATGAGGCCCTTTAGTGCTGCTGTGTTTGACTGCAATACAACACGGGTAGCTAGTCAGGCTCTGTCGTGCGGGCGAAGAACTACGGGCAGCCAGCCAGACTGTCCGAAGGGACGGGGCGAGACTTTTGAGGCGGCCTCGAATCGCCTTACGATGTACTCCCAGTCTACCGAGTGCAAGCTTTTGGCCGGGCGTACACAGTTACAATCCGCACAGTCACGGACACATCCACGCATATTGCGCACGAACATGCCGCTCCCACGCACAAGGAACGCGTCGACCCGACACAGCAGGAGCAAGGGGTCCATCCCCTGCATCCCACCTGCGTCTCTGGGCAGTACACGGTCGCACTTGGTTCGCGTTTAATTCCCCTATCCACCACCCGGGGACGCGCCACGTGGCCCTGCGACAAGCGGCCCGAGATCCCTCTTAACAAGAGAGCCCGAAAGCTCTCTATCGAGGGAGTCCGTGGATATATATATATAATCTAAATCTATATAATCTTCAAAACTGCTCCTATGGGGCCTCACCCTCTGTTGCACGTACGCGATTCATTCTCTGAAGTACATAGTGCTTAATCTGAGAAAACACAAATGCGATCAATTGGTATTTGTAAACCGCTCGGTACCGCTCACAGCCCAACGGCAATAATATCTCTCCGATTCCTTCAATCATTCTCCATATCCCTTCCCCTCCCCACACCCACTCACTCCACCAATATCTCCTTACCTTGGGCCAGCAGAAAACGGTAGTGAGAATCAAGTGCGCACACACTCGTTGCTGCACGAAGCCTTTAAAAAGTCATCCGAAATCTCCCGGATGCTGTGCAAAGTCTTATCTGCGGCATGTCTTCTGGATCCGGTGCACGCTGGATAACGTCTGTGACACATTTGCTGAGTCCCGACGCATGTTCACGAAGTCTAAGACACGTCTTTTGTACCCCGACACACGTGGCACGACGTCTGGAGCATGTCTTATGACGCCACGTTCGACGACAATGAGAGAAAATACTGGTCCCCTTAGTGATGCCTTTTACTGATCCCCTTCACTAATCTCTATTGCTCCTCCCCCTTAATGGTTGTATTACTTGACCCTTTACTGAACTCTCTCAACTGGTCTTTCCTTTGCTGGCCCCTTACTGATCCCCTTTAACTGGTGCTTCACTGGAACTCCATTTATTGCCCCCCCCCCCTCCCTCACTGGACCTCCCCCATTCGCCGGTCCACCTTCGCTCCAGCTTTACTGGTCTTCCCTTCACTGGTCCCCCTTTACTGGCCCTCTCTTCACTGGTCATCCTTCACTGGTTCTCTCTTCACTTGTCCCCACCTTCACTGGTCAACTCTCTACCGGTCCCCCCTCCACTGGACTCCCACTCCTTCACTGGTCCCCATTACCGGTCCCACCTTCACTGGTACCTTTAATGGTCAACCCTTTTCCGGCTCCTCCTTCATTGGTCCCTCCGTTCGTCGGTCCCTACCACTGCTCCCACCTTCACTAGACCTCCCTTTACGAGTCCACTCTTCACTGCTCCCCGTTTATTGGTCTACCCTTCACCGATCCACATTAATGGTCCCACCCTCACTGGTCCCCCTTTACTGGTCCCCTTCACTAGTCCCCCTTCATTGGTCAACACTTTTCCGGTCCTCCCTTCACTGGACCTCTCCCCGCTCTTCATCGGTCCCCATCAGGGGAGTGCGTAATTACGACTTACGATTTACGACATTTCGGGTCGTAAATCGTAAATTTTCGTAAAAGTGGTCTTCGATCAACAACCAGCTGGGGCCGAAATTTATGTGTACCGGGTTATAAAGATGTGACCGCTCCAATGGCCTCCTCTTTTAGCGCACTCCTACTTCCTTTTAGAGTTGTTTTTGATTTCTAACGTGTTACTATGGTGGAACGCAGCGTTCTGTGCACAGGTTTCTCGAATACGACTTATCCCTTTGCTTAACTAACTTTTTATTTTTCTGACATTCTAAGGGATGATGTTTTTTACCGGACAAGCTTAAGAAGAGAAACAAGTGGAATACATCATTAAAAAATTATCTCCTCTCTAAGAGACTGAGTTCCTCCGTTTCTGGCCGGGAGCTAGCAAGGCAGATCGTATTCCTACAGTCGAAGGACGTTCCAATTAGCCCACAGAAAGACATTGAAGGCAGTTTCTTTAAAAAGAGGAACGAAAATTCTTTGACCCACGTCCTATTTGGTAATGACGCCCAATGAATTTGTTTACAGATTCATTCTAATTCTGCACGAACAAATTTGGCGGAAATCCACTATGGAGTATCATTCGTGATTGGGGTCTGAAATGTTGCTACACTCATGTGGAAAGCGCTGCTGTTTCTATCGATTTACATTTCACTTAATAGGGCGGTGCAAATTACTATACAAAGTGCGGTTAAAGCGAAAATTTAAAGAAAAGGTCTGACTGGTTCTGGCACTTTTGTTCTCCCTTTTCAGTGGTTTGGTTGAGGCTATTGCATTACCCTAACTGATTCACTTGCTGCTGCAGACTCTCAGAGAGCAAATGTTCGTTAGAGAACTGGCGAAGGGTAATTGGAGTGAGTGCAGAGAATCATTAAATACTAGTTCCATATTTTAGTTTTCAAAATTGGAAAAATGCAGGCAAACTTGCACAGAAAACCTGCGCTCTAAGCAGGTTTTGGTCACCGCGATGATGTTCACGATGGGTCAGAACTGAGAGCGCTTTTAGGTTAAGAAACGTCTTCTTTGCAATCTCTCTACAATTAAGTATCGCGCTGTGGTTATTGCTCGGTATGCACCTGGTATCTCGTTGAGCAATGGATGTGTAACTACCTTTCTGCAGCTATCTGTATACCGTTTTTACTTGATGCATTTAAAATGGGCTCCTACAAACTCAAACTGAACCAGTTTTAACTTCAACCGTGTTCCTCCCAACTATAACTGAAATAAGATTACTTTCAAACCAAGCTGGACACCTTCTAAATGAAAATTGTCTGTCTATGAAGATGCCAAGCCAAAGATGCCTCAATAAAGTTATATGTTAACTCCATGTCCAATTTTCCATGAATCTCGGCATGATGCATCGTGTGGAATTGTTGGCTCGTGAACTGAGCACCTGTTACAACACGGTTTACGTTTCGGCGGCTTCGCCTTTTTCGGAGCCTTTGTGGTGTAAGCTGAGAAGCTCTATCAGTCACCGTCAGATTGAGGTGAACGTTGGTGAATCATGAATTTCACCAACGTTCACCTCCCTCTGGCGGTGACTGGTGGAGCTCTTCGGCTTCCACCACAAAGGTTTTCCGAATGTTTCAGGACTTATTTCAAAATGTTGAAAAGCGTAGATCTTACGGTGCGACACACGATGAGATTGCGTCATGCCTTCACTCAAAACGCAAGGCGCAATCCCATCGTACGGCACAGTATGTCTGTTAGATTACCACATGCGCAGTTGCTGTTTTCGCCGCATTGTTCAGTAGTGAGAGAATTTTTTAATTTTTAGTTTTGCCAACGAACTTTTCGTTTTTGTTTCTGCTAAATACTAGGCCAAGCGAAAAATTGGTAGTAGAATTGGAATTTAGTGGATATTCAACCGATGCACTCTTTTTGTTGGAATATCATGCATAGGCTTAAGTTAAGTTTTTGAATTTACAGTTTTTTCGACTTTCTAGAAACGTGTAAAGTTTGATTTGAAAGGTGTCTACTAGCAAGAAGGCGTAAAAAAGGGAAACAATTTGGCAGGAAAACTGTTCAGATTGTGTAGAGACCAACTTGATAAATAAATAAATAAATAAATAAATAAATATTGAATCATATGTGATTAACGTTTGTGGAAATAGCCTCTGAAGATTTAGTTGTACTGCACCATGACTCTTACGACTTACGATTTACGACGGTTTTTTCGTAATTACGATTAACGATTTACGAATCTTCAAATTTCATTTACGCACACCCCTGGTACCCATTACTGGTCCAATCCATCACCGATCTTCCCTTTACTGGCCCCTCTTCACTGGTCCCTCTTCACTGGCTCCCCTTCATTGGTCAACCTTCTACCGGTCCCCCTTCACTGGTCCCCCCCCCCCCCCTCTTCACCGATTCGCCCTTCACTGGATTCCCCCTCACCGGTCCTCATTGCTGGTATCACCTACTTACTAAAACGTTTCCTTTTGTGCGCTTGTGTCTATTATGTTGTAGGTATGAATTTTATGTTAACTCGAACAGTGTCCTTTTTTATGACATACACTAGGCTAGAGAAGAGCCTATGCCTTGGCGCAAGGAGTTAACATCTATTTTTGGAAGTAATCTGAACCCTGCTCCCCAGCCAATGAGAATTCAATTTGCCTGCCAACACATTATGACAGTGCTTGACCACCCTTTCGAAGGTAAATGTCACGGAAAAGCGTTTCACAACTGCATTTTTCTCTCCGCCTTTTGTTTTTAAGAGTTGATTATTCAATGCAAAAGAATCAAGCTTGATTTATGAGCTACTTTTCCCGCTACCTCTTCCGGACAAAAAGTAGAAATCGGAGCACAACAACGGAGGTTCCACACAGGCCTGTGGTTTGTCACAGAAGTTACCATCGTTTCTGGAAATCACATTTTGTCCGTCTAATTATGTATCTAGTGTTCTCTTTCCAAACATAACCTACTTCGTGTCGTGTAGCAGGGTGCTAATGCTCATAATTTCAGAACGGTCATTCCTACATCTGCAGACTTTTGATAGTGCTTGCATCTCCTGTTCGACTTTGGGAATTAAAAAATAAAGCTGGTCTCACGGCTGAAGATCTTACTCTTGATGAAAAGTATTCATTTCCATTGTACTTCACCATATATTGAACTGAACCTTTCAGAAAGTTTCAATAGATTAGATAGGAACAGATGGCTTAGGTCTCAACCTCATCATGTATATTTCATTAACATGCACTTCAGAGTGAAAAGGGATCTCAAGTTCTTACGAGAAGGAATGCCTCGGAAAGAAGGTTTGTTTACATCGGCAACAAGTGGAAAAGATTACACCGAACAAAGACTTCGTTGCTGGCTTGTAGCCTGCAATTGAGGGTCCATGTTCCGCAGAGCGAGCAGTTTGCAGTGGTGGCACCACGTGGAGGAACGGACGTCACCACCTCCTCAGAAATACCCCAATTCATTACAAAATTAGTATCACCTGTATCACCCGTCCACGGATCTCCCTCGATAGAGAGCCTTCGGGCTCTCTTGTTAAGAGGGATCTCGGGCCGCTTGTCGCAGGGCCACGTGGCGCGTCCCCGGGTGGTGGATAGGGGAATTAAACGCGAACCAAATGCGACCGTGTACTGCCCAGAGACGCAGGTGGGATGCAGGGGATGGACTCCTTGCTCCTGCTGTGTCGGGTCGACGCGTTCCTTGTGCGTGGGAGCGGCATGTTCGTGCACAGTGTGCGTGGGATGTGTCCGCGACCTGTGCGGATTGTAACTGTGTCGGCTCGGCCAAAAGCTTGCACTCGTGTAGACTGGGAGTACATCGTAAGGCGATTCGAGGCCGCCTCAAAAGTCTCGCCCCGTTCCTTCGGGCAGCCAGCCAGACTGCCCGAAGGGACGGGGCGAGACTTTTGAGGCGGCCTCGAATCGCCTTACGATGTACTCCCAGTCTACCGAGTGCAAGCTTTTGGCCGGACCGACACAGTTACAATCCGCACAGTCACGGACACATCCACGCACATTGTGCATGAACATGCCGCTCCCACGCACAAGGAACGCGTCGACCCGACAAAGCAGGAGCAAGGAGTCCATCCCCTGCATCCCAACCTGCGTCTCTGGGCAGTACACGGTCGCATTTGGTTCGCGTTTAATTCCCCTATCCACCACCCGTGGACGCGCCACGCGGCCCTGCGACAAGCGGTCCGAGATCCCTCTCAACAAGAGAGCCCGAAGGCTCTCTATCGAGGGAAATCCGTGGGTAACACAAAATTAGTAACACAAAATATAATTAGTATTTGTTTTATTGCTTTTGTTGTAAACAGCATCGAAAATTGTACTTGGTATGCTACTGATAAGGTTCTCAATAACAGTTTTCTCTCACTAGTCCATGTATCAAGCATGGCGTTCTCTTCAGATCAAAAAAGAAGGTGTGGTGATTCCATTTTTGAACGCCTTGTTTACAAGAATGCCTATAAAGTTCTCTATTGGTTTAAGATCTAAGGCCGGATTCATCAACGACTTTCAGCAATTTAACGGGGAAAATACAGCCGAATTCCCTGATAACCGCGGCTTATCAAGCGATATGGTGATGCAGTTTACGCTTGATAAGCCGTGCTATCAAGGATTTCTGCTGTACTTTGTCCGTTAAATTGCTGTAAGCGTTGACGAATCTGGCCCGGCCACTCCAGAAGTTTGATACCACTAGAATTAAGTCAATCTGTAGAAGACTGTGACAAGTGCATGGATGCGCTATCTTGCCGAAAAACAAGGTATGCCTAGGAAATCTTCTCATATATGGTAGCAAGTGATCTCTGAGCGATTCTTAATAGTCTGCGCTGATTACCTAACGAGACGAACTCCAACACAACAGGTATGTACCCAGAAAACGAAGCTCAAATACAAACTTGAAACTTCCGCAAACAAAGTTGGGTCTGGAGAGCACTCATTCCTCCCTTCATAAGTCTCTCCAGTAGTAGTAGTCCCGCCCCGTCAAGGTTCCATTTCTTTTCGTCGAAAATACCACCTAAAAGTCTAAACTTTTTCTTGCATGCCAAGTTAGCTGCAGGAAAATCTCATATTTTTCCAATCCGTGCTTTTGTGCACACGAGCGAAGTCGAGCCTGGAAACCTCACGGCGGAGAGGGCTCGATTCATAAGTTGACGAAACAGCATGTGGACTGCGAAAGCCAACCGAACCAAGCGACTCTCATCCATTCTGGATAACTTTCTTGTACTGCCAGCTTTCAAGTTAGGTGTAGCGTCAGATATGAAGTTTGTGCTTTGCAAACGATGTGACGCTGTCCGAGTAGAGGGAGGTATTGTGTATAACACATTTGTCTCCCGACTCGGTTCCAGGTGGGTGCAGGGTTGTCTGTGCCAACCGGCCTGGCCTGCTTCTCCACCCGGAGAACATTAGTCGGTGACCTTCTGCACTGTCACTGGGGTGAGCAGGCAGAAGGGGCTCTGGGAAGCAGTTATCCCGTGCATGTCTACCGACATGATGATCTTCTTTGTTAAGCTCTTCCTACCGGTACTCATTACCGACTTGACAACTCGGAATGCTTACCTAAGGCCCCCTACTTTTCTTTTGTCACCCCTCTAGGTAACGGACGACTGAACCGTATAGGACACCGTTTGTTTTTATAAAATTTATGACAAAAATAAAAAACAAACAATACCAACACCAAACACCAAACTTCAACACAAATGCTACGAAGAATTCAAATGCTATCAATATGAAATCAAAGGAGAATGTGATGCAGATAAATTCATACTGAAAGAAATGTCAAACGTGCTCAATTTGGATAAGATGCCACCGATAAAATCTGGTTAGTGTGTGAGATATCAAACAGGGCTCGTTCGACCAATGAGGAGGAAATACCCACTGGCTGTATTCACTAATGACTCCTTTCGTGTGTTCCAATCGCGCAGTCAGGGGCGGACGGGACAAGGAAGAAGGTGGTGGAGAGATCGAACCAGGCTCAAGCGTGGGGTGCGAGAATCGCAGGGGGTCGTACTTTCGCAAGTATTATAAGCCACAGGTCTGCAAACAATAAAAAATAATTACTAATTTTTAATTAATAAAGTTTAAAGCA
Organism: Heligmosomoides polygyrus bakeri; assembly: GCA_947359475.1. Classification (NCBI taxonomy): domain Eukaryota; kingdom Metazoa; phylum Nematoda; class Chromadorea; order Rhabditida; family Heligmosomidae; genus Heligmosomoides; species Heligmosomoides polygyrus. Next base: position 47,930,970 of record OX375866.1, on the reverse strand, counting down.
AATAAATAGATAACTTAAGATTTTTTTAGGCATGGCGACGACATGGCAACACCCTGAGCACCGCTTCTCCTACTGAAAGAAGACGTCCATTCTATTCGAATCTAATAATAATCTAATAAAAATTTAAATAGTTGTTGTATTAGTTGTTGTATACGGATATCACCAAAAGTTAGGCTTCAATTTGTAGCAGGAAAAAATCAGGTCTCTCCTAAAGCAAACCTTTCTTCCGATCAGGTGGAGTGATTTTCCTGGAATTTTTCTTGAAATTTTTCAAAAGCAAAATGCTTCCTGAACAAGGCTACCACTGGAGCTGAAACTAGAGTTCACAACAGCACAGATTTTATTTGGCACTTGTTCAAAAAATCAAGTCTTTTCTATGCGGTCCTCCTTGCGATCAGGTGAGGTCATGCTCAATTTTTTTCAAAAATATCATTGCTCATTTTTTCAAAAATAAAGTTTTTCCTGGACGGAACGATCTCTAATGCTGGCACGTAGCTTTAGAATACGATAATTTCTACTTTATAGATATTCTAGAATCCGCCCTTTCCTAATGATTTTCTTTGTGATCAGGTGAAGTCATGCTCAATTTTTTTTTCAAAAGTAAAAATTTCTAACCTGAACGGAGGGATCTCTACAGCTGAAATGTAGCTTCACAAAAGCTGAATTTTGACTGGTACATAATAAAAAATGGCAGCTTATCTTGAGCTATTTTCGATGTGATCAAGAAGGATGGATCACTGGTCGATCGCTCGTCGATGTGATGGGAATGTGCTATACATGTACTTTGTCCAACCGAGCGTAATTCACTCAATTTTGAGAGTTGTGCAAATGCGGGCGGCATTCAGAAAACTAGAGAAAATGCGCTATCTTTTGAAAGCAAAATCAATCTTTGAAAAAATGATCTTCATGCGGTGCCAAGGAGGGATGCAATCTTTCTGCGATTTTTGCGGAAATACTTGCCGAAAATCGCACCCCCCCCCCTGCCGCGCATGAAGATGTCATTTTTGAAAAACGGCTTTGTGATCATCAAAAGGAGCATCTTCTCTAGTTTTCCGAATGCCGTCCGCATTTGCACATCTCTCAAAAATACGTGAGTTGTGATCGTTTAAGTGCCTGCTACTTCGTAAGATCTCTCCTTCCTGCGAGGCCGCAGATTACCGATACCCGCACTGAAACGATCATAACTAGCTTATCTTTGAGAGCTGTGCAAATGGCAAACAAAAAAAAACTAGAAGAAATCCTATATGTCATGGATTCAAAATCAAATTTTGAGAAAGGGATCTTCATGCGCGCCCCGGGGGGAGGGTGCGATTTCTCTGCGATTTTTGGTAAAAATCGCAGAGAAGTTGCACCCCCCCCTCGGCCGCGCATGAAGATCATTTTTTCAAAGTTTGATTTTGCTTTCAAAAAATAACGCATTTTCCCTAGTTTTCTGAATGCCGCCCGCATATGCATAACTCTCAAAATTGAGCGAATTACGCTCGGTTGAAGAAAGTACATGTATAGCACATTCCCATCACATCGACGAGCGATCGACCAGTGATCCATCCTTCTTGATCACATCGAAAATAGCTCCAGATAAGTTGTATTTTTTATTATGCATCAGTCAAAGATTTAACTTTTATGAAGCTACATTTCAGCTCTAGAGATCGTTCCGTTCAGGTAGAAAAATCTTTATTTTTGAAAAAAATTTGAGCATGACCTTACCTGATCGCAAGGAAAATCGTTTAGGATAGGGCGGATTCTAGAATGTATATAAAATAGAAATTATCGTTTTCTAAAGCTACATGCCAGCTTTAGAGATCGTTCAGGAAAAAACTTTATTTTTGAAAAAAATATGAGCATGACCCCACCTGATCGCAAGGAAGACTACATAGATAAGACTTGAATTTTTTTGAACAAGTGCTAAATAAAATCTGTGCTGTTGTGAACTCTAGTGTCAACTGCAATGGTAGCCTTGTTCAGAAACATTTTGCTTTTGAAAAATTCTTAGAAAAATTCCAGGAAAATCACTTCGCCTGATCGGATGAAAGGTTGCTTAGAAGAGGCCTGATTTTTTTGAAGGTTAATGTTCGGTAGGAGCCATATACAACAAATATTTAAATTTTTATCAGATACATTATTACACTTAAATGACGTCTTCTTTCCGTAGAAGAAGCGGTGCTCAGGGTGTGCCATGTCGTTGCCATTCCTAAAAAAATCTTCATTTAATTGATTTATTTGCGTCAAAACTTTATTAATTGATTATTAATAAATATTTTCCTTTCTTTCACATTTTCTAAAATTGTTTGCCACATAAGAGACAACTTAACATTAAAATCCATCGATTCTCTCGAAAGGGAGGGGGTCGTAAATTTTTGGCAGAAATCGCACCCCATGCTTTAGCCTGGATCGAACTCGACCAGGGACTTACCTATTCCTCAGGGACGGTTCTCACTTAGCAGTGATGGCAACCACCATGCAGCAGACGCTGCTTATCCCGAAACCCGGGAGATGCGGGGCGATGAAGGTACGCTAGGTACCCACAAAATGCCCACCTAGGAGGTCAAGCTAGAACAACGCCACTAGGAAGTTGCCAGCCGACTGATACTGTGTAGTCTCTCAACTAGATGAGGTTATGCCCAAATATCACCTCTACAATTCTCATTGCCCCTAACGCCGATAAAAGTTCTGGCCGACTACATCCGTCTCAACAAGGTCAGGAAGGCGGATACGCAACTCCTGGATGTGTTTACTGGGTAGTCGACACTACGGGGATAAACCGGGTGCTTTAGCCCTTTGGCACTTAGCTGTCCTCTTCCCCTAGGCCCCGTTTGTACTTCGACGCCGAGCGACGCGATGCCATGTAGAGTGGCCATATTGATTGAGAGCCACGATCGATCAATTTCGCCACTTCACATGCCGTCGCGTCGCTCGGCGTCGGAAGTATAAACGGGGCCTAGCCTAGTGGATCTCCACCCAGTAGAAAACCCTACTGTGAATGGCTGGAGTTTAGCCTACTGCACAAGAGGAGGGTTGGGGCTAACAGCGGTTAGCCAGGTACGACCGAGAACCGGGTGTATGACACGCGGTCGGCGTAAATTTGCTTGACGGGACGTGAGTTTAATTTGTGCCAGGCCCGTGGGAGAAACGAGGCAGGACTGATATGAGGGGAGCACGAAAGGCGTCAAGGGTAGAACTACCCTTGGTCGCTACCAGGAGCGAGGTGCTAGAACTGTGCGGAGGGGGAAGCTGTTCAACGCGACCGCAAAAGATTGGTTAGGGCACCTAGTATCCTACCACTGAGTAGTGTGGTAGCGAAGACGAAGGTTTTTGACACTTCGATTCCCTTCGACGAATTCCACACACTCAAATGCGTACTCTCCAAATCCCTTGATGATCCTCGACGTAGAGTGCAAACCCTCCTACGGAGGTGTGAGTAGAAGAACTCTAAGGTGGAAACAAAAAGCAAGGAAACGGCACTATGGCCGTGCCGGCTGTCCGATGCGGCGCCAGGAATCCCAAGACTAGACTGTTTTGGAGCTAGCGCCGGGACGCTCGGCAGTGGTGCGGTGCTGTTCCTCCCGCGCTCGATCGCTGTGGATCACCCCCAGCCTCGTTTGGACGGGCCCCGGCCATGGCGAAGGAGAGGGGTCCGGGAGAAAGCACTCCGAAGTAGGAGGGTGCCGACGGTAAGAGAAATGTCGACACCGATCGACACTGGGGGTCCGATGGACGCTGGACCAGGACTCGACACAGCGATTAATTTTTGACAGACTTTCGCGACCTTAGCGGTTGATGCAGTTGTTAGAGCATCCTAGTTGAGTCGCGATCATCCTGTTCGATAGGCCGCCCGCGAGAAGAGCACCAATCAACTCATGCTCACAATCTCATAAGTATTAGAAAGCTTGGTGCGCCTGGGCATTTTATCAAATGATGAAAATTAAGCTTTCTGTTGCGCTTTTGACCTATTGAGACCGTAATTTGCGTGGGGAAAACTGAGGGCGAAAAAAAACCAAGTAGACCTATAATTTTGCACCGGTCCACTCCTTCTACGTCTCAATAAAAATTTATGGCATCTTGCACTGGTCAGCTTGGATTCTCAAATAAAAGCTTTCGCTGGTGAAAAACACAGTGGCGACACTATTGAGCCTTTAAGGGCTCTTTGGTTACTAATAAACAAAACGGTGGTAGGCCTATAATTTTGCATCAGGATGTACTGTATTTATGAAACAGTAAGTATTGGTTAAAAGTGGCATATATTCAGCTGCATTAGAAGCACTGTTCTGCCGCTGAACAAAAAAAACAAGACCATTTACATTTTATTTTGTTTATTCGTTAATCGTTATTTGTTTTCGGCTACCCGACCATTTAGGCAACGTTATCAGTGGTAGGTTTCCCGGTTCCAAAATTTTCCTATTCGCTCATCCTTATTTCTACCCATTACAATCCGACCATGCGTCGTTTGGTCCAGCGCCATCCGACTCTTTTTCATTCACTGCAACACTTCCGTGAAGGGAAACGCACGATGGTAGAGACGAAGAACCCCAACTTATCGCCCCTGTTAGAATCTCCATAGCTTTAAACACTTGCCTAGATGATGTTAGCAGGTGACCAATATTGATGGGCATTATAAAGAGTGTACCAAGGAAGACGGATGCACTGAGAATTGATAGAAATTATGTTTAACTAGAGCAAGGTTTCGTTGCCTCCTTGGTAGTTGAATGAGGCAAATGCCTCATTCAACTACCAAGGAAACAGAAATCATCGGACTCATCAAACGCCGAGATAGCGTCATGCGATGGCTGTCTCTGCTTGAATGACGAAGTAAATTCCACTTTTTTAAGTGTTTTTTTTTAGCAAAGACATCCTTGCATTTCAGTTACTAGCTATGCGAAGGCTTCACTTTAATTTGCAATTCTGATTTTGCAAAATTACTGGCAACAATGAAAGCCTAGGCTGGCGCCTTAATGTAAACCATCTCATTGGAGGAGGTTACTTGCATGTAACAGTTTCTAGGCTTGGTACAGATACTGTCAAACAAACTGTCACCTGTCGTCATTCTGCTACCGTAGTGCGAGTTTGGCATTTAAGATATGAGAAATTGCGGCTTGTATTCGCATGGTCATCCACATTTTTCGCAATTCATGGTCTTCCGTGATAAGTAAATACCAAAATAACTGCGACTTTTTTCTTAATCTAGAACGATAAGAATTTGATAGCCAAACAAAACCCGAAAGTGTGGACATTTCCTGAGACATCTTGTAATCTACAGTTGTTGTGGGTTTCTATGCATAAAAATGAACATTGCGAAAACCATAAGCGCGCCAAGTTAATACTTTACCCCAATAATTAATCTCAGATCTGTTTTTTGTTAGAATGTTGACAGTTCTATCTCATTTCACTGTTCCTGTTTTCCCTCTAGATCTACCAAACCAAACCATCTAACCTTTTTTCTTGTCAGATAGACACCCTCATGAAAAGAAGAGACCAGGCTCCTGCGAAGTAAAATACATCAACTTTTTGACAATTAGTTGGTTCGTGATAATTCGTAGTCATATATAGTAGTATATACAGCGATATTGTATGCTGTAGCGTAACACCAAATTATCCGTCCAGATATTTTTGGCCGGAACGAGTCTAAACAGATTAGCTTCGGGGAATCACTGCGTTCATTTCTTGAATGGATGGAGTAACCGCAATATCTAGATGAGTGTACACGTTGGAATGACGAACTCATTGAAAGCACACCGTCATGGAAACCAAGTGGCAAGGTTCTACTAGCACTGGATGGCGGAGGAATCAAGGCGTTAGTTGTCACGCAGGTGCTGTTCGAGCTGCACTGCAAAACACTGGTGTGTTTCTTTATCGTCACTGGTTCAGATCCTACTTTCCTTGGAAAAAGAACTTAATGGCGATCTTCTGTCTCGGATAGATTGGATGGCGGGAACGAGTTCAGGTGGAATAATCGCCCTGATGCTTTGTCACGGTAAATATTTCAGCACTAGTACCAAGAACCAAGTCTAGTCAGTTCTGTGCTCATCCAGTTCTTTAATTCAGAATAGGAGTCACAACGCAGGTTTTGTGACACAGTCGCCCACATGTATACAGCCTTCACCTTCCGGCGATAGGATACGTTAGGACAATAAGCTAAACTGAAAAATCTGATTGTACAAGGATGATAGTACACATATGCTCATTGGAGGCTATCTCTGCCATGTGATTGTTTAAGCAGTACTCTTCTACCATCTTGCACATGGTATAATAGAATGGCAGAGGGGAGGCGATTACCATACGTAAATGAAATGAATTCAGGGAAGACTTTATGGGAATCAAAGAGATTCTTCGTGCAGAACAGATTTCGTGTCTTTTGCGGCAACAAGGTAATGTTTCCTTTAGCTTTTCTATTCTTTTTATATTTTTCTATTTATAATAATGCAGTATGGAAAACATTTAGGCAAAGGTGCCAAAACATGACGCGCGTGGAGTAGAACAGTGCGCCAAGGAACTCTTTGGTCTTGATCACATGGGTAGCTTCCCTAAAACCGGACCAAGGTAAGAAAAAGGACCTAACCAAAACAATATAACTTTAGATGGAGCATCTAGTGAAGCGTTCAATTTCAAATCATAGAGATTGTAAGAATACTTTTTTTCCTGGAGTACCAGTAGTATTACAATTATTTGAAACTCATCTCATAGATGCATACAAAATTGAGTGTTTTTTGTTGTTGCTGCTACTTCCTGAGTGATTGTCACATTTGTTATTTCAAGGCGTAGATGCAGAGCTACATCCAGAATAAAGATAAAGATAATACTCCTATGTCCCAGTGCCGAGCTACCATCGAATTTACATGAAACACTGCCAACCGCGTGGTTAAGTGAAACCGATCCAGAAAAATCAGCCGCGCCCAGCTCCGGTCCTATCTAAAAAATCAGTTCAATCCAATGCCGACTCATTCGCACATAAAAATCAGCACCGCTCAGTAGTGACCGCAGCGAAAAAGCCTACGTAACTCAGCGTTGAATCCATCTGAACATTTAGCCCAACATTGCGCCCCTCCGTAGCCTCGTCCTGGCAGAGATAAGCAGACATTGCTCCTACGGAGCGTCGCAGTTCTACCGAATTCGACGTCGCACGCGGAGATGTGTAAGCGCCGGACTACGGAGTTTTCCTCCCCTTACTTCGCGCACGGCGCTGCGGTACACCGAGCTACCAGCCGATCTTCGAACAACGTTCTGGAGGAGTGTTTACGAATATTCATTAGATATCTTAGAGATCCTAGCAGTGCTAGGGCATTGTCGTCCTGGAGTCATTTACTTCTAAGCAATGATGAAAACAAATAATTAACATTACACACTATTCAAGCATCACAAAAATCGACAAACAGCTGTTCACATCTGGGGGCATGCTTGAAAAATGGTCATGCACAAATAAGAAAGAAGAATGTTCATGCACAAAGTAACTAGTCACATTTCTTGGAAAAATTTTGAAAACAATCCAGATAAAAACATTTAAAACGCTTGCTACATCGTGTGGTCTCCTTCTTTGCACGATTCGTGGCGGACGTGCGCTACTTTCCTTTGCAGACTTTGTTAGAGCAGCAAATACCCCTTCTACGTTCTGCTTTCGAACCTGTTCTGGCCTTCTCCAAATGGGGTTAACCCTTGGAGAGGAAGCTCTATTTGGAATATCATGAAGTAGTCATCCATGGGATTCGAGCTATACTTTTGTCCTTTTCGAATTTCGAATAGTCGAATTTCGAATAAATTCGAATTTCGAATATTCGAATATTCGACTATTCGAAGAAAGTGCAATATTCGATTATTCGTTTATTCGAATATTCGAGAAAGTCCAATATTCGAATTATTCGTTTATTCGAATATTCGAAGGCTTCGAATTTCGAATAATCGAATTTCGAATATTCTTTATCAACCTCTTAACAAGTTAATGGCACTCCTCTTCGAAAACCAGGGAATTGTGACCTTTTGATAAGAACGGTGTTTTGTCTCGCGCGTCATTCAAAGTGGCCGAATTGTGTGTATGCAATCTGACAAGGGAAGGGCCTGCAGCGTATATCTGAAAGGGGAGAGCGAGTCATACAGGGAGAATCTCCACCCCTCATTTAGTGTAAAAATGGGTTTATTTTTGACAAGTCGTTAAACACAAGGAGTAGGGAGTCTGTTACAATAGAATTCATGGGTATTGTACGCCCGGCAAGTGGCTCGGAGCGCAGTGAATAGAGACGTTTCATTTCATATGTTTGGTTGAGAGTTGAACGATTCTGACATCTATCCCATTTTCAGATGTTTTTGCCTAATTTTCCAGCTGTACGCCGAGAAGAAATTTCTTGCCACTTGTTTATTACTGACCGGTTTTTTAACCACAAGCAATGAGAAAGTTACTCAACGATGTATAAACGTTCAACACCAGTAAGCCGTTACAACGATGTTTTGTTGCGATCAAAACTTCTAGCGCCAGGCGGGACTCGAACCCGCACCTCCCTCTGACCGGGCGGGATTGCTCTACGCCATTAAACCACCGGCGCTGTTTGATCGAGATGAACCGGCCGCTGATAGTGGATGTTGCGTTCGATCAAACAGCGCCGGTGGTGTAATGGCGTAGAGCATTCCCGTCCGGTCAGAGGGAGGTGCGGGTTCGAGTCCCGCTTGGCGCTAGAAGTTTTGATCGCAACAAAACATCGTTGTAACGGCTTCCATCCCCGGTACCAGCCAATTGACGCTTCAAGAAACTGATTTGAATCGTTCAACACCAGTGATGCACAGGCCCAAAGTGCATGAAACAGAAGCACTGGTCACAATCGAGCAGCGTATAAAAGCTACAGGCTCCTCACAGGCGGGGGCAGACTTAACTCCAACGCCGCGCGAACCACCCTGGCGTCGCGCACCGTGCGCGACGAAGTTGGACGAGTTGTCGTGGTCCGATGCTTCCGACGGCTAGAAACGCTTCCTTCAGGGACATGCGGTACGCCTTTGCCTTATTTCAACGTTTCTTGGAGATGCTATATGAATGTGGTTTCAATAGGACGATCAGCGACAGTTTATACAAGAATTCTGGTCATGTGGATGGTTTCTAGCGTCAGTATTTGTCATCTACAACTTCTTCGGTCAATTGTTTACCCGTGATTAAGGTTATACTACGGAAAAAGGTCACTATCACACATTCTCGGATCAATTGTCCTACTGCAGGCTGTTGCCTACCACATTCTGTGGGATCTTAAGTTCCTTGCTAGAAATGTGGTCTAGGAGCTTAAACACTGAGAACATTTCGTGCTCCGCGGCTAACCATGCGTCACCGAGCGCACGTCCGTGTTTCAGCGCCGCGACGTTGCACGCGGCTAGCGCGCGACGTCGCGTTGGAGTTAGGTCCTGGAGCCCCTCACAGGTATACCAGCGACACCACCTTCAATGTCATTATAACAAATCCGTTCTCCTTCAGCTACTAGCAGCTTCGACATCTACCTTAAGGATGTTGTGCCTTTTTTGCAGGTCAAAAGGAAGGTCTGCACATTGACGTGGGAGTGAAATCGTTCCACTCGAAAACATTATCATATGTCCACTGCTTACTTGTCTCCACGTCCATCAGTTCATCTTGCGGATCCCAATCTGCCTCTTCTTCTTCCACCACATCCAGCTGTTCGCCTTCGTCAACTTCAAGTTGACGTGCTTCGAAGTCCTTGAGTATGCTGGCCATCCGTTCGGCCAGCTTGATTTCTTCCCTCGAAGGTTCCTTCCCTAAAGGTGGGCCACACTTCAGCGTAACCAGGTGGATCACCACTCCAGCATCGACGGACATTGTTGGTGTTAGGTTTTAGGAAGCCTTCAGCAGACCTCTGATTCCCAGTTGACAGGCAAAGATGAGGGAAAGAGTGTATCGATGGCCGTTAACGTCAGTTTGCGGGATCCACAGACCTCGTTTCTTCATTTGAACCACTTGCGACATCACTCTCGACTCCTGGTCTTTGAAAATCCGAGCAGGATGGTTTTTCCCGAGGTCATCGGTCCATCTAGGGAAACAAACTGTGAGGAGCCTGTAGCCTTTATACGCCGTCCGTATTGTGACCAGTGTTTCTTCTTCATGCACGTTGTGCCTGTGTATCACTGATGTTGAACGTTTATACATCATTATGTTGAATACCACTGCAGCAGCTGGAAAAATTAAAATGGTGTAGACGTCAGAATCTATCAAATCTCAGCAATCGGTTGAAATGCAAAAGTGCAGCAGCGCAGGAGAATTGGTACCCTCGATCTCACTCGCACGAAGCAACGTCTCTATCCACTGCGCTGCGACCCGCCTGCGGCAGAGGCATCTCGGGCATACAAGAAGCCGAACTCGTGAGGCGCCGATTACATTGTAACTACAACAACCCCCTACTCCTTGGCTTTAGCGACTTGGCAAAAAATAAACACATTTTATACTAACTGAGGGGTGGAGATTCTCCCTATATGACTCGCTCTTCCCGTTCAGACATACGCTTCAGACACTTCCCTTGTTAGTCGACGCGAGGTAAGAGCGCGGGCAAACGCGGACCTTCGCTGTGTCCCTGCTTTCTTCGAACGCCATCGAGCGTCCTGCGACCAGTCACGTGAGTCGGTGAATAACAAATGAATCGGGTTATGGCTGCTCAATGACGCTTTTGTCTTCGGTATACTACGGGAGGATCTCCGTTTTGAATTTCTACCCCAAGTACAACGACAGAACGATTAGAGCAGGAAGGAGCCTCGGTAGGGAGGTAGCACTTTCTGGAGCCTGGGAAGCTCCTGCTTTCTGCCAGCAAAGACGTTAAAGAAGAGAGTAAGAGCAAGCAGAGTAAGAGCAAGCAAGCGCTATGGAGTACAAGAGCCAGTAATACTCCGTTTCCTATGAAAGCGAGTCATCCACATTTTCGCAATAACACTACTTAAGTCGTAGTGTCTTATCAGATTAGGTTACAACCATGGACTTCGGGTCCATGGTTGTAACCTAATCTGATAAGATAGGTTTGCTTACAAGTGGGTTTGCTTACAAGTGAAGCGTAGCTCTTCAACGGAGCCAGAACACAGACTGAACCATTCATGAGCCTCCAATGTGCCTTTTCCGCACCAGATCGCCTTTCTGTTACTTCTTCGTCCGTGCTAGCCATTCTTTTACCACCTAGAAGCTTCGGTATAACCTAAGGAAAGGCAGTAAGCTATGGAGCAAGATCTATAACAATCTAGCTCTGCCTATCCGAGGTGTTTCTCTCTTCTCGGGGCACGAATTCTTAGGGAAGCAAGGGTGCTTCATTATAGCTTTGTTACCGTCTTTTGGTCTCGTGAAGGAAATGGATGGAGCAGCCTTCGCAGCGCTTGAACAACGGCATCTGAGCCTGGACACCGACTTCCACAGCCTCGGTTCGGTCCTCCGATCCTTTTCGCAATTAACCAACTGGTACAAGAGTAATGACAATCTGAAGCCTTCGTATATGCCGCTCTGTCGAACGCAGTTTACAATGGGTAATAAAAAATAAGTAAATGTCAATCATTGGGCGACCACAATAAGTATGGTGTTCATTTGATTCTTCGAATATTCGACAATTCGAAGTTCGATTATTCGAAATTCGAAATTTTGAGAATCGAATAATATTCGATCATTCGAAATTCGAAATTTTGAAAATCGAATATTATTCGATCATTCGAAATTCGAACTTTTGAAAATCGAATATTTTTCGATCATTCGAAATTCGACATTTTTTCCCAAGGACAAAGGTATAATTCGAGCGTCCACGCGGTCTCAGCGAGCGGTCTCGCCAGACACGCGATTTGCGTGCGGTCGCAATGTGTTAAATAAATAAATAAATAACACCGAGCGTCACAGCCCGCTCTTGACACCGCACGAGTGGAGGCATAGTATGCATACGAATTACGAATGCTGTTCACCACCAGAGCCCCTACCTCCTCTCCATCTAATGCTACAACTATCGGGGGAATCTATGAACTAACTTCCTCCCGTAATTAACGGTTTACTTCTTATTCACGGAGACCGAACCCCAAACGTTCGAAATCAAGCGAATATTGCACTGAGCACAACGAAATGGAAGTAGACTACGCGCGAAAAATGCTCCAGGAGTTAGAGCCTTCCCTCGTTAACACCCATCGGGTAACGAACTATCAGTAGTGAATGGTCGCCTTAGGTCGTTTCCAAAATCTAAAAGTTGCCACAAATATGGGCAATATCATATCCGATTTATCTTCATATTCTTACCACTGAAGTAATTGGTCACATATTCTCGAGGCTAATGAGTGTATTGGTCCAAGATTACAAGATTATAAGCGTAGCCGGGGCGCCGCTCAATCTTATTGTTAGAATCCTAAAAATATTGTACATTGTTGAACCTATTGTTATTTAGAATGGCTAGAATTTTCATCTGTTATTCCGAGTTGGAGTCCAAATTGATTCAAATCCTTCTCCAACTTCACTTTTTTGCTGGGAAAGTTACAACGTTCGACAAGGGCAATTCAAGCAAAACGGAATGAACGCAAAAGAAAGCATTTTAGAGTCATGGTTACAGTAGCCGATACGAGACGATCGCCAGCAAATCTAGTCTTGTTTCGCTCCTTCGCACCGCAAATTCCTGAAGTTCTGAGAGAGCAGCTGGAGTACCTCGACCCTGAGAAGATTCTTATCTGGAAGGCGGCGCGTTGTACTAGGTAAAAGGAAGTTGATTCCCTATAAGCGATGTGACTTTTACTCTGTTTCACCATGATGTGCCCAGCTTAGTGCGGCGCCTTTTTATTTCGACTCCTACAACGGCCTCAGTGATGGAGGGCTGGTTGCGAACAATCCAACACAAGCGCTGATTGCTGATTTCCTTCAGACAACCCGCCTGGAAAAGAATCACTGCATTGCAAAGGTGGGGACTGCACTATAGGGTGACAATATGGCTTATACTCCATAGAGGAATCTTTAAGCAGGTTGGGCCAGATCCTAGAATGGCGTGTGTGGTATCCATTGGAACAGGATCGAGTCCTGCGGAGAATACGAACGGAATTGACCTGAACTTCAGCTCTTTCATTTCAGTTAGTTTCGTTGGCGCTTCGCCTTCAGCCGCTCTTGGTGCAGAAGTTAACACCTGCATGAATTTCGGTTCAAAAACTGTCTGATAAACGTTTCAGAGCAAGAGAAATCCTCTCCAAATTGCTCGCGGCTTCATGACGGTTGTGAATAATGCAAAGAATATGCTTCAAATCCTTGTAAGAGAGGTAATCTGTTCTAGGCTGTCTATTCATTCTTTCAAAATTTTCTCGTTAGCAAGGAACTGATATAAACCCAACCTTTAACAGATCATGTGTTTCTATCCCTTTTTTGCAAGAAAATACACGTTTTCCTCAACGGCAGGGGTCAAGCAATGATTTGGTCTTCTACATGGTGCATAAGATAGATGCGCCCCGCAATCTAACGCGCAGCACCGTATCCTTCTCTGCCGTTGGGTTTACACCGCGTCCATGTCTTGAAGGGCAGTTTTCAGTGCACATCGTCCAGCGGTCAGCCTGTGCGTTATTCTCGCGAGTGGTGTCACTCGCTCAACGTGCCCTTCTTTCGCTTTTCTCCAATGCTGCAGAAAGTCGTTCAACTCGACAACACCGATGCTGACATCATCATTCAAATGCTCTGGGAGACTGAAGTTAGCTTCATCGTTTCTCTTATAGCCAGGATTCCTGACGAGTTCATCAAGCTGCCAACCAAGACACACTACTTTCAGTGCTACATTCAAGGCGAAGCAAAGTACGAGCTTCAGCAGCTCGCGAGGTTTCTATCAATGAAGCCAACAACCGTACACGAACAATTGAGTATCGAAGAAGGTGCAGAAGCCAAAGAGTTATCAGCGGTTGCTAGAGAAGATACTGCGTAAAGAATTGTACAAGAAATCAGCAAAGTTGCCATTAAATAGACTTCAGCTAGTTTAAGTGATGCCTGCTAATACTCTTAAATTTTTCATTTGTTAATTTGCCTGTGTTTAATATTGTATAGTATACAGTAACGTAATATAGTAAATGCAATATAGTGAAGTAATATAAATAGTTAACGATTGATGAGTGCTTATTCCATTTTCAAGCTTACCCCTTTCGGTTTAAGCACTTCGCGGAAAGCGGTACGGGGAAACTTCTGAGTACAACACCATTTGGTCCATAAAGAGTCCCGCATGTACAGAACGAGCCTCAATGAAACAGTGAGCGATGACGTGTAAAGTTTGGGATTTCGACCAGAGCAGTGAGGTAGACGTTTTAGACGTTTTTAGAATCTGTGTTCGGCCATTTTTAGGGGCTATCTTCTATCATTCCATTACAATGAAAAAATGTGACACAAAAAGGTTGGTTACAAAAATAAAATTTGACGAATTTGCGCACCTTTTCAAAGATATCAGCGAAGCTGAATAACGCGAGCAGTATTCATTCAAAACTACGTAGTCGAGCAAATAACTCATGCGCACCTTTATTTCCGTACGTCTCGTAGGTTCTTTAGAGACCACTATTTAGAATAGCACATCAAAGCGCCTCTTTAAGATGTTACTGCAGGTCGTAATGTCGCGCTTGCCATAGTTAGTGAAGGGTGGATATAGTCGTTTCTTTTGATCAATTGTTAAAAAGCAAACGTTGGGGAGTTCTATTCAAAATGTTCTTTTCATTGCCATTGCATTCAAAAATTATAACAAAAATAAATAAATAATACAAAGTAAGTAAAGAACAGCCTCATTCTCACTCTATAGAAAAGTTTTTTCTTTTAAAAAGTAGGCAATGAATAGTAAATCACGTGAACCTTCATACAGAATCTATAAATGAGATCCTTCAGCTGTTGACCAAGATTGTCATCAACTTATTACGGCTGTCGATGCGCCGTCGTCACCTTCTTCAGAGCCTGAAAAAGTCGGAGACACTTGTGGAACTGTTCACCTAAACACCATTTCTTACTACAGAATACCTATGGAAAATGGGGGCAGGATCCGATATTCGAGATGCAACTGACCAACTGAGAGGATGATGCTGGGATAGTAGACACCGTAGCTGGAAGGAATCGTGGGTGAAGTGGGTGAATGAGCTTTGGTCCTAGAGACCACCCGACTTAAATAGGTCAGACCCTGTAGGTCAGATCGAGCAGACCAACCCCCCCCCCCCCAGAGATCTACAAAGGGTGCCAGTTCTTGGGTAATCGCGATCAGGGATGGGCGGAATTTCTGTTTTCTGTTTTCTGATTTTCGGGCCATCTTGGGCAAATTTTTTCTGTTTTCTAGGAAATGGCCAAAAATTGGCCAGAAAACAGAAAATAGAGTTGAGAACAATATTTTACCATAGAAATAAAATGAAAAGAATCCAAAAAACTATCACAGAATAGTGAGGTTCATTCCAGTGTTTCTAGAGTATCTTAAATGGCAAGCATGTGGCGTTTTTGGATGTGCTCATGTCGTAATTGCGCCATATGCTCATGAACTATGCCGCTTTGATTGACTGTGTAAGTGCGGCTGGCAAGGAGTTCCTTCATAGGCCATTTTTCGATTTTCGTAATCTGGCTTGCATTCTTTTCGATATTAACAGTAGTTTGGACCATCTACGATCACTAAAAATTTTATATTAAAAATATAAAACTAGAGTTCTGAGGGGCATTAGATGAGAATTAACAAACCACTTGTCCTAGAGTTACTGTGGGTAGGGTTATACTCCACCTCCGGTTTAAATATTGAATATTGTTGGCCGATCATTCCAATATCGACTTCTGCAGAGCATTTGTCGAAGCTGCTTTTCTAACTCTGAAGATTGCTCAGCTTTTGGTGTCACAAATTAGTAAGAGACAGAAAAATTTTAGTTATCTTTGATTTCACTGCTGTAGTGATACAGTAATGATACACGAAATTTCTCATTTATCACGCACAAGTGCTCCGACACGCCAAACGGCGTGTCTCGCACTTGTGCGCTTCGCGCGACTTTGCAGCATCACTGACCTACGGAAGGTTTTTGTAAAACTCAAAATTCGCTAGCATCTAGGATCTGGTGCGTACTTTATCGGAATCAAACCGTTCACCACTTCGGTACCTTCAACATAGACATTCTCCCCGGACCGGCCATTAACGTCATTGTTTTGTGCTGCGCAGTACTTCTTTTCCTCAGGTTGCATCTCCACAACCGATAGCGTTAGCTTTTCCAGATTTCGTTGACATGTCTTCCGAAGCCAGGTTCCCCCTCACTGGTTTCTTCTTACTGGATCTGATTGCTGGTCCGGTTTACTGGTCCTCCCTCCCCCTCTTTAGTCTCCATCTTCCTGGTCTCATCTCCTGACCCACTTCTTTGTTTCCACTATTGAACTCCGCTGGTCTCATCTTGCTGGCTTCCCCGGCCTGGCCCCTCCTCCAGGTTGTTCCTTTCCTTATTGGTCGCTCTCCTCCTCCACTCTAGTGGTCCCCTACTGCTCTTCTCCACCAGCTCTTAGAGGTCCTCCCATACACAGGGCAGACGTCGGTGACACGTATTCAGAATCAGGATGCTTGCTGCGCGACGTAGGGAGCCCGTTTTCTGGATCAAGAAGCTCAGAAGCGAGCGCAGTCGCCGCTGTGTCGAGCATGAAGAGGCTATGCATTTGACAGATTCCTTGTTCTCCGTATGAATTTCCTTACGGCTCCTTTCTTGTTGGTTCCCCGTTCTGGTCCCGCCTCCAGGTCCCTTCTTCAAGGCATATTCCTCCTCCCCCCCCCCATCGAGATCCTCCCTACTACTCTACCCCAATTAAGTAGGCCTCCCACGCTCATGACACGACGACGGCGAGCGAACGCCCATTGTGTGACATCGGTGTCACATCCTCTAAATCCGGTCTCTCTTAATGGTAATGGATCCCCTTGCTGATCCTCCTTACTGTTTCCCCTCCCCTGATTGGTAACTCTCTGATGATCCCTACATATTGCCTAAACTCTTCTTGGTGCCACCTCCTGGCCTGCTTCATTGCTCTCCCCATCGACCATCACGATGCTTCTCCTGGTCGCTGCCTCCTGATCGCCGTCGGTTCTCCACCCTCAATGTCCCCCTTCTACCCTTACCTCTTTAGCAGTCTTCTCATGCTAATGGCACGAAGTCGGCTTCTGAATCTGGACGCTCAGAAACGCGCGTAGGTGCTGTTTTGTTAAGCAGTAAAGGGCTGCGTTTCCCCTGCCGCAGCAACATCCCACGTCCATTAGCAAATTTTGCCCGCGCTGTAGATGATGAGGCGTACCTCATTCAGGTTAGGTCATCGACCGCTCTCGCTGTGGATAATGCGGCGTATCTCACTTCGGTTAGATCATCGACCGCCCTCGCTGTGGACGACGCGGCGTACCTCACTTAGGTTAGAGCACACGACCGGTCTTGCTGTGGATGATGCGGCGTACCTCGCTTAGGTTAGGTCACTCCACGGACAAACTCTTTTATATATAGGTGGTGATATCATCTGTCTCTGACTGTTCATCGAGTTGTTCAAGCGGGCACCAGCAGCATCTCCATACCTCCATGCCGCGTGCCAGGGTGCTCCAATGGATACTTTTCGCTCGAGGGACACGAAGAGAGTCATATTATTTGTCAGAGCTTTCACGATGAAGTCCGAACAACACGTCCGGTGTTGTTCGGACTTCATCGTGACGCGACGCGTCCTGGTGTTTTCTTGACATCCTGCGGAATCCAGTCGGTGACGGCTCCCGTCCAGTCGGTGTCTGTGAAGCGCATTACGTGGCCCACCTAATCTTCGACGACTTGGCCCCCGCCACTCTGATTTCCAACGTCGACGAAGCTCGGAACTCCGAAGGCCTTCTCTCACTTGCGTGAGCCGTGTCACTCGGAGCACGTCCTCTGGCGCTGCGCGACGCTGATAGCGTGTTCATCCTGCTTTCGTACAGCCCAGGTCTCTGATGCCTATGTTAGGGCAGGAAGAAGGGTGAAGTCGAAAAGGTAGGTACGGAGCCGGACGTTCTTTGTCTTCTCCACGACTATTTCAACATTCTTAACAGCTCCTCAAACCGCTCGCTTCCTCCTGCCCAGCTCCGGCGCTAGTTAGTTGGTCATGTTGACTTCGCGACCCAGATACACGTATCTGGAGCATTCGAAGATGTTCGTTCCGTTGAGCGAGGATGAGGCATCAGAAACTCGTCCGTTCCTCATGAACATCGTCTTTGTTGGATTCAGCTGCAGTCCAACGTTCCCACATACACGGTCGAAGCCAGCGAGCAACTGCTCCGCCTGGCTAGTACTCGGTGTTAGATGGTGTGTACCTGCCGTCTGTCGACCTTCACCCCCATGTCTTCCCATTCTATTTCGCAAATGGTGTTTTCGAGGGTGGCGCTGGAGAGAACCGGGTTATAGTACCCTCTCATCGAACCTCTCTGTTCACGTTGGCAACGACGTTGTTGTAGAATGGCGAGACCTTGGTCGTGAATCCAATGTACACCTCTCGAAGGACTCCGATGTACAGAGTAGGAACGCCCTGAGTGAGCAGGGCGTCGACTCGACGACCGCTTCAGCTTCGACGGAGTCGAATGCCTTTTTCAGGTCGTCAGGTCGTTGAACGTAATACACTGCGGCAGCTTGTACTTCTCGCGACACTTAGATGAGCTTCGTAATGGTGTATGTGGTTGATCGTGCTGAATCCTGTCCGAAATCCTGCTTGTTCGCATGGCTGTCCTTCGTCCATCGTTCTGCTAATCCTATTCAGGATGACTCGAATGAACAGCTTATAGACTACGTACATCAGGAAGATCGGGCGATTGTTGCTAATGTCGTGCACTTCTCTGTACAGCAAGGCGGTTCTGCTGGTCTTCCACTGAGATGTAATATGATATGAGGAGAAATAATAATAATAATAATAATAATAATAATAATAATAATAATAATAATAATAATAGTAATAGTAATAATAATAATAATAATGTAGTGGAGAGGGTATATGCGGTATTCCATATGGTGTCTATGCATTCAAGAAAGCACCTTCACCCAAGATCTGTTGGGCTGACAGCCCCTTCAGTCGCAATCTCATGTTGTTCTGTGAAATATCAAGCCAATATACAACATCTGTAGTCGGCTAAGTAGTAACTAGGTGCTGTAGAGAACATTGGTAAACTGGCCTAAAAAACTTTCAGCTACGCGAAAACTTACAAGGACACTTACACAGGACACTTACAAGGAATGGTATTCTCGAAGAACAAGACGAATTAGGAAAATAGATTCTGGCGCAGCCAGTATTACTCAAAGAACCTCTGCACAGCTTTAGAGTATGTTGTGAGAGTGTGTCTACAAACTCAAGCAATTGAGTTGAAACATGCAAACAGTGATCACTGAGCCTTCATCGTGTTTGGTACTCTAAAAGGCCAGTTTCTTACTAGTGGGACCATGATCTACATAATTGTGACCTTGGCGGTGAAACGGAGCTGGTGAGTAATCTATCTTCTACCATTATATAATTGAGATAGCAGTCGATGACATTTGAGTGATCTAACCTTAGTGACATACCCCGCATCATCCACAGCGGGGGCGGTCGAGTGATCTAACCTAAGTGAGAAATCTATCTATCTATCTATCTACCACTACATAATTGAGTTAGCAGTCGATGACGTTTGAGTGATCTAACCCAAGTGAGATATACATCTATCTACCACTATATAATTGAGTTAGCGGTCGATGACGTTCGAGTGGTCTAACCTAATCTATCAATCTATCTATCTATCTACCACTATATAAGTGAGTTAGCGGCCGATGACGTTCGAGTGATCTAACCTAAGTGACATACGCCGCATCATCCACAGCGGGGGCGGTAGAGTGATCTAACCTGAGTGAGATACGCCGCATCATCCACAGCGGGGCAGTGGAGTGATCTAACCTGAGATACACCGCATCATAATCAGCGGGGCGGTCGAGTGATATAACCTGAGTGAGATACGCCTCACCATCTACAGCGCTGGCAAAATTCGCTATTGAACGTGTGATGTTTCTGCAGCAGGGAAAGCGCAGCCCTTTACTGCTTAACACAGCAGCACCTACGCGCGTTTCTGAGCGTCCAGATTCAGAAGCCGACTTCGTGCCATTAGCATGAGATGACCACTAAGGGGGACTAAGAGTAGAAGGGGGAAATCGAGGGCGAGGAACCGATAGCGATCAGGAGGGAGAGACCTGGAGGAGGGATCAGAATGGTGGTTCGATAGCAGGAGCAATGGAGCAGGCCAGAAGATGGCACCGAGAAGGGTTTAGGCAATAAGGAGGGACCAGTAGGAAGTTACCAATAAGTGGGGGGCACTAAGGAAGATCAGCAAGGAGATCCATTACAAGTAAGGGAGACCGGATATAGAACATGTGACACCGATGTCGCGCTATGAGCGTTCGCTCGCCCCGTCGTCATGTCGTAAGCGTGGGAGGGCTACTTAATTGAGGTAGAGTAGTACGGAGGATCCCGAGGGGGAGGAATCTACCTGGAAGAAGGGACCTGGAGGCGGGACCAAGTCGGGGAACCAACAAAAAGGAAGCCGTAAGGGAATTCATACGGAGAACAAGGAATCTGCCATATGCATAGCCTATTCATGTTTGACACAGCGGCGACTGCGCGCGCTTCCTGACGGGTCTTCTCAGCTTCTGGATCTAGAAGAGGGGCCCCCTACGTCGCGCAATAAGCATTCTGATTCTGAATACGTGTCACCGACGTTTGCCGTAAGCGTGGGAGGACTACTAAGGAGGTGGTGGAGAAGGGCGGTAAGGGGACCTCTAGGGTGGACCAGGAGAGCGACCAGGAAGGAAAGAAACAACCTGGAGGAGGGGCCAGGATGGGGAAACCAGCAAGAGGATACCAGTAGGGGGCCGGTAGTGGAAACAAAGAAGTAGTCACGAGTTGGGACCAGGAACTTGGGGGACTAAAGAAGGAGAGGGAAAGACCAGTAAAGGCAGACCAGTAATTAGATCCAGTAAGAAAAAACGAGTGAGGGGTAACCTGGCTTCAGAAGACATGTCAACGATATTGGAAACGCTAGCTGTTGAGCATGAGAACGGTTGCGGAGGAGCAACCTTAGGGACAGAAGTACTGCGACCAATGAAGTTAATGGCCGGTCCGAAGAGAATATCTATGATGAAGGTACCGAAGTGGTGAACGGTTTGATGCCGATAAAGTACCCACCAGGTCCCAGATGCTAACGAATTTTATGTTTTACAAAAACTACTTTCCATAGGTCAGGGATGCTGCAGAGTTGCGCCAAGCACTTGTGTTGTATACTTCAAGTGTCGAGATTCCTAGGATCCATTAGTCAAGATTTACAACTTGCTGACTGCAGTGCATTGGAGGTACTAGAAATTTTTATAAATGCTTGCAAATTAAAACGCTGGTCTACGACTACATTCCTAGTCATACAAAAGCATTTGCTACTGGAAATATTGATCTTTGGGTAAAATAATTAGGTTGTGTGATAATTTCGAAATTTTCTGTTTTCTGATTTTCTGGCGTTTTTGGCTTTTCTGTTTTCTAATTTCTGTTTTCTGACGACAGCGATTTTCTGTTTTCTGCTTTCTGGGAAAATTTTCAAAATTTCCGCCCATCCCTATCGCGTTGCACTCTCCTTGACATTGACCTGTACATAGATTCTTCGCCGCAATCCAAAGTGCCTGTAGTGTCTGCGTGCCGAAATGTCACTTTGCGCGCCAATATCGAGACGGACATGAGAATCATAGTGTGCCATAGCGCAGGACCCTGAGTTCTCCCCAAGACCACAGCTGAGTGATCATACCATCTATGGCCTTGCCACTTCTGAAGGGCCTAGTAGGCAGTATCGTCGACTTAATCGGAAGTGGACGGAGATTGCGAAGAGGGCCAACCTCCCAAAGAGCATAATAACGCAGCTGAAATGTGACCGTCTCATATGTCCCGTGTTGTGTATTCTTTCTAAGACCCAAATGTTGCCTCCAGAGGGCTCCACTGCCGAAGATCCCTCCCTGATTAAGGTTAGAAATATTATCAGTGGTGTCGGTGACACTACAAACCGCATCGCCTGGTTGTTGAACCTAGTGCCAGTGCTGCTGCTTAGATTTACACCCTCCCTTTTGTCAAATACCACCGCTTTCCTGCAAAAACTCCGTATGATCAAGGCGGAGGAAGGATGCGTTATGGAGCCTTTTGATGTCAGTTCATTGTATACCAATCTGTCACAAGGCCGAGCATTACAGGTCGTTGCTGAGATATTTACCGAACATGAGGAAAGTGTAAACTTATATGGACTTAGTGTGGCTTAGGTAATGAGTCTGACAAACGAGTGCCTAATGTAAAAAGTATCCAAATGATCGGGAGAGTACTACATGCAGATGAGAGGGCTGGCGATGGGACAAAGACTGGCTCCTATACTGGCAGTAGCCTACATGTATAAGGATAAAGCATAAAGGACGGCGTTACTCAATCCCTTCTGAGATGCACCAGCGCATTCTACTTCTACGGAATGTCGTGGAGGCGACAGGAATGCGTATTTGGCCACACAATGACCTGCGGTGGCCAGCCGATGAACAAGTCAGCGCTCTGCCCTTCCCGGACAAGTCTGGTACCAATTCACCGACCCCGGAGTGATCGAAGGTTTGGTTGGCCTGGGCGGGAAATCCGAACCAGGAACCTGGTATCGGGTGCACGCAACAGTCGAGCCTCCTCCGACTGCGCTACACGCGCCCAGGTACCAGACGTTCAGCGACTTAACGGTCGCCAAACTTCTTCTTGGGGGCTTCGCCCTTAAAACTCAAAGAAACTAATCCTTGGATGCGGCAGTTTTCGTTATCTTTCATAGGCCTTTTAATCCCCATCAGGGTCAAGAGTGGGGTTTTGCTGAAAATCTACGACTCCCCCTCTCTGTCTCCACCACTGTTTGCTCCTTATATATCTTAATTTGTTCAACGTTTTATGACACAAGAAAAGAGGTCACTGAGCAATACATGCATTGAGAGCACAAAAAAGTTCTTTAAAGTTTTGAACGCTATTTTTCAGCAGTTCGAAATAAAGATTTTCTGGTAGCAGTCTTCCAATGATCGCTGTTTAATTTCTGCAGTTTTTTTTTTCTGGGACGTTTTTCTGGGACGTCTGGACGCGGCACATTTTTCTACCCGATGGAGCGACGCCTGCATATGAAATTATGCTCAGAAATTGCATTATATAACATTTCGAGTGCTACTTACTGACGACGACTCAAGCGCTTTCCCTAAAAAAAATTTTGAAGCGCTCATCGAATCGATTACGGAGCGGCAAACGAATGATGGTCGATGGAATTCCTTTGGAAGTCATGTTCTCCCATCCTAAGAAAACATCATAAATAATGAAAATACAAAAAACAAAACTACGAAAATCCAAGCCTTGTGTATCGCACAGCAAAAAACAAGCTTATCCGCAGTGTTGACTGAGCAGCAATAACGATATAATTAAGATGGATCGTATACAAAACTCTGGTTCTTCATGAAAACGTAATTATTTTTTAACCGAAGCCCGCAGCGATGACTGACATGCAGTAACTCATACGAATAAGATTCTGCTACAAAAACTTCCAAGTCTTGACCAATGCATCAACAGTGAGAAAATCATAGTTTTCTGGAACGAAAAGTTGAATCGACCTCTGGTCGACTTGCACCAACTTTATCCGAGCATAAAATTGAACGTTCACAAAAAGGTTCATAACTCGGTAAGTTTTTCTAATTTTGGAAATTTTGCTAATTTTTCAAAAACTAAAATAAAAGCGCTTGCCCACCATGTGTGAACCATTTTCTAAAAAAGAGGTTTTCATGCGCGGCGTCTTGTATAATTTTTGAACGAAAAAAATTGAGGTGACTTCACAAAAATGCTCAAAGACCGGTAAGTTTTTTGAAGTTTCAAAATTCAGCTCGCTCATCCTATAAGAACCGATTTCCAAAAAAGCGGTCTTCATGTACGGCGGGGGGTTCGATTTTCGGCACGTATTTCCGCGAAATGGACCAGAAATTGAACCACTCCCGCATCGCATGAAGACCCTTTTTTGGAAATTGTTTTATATATTGCGAGAAAGTGTTTTTTAGTTTTCTATAAATGAGCGAAATATCCAAAATTCGAAAAATGAACCTTTTTGTGAACGTTCAATTTTATGCTCAGTGACGTTGGTGCGAAATTGACCAGAGGTCGATTCAGCATGTTCGGTCGAGAAAATCATGATTTTTCACTGTGCATTAATCAAGACTTAGAACTTTTTCTAGAAAAAATTTATTCGTATGGGGTGGTCTGATTCGGTTAAAAATATATTTGTTTTCATGAAAAACGAGAATTTTGTATACGATCCTCCTTAATCACATTGTCATTGCAGCGGAGAAGCTTAGTTTTTTACTGTGTAATAAGCACGACTTGAAATTTTATATGGCACATTTCCACTATCTAACATCCCTTCCCTCAGAAGCAGAAATTTTTCCA
Source organism: Heligmosomoides polygyrus bakeri (assembly GCA_947359475.1). NCBI lineage: Eukaryota > Metazoa > Nematoda > Chromadorea > Rhabditida > Heligmosomidae > Heligmosomoides > Heligmosomoides polygyrus. The sequence continues at coordinate 47,906,573 of OX375866.1, read as the reverse complement.
CGAGGGGTCCGTCCATCCTTTAGTTGCGATCGATCTGTCAGAGAACACAGTAACCGAATGTAAACTCCCATAACTATTTTATTTTTAGGGCTTCTGGAAAATCAACGAAGTTTTAATAAATGCAGTTACTATGCTTTAAAAAGCAGGTTCTAAAATAACATCTCCGATTTGATTAGTTGGTCGATATTCTTTCGGCAAATGACGCTAAATCGGGACACCGGGTCATATAGAAGATCGCTTCAGAAAAACATAATTTTATCACTGTGTGTCAAACGAGCTTAAAATTTTATAGGGGAAGATTTCACTTTCTGATGCTGTTTTCTGCAGAAGAGAGAAAATTCGTTTCCTGGCAAGTCCATCCTTCGGTTGCCATTCCGTCCACGAAGAGCGCTTCAAAAATCTTGTAGTGAAAGTACATAGGTCGTCCTTAGAAGGTAACACTAGAACTTTTATAGAGTGCAATTCTGGAAATAGATGTTGCTCCTTCAGGAAGAAAGCTGCCCTATCCATGACATCCCGAGAAAATCTATGAAAAATGGAAACCTCTCATTACTCTAAATCTGCGGGCAGAAAATCTTTATTTTTCACTGTACGGTAATCGGCATTAAATTTTTTTGATACACAATTCAATTTTTTTCAACTTAAGAAACGCAAGTGCTTGTATGTTTCCGCATTGACGTAGCCACACCTGGAAAAATAACTTATTAATAGATGCAAATATCACCAAAAACCTGCAATTCAAAAAATCCTCTGCTTAAACCGAAAGAGCACGACTACCCCCAGAGCGGTGTCGCAGTACGACCCCCCCCCTCGATTCTCGAACCCAAGCTTGAGCCTGATCCCCATTGAAGAAGAAGTCTGTCCACTGGCCAAGTATTCAATTATCGGAGATCAATAATGCCGTTCGAGATCCGGAACTCCTTCGAAGGCTGTTGGGCTCGGTAGGTTGGACGAATGAAAGGATAAGGACAGAGGGAGAGATGCGAGTCCTTGCTTATATTGTGAGACTTGTCCAAAAATCGATAATATTGATCAATATTGTTATATTTGTTTTTCAGGCGCTACAAAGTCCATTCATCAGCCATCATATTCCATCCCATCGGTCACATTTGGGCGAAATCCGGTAACTGAGTTAGGAAAATCTATAATGTCGATAGCTATACGTCGCATGACCAAATATTCCTACCCGAAGTGAAGCCCATCCATCGGCCAGCATACTCACATAACCCTCACACCGATCGGTCAAATCTCGGCGAAAATAAATTAATCGATGTTGGCCTTCCAGTCAAATCATCATCCACTCCAGTCAGGCCATTGCCGGCCAATTTTTGTCAGTTTTCGGCGTTTGCACATTAGCGTCACTTTGACAGCTGATCCATTCACGCGTCGGTCACCTTCACAGGTTCAACACGTTTTACAGGCTTACACAGGTTTGTGACACACGTGCACATACACATACACACAGGCGGAGTTTCTCGAGTTGAGGTTTTAATATCGGATAACCGAATTTGCCGATGCTGATAGAATTTGTAGATACTTACACTTATTCAATCTGTTTGGCCCGTTAAGTGAAACAACACTGCTTGGGAAAACCTGTGTGAAAACCTTCAATACTTCCACCTTGCGAAAGTTGCCCATATGATATTTCTTGTCAGCAGCCCGAGCATTTTTCCTACGAAGTGACCACAAGACGACTTAATTGGGGAAGGATTTTAGAGATTTGAGACCTTTAAAAGCTCCTCATAAATTTCCAAATTTGGAATATCAGCTGGATAGAAGCTATTTCTATTGGTTTAATAAGCATCATACTTGTTGCAAATGTCAGCTCAGAGCGGTGTTAATGCTCCAATTTGCCAAAGTAACCAGCAAAAACATGTGAACATATTGTGCCGATGCACAAGCTTCGCCCAACCTCGATCAGCTAACCACTAACCACTTGATGGATTCGGATTTGCTGGTACACAAACTATCGAGGAAAACATTGACATGTGCGTTGGATTCGTTTGGCCTATGAAAACGGCGATATATATATATATATATAATTACTTATTTATATTTATATGAATGGACCAACCTTGTCACATCGAACGTATGGGACTCGTCCGATTCCTCCGACAGAACACAGAATATTCGATGAGGTATAATGCTCTCCGTAATCAGCACCGAATATCGCATCCATAGCGGGAAAGAGAGACAGTGACAACCAGTTGAACACGCTGGCCGGTGTGTAGGTTTCACACCGATCTAATGACATGCTAATTCGATTGGTGCTCATGGATTACTGGGACGAAGCATCAGCCATCATCAGGCAAGCAACTGATCTGGCTGGGTGTACAATAATTGTTAAAGAACACCTAGCAGTAAATCTGCTGCGATTATGGTAAAGCTACATTAATAAAAGATATACAGCTTTCACCTCACCCAATATACAACTCGAACCGCACCTAGACCTGCACTCGCATAATTCCCGAACGCGAAGGGATGGGAACCGCAGTATCTTGTAGAGGACGGCTAGCCATTTTGCTCCCCAGGATCTAAAAATTCTGCAAAAAAATTTAAAATACAATAGGACGTAAGGCAGTACTACATTTGGGATCAAAGCGTGTTAGAGCGCGCACTGTTCCTTAGTCTTTTGTCTTATTATACTTCACATTCCAACGAAATCCTAAGGTTGGGTGGTCAACGGCTAGAAAAATGCGACATGATTTTTGCGCAACATGCCCTATGCAAAACCCACGTTTTTAAGGGAGTGCTCCTCTAATCCGCATAGCGCCCCTCTGTTCTTGCACCCATTCCCCCGGAAATTGCTAAAACCTCTAGAATCAGATCAGAATAGACGCAGGCGTATGGGAGCGCAATTGGTGTAGAGGAACACTTGTTCGACGCGAATGCACACGTGAGCTGCGTCAGCGCCGACGTTGGCATTCGATCGATGCGCATTGGTTTCTTGTGTGCCCGCGGTGGCACGGCCGCCAAGCGGGTCGTGACACAGTGGGTAGAGGGGCGGGTTCAGCCTTCGGGGTCGGAGGTTCGGTTCCTATGCATGGTGGCGTTTTTGCATTTCATTCAACTGGCTGAATGAGGTCCAGGGACTTTAACGTCTGCACATTCTTCAGGCGTTTTCTGCTCATTTTCCAGCTGTATGCTTCTGCAGAACCCGACTTCCGACTTCCCCCCGAGCGACGAAAGCAGTTTCCACACGAGCAGCTTGGATCGCACTCACCCTGGAGTCCCTTCCCTAGCCAGCTGCGGACTCCCCTAAGCGACGAAAGCAGTTTCCACTTGAACAGCTTGGATCGCACCCACCCTGGAGTCCCTTCCCTAGTCTGATTCTGCGCTCTAAGAGCTGCGGACTCCAGCTGCGGACTTCCCCTGAGCGACGAAAGCAGTTTCCACACGAGCAGCATGGATCGCATCCACCCTGGAGCCTCTTCCCTAGCCTCTTCGAGCGCAGAATCCAGCTGCGGGCTCCCCCTGAGCGTCGAAAGCAGTTTCAAAAAAATCTATTCCGATCTGATTTTAGCGGCCATAGCTTCACTCCATTCCCCCCACGTACGACTGCAACGACTGTTTGCGACAAGTGACCGCCCAGAGAAACAGTTGCGCACCTCATTGTGATAGGCTTCGTCCTCTATCAGGAAAAGAGATTGCACTAGCCAGCGGGTTGGTTCATTTTAGTGTTTTCACCACGAATGCAGGATGCTCCGACTCCTAAAGATAGTCCAACTCCTAGAGATAGGTGAGGAGATTTGCGGTAGTGCCCCAGACTTCTAAAACAAATGAGTATTCCCTTCTTGTTCATGGAATAGTTAACAACTGCATTAGGCCAGTCAAAAAATTTTTTTGGCCCAACTGTCACGCAGAACGAGGGAACACAACAGCGGTGCGGAAGAATTTGGAGTGGATCTATGGCCACTAAAACCAATTCGGAATAGGACGCTATCCGACTACGGCGGATACAGTACCTTCTACGCTTGGATGTTTTCAATACAAAGCTTGCTGTAGGATAGAGTACTTGGTGCATACGGCTGAAAAATGCGCATAAAACCCAGAAAATTGTGTAGACTTCAAAATTATGAATTACAAAACTCAACCAGAATTTGCTGCCACTGTAATCCAGTGTGATATAGCCATTGACACCTCCACAGATGGCAACAACGACCAAGACAAAGTGCGGTTGTCCGGCATTTTCCTATATTGTCGGCTACAATATGATTCACCTGTATCACCAGTCGTCCCGTTGATCATCGACTTGCTCGAGCGGGCGCCAGCAGCGTCTCCATTCGTCCCTGTCGCGTGCCAGAGTGGTCCAATGGATCCTCCTCGCTCGAGGGACACGAAGAGCGTCATATCGGTCGTTCAGGGCTTTCACGAAGAAGTCCGACCAACGCGTTGGAGAGCGCCCCGGTGTTCTCTTGACATCCCGCGGAATCCAGTCGGTAACGGCTCTCGTCCAGCGGGTGTCTGCGAAGCGCATTACGTGGCCGGCCCACCTAATTTTCGACAACTTGGCCGCGACAGCGTCTCTGATCTTCGAACGTCGGCGAATCTCGGAACTCCGGAGGCCTTCTCTCACTTGCGTGAGTCGTGTCAGTCCGAGCATCGTCCTCTCGATTCCACGCTGCGCGACGCTGATCGCGTGTTCATCCTGCTTTCGTATAACAGAGGTCTCTGAGGCGTATGTTAGGGCAGGAAGAACAGTGGAGTCGAATAGGTGGGCACGGAGTCGGACGTTCTTCGTCTTCTTCGCGACTTCCTCGACGCTCTTAAAAGCTCCCCAAGCCGCTCGTTTCCTCCTGCTCAGCTCTGGCGCTGAGTCATTGGCCATATTGACTTCACGACCCAGAGAGACGTAGCTGGAGCATTCGGAGATGTTCGTTCCGTTGAGCGAGAATGGGGCATCAGAAACTTGTCCGTCTTCGTAAGATTCAGCTGCAGTCCAACGTTCCCATATACACGGTCGAAGTCGGCCAGCATTCGCTCCGCCTGGCTGATGCTCGGTGTTATGAGCACGATGTCGTCAGCGAAGCGAAGATGATGTAGTTGCCGGCCGTCGACTTTCACTCCCATGTCTTCCCATACTAGTTCGCGCATGACGTTTTCGAGGGTGGCGCTGAAGAGCTTCGGGGATATGGTATCCCCTTGCCGAACCACTCTCTTCACGTTGATGGCGACGTCGTTGTAGAATGGTGAGACCCTGGTCGTGAATCCACTGTGCAGCTCTCGAAGGACTCTGATGTACTGAGTAGGAACGCCCTGAGTGAGCAGGGCTTCGTGGACCGCTTCAGTCCCGACGGAGTCGAATGCCTTCTTCAGGTCGATGAACGTAAGGCACAGCGGCAGCTTGTACTCTCGCGACACTTCGATGAGCTTCGTAATGGTGTGTATGTGGTCGATCGTGCTGAATCCTCTCCGAAATCCTGCTTGCTCGCATGGCTGTCCTTCGTCCAGCGTTCTGCTAATCCTATTCAGGATGACTCGAGTGAACAGCTTGTAGACTACGGACAGCAGGCAAATCGGGCGATAGTTGCCAATGTCGTGCACGTCTCCCTTCTTGTACAGCAAGACGGTCTTGCTGGTCTTCCACTGAGATGGAACCTTGCACTCCGACAGGTAGCGTGTGAAGAGCCGCGCCAGGGTGTTGGTGAGCGCTGGCGGGAGGTTCTTCAGGTGTTCGGGTCTGATCCTGTCAAGGCCGGGTGCTGTACGTTTCTTTACCGACGAGATGGCGTGTCGGATCTCGGAAGGGGAACAGAGGGAACGAGTATCCATCCTGCGGAAGACATGGGGGCAGGTGGACGTGGCTATCGAAGAGATCGGAGTAGAAGTCGTGGATGATCTTCTCCATGGTCCTTCTGGAAGAGGTGACGGTTCCGTCAGGACGTCGGAGAGCGGTCATCTTGGTCTTGAAGTTGTCGAAGTTTCGGCGGGCATTGCGGATGCTCAACCCTGCCTCTGCTGCTTCAGCCAACAATTCCGCCCTTCTCTCCTTGAGATCTTCCTTTATCGCCGATCTGCATAGCTTCGCAAGCTCGGACGTCAGCTGGAAGTTGCCTGACTCTCGTGCTGCTCCACGCTGGCGTATAAGCTCGAGAGTTTCCGGAGACAGGCGCCTCTTGGTGGTCTTCAAGCTCTCGGCTCCCTTAGCACTATCGTGGAGATGGTGCACGAAGCGGTCGTATTCCTCATCGACGTTGTCCATGACGGCATCTTCCCAAAGGCCGGCAAGAGAGGTGTAAATCTCCCAGTTGATGGTCGTTCTGGGATTCCTCCTCTTGAACATCGCCTTCTCTCCTTGACGCGAAAAGCGAAACCTCGCGCGAAGGAGGCGGTGGTCCGATCCCGTGTAGAACTTGGGGACAACGGAGACGTCGGTCAGGCAATACTTGCGATTGAAAATGATGTGGTCGATCTCGTTGTGGAACTGACCACCGGGAGATTCCCAGGTCCATCGTAGGGAGGGAGGCTTCTGGAACTGCGAGTTTCCATGGATGATCTTGGTCGACATGATAAACTCAGACAGCCTTTAACCTTGCTCGTTCCACTCCAAACCGTGGGTTCCGATGTGAAGTTCTTCCGGCGACCTTCGCGGTCCGATCTTGGCGTTGAAGTCGCCGACGATCACCTTGTAGAAGGTGTGATCTTCCTTATAGAACTTCTCCAGCTCCACGTAGAAGGCTTCGACCTCTTCGTCGTCGTAGTCGGATGTTGGGGCATACGCGACGAATACGGTCAAAGCTGGCACGGAACCACATCGCTTCAGTTGCAGACGTTCGATTCGCGTTGTCAGAGACTCGTACGAATCGATATTCATGGCCGAGTGCGTGTTGACGAGGACACCAACGCCACCTACTCCCCTGCTGTCGCATGTTCCGAGGAACAGTTCTTCTTCGGAGTCGTAGGCGGCGTGTAGGGGGTGGTGTCTTCTCGTCTCGGTCAGTCCGATGACGTCGTACTTGATCTTCCTGGCTTGCATCATCAGGTCCTCGACGGATGCTTCCGATGCAAGTGTGCGAGCGTTGTAAGTACAGATCGTCATCCTAGTCCTTCTCAATTTGCGCAGCCTGGTTAGGCCCTGAGATTTTAGCAGCCTCTCCGTACTCGTCCTTCCCATCGCTGCAGAAATGGGGGCTCTTTCGGGGTCAGGGGAATGAGGCCCTTTAGTGCTGCTGTGTTTGACTTCCATACAACACGGGTAGCTAGTCAGGCTCTGTCGTGCGTGTTCTTTCAACATTCTAGTGAGCAGGTCTGGCAGGCACGCGCCAGCAAATTCCGGTTGGTACTTACAATTCAGTGCAACTCAGCGCCTAATATTTCGCTTTTCCTGCAACACCACATCCTTGGGGCATTGCAACAGGTAGCGCTGGTAATTCTAGCAAGATCCTTCTTATACCTGAGTTGCGGAGTTGCTGCCCTTGCTGCTTAATTTTGTCTGACATTGGTTTGGATAAGTGTATACGCTGGTCTTTATTTTTTGAAAGCAGCCATATTGAAACCGACAAGATAGGAAAATGCCGGACAACCGCACTTTGTATCGGTGGTTGTTGCGAACACATCTTTGGAGGTGATAATGGCTATATCACACTGGATAACGGTTGCAGCAAATTCTGGTTGAGTTTTATAATTCAGTCTTCAAAATCCCTAAATTTCTCTTACTTACCAGGATACTATCTCAACGGTAGGTCGGAACGGCGCAAGTGTTGTATATGGGCAGAACCGCCTCTCTCTGGGTAGTAAGAAACTGCAGGTATCTCGACCCCAATACAACTATGCGCAGAGTTAGGGGCGACGGAAGTCGCGGGTTGGCGTCTTGTTGATTCACATGCTCCACAGCTGACGGGCGCGCGCGGGATGAGGGCTCGTATCGCGGCTAAGCGCAGTGCTCAGGTGGCGTAGTAGGGAAGAGCCCGGGCTCGTAAACGCGGGGTCGAGGGTTTGGATCCCGCAGACTGCGTTCGTTTTGCACTTTTGCAAAATCCATGTTTATCGTATAGGTAATCCACCTAGGGGTATTATAGTGTGTTATAGAGCATGTTCACATATAACATATGCTTCAAACTACAGGTTAGCTAACATGTTCACTTCTGTGGGTCACTTGTTTGAAGCCTAATTTGTGTGAAGCTATAGTTATGTAACGATAGATATTTTGTGGCACTAATTAAAAGTTCTGACTCCACCGACAAGACTTCCATCAAAAAAAAATCCGCTAAAACTTTGTCTAGGGGGGTTATTTGGGGTGCTGATCACGAATCTGACATCCGTTTTTCACGATCCGGTCGGAGACCACCCATACCGTTAACAAGGGTGGTCCAGGCAGGATCACCGATTTCGCTGAAACTTCGTTTAGGGGGGTTATTTGGGGTGCTGACCACGAATCTGACATCCGTTTTTCACGATCCGGTCGGAGACCACCCATACCGTTAACAAGGGTGGTCCAGGCAGGATCACCGATTTCGCTGAAACTTCGTTTAGGGGGGTTATTTGGGGTGCTGACCACGAATCTGACATCCGTTTTCCACGATCCCGTCGGAGACCACCCATACCATTAACAAGGGTTGTCCAGGCAGGGTCACCGATTTCGCTGAAACTCCGTCTAGGGGGTTATTTGGGGTGCTGATCACGAATCTGACATTCGTTTTTCACGATTCTGTCTCTACCTGCCATCATCGGCAGAAACTTAAGAATGTAATCCTGTGCCTTCCTGTATCTATATTATTCAGGCGAATCGTAAAAAACGGATGTCAGATTCGTGATCAGCACCCCAAATAACCCCCTAGATAAAGTTTCAGCGAAAAAATTTTTTTTGACCGAAGTCTTGTCGGTGGAGTCGGAACTTTTTACTAGTGCCACAAAATATCTATCGTTACATAACTATAGCTTCACCCAAAATCGGCTTAAAATGAGTGACACACAGAAGTGAACATTTTAGCTAATCTGTAGTTTGAAGCAACACACTATAATACCCCTAGGTGGATTACCTATATGATAAACATAGATTTTGCAAAAGTGCAAAACGAACGCAGTCCGCGGGCCCTCATCCCGCGCGCGCCCGTCAGCTGTGGAGCACGTGAATCAACAGGGCGCCAACCCGCGACTTCCGTCGCCCCTAACTCTGCGCAGAGTTGTATTGGGGTCGAGATACCTGCAGTTTGTTACTACCCAGAGAGAGGCGGTTCTGCCTATATACAACATTTGCGCCGTTCCGACCTACCGTTGAGATAGTATCCTGGTTAGACCTAACCAGATTCCGCTGATGCACTCGGTGGCGGCTCTTCTTCCTCCGTCAAGCCGTGTGCGGTCGCTTCATATCGACGTGACCATTTTCGATATCCACCGACACCACGGTCAGTCGATATGGAGTAGGGTCGTTGAGCGGTCGGTGGCGGATCGCTGCTCCTCCACCGCCGCAACAGGAGAGCCATGAGAGACGGGAGCAGTTCTCGCACGAGCACCTTGGACGCACCACACCCTGGTGTCCCCTCCCTAGCCTGTCTCTGCGCTCGAAGAACGCAGAACCCAGCCACGGACTCACCCTGAGCGACGAAAGCATTTTCCACACGAGCAGCTTTGGTGGCACACCCTGTAGTCTCTTCCCTAGCCTTGTTCTGCGCTCTAAGTGCGCAGAACCTAGCCGCCGACTCCTACTGGGAGACGAAAGCAGTCTCCGCACGAGCTTTGGTGGTACACACACTGGAGTCTTCCCTAGCCTGGTTCTGCGCTCGACTATCACTGGGGACGAAAACGTGCTCCAATGACAACGGCTCGGATGGCGTGAGCGGGCGCTGGCACTTTGCCACGTCAGCGCCTGGTTAGGTCCAATGGCTATCCACAAATTTCAACCGGTCAGGTAAAATGCAAAAGAAATGCACGCAGTAGAACCGAACCCCTACCTCCTTCGCATGAAGCAACGCAACCATGCATTACGCCACGATCCGCCTGCTGGTTTCGCCACCGTGTGCGTACAGGAGACCCCAACGCAGCAGCAGAGTGTTTTGTAATGTATTCGGGCATTGGGCATCGATCTACGAATCCAATCTCCACGTGGACGACGACACAGCCCACGTGTGCGGCGCGTCGAAAAAATGTGCTCCAGCTCCAATTGCGCGCTCTTATTCCATGCATCTATTCCGATTCGGTTCCAGTGATCTTAGCAATTCCCAAGGCCTTGAGGCGCAATGCGTGTTAGAAGGGCAGCTTGTTGCTTACCACAAGTGAAAGGAAACGAGCGCTATCCCAACTGGATGGGTGCAGCGAGTTTCAGTGGTCTAATAGGTTGTCACATAAGTTCTGTCCGATTTTCGACGGCAATTTTATGGCGTAGCATCTCAGCAGAAATTAAAGTTTACTAATCAAAGTAAAAACCGTTACAATCAATGCACTTCTGCAACGATATACAAGAGCACTAATCCACTTCGGAAGAAATCTGAATTCCGAGAAGCAATGAATCACTTTAAGGTGTTTTGATATCTGCTTTATTAATTTATTTATTTATCTGAAACCAATCCAATCAGAGCATAATAAAACATAGGGAAACAGAGTCAACAGCAACAGAGATTGGACATAATGAACTGAAAAATTAGTGAAAGAGCTCAAATTGCTGAAAGTGCTGAAAAGACCAGGACTCTTCATTTGATAATGAGTGAAAATAATAAGAAAAGGCTAGAAGAGGCTAGCAGGAGTGGACAGTAACAAAAGAGGTAGCGGGTAGAGGAGGCATCTGCAGAGGAAAGGGTGGCGACAGCGATCAGGCGTTTTTTTTTTTTGTCAATTGAACCAATCCAATCAAGAGCATATAAAAACATAGGAAACAGAATCGACAATGACAGAGATTTGACGAAAAGACCTGAAATTAGGGAAGAAACCCAAAGTGTTGAAAAGGCCAGGATTCCTCCTTTGATCACGAGCGGAAAGATAAGAAAAAGGCTAGCAGGAGAGGACCAGTGACAAAGGTGGAAGTGGGTACAAGAGGCATCCAGAATTATGTAAATCGCGGTGAGGGTGGCCACGATACTACTGCGAACGGGAGTCAAGGTAGGCCCTGCATAGGTATATGTATATGGGCGCTTTTAAAATGACGAAAGGAACCCTTGGCACTACTGTTAGGAGTTCACAGGCCACACAACTTGAACACCAAAAATTACAGCTGGCTATCTAATAATACCACTAAAAATGGTTCCACTAAAAATTGAAGAGGTCCAGCTGCTAGAAGTGAGTGGATATAAATAGGAATTCAACGCGTTCAAGGGAGGGAATCCCAGACCTGAGAGAAATGAACAATGGTAGATTTAGGATGAAATTAAAAAAAAAACATCATTACATCAGAGTACAAAGCTTAAACACAACATTAATGCACAAGTTGTGCAAATAGGCACAAAATCCATTCAACACAGAAGGGGCACCGGACGGTCGAGAACTGCCGCGGAGAAAAAGGCACTGAAGGTTAGCCTCTACGGTCCAGGCAGCACGACGACGACACAACTAGCAAAAAAACCGCCTACGACCAGGGACCAGAGCAAGCAGCGCAACCGCACCACAGGCGAAACTAGAAAAACCTGAAAATCAACTACCATGACCACTACGATCCAACCAGAGCTAGCACAATCGAAACATCTGAAAAAACTCACTTGCCTTTTGGGGCAGCACTATGTATCTAGTGAGTTGACTAAGATTTCCAAAAAGCGTCATGAGAAGCAATCGAAACGATTGTGATTTAAAGATGTGTCCAATTCATTCCAACGAGAGGCAACTCTACCAAGGAAGCTCCTTTCGAAAGCCTTAGAACGGGGTTTAAAGTCTAACTCGGTACGCGTGTCCTCTACTGGTGCCGATAGTGGCTGATGGGTCAACGAGATCGCCTAGGTCTAGGGAAAGCTCATTCGTAGTGAGTTTATACATAAGCGTCAAGTCGTCTATCATTCGGCAGCATTTGAGAGACGCAGTACGCAGTCTACGGAGGCGCTCCCCGTAAGGAATTGAGGAGGCGCCCATAAGAGCACTTGCATGTGAAGCTATCCTGAATCTTTTCTAGGGCGTCAATATCAGACTGTTTGTATGGAGACCAAATGGGGGAACCATATTCCAAAATCGGCCTTACGTAGAGCGTGAACAAGCGGAAAAGAACCTTAACATCTCGCGTCATAAAAGCTCTATGGATGTAGTTTGACACTGAACTGGCCCGTGCAATAATATTTTTAATATGACAGAAAGTTTAACTTGTTTGAGTAGGTAACACCTAGGTCTTTTACAAGGGAGACCTGAGTGAGAGGGGATGCATTTAATGTGTAGGTAATTTCAGGATGTCTGTCGCCAATTTTCATAACTGCAGTCTTATTTAAGGTGATATCAAGCTCCCACTTGTCTGCCCAACTTGCAAGACAATCTATTGCTACTTGAAGCTTTGTGGAGTCATTTATGGTGTATATTTTGGAGTCATCGGCAAACATGCTACAGAAGCACCCTACAGGGAGGGCACCAAAAATGTCGTTAACATACAAGAGGAACAGTAAGAGCCAAGGCAGGTTCGTTGAGGAACGCCGCTAGGGGTCTCGTAGGGGAGGGGCATTCGACCATTGATAATAACAGACTTATATCTGCTAGTGAGGAAAGAACGAAAGAATTCAAGCAACCGACCTTCAGCACCGTACCAAGGCAGCTTACCTAGGAGGAGTGGAATGGAAACAGAGTGAAAAGCTTTGGCGAAATCAACGTAACAGACGGAAGCAAACTTTCTGTTGTCGACCTCCTTTTGCCAAAAATGAAAATGAAACTGTTGACAAAAGGGCAGAGACAGTGGACTTTTTGGCGAGGAAGCCATGTTGCTCCCGACTTAGTAAGCCACTGCGGTCAATATAGGCTGTCAACCCTCGGCAGATGATTCGCTCCATGACTTTACTAATTGAGCACGTTGAGCAAATCGGTCTACAGTTTTATACACAATGTTTGAAACCTTTTCTGAAAACGTGCCGAACGAGACCAAACCTCCATATCTCTGGCAAGTTACCTTGCAGTAAGATCTTGTTAAATAACAAAGTTAGAGGAGTAACGAGTCCGAGCGCTGCTTTTTTAAGGAAAATGTCTGGTATGCCATCTGAAGACGTTGAAACTCTATTGGGAAGTTTTCGTAGAACACTGTAAACAAAATTGCGAAAGATGTCAATCCAGTCCAACTTGCTAACTTGCTCCTGATTATTATATCCGTGCTACTAGTAAGACTTTTACCTGAAGAGTTCTTATAAACTGACCGAAAATACTTCGCAAATTCTTCAGATTTTCCTTCATCGTTTATTATAATTTGACCATCATGAGTACACAGGTTTGGAATAGATTCCGCATTTTTAGTTTATCCCTGCAGTAAGTAAACTTTTTTGGGTTACTACATGAAGCTATGCGACTTTCCTTACTGATTTCATCGCGCAGAAGCGCTCGCTTGAATTTACGGGAGTACCTTTGAATTCGACTAGATGTGACATTGCGAGAAAGGAGTCGACTTTTGATTTAAGCATTCGAATTTTTCTTGGATAAGCTTTAATGGGATCTTTATCGGGAGTAACAGGAACATGTGTAGCAATTAATTGGTGGCAAAGCTCCATGTAGTACCCATAAAACTGTCAACCATTTGTTGGTTGTGTTATTCAGATGAAGCCAATCAATAACGGAAAGCTCTGAAATAATGGCTTCAAAATCAGCAGCCGCATAGTTTCTATAAGGGACCCTACCACTGGGTTTTTCTTTTAACTGAACAGATAGCCTAAAGCAAGGACATGTGATCAGATGTGTCAGATGTGAGATGTACTACGACATAACCATCCCAGGAATTGCACAAGTCAAACAAAAACGCAACAAAATCTTGAAAGGAATGTCTGGAACACGATGGTAGGCCATAACAAGGAGAATTGGATCTATCCTAGTCCGGGGGCCAAATAACTAAAAGGTATTATATGTAACAAATCTACTTGAGACTTACCGAGTAGCTCCTGCAGAACAACATGAGACCTAAACAAGAAAAGCCACAAAGAAAAAAAAAACGAAAAAAAAACATTTGTTGCGGTTGTAAGCCGGCAAAGTTGTGTGCCCTCCTCACCATGCTAGATCCTGGTTATAACATGTCAGCCGGCAGCCAGCACGCGGCATGCCTCCATTCCGTCGCTCTTTGTCCGTCGAGACGGTTGTAAACCGCGGCGATTTTTTTTTCGTTTGTCCGCTCGTTGTCGGTTTCTTTTAGGCTCCAGCTCGTTCTCTAGGGGCCGCTTGTTAAGTTTCAATTCACTTTGCTGCCTACTTTTTAGTTATGTGCCCCCCATCGGACTAGGGTAGATCCGGAGAATCTTGTTTTGGTCAACCTGGAAGACCACTGTTTGGATCTCACCATCAAAATCACTGCAAGCAACTAGATGATGTCTTATGTCATTTCGAGTCAGAACACCCCACCTGCTCGTGGACTGTCGTGGTCACGGCCGTGAACACAGTAAGAAGAATTTAGACTAAGAACGGCATCATTGATTGAATTGGCTTTGCACCAGTAATGAGAAGGCCATCCGGCTTCTGGTAAAAGGGGAAGTTTAAATCTGGAATTTTGTTGATTACAGAACGAGCATTTATTAGAATGAAGGAATTTTCAATTTTGCTTTGCAAGTGTTTTGAATTCAAGAGGACCCTTTAAGGATTCACGGCTACCATTACAGAGCGCCTTAGCAGGACATAAATCCTAGGCCATGACAGCAGAGTTTTGCAAGAGGATGAGAGTGGGATTATGACCAATGCTATTAACGGATGAAAGTAGATGGGAAAGAAAAGGAAAAGGGCCGGCATGATATTAGGTTGGTGCATAAGTTCTCGGCCATTTCATCCTTCCTGAATTGAAAGCGCATTTTCCCGCCAAATTTCTCACATGTCAATGCGTAAATAATCGATCGATAGAGAAAGGAAAGGGCTACAAAACCGTTCCTAACATTTACTTCTGCGTTGTTAACGTCAGCTATTATGACTAAGCAATTCATCCCAACTGAGACGCATATTCGGCACGTCATGTTATTCCTGCATCAATCTGGCCTCAATGCCAACCAGTCGTATCGTCGCCTGAAGGATGTTTACAACGAGAGTACTCCTGCTCGAAGTGCTGTGTACCAGTGGTTCTCGAAGTTTGCAGTTGGTGAATTCTCCATTGAAAATAATGAACGTGAAGAGCGCCCGATGACATTGGATTTGGATGGCCTCCGAAGTGGAGTGGAAGCGGACCCATACCAAACCACTCGCGAACTATCAAGCACTCTTGGTGTTAGTCACTTAACAGTCGTTCGAGGATTGAAGTCGACTGGCAAGGTGCAAAAATTGGGTCGCTGGGAACCTCACGACTTGACACAGAGTCGATGTCGCTCTGTCTCTCCTTACCCCCAGACGTACCCACGTATGGTTGGACAACCTTGTCACAGGGGATGAGAAGTGGATACTCTACTCTAATTATCACCGGAGTGCACAGTGGGTTGACGCAACTGGAGAGGCAGAGGATGTTCCGAAACCCGACCTTCACGTGAAAAAGGTGATGCTATGCATTTGGTGGAGCGTTCTTAGCGTTGAATACTGGGAGCTGCTGGACGAAGGGATAACAGTAACGGCAGAGGTTTACGTCAACCAACTGAGGAAGTTGAGGGCCCGCCTTCAAACCACACGAGGAGTGCAAGTGAAGGTGTATTTTCAAAACGACAGCGCTAGACCGCATATTGCTAGAGCGACGGCGGCTGAGTTGGCGGACTACGGATGGACCGTTCTTCCACATCCACCTTACTCAGAAGATCTCGCTCCTTCTGAATATCATTTGTTTTCAAGCCTTCAACGCTATTTGGACGGCCAGCAATTTAGGAACCGAGAGGATTTCAAGGAGGCACTGCTCACATTTTTCGAATCACAACCGGCCACGTTTTGGAGAAAAGGCATCCATGACTTACCAGCACGTTGGCGAAAGAGAATTGATGTAAAGGGTGGTTACTTCAAATGATTTGATATTGTTGTTCTTATGTTGTGATAATAAATATTTCATGCCCCAAATGTCCGAGAACTTATGCACCAACCTAACAACTACCATGGAGCTCACCATGGATCTTTAGTTTATGTATGGTTTGGTCCCGCACTACATTGGCAAGCTTACCTTCCCTGCGGTTCATCTTACCAGCTTTAGTGTGCAACAACCGATCATATTCCACCTCTCCCTGGTGTAAACTGGCCCGGCATAAGAGTGGACGAATTCACTAGTTAGTGCCAGTGCCAATTTTGATTATCCTAGGCCTGCGACTGTTCACGTTGTTGACTATTTTAGGGTGCCTATGAAGCTGGTTTTCACCGGCTTTAATTTCGGTCATTAGATCCTCTTCACCCGAGGCTTCGACTACTTCTTTAACGGCTTTCCTATCAAAGGCATAGGTCGCGCCCTCGGTAGTTTTTTCTCCAATCCCTACCCAAGTTATTCTGCAAGCTTTTTCGTCCACTATCATAGAGTCGCTTTTGAACTTCACCGAGCACAGTACAAGGCCGAGTGAGGTTGAGAAGGCACCACGTCAGTATTTGTGTCTAGCCTCGATTCTATCCCTGCAATTTTTTAAAGATTAGGCTTTGGGACTGCTGAATAGACAAGAAAAGTTCAAAAAGTTTGTCAAAACGCTTGAAATATTCGTCCCACCTATCAAGCATAGGCTTCAACCGCATAGGTGCCTCATCAATGGATTGCTTTCTCGGTGCCATAGAGAGATAGAGCGAGTAGACGAGCAGACAGGATCGACTGACGACGGCGGGATGGACATTGGAAATTTTTCTGCTTGAGGAAACTATCGAGATGTTTGAAAAAATGAAAGTCCGCCGGAGCTAGGTTCGCCGAATAAGCGGGATGAGGGAGAACTTCACACCTCAACTGATTTAATTTTTGGATGGTCAGATGCAAGACATGCGGACGGCGTTTAATAAGGATCGATTCTCTTCGATTGACCGGTGCAGGACGCTTTTCAAGCAACTTTTGGTAAACTTTTGGTGCCTCGAAATGGTTGCAAGACTGAGTCCAAGTTCCTTATACATCTTACACACACTTCGTCGTGGATCGGCTCTTTCAAACGTCCGTCATCACAATTGGGTGGTCGTCCTGAATGCTCCTTGTCTTCGAGATCCACGCCTCCAACAGGGAATTTCTGGTACCATCTTCGCACGGTGCGTTCGCTAGCGGAGTCCTCTCCCCATGCCATTTCTATGTTTTGAACTCCCTAGCTCACACTGTGGCCAAGCTTGAACTCATGAGGCACTACTACCCGGAAGTTTATTTTTCCCATGGTTCCATCCAGCACCTAAAGCGATGCAATGTTCACGACTTTTTAAAAAGGGTAGCACGTTTTATAGAGTGAAACAAGCGCTACAAAATATTATACAACCTATGAACAATTACTTTCTCCATACATAAAAAACAATCACAAAATAACGCCTAATGGAGTCTGACAGAACTTATGTGACAACCTAATACATAGGAGCGCATCCTATCTGGGCCTGAAATGCAAAAATCAACATGACTGCAATGCAATGAGATCCGGAAAACATCAAAAACAAATTAAAATAAGAGGAAAAACCCTCATATGCGTCTGCAGGGCATGGACTTGAGCAGTTCACATACCCAGTCGAACGTGGGAATTGCCTCGCGCGATCGCGCAACGACGCACGAAGTGAGCAATTTTGGGTCATTTCGACAACAACGAATCGGCTTTAGACACCAACTAAATGTTAGGAAATTTCCAACACGTTCACTACATGTACGGTTTAGGTCATTTGACACAGACAGCAGTATGTCAGTTATGGGACGTTCAGAGCTCCATCGCGGCGCGACGAGATATAATTAAATATAAGCTCCTACATCGATCGATCTAAGCATTGAATCGATATGGCAGTTTATCTCTATGTTACGTCACGCCACGAAAAAGCTCTGGACGTCTCCTTATCTTGGACAAGTGTAATTCACGTCCTTCACATGTCAGCAGGCCCTTCTTTGAGCTTAACCATGAGTGATTGCTGGCGCAGTTATTACTTGGCCGCGGATCACCCAAGTTTAGTATAATTTGAGCGAGCAACGTGTCAGGATGTGAATAGGAATCATGCGCTGGCGTCGGGATCGGGAAGACGTGCCGCAGATCTCGTCCAACGTGCGTAGGGATTCAGATGAGAAAAGGGACCAATAAGGAGGGGGGGGGGGGCAGTGAAGAGGGACCACGAAGGGGAACCAGCAAACGTAGGGGGTAGTAAGGGGACCATTATTGATATGGTAGTAAGCATATCGGTGGATCAGTGGGGAGTGGCCGTGCTTCACATGCGCAGGGCCAGGTGTTCAGCTCCCGTATCTTACCGAATCTGTGCATTTTAATTCTCCTCCCTTGTAGGCATATATTATATTATATGTATTCTATTATATTATACTACCAGTCGTTCAGCGGCCTAGCGGCCGCCTCCGACTGGTTGGGGGCTTCGCCCCCAAACCCCGAGAAGAGAACACTCCGACCATCTTCTTTTCCCAACTTTTAGACCTTCATACCTCAAAAACAAACTTCAGATTCGAGTTCAGCGACCCCGATTACCCCCAGGGCCGAAGTTTAGCGCCGCTTGAACGCCATCCTCAAAAAATCGATAATATCGATCGATATCGATTGGTCGACTTCAGATTCGTGTTCAGCGACTCGATTACCCCCAGGGCCGAAGTTTATCGCCGCTTGAACGCCATCCTCAAAAAATCGATAATATCGATCGATATCGATTGGTCGACTTCAGATTCGTGTTCAGCGACCTCGATTACCCCAGGGCTGAAGTTTCGTGCCGCCGACGTGTTCGGCACGTCTGCGGCTCGCCATGCACGGTTGCCGACGTGTTCGGCACGTCTACGGCATCGCCATGCACGGTTGCCGACGTGTTTGGCACGTCTACGGCTCGCCATGCACGGTTGCCGACGTGCTCGGCACGTCTACGGCTCGCCATGCACGGTTGCCGACGTGTTCGGCACGTCTACGGCATCGCCATGCAGGGTTGCCGACGTGTTTGGCACGTCTACAGCTCGCCATGCACGGTTGCCGACGTGTTCGGCATGTCTACGGCTCGCCATGCACGGTTGCCGACGTGTTCGGCACGTCTACGGCTCGCCATGCACGGTTGCCGACGTGTTCGGCACGTCTACGGCTCGCCATGCACGGTTGCCGACGTGCTCGGCACGTCTACGGCTCGCCATGCACGGTTGCCGACGTGTTCGGCACGTCTACGGCATCGCCATGCAGGGTTGCCGACGTGTTTGGCACGTCTACAGCTCGCCATGCACGGTTGCCGACGTGTTCGGCACGTCTACGGCTCGCCATGCACGGTTGCCGACGTGTTCGGCTGCCGCGCCCCAACTCAAAGTGGGACGGACGGACAGTGTGACGGTGTGACACAGTCACACACACAGTGACACACACACACACACACGCTTGCTGCTTTATATGTAGTAGGATACGGAATATAATCTATTACATTATACTATATTGTAATAGGCTTCCAAATGTTTAACCGTCAGGCGGGCACCAGTCCGCGAGGCAAGAATAGGTGTCCTATCGTCGTTGCTTGACATGAGCAGCACATGCACATTCGATTGTTGCACAAGTCCAGTGGTGCTCTACTGCTCGTCAAAGTTATCCAACTAGACATATTGGTGATGGCAGACAGGTAGCTACTGCAGTCCCAACAGGTTAGCGGTTAGGTCTCACCGCCATCTTCTTGGATACCGCTAGACGGCACACTGTTTTTGAAACATTTCTAGCGAGAAGACCTTTCAGAAATTGCTGAAGATAAAAAAAATAAATAGGTTTTTTTGTTGAAGTAGGGTGGAGAGATTTCTGCCAAAAGTTGATCATGATGAATCGCCGCGACATTGGTGTACGCAGTCCTCACTATGAGATAACGATATCGGACGCGACTATTGTCATTTCCTGATTCTCTAGAGGTCGAGAAGAGGTCGAAAAAATTTGCGCCCAAACTTCGCCTGAGGGCGTTATCTAGGGTGCTGTTAGTGAATATACTAGGCTGCCGCAAAATTAATCTCCTTCTCGAGGTATGTACAAATAAATAAGTTTTTACCATAAATCATTCAATCACCAGGGAAACCTACACACACCGTTTGGTAGGTTTTCGCCTGCTCTTTCAAAACACATGTGCAGATATCGCTCCAATTTTTTTATCAGACCTTTTCCAGGGCTCCGTAAAATCATGAACATATCGAGTCATCATGTTTTACGATTTCAAATTGAGACATTCTGTGGCAGAGGCATCCGTAACCTTAGAAGCGCTTTTGGGACGGACTCTCCTTGAAAACAAAAGGAGACTCTGCTTCGAAAAAAATCGCTTCTGGCGATTTTCATCTCGAAGCAAAAAAGGGTCGCGGGCGCAGGTCGTCGCTTGACAATAAAGTTTTGAGAAGTGCCGAGAAACAAATCCAGATAAGGACCTTGTCGTGTATCATAGTTTGGAAACAAGACATTCGGCGAGAATCGGAAAGGTGAAGAATATGTGGAGCTGATCGAAGAGCAGCGTCTGGCACGTTTTGACACTTGCTCCAATCTGCTAGTTCGCTTATAATAATAATAAAAATTAATAATAATAATAATAATAATAATAATAATAATAATAATAATAATAATAATAATAATAATAATAATAATAATAATAATAATAATAATAATAATAATAATAATAATAATAATAATAATAATAATAATAATAATAATAATAATAATAATAATAATAATAATAATAATAATAATAATAATAATAATAATAATAATAATAATAATAATAATAATAATAATAATAATAATAATAATAATAATAATAATAATAATAATAATAATAATAATAATAATAATAATAATAATAATAATAATAATAATAATAATAATAATAATAATAATAATAATAATAATAATAATAATAATAATAATAATAATAATAATAATAATAATAATAATAATAATAATAATAATAATAATAATAATAATAATAATAATAATAATAATAATAATAATAATAATAATAATAATAATAATAATAATAATAATAATAATAATAATAATAATAATAATAATAATAATAATAATAATAATAATAATAATAATAATAATAATAATAATAATAATAATAATAATAATAATAATAATAATAATAATAATAATAATAATAATAATAATAATAATAATAATAATAATAATAATAATAATAATAATAATAATAATAATAATAATAATAATAATAATAATAATAATAATAATAATAATAATAATAATAATAATAATAATAATAATAATAATAATAATAATAATAATAATAATAATAATAATAATAATAATAATAATAATAATAATAATAATAATAATAATAATAATAATAATAATAATAATAATAATAATAATAATAATAATAATAATAATAATAATAATAATAATAATAATAATAATAATAATAATAATAATAATAATAATAATAATAATAATAATAATAATAATAATAATAATAATAATAATAATAATAATAATAATAATAATAATAATAATAATAATAATAATAATAATAATAATAATAATAATAATAATAATAATAATAATAATAATAATAATAATAATAATAATAATAATAATAATAATAATAATAATAATAATAATAATAATAATAATAATAATAATAATAATAATAATAATAATAATAATAATAAAAATAATAATAATAATAATAATAATAATAATAATAATAATAATAATAATAATAATAATAATAATAATAGTAATAGTAATAGTAATAGTAATAGTAATAGTAATAGTAATAGTAACAGTAATAGTAATAGTAATAGTAATAGTAATAGTAATAGTAATAATAATAATAATAATAATAATAATAATAATAGTAATAGTAATAATAATAATAATAATAATAATAATAATAATAATAATAATAATAGTAATAGTAATAATAATAATAATAATAATAATAATAATAATAGTAATAATAATAATTTTGCAACCTGATCAGGCAGTCACAGCAGACTTTTACTGCTGTGATTTAGACCAAATATCTGATAAGTTGCAAAAATTGTGACCAACAGTGGTGAATAGAGGAGGGGCGCTCCTGTTGCGGGACAACGCAAGGCCACACACCTCACAAATCACTCGGCGGAAATTGACCCATTTAGGCATCGAGGCTCTCCCTCACCACAATGTTCTCCCGACCTTTCTCCCATTGACTATTACTTCTCCGAGCTCTTGATTCTCATTTGCTTCAGGAGCAATTCACTAATTAGGCCAATATTGAAAGTGCCCTCCTTGATTTCGTTAATTCCTGTGATCTCAGTTTTTATTGTAAAGGATTTCTTACCTTTCGTTGGTAAAAATGTGAAGATTCTTGAGATTTTTTACATCGGGTAATAAAACTGTGTTTAAGCTGACTTACAGCAGTTTGAATTAAGCGGTCCATTTCGGCGATTAATTTTGCGGCCGCATAATAGTACCCGTTTGTAACGTTTTGGCTGACTACGATGGTTTAGAACATAGGCACCAAAGGTATGTGATATAACGATTTTTTAAGATTTATGGCGAATTGTGTCAATTTTTTACGATTTGCAATTTACGACATTTTGGGTCGTAAATTTTTGTAAATGTTATCGATCGATGGGCAAGTGACGTCCAAGTGAAATGATGAAGCCCGGGTTAGGCCTTTGTCATACCATCGCTCACCACGAGCGACGCCTAAGGCCTTGTTTAGTGTTCACGCGACGCGCGACGCGACGATCGCGCCTCCGTCAGTCTAAATGCGTCGTGTGCAACGGCACTGCGCGCACACGGCGCATAGCCGTCGCCTCTTCCACGTGATTAGTACTCCATTTTGAGCGGGTTTCCGGATAATCTAATATTTAGCACACGTTGAGTGTGTGGCAAAGCTCTCCGAGGGACGAAAGCCGTGCTTTATCCTTCTCCTTATTCTTGGGTATGGTCGGAAAGGAAGAAATTTGAAGCTTTTTGTGAAGTTTTTTTTGAGTTCGGTATTGTGTGTTTTATAACTTCAAAAATTCCGTGCCAGCTCTACTTCTGCACGCCATCGTCTTGTCTTAATGCCAACCTCAGCACTTCTTGAGAAATGCTTCACCCATGCTTTGGTTGGAAGTGAGCACCGTCAGTTTTGCGATTGTCGTATTGCGCGTAGTTTGTCTTCCGCATAGCGTCCACCTGTTACTATGATAAGGAGGTTCAGGGGTATTGCGAAGGCAACTGGGGTGCGTATCTGGCCAGACAATGACTTGCGTTGGCCAGCCGTTGATGGCGTTAAATCCTTATACCACCCAGTCTCCTACCAATTCACCGACTCCCAAAGGATGGTATGCACCCGATCCCCGGTTCTCGGTTCGGATTTCCCACCCGGACCAGTGAAGTCTTCCATCCCTCCGCATCGTTGAATTTGTATCAGGCTTTTGGGAGAGATAAAGCACTGACCTGTCCACCGTATGTCATTGTATAGGCCAAATACGCATTCTATTCGTATTCTTCGCGGCATCCAGCAGATATAGAATGCGTGGCGCGTCCCAAAAGAGGTTCAAGAGGTTTTTTATCCTTTATCCTTTAACGGCAGTCGTACACAGTGACCCGCCAAGCCGCCTTGCGCCCATCATCCTAATTAGCTGAATACATGAAGAATTGCTTGGACTGGTGGTGGTCCAATCAATTCTTCATGTATTTAAACTCCAATCAAGATCAGGGCCATGCAAGCGCGTAATTACGGGCTAAGTTATATGGCCTAGTAAAAACCGTGCCCGGCTTCTACTAGGCCAGATAACTTATCCCGTAATTACGCACCCCCCCCTCCCCCCTGGTGGAAGAAATAAGCACACACAAATAACAAATAACAAATACAAACAAATAACAAATAACACACTAGCCAAAACGAAAACAAAACCAGAGGCAAAAATCAAACCAACTCACAAAGCTGCCTCGTCGGCCTCAGTCGTCCTGTTGGCCACCGTCGCCTACCTGAAAAATCTTATTTGACCTCGTAGCCAGCCCTACAGCAACGACGGACGCACGTACGACATCGAAAATAGGGAAATCCATGCGAAAAAATGCCCGTTGCTGTGATGACAGGCGTCTGCAGCGCAAGGGACGCAGCGGCACACGACGCAATTAATTCGGCGCCCATCGCTTGTTCGACGCGATCACCACTAAACGGCCCGCGACGCGAATTCGCGAGGCGAAGTATTGATTCCCTATGTTTTGCACGTGGTCGCGTCGCGCGTCGCGTGCACACTAAACAAGCCCTAATGATATGCTCCCATATCGATCGGGCGGCGCGATGGAATCGATATGGGTGCATATCATTAGGCGTCGCTCGGGGTGAGCGATGGTATGACAAAGGCCTTAGAATGATGTGCCCACTTTCCTTCCTCTAATAGCTCATTCCCACTTCGTTTTAGCGAAAAAATTTTATTTCTGATGTGGCGTCATGGCAGATGACACCGTGTTGTGCGCAGTCTTTTCGAATTTAACTTCACTTTACTGAAACCTTTGGCGAGACATCTTTGCAACGTGTGGTCCAATATTATCGTGAAGAAAATAAAAATTCATCGATAAAAATTTTGCAACTGGAGAGCGTAAATGTTCGCAGTCACTGTGGCACCAGCTTGTTGTATTCGTTTTCCGACCACATAATAGAAAATCTAAAAGCTTTCGATACGCTATTGGATGGAGTTGCCCCGTGCACTGCGCTCAGTACGCGATGTCTGTTAAAATGCATGCGCAGTTGCTGGTCTCCCCCGAACAAATAAGCTGTGAAATATTTTTTAATGTATTTTGTTCCGCTAGTGACTTCCTACTCTCGCTTCTGATAAATCCTAGATTTATACGCATTTAAGGAACTTCAAAGAGGTCGAAAATTTAGTGGTCATTCAAATGATGAAATCTTTTTGTTTAAACAACATGCATAGGCTAAGGTAGAGTTTTTAAATCAACAAATTTTCGACTTTTATAAAACGTGCAAAGTTTGATTTGACACCCTCGCCACTTTGCCTGACCAGAAGAAAAAGTGAAAGTAAAAAGGAGAAAAGTTTGGCAAGAAAACTGCCCAGGTTGAGCTGAAAATAACACGAATAAGCAAATAATGGATCATTTTGTAATAACATTAGCAGGAAAACCTACCTATAGGTTTTGTTGGAGTGCAGGTGACTCTTACGATTTACGGTTTGCAATTTACGATTTACGACGATTTTTTGTAATTAAGATTTACGCTTTGCAAAATTGCTAATTTCATTTACGCTCATCCTTAATCTGCGCACACTGACAGTGCGATCTCATTGCAAAATTCGAGGGTCCCTAACTCGTAGGGTTCAAGGATTTTGTAAAAATAGAACCTACTCTTCTACTATATGAAGGTCTGACGTTCTCATAGTTTTCTCGTTTCTGCCGTCCAGATATACGCCTGAGACAGTTTCCTAGGGCCGGATTCACCAACGACTTACAACAATTTAACAGAGAAAATTGCAGCCGAAATTCCTGATAGCGCGGGTTATCAAGCGATGTCGTGAGCGATAAGCCGCGTTATCTGAGTTTTCCGCTGTGAATTCTCTGTCAAGGTTATGTAAGTCGTTGATGAATCCGACCCTGGTGAGATACAAGGAAAGTCATCTAGGTTCAACATGTGCCTAAAGGGATTTAGCCGTGTCTCTCTCGTGTTTGGTCCTACAATAATCAATGCAAGCGCTCAGGGCAGGAAGCGAAATCATAAATCATAACTCTCCGTTTAGCACCTGTATCCCTTCTTCAGCTTTCCTTATCGCACACAGTTTCTGAATTCTTTACCTACCGCGGCCTAGGGTGACCGAGACAGCGCGATGTCATACAGTCCACAACGTCTTTCACAGTTCTTATAACCAGGGGTGTGCGTAAATGAAATTTGAAATTTCGTAAATCGTAATTACGAAAAAACCGTCGTAAATCGTAAATCGTAAGAGTCACCGGATGTGTGGTGCAGTACAACTAAATCTCCAGAGGCTTTTTCCACTAACGTTAATCACATATGATTCAATATTTCTTTATTTATTTACTTATCAAGTTGGTTTCAAGCTAGTTTATTTACTTATCAAGTTATCAATCTGAACAGTTTTCCTACCAAATTGTTTCCCTTTTTTACGCCTTCTTGCTAGTAGAGACCTTTCAAATCAAACTTTACACGTTTCTAGAAAGTCGAAAAAACTGTAAATTCAAAAACTTAACTTAAGCCTATGCATGGTATTCCAACAAAAAGCCTGCATCGGTTGAATATCCACTAAATTCCAATTCTACTACCAATTTTTTGCTTGGCCTAGTATTTAGCAGAAACAACAACGAAAAGTTCGTTGGCAAAACTAAAAATTAAAAAATTCTCTCACTACTGAACAATATGGCGAAAACAGCAACTGCGCATGTAGTAATCTAACAGAAATACTGTGCCGTACGATGGGATTGCGCCTTGCGTTTTGAGTGAAGGCATGACGCAATCTCATCGTGTGTCGCACCGTAAGATCTACGCTTTTCGACATTTTGAAATAGGTCCTGAAACATTCGGAAAACCTTTGTGGTGGAAGCCGAAGAGCTCCACCAGTCACCGCCAGAGGGGGGTGAACGTTTATGAAATTCATGATTCACCAACGTTCACCTCAATCTGACGGTGACTGATAGAGCTTCTCAGCTTACACCACAAAGGCTCCGAAAAAGGCGAAGCCGCCGAAGCGTAAACCGCGTTGTAACAGGTGCTCAGTTCACGAACCAACAATTCCACACGATGCATCATGCCGAGAGTGCAGTTTGAGTTTGTAGGAGCCCATTTTAAATGCAGCAAGTAAAAACGGTATACAGATAGCTGCAGAAAGGTAGTTACACATCCATTGCTCAACGAGATACCAGGTGCATACCGAGCAATAACCACAGCGCGATACTTAATTGTAGAGAGATTGCAAAGAAGACGTTTCTTAACCTTAAAGGTGCTCTCAGTTCTGAACCATCGTGAACATCATCGCGGTGACCAAAACCTGCTTAGAGCGCAGGCTTTCTGTGCAAGTTTGCCTGCATTTTCCAATTTTGAAAGCTAAAATATGGAACTAGTACTTAATAATTCTCTGCACTCACTCCAATTACCCTTCGCCAGTTCTCTAACGAACATTTGCTCTCTGAGAGTCTGCAGCAGCAAGTGAATCAGTTAGGGTAATGCAATAGCCTCAACCAAACCACTGAAAAGGGAGACCAAAAGTGCCAGAACCAGTCAGACCTTTTCTTTAAATTTTCGCTTTAACCGCACTTTGTATAGTAATTTGCACCGCCCTATTAAGTGAAATGTAAATCGATAGAAACAGCAGTGCTTTCCACATGAGTGTAGCAACATTTCAGACCCCAATTACGAATGATACTCCATAGTGGATTTCCGCCAAATTTGTTCGTGCAGAATTAGAATGAATCTGTAAACAAATTCATTGGGCGTCATTACCAAATAGGACGTGGGTCAAAGAATTTTCGTTCCTCTTTTTAAAGAAACTGCCTTCAATGTCTTTCTGTGGGCTAATTGGAACGTCCTTCGACTGTAGGAATACGATCTGCCTTGCTAGCTCCCGGCCAGAAACGGAAGAACTCAGTCTCTTAGAGAGGAGATAATTTTTTAATGATGTATTCCACTTGTTTCTCTTCTTAAGCTTGTCCGGTTCCAAACATCATCCCTCAGAATGTCAGAGAAATGGAAAAGTTAGTTAAGCAGAGAGATAAGTCGTATTCGAGAAACCTGTGCATAGAACGCTGCTTTCCACCATAGTAACACTTTAGAAATCAAAAACAACTCTAAAAGGAATAGGAATGCGCTAAAAGAGGAGACCATTGGAGTGGGCACATCTGTATAACCCGGTACACATAAATTTCGGCCCCAGCTGGTTGTTGATCGAAGACCGCCTTACCAAACTTTACGATTAACGATCCGAAATGTCGTAACTCGTAAAAAATTCGGAAAAATTGCCGTGAATCGTAAAATCGTAAATTGTAAATCGTAACTACGCACACCGCTGGTTATAACAATGTTTTTTGCGATCAAAACCATAGTGTGGGACTCGAGGACGGGATTCTAACCCGCATTTCTGACCGGCAGGAGTGCTCTATGCCACTACACTACCGGCGCTGTTTGATCGAACGCGACATCCAAACATGCAGCTCCAGTGGCGTGATGGCGTAGAGCATTCCACCCGATCAGCGAAGGTGCGAGTTCGAGTCTCTCTGGCGCTAGAGTTTGGATCGCAGTCTTCTTCTTCACTGTCTCTACCGCCTCGTAGCGTGGTCCGCGATTCTGGTGCCATGACGCCGCCTTTCCCGATCCAGCGCTAGATCAGGGTGGACACCAGCAACCTTCAAGTCCATGTGTAACGTATCAGTCCAGCGCTGCTTCGAGCGTCCTCTAGGCCGCTTTCCTACTACCTCGAAGTTAAGACCTATCTTGCGGACGCTGTCTTCTTCCCCACGAGGAATGTGGACGTACCATCGCCGGCGAGCTTCGCGCTTCTTATAAGCTATTGGCGCGACATCGAACTTCAGCCGAATGGCACCGTTTCGGATGTGGTCTACGCGCGTGACACCAGCCGTCGAGCGTAGCTTTTTTGTGTCCATGAACTGAGGCGTGTTTCGGCTTCCTTTGCCGCAGGTCAACACTCACCGCCGTACTGCGCTCACTCGTGAAGTCATTTCAAGCATCAGATTGACATCGGATGCCATTGCAGATCCCAGGTACTTAGGACCGTCCGTGAGAGCTCGGTGCCGTTAAGCTACTACTGCATTGATAAGCCATCACCCAACCTGGACATAAATTGACTGGTTCATATCCACACGTCAGCCCGCCATATTAGAGAACACAATGAGAGAGATAAGGACTAACGAGTGTTTTTAAACAGAGTTGCGGTATGCTGCCTTGTCGCCATTAATGAGACGTCGACCACATGCCTCAGCTATTCTCGAGCTATTCTCAAGCGTCTGTTGTTGAATTTAATTTGGTCGCAGTTCTCGGCAGCATTTTCCTGACAAAAACTGCTGCTACAGAGATTTGCGAGACACGGAGAGGCAGGCAACATAGCGACAATTATTCCTCGGCGCATCTCCCACCACAGTGTGGGCATGCGTGTGTGCAGTTTTCATTTCAAACACACAGGATTTCTGTAGAAGCATTATTCAAGAATCACCTGATAAATGACAATATGTTGTTCACAGTGCTGGCTCGTACACTATAACAAGTGCTCCGATACGCATAACGGCGTCTCTCGCACTTGCGCTTCGCGCGACCTTGCAATATCACTAACCTACGAAAAGGCCTCTGATATACTCCCGCGTCACGCAGGCGACGGGTCGTGCTGTGAGTGCCAAACTAATTTTTGTAAAACTTAAAATCCTGCTGCGTACATTTCCATGAATCTGTTCCTCACTTCCGTAAGTTTATCATAGTTCTCTTCGTTCCCTTCGGATCGTCCAGTAACGTCACTGCTTTGTAATGCTCACATTTCTGTGTAACGCTTATATATAGTAGGATAAGTAGCAGCTGGATCATCCAAAAGGGCGACCTGTTCGGCATTCCACTGAGTCGTCAAGCACGTTGCTCAACTACAATCACCTCATCCCACACTTTCCCCAACACACTTCTCCAGCATCGCATATCCAGACGCGTTTAGCGACGTGTTCGGCACATCTACTCATCCGCAGGAACGTTGCACGACTACAACCCCCCCCCCCCCCCTCCATCATCCTCACACTTTCCCCAAACAGTCCTCCAGCACTCCTGGGCAATCAAACAAACAGACAGACAGACAAACAGCCGTTCTCGCCTATATAGAGTGGAACTGTTGTTCTATTGAAGGAGATAAATAAATTTTAAAAAGTGTGAAAGTAGTAAGAAAATTTTCCCCTAATAGAATATAATGACTTCAATGCAAATCATTTGCTAGCCATTCAACCCCTGTAATGCAAGTAACCAAAATCGGTTTGAAAAGAAAAAGCCTTACTTCTCATCATTTTCCAAAAAACTTAATTTACCGCTCTCCTATTAAAACATAGGCATTAGACAACTTACATAGAAATGTTCAGCACTCGAAGAAAGAAAAGAACTAGACAACGTAAAAAAGGTCGCGGTGGAGCAACAGTAGAAGAAGATAACAAGCCAAAGGATTCAAAGAAATCTTCAAAGAAGTGTGTTCGTCTTATTGTTTGCCTATTTTAAGACTATACGGAGTTATTAGGAAACATGATAACACCTCCATCGTTCCTTAGTCACAAGGAATTCCCATTTAGAATCACAGCATTTCAGAACAGTTTATGAGAAAAGATGTTCATCAGTTTAACACAGCGTTTTATTCCAACTCCCGGTCCATGACGTTTCACAATGTTTGTTCGATAGTCGTGCAGATAACCATGAAAAAATAAAACGTGACATATGCCCTGTCCTATGTCCTATAAATAGACCATTTTGTAGTACATCAACGAACCCTTTGTCTGTCAACGAATAAAAATAATGAGTTACTGAATGAATGATTCTAATTCACTGTGTTGCTAGCAGTCGGTGTCAGCCCTTGAAAGTCGAAGGCGTACAATTTAGGGGAAAGGCTGCCGGATCAGAACGCACTGTTGAGGAAAAGACAGCCGATGCAAAAAAGTTACAGGTAAATGGGTGACATTTCCTTCCAAGATATTCTCAGGTCACCCCGCCAGTAGAGTAAGTACTAACATTGGATCCGATTGAATCATTTTCGGATATCCGATTCAGATATCCCTATCCGAATCATCCAATTATCCGGCTCCCAGGAAATTGTTGTTACCTTTATCATAAAAAATCCGGGTCCTCAAAATCGCCCTTATCCTATTCATTGCAATTATCCGGACCCTGGAGAAATGCCACGATTCGAATAAAATTGGATACCCCGTTCAGTTTCCGCCTCCACATTGAAATCGCGTACCTTGGATAAGAGCACATTCAAAACGAATTTCGCGGGCGGGCACGCTGCTGAGTCATACGTATTCGCTCCCCACTGTGAACGAACGGTAATCTTTGCATCTCTTTCTTCAACTATCATGTTGCGCTGCCGTGGAATAGGAAAAACGGGAACTGAGGAAGAGTAGGGATTAAGCAGGTACTCTGGTCGGCACTCCGCTATTTCACATTGTGTAACATTCGCCGAAAATTGGGTCGGGGGGGGGGTCACCATGTAGAGCAGCCCCATACCGGACCTTGTGCTGCACAAAATGAAAACTATTATTCACCACTGGTGTGTCCTGTCTCATTAGTGAACTGCGTCAGGCTATTTCTGGTGTAATTTGACATTCATGTGCCTTTTCGTGAAGGAGGAAATCACTGAATACAAGGTGACCCCCCGACCCAATTTGCGCTCTTTTTCTTGCCATAATTTTCTTGGAGGATTTCTGCTGGTAGCGATCCTCTATCATCCTCTCACCCCTCGTCGATAAACTTACAAACGGGAGAAGTTTAGTACAGGTTGCCCACCGTAATTTCGAGTTGAAATTCAGGGTAATCGTTGCTGGACCTAATATAACAAGTAACAAGTAGTCTGCTGACCGCCGTCGGTCCAAATCTATTTATGATAAATCGTTGCTGGACCACGCAATAACTATCTCTTTTGTAGCAAGATGTCCATCATCTGTGAGCGTAAGAGAGATACTACATATTGAATAGAGGAAGCGTGGTCGGACAAAATGTAAACCTCAATTCAACCAACTTGACTACCATACTCCACATGCTATGCAGAACATAGGAAAGCAAGGCACATTTGTTCAGAAATCGAATAAGTAATACTAATAGTAAGAGTAAATAGTAATAGTAATAGTAATGAAATATTCGCAGATTTTATGTGTAATGAAATAAAGTGTGAAGTCCTGAATGTTTCCTTCCTTGACGAGAAGTGAGAGTCTTTCGATACATGCACTGTTGTTGTTGTTAAAGAATAGGTTCCTCTTTAAGGAGTGGTAGTATTCCGATGAACTGCATCTTGCGTTAATGAGTCGAATATCCGATGCGGATATCCAGAATCAGGGTCCACGAAATTGCCATTATCCGAGTCAACCAATTACCCAAAGATTTTCGATCAGATCCAATGTATAAGTCCCTTTTCTTGGGGAGATCTTTCCCGTAACCATAAATGCCTAAACGGGCTCGGGATGCTTCTTGCGCTACTACGTAGTCATTTCCTGGAGAAACACGTCCAATACACCAAGGCCTTGCATGAGCAACATAATTGAAACAGAGTATGATTGTTATTGCGCGTAGTTGATCCGCTGCTTACGCTGGCTTCTAGTCCTTACTTTTTGATAAGGATCTCCTTGAAGAATTTCAGATACATAAAGCAAGCTAGCTGACTGTTGGTGAGCTACAACAACATAAAAAAAAACATATGTCAGCAATTTCAGGTTAAGGTTTTTGTTGAAGAAACGCTTCGGAAGGGGGTGCAAGGCCTAGTTGCCGAGTTCAAAGGAATGAAACGAATGAATGATTTCAATCTAATGACGGAGTTTGTTTTGCAGAATCCTTTAGGCCGCAACAGGTATAAGGTACGTTTTTTGTAAAAGTTTCCCGTTCTTCTTTTTTCCTACTACCATAAGAACAGTCAACTCTCACTTCTCAAGAGAGCTCTGGTCTCCCATTCATCACTCGGCTATGCCACCCCTAGCCTAACGGAACCGTAAGCAAATATTTTGGGGATGAACTGTTATTGTCTAAACACCAGAAAATTCCATCCACCCTAAATGTAATGCAGTACTACAGATAGAGTACATGCATTTTGTTATTTCTGACACAGTTGTGAATCTGCTCATGTATATCATTTCAAATGAGTTCTCTTACTAAAATTTAAAAAATCATGCCATTTTCAACCACAAATATTTGGCATATTTCTTTTTTTCAAAGCTTTTTCCCTCGGCTGTCCTTTTTCTATGCTTTGTTTTCGTTTGTCAGGAAGGAATGTGGTAAGGTTTCGATGAAATCTCATAGAACAGAATTCGAGAACAAACCTCACCTACTGTGCGGCGAAGTAGGAGTCGGATTTTGGAGTTGGTCATGAACACACGCTGCACTCGGTGCCTCCTCCGATTGAATTAGGGTGGGCCAAAAGTAGAGACAAATTCAACAAATTTCTTTATCTCTTTATAACTCAATTACAACTTGACGGTGCTGAAGAATGTGTTCGCCATTGAGGTCAATGACATTGCTGTCATCGATCAGCCAACTTCCTGATCCCATCCGTCCAGAACTGCTTAGGCCTGGTGCTGATCCACTGCACGTTATGGTTGTCGAGGTCTGCTTGGGTTCAGTGAAGTTCAGTGGAGATGAAGCTGTGTGAGCCTGAATTCTTCTAACAAAAGACGTTACCATACGCTTAAGTTCACACTGCTCACACATTTTCTCCTTCCTTAGTCAACACATGTGACGTCTAGTTGGACAGGAGAACAAGCCCAATTTAAACTGCCATACATTTTTTCGCTTATGGAATCCGACACATTTGTGACAGCGTCCGTGGAACCGCACCAACGATAAAAGCGCATAATAAAGCACGTCAGCTTAAGCACCTAGCGAAACTCGGCGGTTCTCCTCGTGGTCTGAGGAGGCGGTTCGCGTCGTCCTCAGGGCGCTACGCCGATAAATCAGTTTAGATTGTTAGGCTCACTCGCGTCAGGGAGCAACTTCATCATGTGCAATGAGGATTTCAATCATATTTTAGCAGAGCGGATGTGGTGCGAGCATGCAAGTTCGAAACGACGAAATATTAGGGTGGGCCAGAAGTAATGAGACAAACTCAACAAATTTCTTTATCTCTTTATAACTGAATTACAACTCAGCGGTGCTGAGGAATGTAATGGCCATTAAGGTCAATGACCTTGCTGCCGTCGATGCGCCAACTTCCTGATCCCATCCTTCTGGATCTGCTTGGGCCTGGTGCTGATCTACTGCTCGTTACGGTTGTCGAGGTCTGCTTGGGTCCTCGTGTCCCTTCCGACGTCCGTGAAGTCCTATAGGCTCAAGAAGTAGTGGTAGTCGCATGGAGAGATGTCCGGCGAATACGGTGGGTGAGGCATATGAACGTAGCCAAGCTGAGCAAGGTTATCCGTGGTCACTTTTGCCCGATATGGTGCGGCGTTGTCGAAGAGCTTGATGCGCTGAGACCGAATAAGTGCGAGTCGCCGGTCCATCTCTTCTATTTCGTTCATCATGGCCTTGGAGTCCATCGTCGTGCTTTTTTTGGAAAACAGCTTCCAGTATACCAGTCCACGAGCGCAGACTCAAAAGCTCAGAAGGTGCTTCTCGCCGTGAACATCACGCCGGACGAAGGTCCGTAACAGGTCTCCAGGCGGCCTCACCCAGACTCGCTGCTTAGCAGAGTTAAGGTAGAAGACGTACTTCTCATCTTGTGTGGCTATTGAGTCCAGGCTGCTCGGGGTTGGGAATTGGGCGAGATTTGCGCGACACAGGTCGACTCGTCAGACTGGGATTTCGGCATGAGACAGACTGGTGTTTTGGCATGATTCTGGAAAGGGCGAAAGTGGTCACTTTTCAGGTGGCCTTCTGTAAGTAGCAAACAAATATACAAATACGAGAAGCTCGAAACCGGAATCCAATCAAGACATATATGGGCACATCATGGAGAGTCTCTTTATTTTTGCCCCACCCCCTAATACTATTCACATCCAGTTTCAAAAATAAGCACGGATAAATGCTGAGGGGCCTTTTTCCGGTGGCTGCGACTCGAAGAAGTTAGATACCCAAATTTCGTCTTCATCACGTCCACTCGTCGCCTCCTCCGATTGTACTGAGCACATCCAGTTTCGAGAATCAGAACCCATAAACACGGAGAGGCGTTTTATACTCCGCCGCCTTAAAACACCATATTTGACGGAATTTTGGGTTACTGTATTTGGCGAATCGCGCCCTGGAGGAAAAGGCGCGCCATGGAGCGAGCAGGCTCGACATGGACTCAGGATTTATTAAGAATTCTAGAACACAACGATACCTTACAAGGAGAGCCTCCAAGCTGGCGGTGAGCTTTTGCGATGGATTCTTACAGGATGTAGGATTCCGTGTGGGGAGTACAAAACCACAGTTACTTTTTTCGGAATGCTCTTCTGTGGTTGAAAAAGGCGTATGAAGGCGTGAGCGCAGACTTCGTCACACCCTCCATCACCGCGCCGAACACGGGAGTTTGGTAGTGGGCAGCGATGTCGCCTCTCGGGCGCACAGAGTGGGCTTTATGGTTCGGTCTCCGTGTCGGCAAAGTTTTTGCACACATAGGCTCGTTATTGTTATGGGCTTGCGTGATCACAGGAGTGAATTTGTACACAATTAGTATTTTAGTAAGTAAACGTAGCCATGTTGTGCTTTCATTTCAGCTGCCTCTCAGTCGAGCATACTAGCACTCTATCGTTCTATTGGATCGCTAACATAAAACGTTTCTTGCTCATATGAAGTAACTGTGTTTATTGCTGAGAATGATAATCTACAGTTATGAAATGGGACTAAGAAACATATAAAACATAATCGCTTAGCACACTAGCAGTAACTTACAAACGCTAGGGACCACCAATCTTCCTCTCCCTGACAAGGCATCACCACTTCTTCTTCGCTGAAAACATAATCGGTAGGCGTAGAGAAGATACCGGGTGATCATCAGCATATTCAGCTGCCTATCTTTCTCCTTGTAGGAAAAGTAAAATCAGGACGAACGCTGACAAATGTCGAGCGACGACACGTCCGAGTGAAAAGGACGTTTTGTTGTTAGTGTTGCGTACTGGGTTGATCGAAAAGTCTTGCAACACTTTACGCTACTGCCAATTAAATTTGTTAAACTTCCTACAGTATTGATTTTGTATGTTGACGTCACAGTACATTCTCGAAGCTTCCTCAATCATACTATATAAGGCCTCGTCGAGTACGAATACAGCAACAATTTCAACGATAAGCAGCAGCATCCTACGACCAATCGTCTACTACGAATTTCTGCAAGGCCATTCCGCAAGGACTGCAGCCTCCAACATCTGCGCTGTATTCAAGGAGGAAGTCGTTCACTATTCCACAGTGCCCCTTTGTATCAGCGCTCCAAGGCTGGAGGTACCTCTCTCGAAGATCGACCTCGTTCCGGACGCCCCTCTGTTGGACTCAGAAGGCACGCTTTACTGGGAGTTGCTGGATAGTGAAACCACAATCACAGCACCTGTAGCTGCAGAGCTTAGCCAATGCCATGTGCCAAAAACGTCCAGGATGGGAAATGTCTACCTGCTGCACGGCAACGCGCGGGCTCATGTCGAAAAGCGAGTCGCGAGAAAATCCAGGAGTTAGACTGAGAAGTTCTGCCCCTTCCACTGTACTCTCCAGACTCCAGAATTCCTTTCCTTACAGCCCTCGGAATTCTGACGGAAGGGAACTGAAAGGTTGCCTACAAGATGGGGCAGGATCTTAGACTTGGATGGGGAATATATCGTGGACTGGGTTTTTGTATATTGTATTGCTAGACGTTCAACGGCCTGTCGGCCGCCAAACGTCTGGTTGGGGCTTCGCCCCAAACCTGGAGAATAGAACACCACGAACGTCTCCTTCTCCTCTTTAGACCTTCTCTCATTTATTTAAAAAAACTGGTTTTGCTATGTAGAATGGTATAGCGGAATAGGACAAAACAGGTCCATCACCTTCGCTGGACACTCTTTAACTGGTCCCTTATCACTGGTTCCCCATTATTGTCAGCCCTCTTCCGGTTCACCCTTCACTGGTCCCCCCTCCCACTTCGTCGGTCCCTACTACTGCTCTCAAATTCACTGTACCTCCCTTTGCTTGCCGGTCCCCTCTTCGCTGTTCATCCTATCCTTCACCGATTCCCATTACTGATCCCACCCCCACTTGTCCCCCTTTTATTCATCAACCTTTTTCCGGTCCCCCTTCACTGGACGCCTTCCCCCATTCACCAGTCCCCATTACTGGTACCTTCCTCACCGGTCCCCCCTTCACCTAGTTCCATCTTTCACTGGTCAACCTTCTATCGGTCCCCTTCACTTGACCCCCCCCCCCCCCCCTTCACCGGTCCCGATTACTGGTCGCTTCCTCACCGGTCCTATCTTCACTGAATCCCTCCCCTCCTTCACCGGTTCCCCCTTCACTGGACCCCTCTTCCCTCCTTCACCACTTCCCCTTCACTGGATTCCCCCTCACCGGTCCTCATTGCAAACGACCGTTCTTATATAGTGTTGTACCAAACAATAGTATTGTAATATTGTTGTGCTAGTGTTGCAAGACTTTTCGATCAACCTAATATTTACCGGTATCAAACCGAATTCATACCTATCCCGTGAAGTTTATGTGTTTTTGTGCATTTACGGTGTCGTTGCTGATATGATACAGTGCAAATACGATCCACTGAGAGGTAACTCAGATGAAAGCTCAAAAAGGCTATATTTACTTACTAAAGCATAAAAGCGTGTACAAATTGACACCTGTGATAACGCAAGCCCATAATAATAACGATCCCATGTGTGCAATAGCTTTGGCTATAGCACTGAGCAGCAAACCATAAAACTCAATCGATGCGCCCGAGAGGCAACATCGCTATCCACTACGCCAACTGACCACTTTCGACGGGGTGACGGTTCTTCGTGCTGACGCCTTCATACGCCTGTCTTCAACTACAGAGGAGCGTTCCGAAAAAAGTAACTATGGTTTGACCCCTCCACACGGAACCATACATCCTGTAAAAATTCCATTGCAACCGCTCACCACCAGTTTGGAGACACTCCGTGTTAGGGACAGAGCTCATCTAGGATTGTACTCAACTACTGTATTACTACTACTGTACTCAATTGTAACCTAGTTACCATCCAGTTATCGCTCATGTCACTACTTTTGGCGTTACTTGTTATTGTCTTTAGATTTTGCTGTCGTCAGTTCTCATTTCGATGTTAGTTCTGTTTGTTGAGGTTTTCCTGTTTTCTCACCTATTGCCCTTCTTAACATATGTTTTGGTTTGTGCGCATAAGTATGATAAATAAAACATATAAATAAATAAGGTTAAGGATTTAGTAAGTTTAAATAGGGTTAGGTAAAACTAATGGTTAAGAAAAACCACAACCAAATAGAGAAGAATCATTTGCATCACAATGGAATTGAAGGCGAAGAACGTGAAAGTCATACCTTTTACGCAATAAGATGGTCACCTTTTATCAATACTTCCAGTCCTATCAACTCGACCTTAACGAGGGACTTCTCTTATTTTAGTTTTGTGTTTTAGGTATTATACTAAACTCGATTTAATTGCGACCAGGATATAATTGCGTTGTTGGAATGTAGTCCAACTTTTAGATAACAAAACTTTAAATAGAACAGCCACCGCTGCGATATAAGGAATCGATGGAAGATGTGCAGGAATCTATGCAGAAAGATGTCTGCTTCAGGCGTGATCTGCTCCTACTTCTTCAATCCAAGAAAGTTTGACTCAAGGCGATCACCGTTTTTCTTCTTATGAACTGTCCCAGGCGTCATCCTCGGCTCATGTCTGTTGCACGCAGAACTACAATCGCTCAGCAACGCGTCAAATTCGGAGCGCGAGCGGCCAGTCATGGCACTCGGCGGATTGACGTGCCGCGCTGCGGCGGAGTATAAAGGGCCCCTAAAATCCAAATACACTATCTATTGATTGGAAAAATGCACCAGATCATGTTATTAGGTTAGGTTAGCTTAATTTAGTTTGCAAAAGGATGATGTTGCGATTCCCTAGCCTGGGACGACCACTTTCATGTGTTACCCATCGGCAGTCCTTGTCTACCACTTTGCCAGCAGATGGTGAAGACACAAGAAAAAGACAAGAACGAAAGGAGATCAGATCAGAAAAGGACGAAAGAATGCGTAGCAATCCTGAAGTCGTAGTTTTCGCACGCGTTCAATTTCGAGGATTGTCCTTCTTGCTGTTCAAAGGTTGAAGGTGTCAGCTCCAGAAACGCAAGCTCTGTAATTAACTGCATGCACTTATTTATTTAGTTCAGCGAATAATCCTTTTTTTTACTTTTCGTCACACCTTTGAAGTAATTCCTTGCTTCCGTAATTATGAATACTTTAAGGACGTAGGTTGCCTTGATAACTGCCGTGTTGTGATTCACATTGGAAATGTGCAGTATATTCACGCGAATTATGTGTCAACTCCGGTTAGTCCAAAGAGATTTATATGCACGCAGGTGAGTTTTGATAGGCTTATTCTTCATACGTCAACATCGGTTTCAAAGCGACCTCTCCCACTGTTAGTGGGTTCGGTGCACATATGTCATACTTGGCCTCCAATTTTTCTGAGCTTGCGTGATGACACGAAGTTAGCATGATTTCATACCCAACAGAAACGACAGCAGCTGGAACAAGACGACGGTTGTACTATGTTTCAGGCTCCGTTACCAAAGACATGTCCTGATTTCTGGAACATGGTGGTGCAGGAGAAAACCGCTGCTATACTCATGTTATGCAATTTTATTGAACAGGTAAAATTTTCCTTGTTTAATGGTCCCTTTTCCGATGGAGCCTAACTAGCCGTTCTGCTAGCAGCGAGCTGCAATCAGCTATTGTTCTCAAGACTCTCTCAATGGTAGAGATTCGATGCTGTTGTCTTCTCCAAAAAATTTCTAGAAGATTTCTGACATAGAAGCGCTGTGGAATGCGCCATGCACTCGTCTGAAATTTTGCATTTTACACTCGATTAATTGTGCGTGGGCTGAATGCTTGTTACAATTTCTTCACAAAGTGGCCGTATCGATTGTATTGTGCTTTTTCTATAGTTTAAAACTTAAAAAACACTACGGTTTGCAAAAAATACAGGGTATCCTGAAAGAATGCAGGGGGTATTTTAAAGGTTCTAACACTGCTGCTAGTGAAGCATTCGAAGGTGTTTAAGAGGCATATGAAAGCACAGGGTAACGAAATTTCTTTGGCATGTGAATAGCCGAGATCTCGCCATGCACCCTTTTGAAACTTTACATTTCAGACTCGATTGATTGTGCATGAACTGAAGGCTTGTTACAATCTTGCTACTACTTGGCCTGATTAATCTGTGCTGTGCTTCTTTTAACGTTTGGAACTTGAAAATCATGCGAAAGACACGTGACGTGATTGCATAAGTTATATATGGGAATAAGCCCCATTTTCAAAGATGGATTCTGTGGACTGATGAAGCAACATTCAAGCTGAATGGACAGGTTAAGCGGCATAATGCCTGGTGAAGATGTCTTGTGTCTGTCAAGTCTGTCGTGCGGTCTGTCTTTTCACCGCTCTCATCCGTGCCTTGTATTCGGTGCCAAGACAGACTCTACGTTCATGGTTCTTCGGTTCGTCAGCCAACTTTGAACCTTGTGGCGGGTTCAGATTAAACTTCAGTTTCAACAAAGCCACCACGAAAGGCAAATCTGGTGGACGTGTCTGATGTTGGTTCCAGTCGATATCTGCTGCTAATCGATCGTTCTTTCCTCGCTTCGCTGACCTCCCACGATGGCGCTTTTAAGGACTACTGTGCAGAAGACCGGTGACGAAAGCGAGGCGGGATTCGGGTCAAACGAAGTTGCAGCAGCATTGGAGCATTTGCATGCAGATAAGACACCGTTGTTTTTAAAGACGCTTACAAGCCATATGTTCAGCGTCTCTGGACGGTTCTTCCGAAAAACAAGGAGTTGTAGGAGCAGATCTCTTCTTTGCGAGGAGAGAATATGGCCCTAAAAAGCGCATTGGCTGAAGCAGGAGAAAGTGAATCATCGCGATTTTTTCCTGAAGCCACGGCTAATGTGGTGTCGCTAGTCGAGGAGAAAGAAAAACAACGATCAGTTGTTATTTCTGGTATTCCAAAAACCAAGAAGCCAGCCTCTACTGGCAGGGCTGCGCATGATCTCGACTTTATTAAGAGTACTCTCAACCATCTCGAGATTGAATGTATCCCCCAAATAAAGTATAGACCTTTCAAACCCCAAACTGATCGTCCTCGTCTTTTAAAGGTTTTGTTACCTAACACGTTCTATAAACCTCCAATCCTTAGGAGGGCTCCACGATTGCATTCCTTTTCCTCCAAGGGCGTGTATATGCGGTCCTCACTTACGAAGGATGGGAGAAGCCGTCGTGTGTCTCACGACGTGTCAGCTGTTGACTCACAAAGTAATCAACTCAATATGTCCTCGGTAAACCCGGTCACATGTCAGTAGTCTTAAATGCCTTTATTGCAATGTGCAGTCAATCTAGATTTTGCCACTTTATTTCACCATAAGAAACTTGAACTGTGATTTAGTTGTCCTAACAAAGACATGGTTAAATGAGTTTTTTGACGCTGCTCCAATTCTTGGTGATTTGTGCAGCAAATATTCTTATGTAAGATGTGATAGGACAAGTAAAGGAGGTGGTGGGGTTCTTATCCCTATTAGGCTTCGTATTGTTTTTGAGATCATATGTGGTGGCAGATATGTTTGAATTAATTTCTTGTGTTTTGAAACTGCCCCAAACATCTTTAAGACTAATAGCTATTTATAGGGAACCCAGCGCTCATATCTATTACACACTCCCGTTGATCAAGACAATAAGCGATCTCTGTTCTTCCGACTCACAGTGTGTGATTATGGCGATTTCAATCTGCCGGACATTGACTGGTCCAGGAATTTTCTCTCCAGTGTCAGTACGGCCTCGAAACGTTTTGTGGAGATGTTTATATCATACAAGCTCCACCAAAAAGTCTCAAGACCAACTCGACACGACAATGCGGTAGACCTCATGTGTTAGCCCTGTGCTAGGGCCTCTACAGAGTCTCGCAGCAGTAACCGGAGAACTCGTCCATATCGCTTCCGCCGCAGTGAGGACCCACGCTGCCACTGTGGTGGAACCCGCGGCGCGGACGAGTTGTCGCGGAGCCGCTTGTCGCAAAGGTTCCAGAGGGCTGCCGTGGTTCACGGCGGCTCTCACCCGCAGTGCCAGGAGCTTCGGGTAAGACCCACAGGGGGATGGATGGGTGTCGATTATGGTTGATCTAATTGGAAACATTTTTTAAACGAATCTACGTGTTAGGGATATGGTAGATTGGCGCATAATTTCTATCCAGAAAGGAGCTTGACAACCAACAAAATAATCATCATTAGTGTCGACAAATTAACCTATTGACGACCGCGCGGGTCATTTTCGACCCGCAGCTTTTCGGTCGCGTGGGACCGCGCGGATCGATTTCGGCCCGCGGTTAAAGAACTGTTCGCTGCGGCCCACTTCTCAATTTTTCATAGCTTACGTCTATTCATTAGATATGTTGGATCCTACCAATGCTACCTGCACAGTGGTCCGAAAGTCATTTACTTCTAACGAAAGCTTTCATAAAAAAAGTCAACACTACACACTATTCAAGCTTCACAAAAATCAATACCATCCACAAACAGCTGTTCACAACTTAAAAACTCATCATGCACAGAACAACTAGTCACATTTCTTGTAAAAATTTCGAAAACAAACTGGACAAAAATAATACAAACACTTGCTACATCGTGTGGTAACCTCCTCGCATGATTCGTAGCGACTTGCACCCTTTTTCTTTGCAGACCACCATAGACCACCATATAGCAGCAAAAACATACTCTAGGTTCTGCTTTCGAACTTGTTCTGGACTTTTCCAATATTTGGGTAACCCATTAAGAGAGAGTTTCACCTGGAATATCTTGAAGTAGTGATTTCACGAGATTGGCGCGTCCGCGCTGTTCGCGGTCTCACGCGGCAGACACGCGATTTCACTCGCGGTCGTCAATGGGTTAATGCGCATGGAATCCTGCACTCAAAACGTAACGCAAAGAATCCTTAGCACGATGTTAGGTAACCTTAATTGCACTGAAAATCTTCGTGGCCCTTCACTCACAAATTAGCCGTGTGAGGTTTGGGGAAACCCTTGCGCAGAAATGCCACAACAAGGCAGACCGTCCTTATTAGTATGAGGTATAACTGCATCGGACAGATCTCCCGGGCTCAACAAGGCATAGGAGGGAGTGTTGTCATCACAAGGGCTATCATATCATCTTCGACCTGCTTGTCAACCGAGGAATTCGAGCTGCTTGGAATTCGAGCAACCGATCAGCTTTAGTAGGGAACTTTTATTGGAGGTAGAACGACAAAAGTGAGAGCAAGCGCAAAATGGTACAAAAGTTTTAAGGAGTGTTCTATTAGATTTCGGGGCTTACATTCAAGGACTCCTAACTTGGCTTAGCAAGCGCTTCTTCACAAAATAAAAAAACATTTTGCTTACTACATCTCTAACTTTCTTAGAGGTCGCAACTGCCAGCAAAAGTACACAGCGCTGCGCACAGTAGTCCTCGAGGCGCCGCACTACCCGCCATTGTCATAGCGGCTCGGCAGCACCTTAGACCGACCGGACAACATTAGCCGTTTCAAAGCTTTGAGCGATAAGAAAAATTCTTGAAAGACCCCAAAAAACAAAAAAACATCTCTTCATACCTTACTAAGTTGTGTGCTAAAGCGACCTGAACGAATCCCGTCCCTGAAGGATTTCGCTGGTCTATCAGCAGTATCTAATATGTCTAAGGCTTCCATGCTCGCCAAACACTTTCAAAAATCCTTCTCGGTATCATTTCCAAATAATGATGTTTTAGATACTGCGAGCCCTGTTCGCTCTATGGAAAGTTCGATATTGTTTAACAAGGAAGAAATCTCTGACTCATTGTCTTCCTTACCTGCAACCTTTACCTTTCTCCGGATTAAGTGCCACCTTATTTTAAACAAAAAATTGTCATAGGGATATCGTATTCGTTGGAGCACATATTTAACGCGAGTTATATGTTGGGCGAAGTCCCTGCTAGTTGGAAACACGCATTCGTTACTCTGGTCTACAAGAAAGCACCTCAGAATATTGCTACCAATTATCTCCTCATAAGTATCAATTCGGTTGGCGCCAGAATATTCGATAGGAAAGTCAAATCTGCTCTCGTAATTTACCTAGAATCAAATTCTCTAGTTCCAACCAATCAGCATGGTTTTTGCTCAGCAAGGTCTACTGAAGCCTTAATGCTGTCAGCGTTAAATGACTGGACAAAAGCTCTTGTTGAAAGGATCGCCCTAGGTGTTATTTGCTTCGACTTTATGAAACTTTTGGCAAGGTTCCATCAAATATGTTGATATTCCAACTAACAAAAAGTCGGAGTCGTTTTCCGGATCCCTTCCATTTACTAGTGGAATCCCTCAAGAACGCGTGCTCTCACCAGTCCTTTTTATTATCCACACTGCCGAAATTCCCTCTCTGATTGATGAATACGGCGTCACTTGCAAAATGTTTGCTGATGACATAAAAATGCACAAGAACACTGTTGAGGAGGACAATCACGTTGCTCTCTAAACTGCAGTTAACACCGTTGCGGATTGGTCATCAATGTCGGACCTTCCGTTATCAATGGAAAAAACCAAACTACTTCATCTGGGACAGAAATCCAACAGAAATACTTATCGTCTTACTGGAGTAGAAC
Organism: Heligmosomoides polygyrus bakeri; assembly: GCA_947359475.1. Taxonomy (NCBI): domain Eukaryota; kingdom Metazoa; phylum Nematoda; class Chromadorea; order Rhabditida; family Heligmosomidae; genus Heligmosomoides; species Heligmosomoides polygyrus. The sequence goes on along the minus strand of OX375866.1, from coordinate 47,862,018 downwards.
TCAACAAAACAGTTTCATTGCGTGACATAGGCTTGATTTTTAGACATTAAGCTCTCCTTCAGAGAGCATTGTGGATATTCGGCAAAGAAAACTGAAAGAGATGTGCATAACATAATTGTCTCTTAGAACGAACGCAGTAGTACACTTATTACGCGCATACAAAACCTATGTGGGGCTTACGCTAGGGTATGGTACTACTGTGCTTAGTCCTAGTACCAAGCGAGAAATCACCAGACTGGAAGTGGTACAAAATAGTTTCACAAGAAAGCTCTGGATAAGCATACATGGATATGACTACAACAGCATTCTCTTGGCATCCGAGAGGAATAAACTCTTTAATTTACGCTCTCTCGCCTGTCGCAGGAGAAAATATGGTTCAATCACAATTTATAAGGTGGTAAATGCTGCTGTGGGTCTTTCTGTAAATGATTTCTATTCAACGTCTCATTTCAACACCAAGGGTGGCCTATGGAAAATCCAAATTCCTAGAGCTCATAGGATTATCATATTTATTTTCCTCACAAACAGAGCAGGCACTGAGTTCTTGAAATTAACAAAAAAAAATTGTGCTTTCAAGATCCTTAAGGCAATACAACACGATTACTGACAGGTATCTGCAAGAAATTCCTTAGTACTTCATTTTTTAGTCGCATTGTTTCACCAACTTTATGCTAGCATTGGTTCTGTTTTTGATGTTGTTGGTCTTCGATTAGTTTTTTTCGTATTGTTTTTTTGTTTTTGCGAGGATTTTCATGTATACATAAATAAATAATTGCAGCTACTACTGGGCGACGGAAAAACGTTAAATGAAGCGCAGCACAGGTCAATCTGGCCACGTATTAGGTCGTTACGAAAGTTTTGCCGTTTTTTGACCTTCAACTTCAAATGTGAATATCTCAGCACAAACATAACTTTATTAGTCGAAATAAGAACCATTACAATCTACACATCTTTGCCAACGAGATGCTGGTTTACTGATTCCAGTAGCATAGAACTCCGGAGATATAGAAGCGATGAATTTTTCGAGAGCGGATTCTGCATCATGACGGTTTCTAAAGTATTTTACGCGAAGGAAGCCGTCGAGATGTTTGAAAAAGTGGCAGTCTGTAGGCGATAAATCGGACGAATACGGTGGATGGTTCAGTGTTTCGTTTCCCAAAGAATGGAGCTTCTGTCTGGTGATCATCGATACGCGCGGACTAGCGTTGTCGTGCAAAAGTATCAGTCCCCTTCTGTTGATCAGCGTTGGATACATTTGCTGGAGCTTCTTGGGCATCTCGTCCAGCTGCTGACAGTACTTTTCCGCCGTGATTGTTTTACGAGGTTTGAGAACGGCATAGTGAATTAATCCGGTGGCAAAGCACCAAACCGTCACCATCACCTTCTCCTGGTGCATACTCGTCTTTGGACAGTGTTTAGGTGCTTCGTCAATATCCAACGGTTGAGCACTTCGTCGTCGTTTGTCCTATACGATCCATTTTTCGTCACACGTCACAATGTGCCCCAGAAACGGGTCGTTTTTGTTGCGTAGAAGGAGCGCTGACGATACTTGCAAACGGCGATCCATTTGACTCTCGGTTAAATCGTGCGGCACCCACTTGTCCAGCTTCTTTCTCTTTCCGATCTTCTGCATATGGATGCAAACTTATTTACCTGATACTCCTAATCCAGAAGCCAGCTCTCGAAGAGTTGCTCGCGAATTCGCTTCAACTAGCGTCTTCAACTGGTTGTCGTCGATTTCCGAAGGCCGCCCGCTGTGTTGTTCATCTTTCTTTCTCATCTCCGAAATGGAGTTTCTCATCTCCATTTTGGAATCTGCTGAACCACCGCTTCATTGTGCGTACGCAAGTAGTCTCCGGCCCAAATGCGGTGTTGATGTCTCAAGCTGTTTCTGCTGCTTCACGTCCCAGTTTGAACTGAAACAAAAAGTGGCGCGAAGTTGCACCTTGTCCATGTCTTTTTCAAGCACTAAAAGAATCCATGTTACATATTGAAACCAAAACAAAAATGGTTCTGAATAGAGGAGGAAACGCGTTTTCAGGAAATATGTAACACCACACCAAAACTACAAAGCATATCCGAGTTCACAACATTTGAAACCACGCAAGCAAAAAACGACAGAACTTAGGTAACGACCTAATAGTAACAAGATTGTAACGAGCGCTCAGCACATGGCAATCAATCGAGTCTGAAATAAAAGGTGTCAGGCGAGGGCAGATTTGCGAGCTCTTTTCCAGCTAAGAAAGACTGCAGCGACGGGAAAACGTGGTGGTCACAGGGTGCAAGATCAGCTGAGTACGGCGGATGGGGTACCAGTTCAATCCCGATTTTCCCCAATTTCTTCTACGTATTCTTTGCTGTGTGAGATCTGGCGTTATCCATGAGACGAAGAGTTTTCCTCTTCTGGGATTGCGATTACGTAGGATTTCGCTCATTTTCTTCAGCTGAGCGCAGAACACGTTCGAGTCTATCATAAAATCAATTTCCAGAATACTGAGCCATTGATGTCCCACCAGAAGGAAAGCATCTCCTTTTTGTCGTAATCAGGACTTTTGGCTGTGGTAGAGGCAAGTCATCGAAGTCTACCCAGTGCCTGCTACGCACCAAATTGTCGTAGACGGTATTTCAATTGTCGTAGAGGCAATTTCATCCATCGTGACGATCGAGTTAATCCAAGCAGATGTGCGGCGACGGTTGAGGGGAGAAGTGCAGGTATCAACACGCTTCCGTTTGTCCTGAAGAGTCAGAGCATGTGGTACGACTCGAGGCAACTTCGCGACTTTGCCAGAAGATGGAAGAACTACTGTAGACTTAGGAGTATTTGTAAGGTTTGAAAGTTCGCGTACAAGCGTACAGAAAGATCAGGTTGAGCACTGCAGGTGGCGAGTACGAGCTGTCTGTTCTGCGTATGTGGTCGACCTGAGGGGCGGGAATCCTCGAGCGATTTGTCACCGTTGTCGAACTTGCGGTACCAATTGAAGCACGTCGCCCGAGAGGGGGGCTTGTTCCTTCATTGTCTCCTGTAGAAAGCGATGGTCCTCGTTCGCGGATCGGCCGGAGCGGTACTGTAGAAGGAGAGCTGGTCGGTAGAGCATCTTCTTGTCGTCCATAGCGAAGGCGCCACTGGGAACAGGAGACGATATGCCGCACATGCTGCTGGTAGTTACATGCACAGGACGTGAAACAAAAAGTTCCTAAGTCCGGCCCTCTCACAACTTCAGCCGGCAAAGATACGTTGTTTTGAATCTTACCATGCAATTAGTCTAAAAACTTTCCGGACAACCTAATATCTGAGAACATGTCGCTCCTGTTACCTTTCTGTTCCTCGCCAGAAATAGAAAGCCTTCCACGCACCAGAATGCCCATGATGCGTGATGGACTCCCGACCATCAAGAGGTGTGTATCCTCATACCGTGATGCAGCACTCATTCGTGGCAAAACAACCATAAATGCAGAACTCCTTTCAGAATGCAAAGAAATGCGCAGAATACTTTCCCGTTCAAGAGGGGCCTCCACTTGCGTTTGAAGGCGACGTTTACGTTTCGTTCAAAAAGCAGGAAATGGTTAGTCTACAGATAGTGTGTAAAATCCCTGCTTGCCTGTGGTGTAAACAATATAATAGCACAATGACATGTTTTAGTTCGCGTTTCCTTTCGAGACCCGTGTTCGGGTTCAGGTGACGTACCTGGACGTAACAGTGCCCGGTCAACCGATGCACACCTGCGCCCACTACCACTGGTTGGACTGGCCGGATCGAGGCGTTCCCGAAGCGGACCTGGCACCTGTGGCACTGCTTGGAAAGCTTAAAGAGAGCACGTAGGTGTCTAAGTAACCACTTTTGCGTTCAAAAGAAGGATTGTTAACGCAGTTTGCCGTAAGCCCATTTTTCTTAAGGGCACCAATAGTGGTGCACTGTTCGGCTGGAATTGGGAGAACTGGCTCCATTGTGTTAATTCAACATGCCATTGAATTGTTGGAAAGCAAGCAACCCTTGCTCGAAATTTCAACCTACCTGTTAGAGCTTCGTAAACAACGGAATAACAGTATCCAGGTCGGCAGAAATTTTGTTTTCACACACACTGTATACAGCGTCCTAAAAATGTTTACACTGCTTGAGCATATCCCTTGCTATTGAGCGAAAAAAAGTTGTGTGGACTGGCGGCTCCTTGGATAGACACAAAATCTTAAAAGTACAAAGCCTGGGTCGATGTGGTCCTTCTTTTCTTCTTTATTCCTTTTCATCTTCATTACAGTGAGAAAATGGCCTAAAATATATTGTGAAATATGATGTAGAATTGAATACCAGAAAATCGTAATAATGCCTTCAAAGAGGTTCGTATAAAGCTAGTCCACTCTTCTCGCTTCATGTGATTTAAACACCAAAGTGTGTCCCAATCTCCATGTGGTTATAGACTATGTATGTACACTCTTACACTTCCTCACTTATTGTAAAGGATCGTGCGGTTCCCATTCTATAGTAATCTAAGCTGTAGGGAATTATATAAAATCAATCGATATTAGCCGGCTGATCCGTAGTGCTTATTGTACGGTGTCAAATCCATTCGATTCCTGTGCTAGTGAATTCTCCTCCTACGACACCATGATGTACACAAACAGACGCGTTCCACCTTATTATAGAGGATAGTGGACGACATATGTAGCATCTGAATCAGTACGCTCGTTGCGCGGCGTCTATAACATTCCCTTTGAACCAGAGCTTCGTTGTACGACTCTATGATGCGCATTTTGAATGCGGATCCTTGTTACTTAATATCTGTGAGACGTCTTCTAAGCATAAACACACGATCCCCATTCACACCCTCTCTCAGCTCATTGCCCTCCCCATGTATAGTTTGCTGTCTCAAAAGAAAAGCGGGGCATGATTATTTATTCCTACCGAAAAAAGACCTTATATACCCCTTCCCTCATGTTACATTTTTATCCTCCTATCACTTATATAGTAGAAGAATATTATATTCTCATTCTCCGGCTCATCCCTTACGCCCCTAACATGAATACATGAATGTGCTAAAAATACAGTGATCAGCTGCTAATTCCGCCGATTGCCCATGCTCAAAAGCACAACCGGTTGGAATACGCAACAGTATCACATGCTACAGCATCTCTTGGTTCCTCTACGTGTGAAACGCTACGTGACGCGCGTATTAACTGGTTTATACATAGCAGGATTTTTATTTACTTTGGAGAGCGAGTAGCCAAAATATTTTGCTGTATAGTGCGCCGTGACGCTCACTGGATCTTATTGCAAGCGCCTTTTCATGTTCCTCAACCGAGCGGTTAAATTCTGCTGAATCGATACCTTCTGGTGAAGCTTCACCTGAGGCAGCAATCCCGAATAATTAGGGGTTCATCAAAAAATTTTCTCGGACTGAGCGATATTGACCTCCCCATTGAAACTTTCCATCTATTGTGAAGCATTCCGTCGGCCTTAATACTCGCATGTCTCCCACCCTGATCGGCTAAATCTGAGAGAAAATCTATAATATCGGTCGATATTGATTGCCTCCCCTGCCGTGAGGGCCTTCCGTCGATGAGGTTTTGAATCCCCAGTCATGCTGGATGACGTCTTCGGCACGTCCTCTGATTCCCTAGGCACGTAGAAAACATCTGGGTATTTTCGGCTAATTTCCGCTATTTTTCGCTACCATCTCTTAGCGGATTATTATATGGTTGGTGGTATGAACACACGATTTTTCGCCGTGCGCGCGACAAATCGCCACTGACCTCCGCGCACTTTTGCAGCAACGCGACACGCGGCAGGAAGAAAAACTGCCTTGTAGGCGGCGTTATTATCATTATCAGTTTCCATTAGATCCCTGTCACGATCAGCCAGAACAGAACTCTATCGGTGGCAAAGCGGCTGCAACGTCAATAATGCCTTGAATCATTATTGCCGTTGCCGCTTTGAGGGCACCGCATCTGCCACCTTGGCGGCATCCTTTTGGTATCTGCGCTACGCTTAAAGGTAGGGCAGCTGCGTCACCGCACAAGTGTGCAAAGGCCCTCAGGGCTCCTAATTGGGCTTTTATGTGAAAAATGAAAAGTTGAAAATCAGGCTACAAATTTCCGAGTCATGCTGTATTTAGATCTAGATGTTGGTTTTAAGAAACGAAAGCTCTTGTCATAAACGGACCCTAAATATTTTCACAAAGAAAATTAGGCCATCCCTTTCTCTCTCGAAATACCCTTTCCCTGATTGAGTGCACTGGAGTACTCTTACATAGCTGAGCGGAGAAGGGTGCGCCCTAAATACGGTCAGTAAATAAAAAGCGAATCACACGGAATTTATCAGGACACAGCGAAACTTCGTCAACAATTTATTAACGATCTAATTAACAAACAGAGTGGATAGCATTCAATTTGACCTTACTTCGCACGAATGACAGCATGCATACGCTTAGGGTAGGACTCAATGGCGGAACGCAGGGTTGCTTGCGGAATTTCCTGCCATGTTTTTTCCAGTGAGGATTTCAGTCCTTGAATAGTAGTGTGCCTTTTAGGCTTTTTCTTCTAGAATAGGCCAAAATCAGTAGTCAATAACATTTAAATCTGGCGAGTTTTCCGGCCATACAGAAGTAGGGATGAAGCTTGGAAGATTCCTCGCGCACCATTCCTGAGTCTTATTGGACTTATGAGCGGGTGATCCGTCCTGTCGAAAGGTCCACGTTTTATTTACAAAGTGTTATTAAGCTCAGGAAAGGAAGTTCAAAATATCGTTCAGGTAGATATCGAAGTTGACCTTGGCTCTTAAAAAAGCCAATGGTGTCCGTCCTGTGGCGCAAACGCCGGCCTAAACTATCAGGGAAACTGAGACAGTTTTTCTGAACGACTCTTCCCTTCTTGTCTGCACCTTCACTACTTTCAGCCAATAATCACGAGTTTTGACGGCTAAAGATGGTTCAATTGAAAAAGTTTCTCATTGGGGTGAAGAGCGTCATGCAATAGTTAATAAGTCGCCTCAGTGTCGCTCAATGAGTCTTCAACATTTTTTCTTCTTCCCTTCGTCGTGCAGGTGTCAGTCCGTGCAGTCGACGGAACTTATAGGAGTACAGTCCTAGTTCATTCTTAACAACTCGCCTCATTGTCGTAGACGTTGAGCTTGGATCTCATCTTTCTCATGCTGCGGCCTGGATTCCGCTTGATTCGTTCTTTCACTATTTTTCGAAGACTGCGTGTAGCTACGGATACCAGACGGCATCTGGGACAATCAACCGAAGAGTTACGTTCCATATAGCAATAGACTGTCTTCTTGTCAGCTTCAGCAAACGAGCGATGTCGGGAACAGAAAGCCCTGCCCTTCTCATATCCAAGATTGCGCTTCTCTGAGTACAAGGCTTTACCATTTCTGAAAAAAGCAGTGCGGAGATGCAGAGAACACTATATATGGTTGAAATGGCATGTACAATCCTTTAAAGCATTGAAAACAAAAACTTTCACAAAAGTACAGAAAATGACGTGGGAAAAATGTCTATATTTGTGCGCACCCATGTTGACATCTCGGTTACCGAGCAGTCGCCGCAAATCCGCGCGCTTTCGTATGTTCAGCTTGTTCCCCGGGAAACAAGGAAGGGACCGGTAAGGAGGATCGGCTAGATGGACCAATAAGAGAGGAGCAATAAGGGGACAACAGGTGTCCGCATTTAGAAGACGTGTCTCTGATGTCGCGCAACGGGCGTCCGGATTTGAGAGACGTTTCACCGCCGTCCTGAAACGATGTGGGAGAACCGGTAAAGAGGAGACCATATCAGTATGTGGGAGGCAGTAAGAAAAGAACACGAATGGGGAACAGTAAGGGGAGGGCAAAAGGGACCAGAACGGGGACCAGTAAGGATGAACCAAGACTGAACATGGGTTTATGTCTGAAACGCGCAATACAAATTAGGGTCTTTTTGGAAGAGCTGCAATAGACTAGGATCGATACGTACCGAAGTGCCATTTAAAAAGGGCCTCAGGTTGACATTTGGCAGCCGACAAACATTTCGAACCCGTCTGTCTGAGGTTTTCCAAGACGACGACCACAATCACGCGGTATCTGAAGGCGTGTAGCACACTTTGTTCATGAGCTTCAGTAGTCAGAAGATGTGTCTTCGAGGTTGGTGGCGAAGCCACCCCCCTCCAGACGTTTGGCGGCTGGTACACCACTGAACTTCTGGTCTGTTAGAACGCCGATGTCTTTGCGTAAGATGAGAATTGGCTGGTTAGAATTACACTTCAGAAGCTTCGCTTGAAAGTATTCAGTGGTACAGTGCGTTTCAAAACTATGAGGCCACCCTAATTTTGTAAATTTTGTTTTTTACGACATTTCGCGGTAAGGGGCTGTCCACTAAAAACGAATCGAAAGCCTTTTTTGGATACAAAACTTTTAAAGAAGAAATAATTGGTTTTCCACTGTTTCAAAGTATATGCCACTAACGATGCCGGTTTGTTGTACTTGCAATTTTCCGACCTGTCTAACCAAAACTGCACTAAATTGAATTCGCTATTATCTTCTATCCCAATACCAACATGTCGCGTGATAACCGCCTATTCGTTGAGGGACAAGCTCAATTTCGAGCTCTATATCAGGCAAGACACTCCATTTGTGAAATCGCCCAACTTCATCGCTACTGTTGCGCTGTGTCCAACTATATGAAAGATCCTATTGGCTACGGAAGAAAACCAGTGCCTGGAAGACATTCTTTGCTCTCTGAACAAGATGTTCGACACATTTGGTGACTCCTATCGAACTCGACGGTATCGATCAGCCAAGTTAAGGCCGACTTGACGCTGGATGCATCGCTGACGACCATCTGGACAACAGCTAGACAGAGTGGCAACATTGTCCGTGAGTCTATGAAGAGGGCTCCAAAGCTGACTGATCGCCACAAGGTCAAACGTCTTCAATTTGCGCGTGGGAACATCGGGAGTAATTGGAACACGGTTCGCCATTCTTTACTATAAACTTCCTTCCACTTGAACGAGTACAGTGCTTTCAAATAGTCTTCTCTGACGAAAAAAATTAAATTTGGGCGGTTTCGATGGATCTCGCTGCTACTGGGATCTGTAGAACGACCCACCCGCCTTCAACAAACGTAATTTCGGTAGTAGCTCCTAGATTTTGCAGTTCTGGTGTTCCTCGGCTTGCATTTACCACGAGTCGAATGAACTCAGAGGACTATCAGCATATCCTTTAAGACTGTTTGATACCATTTCTTCTCAACGTCATGCACAGGAATTCACATTTGTGCAGGACAACACTTCGGTAGATCAACCATCATGTGGTTGAAGTCTAAAAATATCCGCGTGCTAGACTGGCCAGCTTGTTCACCGGACCTGAACCCGATTGAGAACATCCATCTGGAGAATCATTGTACGTCAGATATATGACAGCGAAAAGCAAACAATGTCCAGGAACTGCACAGAGCGATCGAGGCAGCGCGGAACCATTTGGACCCTGACATCTTAAAGAACTTGGCTGAAAGTATGCCATACAGAATTTTTGAACTTATTTTCAAGTACGGCGGCTTTGTCATTTATTAATTCGTAACTTCTAATTTTTGATTGCAATAAAATGGAAGCGTCTCTGGACCTTACTCTGACCTTACACTTTTGAAACAGTGGAAAACCAATGAGTTCTGCTTTAAAAGTTTTGTATCCAAGAGAGGTTTCTGAACCATTTTCAGGTATGGCTTTCGACCACAGGAATTCAGTGGAAACAGCTCCTTACCGCGAAATATCGTAAAAAAAGCAAAGTTTACAAATTTAGGGTGGCCTTATTCTTTTGAAACGCAATACACATACCTCTCATTCGGATACTCTTCCCGTATGCGGTTTGACCGATGCTTACGATAATGAACTTTTGATCACTTATCAATTCAATGACAGCCGCCCATGATAAAGTTCATGTTTATTCATGTGAACAGCTGGTTTTATACGCCGTCAGTTCCGACCATGGAATGCTGTCAGCTTCCCAACTTCGGATAGAGACCTATATCACGTGAAAGAGCTAGACACGCTGATCACAGCTATGTAGAACAATTTTGCTAAATGGTTCTCCAAAGCGAGTTGTGACCGGCGAAAGCTGCATTGTTTGCTGTATGTTAGGCGCACTCAATCAGCGTTGGGAGCGTAATCAGAGGTGCGGTTGGCAGCGCTGACAGCAGCGGCAGCGGCGCAGTGGAGTGCCCGCTTCGCCGGACGGGTCATGGGTTGGGTTCCCGTCAATGAGAGCGTTTTTGCATTTTTGACCTACCTTCGACGAGGACCTACAATCTTATTTTCAACACATTTTTGAGTGAACAAGCAAACAGTGAACAACTCAAAAATTTTGTGAAACAAACATGCTGTTGACCAATTGCACACCTAATGATAAACTTAAACTTACGCTAAACGGTTTCTAATCTCATGCCTAGCCCAGCAAGTAGACCAAATGTTTGGCCTGGTTGATCAATTTTGAAAGCTTCGATGTGTCATTGACTTTTCTTCATTCGCTATGTTTTTGCCCCAGCAAGGGCAGTGGCCATTCTGCTATCCGAGTTCGGATCGCCTGAGGAGAGCGGTGCGGCTACAGGCGAAGAAAGGAAGATTGCCGCAAGGTTTGCTACTATCCTCGAAAAGGATAGATTTGCATGCTGGCGATTCCACTGATAACGACTCCGACTGAGACTACAATGATGCCGACGGTGGAAGCCATCCAGGTCCTTTTGTTACTCCTGTGGCCGTATTCATGAACGTTCCCGGGAACGTTCAAGGCTTCCCGCGGGAAGCGACCGAGGCGGGAGGCAAAAGACCGTATTCACGAACATGCCGGGAAGCAACGGGAGCCTCCCGCGCCGATGGTGGGAGGCTCCCGGCCTACCCGCACTCAACCGGTCGGGAACGCCGGGAAGCCGTCAATGAGGTGGTGTGTGCAATTGCAAGAAATAGAATTTCGATGGCGATTTTGCCATCGAAAGTCGTCTTCACGTGGGGTTATCTTCGCTATATGTCTCGTAACGTGTTCCTGGGCCATCTTCTGAGGAGAGGGGGGGGGGGTACGGCTTCTGTCACTTACTTGATTTTAAAGAAATCACATAATTGATCTGAAACATTGACGATGAGTAGTTCTTTCGTCGGATGCGCCACGCACTCTATTTCTCGCAATACCACTTCTTATACATTCCCATTGCCAGTCGGTGGACATTTTACGAGCAGGTCCTGCGTGGAAAAGAAGAGATCGTCAGCGAAATAGGATTGAACTTCGTAATAAACAATAAAATAAAAATAAAACTGAAGGTATTCCCACACGGCGATCTATGTGTTCGATTTATTTACATGCGGAAAAATCAAAAATTTAAATGGTGCAGTTATAAATTGCATCCAATTATTTTAAATTGCTTGTTATAAATTATAAATTAAATTATAAATTAAATTGTTATAAATTATTTCATGCATCCCAGTTTCGCGTTCGACTACCTCAGATATAGCGATACTGTCGAACAACAGTAGTGGTTCTCAAGCTGTGGAACTAGGCTGATTATGCAGACCTTATTCGGTTGATGGTTCTGCGCAACCTGCTTATTCATAGCGTGGAAAAGACAAGAAGAATCAAAGAAATTACTCACCTAATAATCATTTTTTTAATTGAGCTTTGAAGAAGGAAAAATTAGTTGACTGATGAGTAAAACTCCCCATCCGACAAAGTGAAAACAGGCGACAGACGAATAAGTTACCGTCGGGTCGAAATAAATGTAGGTGAATAGGAATTGAATTGAATCTCGCTATTGTATACCTGAAAGGGTGGCTTATCAGCATTTCGACTGCTTCCAAAAGGTCATTTAGGGTGCTTTACGCGTCCATCCTAGCGTTTGGCCTCTTTAACTTCAAAAGAGGAATAGTTTTAGATTGCAATTTGTGCTGTGAAATGATCTATAAACGAGTAGTTTCTTAAGCGCTCCTTGTTATCTCCAGCCACTGAACGTGGTTGTGCCGAAACATCAGCCGAGTGGAGTGGCAAAAGATTGTATTACAAAATAGTCTTGGTTTCTGTATTGGGGATCGTGCCACTTTTATCGCCGATAAGCTCGGTAACAGTTCACCTTTTTTCTTCAAAATACTTTTAAAACGGTGAGAGATGGCATGTAACTTGACAGTGCGTGAACATCTAATATTCTGTTGAGATTCGAGCAGTTCAGAGGCAGTTTTAATTTTTGTTGCTTGTTCGTTATCCGTGTTTCCGTTATCCGGCCATTTTTAGGCAAAATTGTCCGCAATCTGGGCCTCAAAATTTCGTTATCCACTCATCCCTGGTTGAGACAGCGGTAATTTGAGAGATTGGTTTTTGAAATCTTGCAATTCCGCCTCCGCTGCGAATCTAACTCGCGCGTCGCGGTTGCTCCCGCTTCCCGGCGGTTCATGAATACCGACCGGGTTGTATGAAGCCGGGAGCGGGATGCGGCGGGAGCGGGAAGGCATCGCTTGCCTTCCCGCTCCCGCCGCGTCATGAATACGGCTACTGGTGATTATTCGTTCAACTTCGGTGTGTTCGACTGCTTCATGACTGCGATCAACTTTGGTGTGTTCGACTGTTTGATCAGTGATTGTAAGGAGACGACCTGCATAAGGTGTGCAGTTTGTGAAGGGCCTGTTTGTTTTATACATTCTTTGCCTTGCTCCATCAGTGTTGAGGAAGGTTTGAACTGATGTAGTTGATTTTTATATGTTTAATTATGTTGATTGAGTTCTGTTAATTTTTTTACATTTGAGTTTTGTTTCGATTTAAATTTTTGACTTCCTTACGTCATGAATAAATTATGATATCTGAAACATGCTTCCAGCTTCAAATATTCTAACAGACGTAAATGCAAGTCGCCATCAGCCGTTAGCTCAAAAATGTGCTAAAAATGAGATTATAGGCTCTCGTCGAAGATGTCACAAAATGCAGAAATGCCGCCATCGACGAGAACCGAACCAACGACTCCAATCCTGTGAAGCGAGCATTCTACCACTGTGCGCTGCCCCTGCTGTCAGCGCTGAAAATCGCACCTTTGATTACGCAACACCGTGCCCAACGCTGATTGAGCGCGCCTAACATTTGGCAGACAACGCAGCTTTCATCGGCCACAACTCGCGTAGGTGATCTGATCACTTAGCAGATTCGGTTTCCATTTCTGTGACCAGCGTCTCCACCTCTTTAACGTGAAGTAGGTCACATTCCGAAGGTCTATGGGAAGCTATGGGAAGCTCCCTGGTGTGTAATTCCTAATCTTAAGGACATACATATATAGTTATACAACTGCGCCTGCACGCATAACGGAGCAGAAACCGGATGTTAACCACTTGCACTTGCGCGATCTTGGTGCATCACAAACCTACAGAAAGAAAATTTTGTAAAACATAACATCGGTTAACATGTAGTTTCTGCTTCGTATTTTCGGCATGAAGGTGTTCACTACTTCCGCACGTTCACCATCTACATTCTTTCGGCGCCGTCCAGAACGTTTGTACTGCTCTGTGCTGTCCCTCAGGTTGCTCCTCAACAGTCCTAATGCTCAACACCACTCTTCATGACGTTGACACTTTTCCCGAATCCAGCCACTCGCTACGCAAGTCGGATGACACTTCCTTTAATCCAGACGCTCGTTGCGCGAGATCGGTGGCAAGTCTTCTGAATCCGGGCGCTCAGAAACGCGTGCAGCTGCCGTTGTGTCAAGAGGGAAGAGCTCGCGCATTCCCTGCAGCAACATCCCACAAACTTTGTCGGAGTGGGATACGATGAGGCGTATTCTGCGGTAAGATCCCTCAAAGGTCATCGAGAACTAAATCATATAGAAGTGGATATATATTTAGATTTATACACATTTATAATGATAAAGGACGGCGTTACTCTATTCCTTTTGCTATGCGCCACGCAGTCCACTTCTACGTGGATTTCGTGGAGGAAGTTCAAATGCGTATAGGTCCTATAACCTATATCATGTATCCTCGTGTAGGTTATACAATGACTTGTCGTTGCCAACCAATGAACAAGTCAGCGCTTTATCCTTCCCAGATAAGGCAGATGCCAATTCACCGACCCTTAGGCCCCTGTTATACTCCAGCGGGAGCTTCGGACGGATGGTGCACCGCGGACGGTCGTCGTCGTCCCGGGGCGGCTAGCGTCACATCGGAGCGCGTTTCCCGCGCCGAACTCCGCGGGACAACAGTCTTCCGCGGTGCACTGCACCGCGGACGGCTGCCCTCCCGCGGGCGGGAAGTGTAAGGCCTATGGTATACTCCCGTCCGCTGCTGCGACGCGGGAGTGCACAGCGACGCGACGGCTCGCGATGCGCGTCGCAAGCCATCGCCATCGCTGAGGCTGACATAGTTCACGCAGTTCTGCAGACAGAGACTTCTGCAGAATTTTAGCGAATCAGGTGATTCAGTGCATCTTTTTCTTGTATTCTTTGTTCTGTCGATCGTTACGTTCGTGATTTCGCGTTTTTCCTGTTTTATCGCCATCTGATCCGTAAACCCTTATAGGATTGTGGTTTTCAACGGTATTTCGTCGATGTCATGTTTAGCTAAGGGGGGGGGTTTCCGCCACTCATGCATTTCTTTCGTTTTTCATTCCACCCGCAGGCACTGAAACCCACGTTTCTGTGCTCAACACGACACGAGAGGGTTCTCGTGACGTGCCTAGCACGGAAATGTCCCAGTTGTGGCTCAATTTCCGGAAAGTGATGTTTAGCCAGGAGGGTTTCGGCACAAAAGTGAGATCAATCGGCCTCAAAAAACACCTCCTCAAAAAACGAGTCGTTCAATTGGCACATTTCTGTGCCGGACATGTCAGAAGAAACTCCCTGTGACTTGTCCGGCACAGAAATGTAGATTTCGGTGCCGGCGAGGAAATTCAGAGGCGAAACAAATGCGACTATGAGCACAAAAGTGAGAAAATCGGCCTCGAAAAACACGTCAAAAAACGAGTCGTTCAAGCCGTCGAGAAAACCCTAAATGAGTCATGAGTCATGGTGAGTCATGGTCACGAACCAATGAAGTGTCGAAATAAGTGAGCTGAAGTGCATAGAATAGGGCACGACAGCGCTCCCTCCTCCGCGACCATCGCTGCCCGTCGCTCGTCGCAGCGCACTGCACTGCGACGAGCGACGGGCTGCGACGGCCGTCGCACGGGAGTATGTTTCACTCCCGCGGCGCGGAGGTATAACACCCCTCTGCGATGCATCGCGGGAGCGATGGCGCGTCAACCGGCAACCGCGCCCCACGGCGCCGTCCGCCACTGCAGCGAGGGCGCGCCGTTGACGGTTGCCCCGCGCCCGTCGCTGGAGCGACGCAGGAGTATACCATAGGCCTAAGCGATTCCCGCCCTTCCGCGGATGCTCCCGCGGGAGTATAACTCAGGCCTAACACCCCTCTCGTCGTCTGTCGGCGGCGATCCGCGAACGGCGTGCGTGGCGGGCCGCGACGAGTGGCCCGGCGCGGGGTCCCGACGCGATTTCCGCCCATCCGCGGAAGCTCCCGCGGGAGTATAACAGGGGCCTTAGGGATGGAAGGTTTGGTTGACCTAGGCGGGAAATCCTAACCAGGAACCTGGAGTCGGCGTACGCGATAGCCGGTACCTCCTCTGACTGCGCTACACGCTTCTTTTTATATTTATTACACATCCATATAATTGAGTCCGTTCGTAACTAGCGATTGAGTGTTATTTGTAAGCTGCGGCATATCCCAACCAGTTGCTTCCTTGACGTTTCTCATGAACGGTTATCAGCGGATTCGCAACGCTTCACGCTAGATTGAGATATACGGAAAGGTTAACATCAACCTCAACACCGCTCCAGCTGTTTTTGAGAATACAGTAAAAATAACAGCTGCTAACTATTTTTTAACACGTTGACGACACTGTCGCTCAATGGTGCGCGACAGCCAGTCTGTCTCGTTGGACGATGTCGCGCAATGGTGCGCGACATCGAATGATATCAGGTCCACCAAACTTCGTCCAGAGAGGTTATTCCTGATGCTGAACACGTTGCCGGTGTCCGTTCCAAAGATTACGGCCGATTTCCCTCTTTATCAGTGGTCGTGTAAGGACCACCGACTCCCCAAACTCTGTATAGGAGTTATGTTATAAGATGGAAACAAATCTTACCTCAATGAGTTCAACTTCACTTTCGCAATAATCTTCGATCATTGCTTTTCTCCCTTTCTCCTTTTCTCCTCCAGCCTCATTCGTTTCCTTTTTCTCCTCTGAATTCTCCTTACTTTCTCTGTTTTGATGACATAGCTAATCATTGTTGAATCACTCTGTTCGATTGTTCATTCTCTCCTTGTTTTGCAATCACACATTTTTATATGCCTTGTAGGTGTACAATGAACCACGAATTTCAATCTATAGCTGCGTTCTTCCACAAGACTTAACGGTCGTCGCCAGAGTATGTGACGGTAGGTATGTGCTGGTGAGCGTTACTCATACCTAACGCAACATACCCTCGCCGAAATTTTAAAAACGAACGTGATTCGTCATGAGCATCAAAATGCTCTCCTAGACGAAGTTTTGGCTACATCGGACCCATTGCTCTCATCTCTTTTACAATTTACAATCCTGATACGACCACCGTAGTTAACGACGTTGGGGGGGGGGGGGGGTGGGGTAGCCGGCCGCAACTGTTGAGACGAACATTAACATCGTGTTTGACATCCGAAATTTATCCTTAGACGAAGTTTGGGTCACGATATGTCGGGTCACGTTTGTGCGGTGCGCTTCGTCCCACGGGCCAGACACGTGAAAATCGCTCTCGTCGACAACGTGTTAAAAGAGAAGCTTCTGTAGACTAGTTCTGAACGCGCACGTCGCAACATATAGAGGCGTCAGCTTTTTTAAGCTGACAATAAAAGGAATTAAGGAAGGTCGTCGCTGTAAAGGAATAGTTCCAGTCAAACAGGCATAGCACCCTGTAAGATCATAGATGTGCTGAACTATCTGGAAAAACGACAGGACCACCCATTCCCTCTAGAAAGGGCCACCTAGACTCCGGTGGCCGTATTCATGAACGTTCCCGGGAACGTTAAAGGCTTCCCGCGGGAAGCGGCCGGGGCGGGAAGCAAAAGTTCCTATTCATGAACCTCCCGGGAACCAACGGTAGGCTCCCGCGCCGATGGCGGGAGGCTCCCGGCCTACCCGCCCTCAACCGGTCGGGAACGCCGGGAAGCCGTCAATGAAGTGCTGTGGGCTGTGCACAGAATAGGATTTCGATGGCGGTTTTGGCATCGAAAATCGTCATAACGGGGAGTAATCTTCGCCATCTATCGCATAACGTGTTCCTGGGCCATCTTGCAAGGGGGGAGGGGGATGGAGAGGGAGGGAGGTGCCTACTCTCTTGCTGTCGAGTGTGTCTACCGTGGTTTTGTAATTTATTGATGTATCTTGTTTATCCTAGTCGGAGGGGATACTACACTGTGATGGTTTTACAGTGACGCCAAAATTAAATGTAGGCATGTGCCATTTTCACATCGAATCGGACACTTTTCAAATCAAATGGTGTATTTTTCGAACCAAATTAGACACTTTTTAAATCAAATTGAACACTATTCTAAGCTAGGCTAAGACGTTTGAGATCAAAGCGAACTATTCTGAATTGAAATGGACTTTCTCCACAAAAAAACTAGGGACTCTCCAAAAAGGTTAAAATGATTTTTTTGTTCAAGGAAAATTTTAGTACAACTTACTTTAAACTTTTGGTTAATTTGGCCAATAAGTAGAACGTTGAACGTTGAATAAGTAGAACACGTTGTTTGAAAGTGTTTAAAAATTCTATTTCTTAGGCAAATAATGGATTAAGGCTTGTTTTCAAGAGCAGGAAGGCGGCCATTTTTTAGTGCCAGAAGAGAGATTGCGCCATGCTCTCCTCCAGGACGTCGCAATTTTTGTTCGACTGATAGCAGAATTTCGGAATGTATGGAGTTTGACACCTGTTAACGGTATAACAAAAACAACTGTAAAGAACACCCATACCGCAATTTGATGGTTCATGTAAATGGTACTTGTAGTGTCAATCAAATAAAAGGTGTGGCGAATCTTTTAAGTGCATGGCGCGATCTGATCTTTTAGTGCGCTATGTACTTGCTTCTTTGCTGTGTCTTAAAAGAATTCTAATTGCAAATATCTAGAAATAAACTGTTTTATAAAATTATTACACTTATTTGGGCAGCTAAACTAAAAAAATTTAAAGAATGTTATACAAAAATTTTTCTTCTACAAAATGTCATTCTAACTATCTTATTGAGTCTGTAGTTTAGTTATTTTGATTTGGAAGAGTTGGCTTTGATTCCAAAAGTCTTGAAGCTAACATAGAAGAGTGTCCAATCTGATTTGAAAAGCGTCCAATTTGGTTTAAAAAGTGTCTAATTCGACGTTAAATGGTATAAAACAAAGGCAACGCTATAAATTGGTTCATGAGTGGACAATGTGTTCCAATCTCGTAACTGGGATATTGGAAAATGAAAGGCGTAGACTTGTTAATCTCCTAAGCCTATCAAATATTCCTTCCTCGGGTCTCGTAAACGGCTAGCAGACTGTGATTTCTTCGGCGGTTGGCTTTGTAATGGTGCATACTCCCGTCCACGTTGCCGCTGAGCCTGAATGGAGTGTATTCGGATTTGTGGTAAACAAGTAGTACTTGAATATACGGGCGAAAAAGCGATAATTTGAGAAATTAATGTTTGAAATTTTGCAATTCCCGCCTCCGCTGCGAATCTAACTCGCGCGTCGCGGTCGCTCCTGCTTCCCGGTGGTTCATGAATACCGACCGGGTTGCGGGAAGCCGGGAGTGGGATGCGGCGGGAGCGGGAAGGCATTGCCTGCCTTCCCGCTCCCGCCGCTTCATGAATACGGCTACGGGTGAGAGCGCCGCCTAAGGAAACTACAGTACCGGACGCGTCTTTTGAATAGACGCCGAAAAAAACCGCACTTTTGCGGTTTTTGCGTCTCTTTGCTATAACTCGCCCAAATATCATCCATTTGAAAAACCAAGAGTATATTTGAGCTCAGAAGATCGAGCTCTATCGTTTGGTGTACACACTTCATATGAAAGATCAAAAATGGCCAAAATTGAAAACTTACGCTCCATTGAGAAGGCCGGCCGCGGACGAGTTGTTGGCCGCAAGGCATCGAAAACGGTTGCATGCTCACAATTCCTCTAATTTGAAGTTCTTTGAGAAACGGTTGGTACCGTTCGATTCGTCTATTCGAGATCTAAACAACCATGTATACAACTTTGCCAAAACACCGCATTTTCGCAGTGGGTGGTCAAACATGGCTGGGGCAGACTTTTGCTATTGGGGAAGCTTATCTTCCAGGGCTTGCATGTTCTCGGAGCATCTTAAGCATGGCGTAAAGTGTTTTGTCATGTCAGAAATCCTCTGAGAGTGCGCCGTGCACAATGCATATAGGATCGAACCTATCAATCGAAGGGGGGGGACAGTTTGTAGAGTGAGCATTTATGGAGTTTTATGAGAAATTCTCAGCCGCCCTTCTCAGGAATTGCTGCACTCTGTTCCGGCGAGACTTTGGAGTGCGCTGTGCACAATGTATATAGGATCGAACCTATCAATCGACTGGGCGCGACGGCTCGCAAATTGCACCGCGGGCGTGTTCTGAGCGCAATAACTCTGTCACGTTCGAGTTTTTCCGGCTGTAAGTTGTGGATTTTGTAGGCAGTAGAAAGTTCAAGAAGCGCGTTGAAACACAGCGACGTAGCTTAAGACTGGACAAAGTTACGGCGGTGCGAAAATGCAGGCAAACCTTGGGTGACACGATTTTTTCCGAGTTTAGGCGACTACTACGGGAAGACGAGGCGAGCTAGTGGCATCCAAATGCACAGGAGAGCACAAGATTGAAAGCACTTTACGATGACATGCTCGTAGCTCTCCAGTTGCCTAAACTGCTTTAGCACAATCTGCCATTTTAGAGCGGCGGAGGGCGACGGCGAAGTTCCTTCCGCCGTTACTCGCCCACATTTGAGTTCTCGACGTTCCCAGTCATGCCATTCTGTTCAGCTCAAAAAGCTCTATCGAACAGTATCAATTTCGGCCTATTCTGGGAAAATTGGTTTTTTGGCAATTCCCCCCTCGAGGACGAGGGCGCTCTTCGCCGAGCCTGCCCTGACGATGACGTCACCGAAAGTCGACGATTTCGAAATTTGCCAAATTTTCTTGTCCAAACTTCGTCCTAGGGGTTAAATGGGGCGCTGATTATGAATCCGACGTTCGTTTTTGAAAATTCCGTCGATTTCGATAGGTTTTGGATTTTCTTCTGGATAATTGGGGGTGGTCGTGTCAGGAACACCGATTTTGCTCAAACTTCGTCTAAGGGTAAGGGTTATTCAGGGTGCCGAATACGATGCCGAAGTCCATTTAGCCGATTATGCCAGGAGACCACCCATACCGAAAACTGAGGATGGTCAGTGATCTTAACACTACCAATCTCAAATGGCTGTAACATGCCAAAATCGGTGGAATTTTCAAAAACGGACTCGGATTCGTAATCAGCGCTCCAAATAACCTCTTAGACGGTTTTGGAAGAAGTTTGGGCAAGAAAGAAAATTTGGCAAATTCCGAAATCGTCGACTTTCGATGACGTCATCGTCCGGGCAGGCTCGGCGAAGAGCGCCCTCGTCCTCGAGGGGGGAGTTTCCATAAAATCAGTTTTCCCGGGGGGGGCGATATTGACACTGTTCGATAGCGCTTATCAAGCTGAACAGAACGGGACCATCAAGTGTATCAAAAACTCAAATGTGGGAGAGTAACGACGGAAGGAACTTCGCCGTCGCCCTCCGCCGCTCTAAAATGGCAGATTGTGCTAAAGCAGTTTAGGCATCTGGAGAGCTGCGAGCACGTCACCGTAAAGTGCTTGCAGTCTGGTGCTCCACCACGAATTTGCATGCCGTTAGCTCTCCTTGTCTTCCCGCAGTGTTCGACTGAAATCGGATAAAATCGTGTCACACAAGGTCTACCTGCGTTTTCGCACCGCTGTAACTTTGTCCAATCATAAGCTACGTTGCCGTGTTTCAGCGCGCCTATTGAGCTTTCGACTTCTTACAAAATCCACAAGTTGCAGCCGGAAAGATTCAAACGTGACAGAGTTATTGCACTCAGAACACGGCCGTGCGTGCAATTTAGCACAACAACGGTCTATGTTCTCCGTGCTCTTACTCACCCAGACAACAGTTCTCGCCACTCATAGTAACACCGTTCAATTCAGCATGAAAAACTCTATGAAACGGTGTCAAACTCGACCAATTTCGGAAACATCGATTTTCGATGACGTCATCGTCCGTCTGGCACGGTCTAGAGGCCGTCTTCGATGAGAAAGTATCAAAGTCGATATTTCCAAAATTGGTCGAAATTGATAGCGTTCGATAGGACTTTTCGAGCTGAACAGAACGGTATGGGGCTCGAAAACTCGAACGTGGGCGAGAAAGGGCGGAAGAAGCTTCACCGCTGCCGTCCGCCGCTCTAAAATGGCAGATGGGGTTAAGGCAGTTTAGGCAGCTGGAGAGTTAGGAGCAGATCATCGTAATTGTCTTCGGTGCTTTGCTCGTCCGCGAGTTTTCATGCCGTTAGCTCGCCTTGTGTACCTGCAGCGGTCGAACGAAATCTGAAAAAATCGTGTCACACATGCCCAACCTGCATTTTCGCACCGCCGTAACCTTGCCAATTCAAAAGATACTTTGCTGTGCTTTGGCGCTTTATTAGGGCATATTACTGCCTATGGAATCCACGCGTTCCAGTCAGAAAGATTGGAAGCTGGCAGAGTTATCGCGCTCCGAACACGCCCGCGCGTGCAATTTAGCTCAACAACGGTCTATGTTCTCCGTGCTCTTACTCGCCCAGATAACAGTTCTCGCCACAGCTACGAGCATGTCATCGTAAAGTGCTTCCAATCTTGTGCTCTCCTGTGCATTTGGATGCCACTAGCTCGCCTCGTCTTCCCGTAGTAGTCGCCTGAACTCGGAAAAATCGTGTCACCCAAGGTTTGCCTGCATTTTCGCACCGCCGTAACTTTGTCCAGTCTTAAGCTACGCCACTATGTTTCAACGCATTTCTTGAACTTTCTACTGCCTACAAAATCCAAAATTTACAGCCGTAAAAACTCGAACGTGACAGAGTTATTGCGCTCAGAACACGCCCGCGGTGCAATTTGCGAGCCGTCGCGCCCAGTCGATTGATAGGTTCAATCCTATATACATTGTGCACAGCGCACTCCAAAGTCTCGTCGGAACAGAGTACAGCAATTTCTGAGTAGGGCGGCTGAGAATTTCTCATAAAGCTCCCTAAATGCTCGCTCTACAAATGTCCCTCCCCCTCGATTGATAGGTTCGATCCTATATGCATTGTGCACGGCGCACTCTCAGAGGATTTCTGACATGACAAAACACTTTACGCCATGCTTAAGATGCTCCGAGAACATGCAAGCCCTGGAAGATAAGCTTCCCCAATAGCAAAAGTCTGCCCCAGTCATGTTTGACCACCCACTGCGAAAATGCGGTGTTTTGGCAAAGTTGTATACATGGTTGTGTAGATCTCGAATAGACGAATCGAACGGTACCAACCGTTTCTCATAGAACCTCAAATTAGAGGAATTGCGAGCCTGCAACCTTTTCGGCGCCTTGCGGCCGACAACTCGTCCGCGGCCGGCGTTCTCAATGGAGCGCAAGTTTTTTCAATTTTGGCCATTTTTGATCTTTCATATGAAGTTTGTACACCAAACGATAGAGCTCGATCTCTTGAGCTCAAATATACTCTTGGCTTTTTAAATGGATGACTTTTGGGCGAGTTATAGCAAAAGGGCGCAAAAACCGCAAAAGTGCGGTTTTTTCGGCGTCTATTCAAAAGACGCGTCCGGTACTGTAAGAAGGAGGGTCGAGTGTTTTGCTGCACATGCGACTACACAAAGTGCTTTGGTAGAGGAAGCTCGATCTCAATATTACGCTCCTTTGTTGACCGAGGACGACCAAACAAGGGGCTCACCAAAATCTTCAGTCTGATTTTTGTTGTCTCGCGAGTAATTTTTTTTGAGAGCTACACTTATCTCTCCTTCGATTACATTATTGTATTGCCGGCATCAGGACGACCTCACGAGATGGGCATGCTGATGAGTGAACGATCGTGGCGTAATCCGTGGCTCCATTTCCCTTTAAAAAATTGCAGACCGAATGAGCAAGATATTTCTTCTTGAATGCAAAGTGACATGGCTACTCACAAGGGAACTGTCTAAACGGTACGCCGGAACGGCAAGAACGAGTACTATAGGGAGAATCCCCACATCCAAATAGTAACAGAACATGTTTTGTTTTTGCCGAATCCTTGAGGCAAACGAGTACGAGGGTGTAATGGTTAAGGGTCCGCAAAGCGAGCTCTTCACGGCAGCGCAAGATCCCGGCGCCGTGGACTGGGTGGCGCAGTGGTAGAGGGCACGCCTCATGTTCGTGAGGTCTGGGGTTCGGTTCCCATGGTACTTCGCGTTTTTGTACTTTTACCATAGTATCGGACTCCCATAGAGATTTCCATATCTCAACTTGTGTTTGGCTTCACAGTTCCTGCCCAGTAGTACTCACCTGCAGCCCAAGCCTGGAATCGCGATGCAGTCCACTTACCCCAGTTCTCAAACTTGTATAGTATAACAATTCTAGTATTGCCAAACCTTTTCCTCCGAAACGATCTGTCCTCCCGAAAACGTGATAGTGCCTTCACTGGTTAGTGCTGTCGTGACTCCGGCACAATCCTCTTCTGGTTGAAACTCTTGGTCCCCTTCTTCCACTACCTCCAACTTCTCCACTTCGTCGATTTCCAGCTGTCGCAATTCGAAATCCTGTAGGATACTTGCTATTCCTTCCGCCAGCTTCATTTCGTCTTTCGAAGGGACAGCATCCAGTGGAGATCCGCACTTCAGTGTCAATAGGTGCATGACCACTCGAGGGTGAGTAGACATTGTAGAGTTAGTGTTGGCGGCAGCAGCTTGTTATATCCGCGCGACTTTGTAAGCATAACAGAGGCAAGAATATTGATCGAGGTGGTAGGTCAAGTTGAAGACCGTATGGTCCCCTCCTACACTGCGAGGTCACTGATGGCACTCACCTCACCGCCACTAATAAATTGCATTTGAAGCATTTTTCTGGCATTCTGCCGCTGTTTCACGTTGTTCTGTGTCAAAATTTCTTACATTGATAATGAGAACAATTTATTGGAGTAAAAGCTTAATACAAAATCGCATTTGGCATATTTCGGACATTGCTATTGAATTACGAGATGTCGAAAAATAATAAGTAATAAAAACATCTTACCGTAGCAAACTCCAAAAACAAGTTCAGATGTGGAAATCTCTATGGAAATCCGATACTATGGAAAAAGTGCAAAAACACCATCTAGCATGGGAACCGAACCCCAGACCTCACGAACATGAGGCGTGCCCTCCACCACTGCGCCACCCAGTCCGCGGTGCCGCGATCTTGCGCTGCCGTGAAGAGCTCGCTCTGCGGACCCTTAACCATTACACCATCGTACTCGTTTGCCTTAAGGATTCGGCAAAAACAAAACATGTTCTGTTACTATTTGGAGGACGGGGATTCTCCCTATAGTACTCGTTCTTGCCGTTGCGGCGTACCGTTCAGACAGTTCACTTGTCAGATCAGCTCCTCGTTGGCCTTTTTGTTGGGCAAATCTGTGAATTTAGATAGTTAGCGCTAAGATTGTCCGGGGTGTTCACTATCCATTTCTCCTAGGACCTCCTAGGAACCACCTAAAAATATAAATGAGTATCAACATAGATCAAATGTGGTTCACGTGGGGCAGCGAACTGGTGCCGTATAAAGGCTTCTCGTTTGTGACCATAACATTATATATGCTCCCTAGCACAAGGGGTCCCCCCAACAATAGGAGACTTTCCTCGTGGTGGTATGTGGTCCATCCCAAAAAATTTGTCTGCGAGCGCGTAGTGATCTCACGTAGTGGTTCCGCAAGATGCCGATATTAGACGCCATTCCAAGTAGGGCCTCCGCTCCTATAGCAGCTTAATAAATGTTCTATGTTCTATGTTCCTGTCAGGCTAGGTTACGCCAGTTTCCAGCAGTCGATCCATCGGCTTGAAGTAATCGATATTTTCCAGACCGAGCATCAGTACCTCTACATCCACCAGGTGCTGTTGCTATACTTGAAACAGCAGAAGTACCTCGACGACAGTGTGACACCATATCTCGAAGCCTTCTCGAAAGACTACTACAAGGCAACAAAAGGATTCTAGCCTTATCAGTGTGAAGTTAAGCAATGATCTAGGTGACTACGTACTGGTAACCAAGAAAAATTTAAGCGCATTGAAGTTTTGTGTATTAAAGCTATTAAGCAAGGAGTCTTTATTATTTATGAAAACTGTATGACCAAAGTGGAGAATAGAAATAAATCTCTTGATATTGCTTTTGATAGCGAACAAAGTTTGGAACAGAAAGGTAGGCGACTTGGTGTCTTTGCTACTGTTTTCAAAACAAAAGGGTGTGAATAAACTCCTTGACCGAACAAATCCGTTCGAAGGCATTGTACACGAGAGAGAATTCTATGCGAGCCAGCCGTAGCTAGTTCCCGATATCAAACCGATTGTGTGAAGAACTCGTCCTTATACACGTTTCTCAGTAAGGGATACCAAACGCTCTACATTAACTACGCGCGATTCAAACAATTTCCTATCTTTGAGAACGGCACCACTTATGGCATGGTTTCTTATTTCGGCGGCTTCTCTATTCCGAGCTTGCGTGATCCAATCGCAACAGAAGACTGGTAGTGTTGAAGCAGATGCGCAAAACAGAGGTGTGCGTAATTATGTACGTTTTACAGCTCGCTAGTCGGGTGCGCAATGTGCGTATTTAGTTACGCGGCCTATTCATTCATTCATTTATCACATGGTATATCACATGTGATAATAAAGTAGAACTGAGGAACAACAGAAAACACGAAACAAAATATCCTAACCTAACTATATATAAAGGGGTACTTATGAAGCAGAGGGCCGTGGTGCCGTGGGGCTGCCGGGAAACATGTTAACGCGGCAACGGCAACGGAAACGCGGCAACCCACGGCACCCGAGGACGGGTGCTTCATAAGTACCAGCCCCGTGGTGCCGTGGGTTTGCCGCGTTAACGTGTTTCCCGTCAACCCCACGGCACCACGGGCCCTTTGCTTCACAAGTACCTATAAAGGAATTAGCAATTTACCGTCTGCTCATCCGTCTGGCCTTTTCTAGAAGTCGAGCAGCAGGCGTTCGTGTTCAGACGAGGTGCCACTCATGCCGTGTCGAGACCGTCAGAAGAAGTGTCGCCCATGTCGCGCAAAGAGCGTTCGAGTTCAAAAGACATGCTATCGACGTTGCTCAACAGGCGTCTGAGTTTAGAAGATGTGTCACCAACGTCGTGCAACAGGCGCTCGGATTCGGAAGGCATATCAGCGATGTCGCGCATTGGATGTTTGGGATAAGAAGAGGTGTCAACGATGTCGCATAATGGGTGTCTGGGGTCAGAAGACATGCCACCGATATCATGCAAGTGGTGTCTGGGTTCAGAAGAGGTGTCACCTATGTCGCGCAAGGGGTGTCCGGATTCCGAACCCGTGTAATGGGAGACGGAGACCACTAAAGAGGAGACCAGTAAGCGGGGGTCCAGCGAAACGTGGGAGGACCATCGAAGGAAGGAGAAAGGACGTACCAGTAAGGGTAGAACCTTCAATGGGAGCCAGTGAAGGGGGACCAATAAAGAATACTACTAAGGTGAGGGTTGAGGGGGGGGGGGGGTGAACGGGAACCAGTGAAATGGGAGGGTCCTGCGAAGGGGGAACCGGTAAAGGGGGAACCATTAAAGGAGGACCAGAGAAGAGGGGACCAGTGAAGGTAGGACCAGTAATGGAGGCCAGTGAAGGGGGGGGGGGGGGGAGCAGTAAAGGGGAGCAGTGAAGATGAGACCAGTAATGGGGGAGCTGTGAAGGGGAATGCGAGCAGTAAAGGAGGGACCGGTAAAGAGGACCAATAAAGGGTACCAGTTAGATGAGTAAGGGAGGGGGCAAAAAGGGGGACAGCGAACGGGAGAGAGTCCAGTGGGGGGGGGGGGGCAAAAAGGGGGACAGTGAAGTGGGAGAGTCCAGTGAAGGGGAGGGGGCGGAACAGTAAAGGGAGAATCAGTGAAAGCGGGACAAGTAATGAGGGCCAGTGAAACGGCTGCAAAAGAGGGGGACCAGTGAAGGTGGACCAGTACTTTTCTCACTATCCTCCAACGTGTATGTGACAGGAACGTCGTACAACGTCGTCTAGATCAAGAAGATGTGCCACAGATCAAACATTGTGAAGCATGCGTTGGATTTTCAAATGACCTTTGAAAGGCAGCGAGCGTGTGCGTGTACATGCCTCTCACTCTCGCTACTGACTGATACTCACTACATTTTTCTGTCTGTCTCTGCTTGCACATGGATAAAGAGGTATTGTGTATTGTCGGGAGGGGGGGGGGGGAGGGAGAATGACTTCGGGAATCGAAGGGTTATTATTGCCGTCGGATATTTAGCGGTATAAAGCTCTCACAAGATTACACAATCTGTTCCTCACAAGGTAGAGATTATGTGCTTCGGAGAATAAACCGGCGTAAGTGCGACAAAGGGTGGATAGGCTTCATAGGAGTAGTTTTCAAGATTGTGCCCTACCATCCCGCTTTCCTATAAAACCAGTCTTTCATTGTAACGCGAGTAAGAAGGCCCAGACGAGGTGTTCTATTCTCGGGGTTTGGGGGCGAAGCCGCCAACCGGACGTTTGGCGGCCGCTGAACGTCTGGTTCGACATATGAAATATTCGATATCTTTCGGATAGGAAGACTTACTTACTTTGATACTTTGATGGTCCTTTTGTCGGCTGGAGGTCTTCTCAGCGGGGACCACAACTCTTCCAGACCGCTCGATCTCTGGCTGCTTGCATCCCGTGAGGCAGACTCCGATCTCTGAAAGATCTTGAGAATGAGTCTGCCCATCGCGTTGGCGGTCGTCCAGTGGTCTCTTATGGTCTCTCGGGAGCCATTCTGTGATACGGAGACTCCGCCTATCGTCCCTTCGTCGAAGCAGGTGTCCGGCCCAGCGATATTTGTACGTCTTCATGTACTGCAGCGGGTCTGCTAATTGCGACTTCTCCCGTAGCTCCGAGCTTCGTTGCCTTCTTGCCATTGCTGACGAAGGCTTGTCCTCAGAAGACATCTCTCCAGTGCACGATGCGCAGTTTGCATTGCTCTGGCGATTGTCTTGTTGTCGGGCCAGGTTTCTGTCGCGTAACACATCGCAGGCAGTACAGAGGCGTTGAATATCGAGGCCCTGAGGCCGGGACCCTTGACCTGATCGGTGACTTCGTGAATCGAACTGAAGGCTGCCCATGCTGCGCGTCTCCTGCGGGCGATTTCAGGAGCGAGGTCGTTATCCATGTTCAGCTCTCTTCCCAGATAGACGTAGGAGTCGATCTGTTGTAGAGCGACTCCATTTAACCTTACGAGTCCCGTGTCACACCACTGGTTGACCATAAACTGCGTTTTGGACATATTCATGTCCAATCCAATCTTCATACCTGCCACATTGAGCTCGTTCAGCATTTCCTCGACTTCCGCCGTGCTGGTAGGGATGAGAACAATATCTTCGGCGAAGCGAAGTTTGTTGATCCGTTTACCGTCGACAAGGTAGCCTTTATCATCCCAGTTCAAGTCCTTCATGGCATCCTGGGGCCGGATTCATCAAAGTTACTGCAGTAACTTTAACGGAGAACCGTAAGCGAAAGCTCAGATAACGTGGCTTATCGCTCACCATATCGCTTGATAAGTCGCGTATTCTGAGCTATTTGCTTACCATTCTCCGTCAAAGTTACTGCAGTAACTTTGACGAATCCGGCCCCTGGAGTGCCGCTGTGAATAGCTTAGTAGAAATCGTATCTCCCTGCCGTACTCCTTTCCCGATAGGAATCTTAAGTTTTCGATCGAACAACTGGATGGTGGTCGATGTGTTCGAGAAGCATTCGTCGAGAAGTCGGATGTAGGGCGATGGTATACCAGCATGCACAAGCGCGTTCAGAATGGCGTTGACTTCCACAGAGTCGAACGCTTTCCGGTAATCCACGAAGACAAGGACAAGTGGGAGGTGGTATTCGCGGCTCCTCTCGATGAGCTGTGAGACAGTCTGAATATGGTCCATGCAGGAGAAATCCTTGCGAAACCCTGCTTGCTCCACTGGCTGATACTCATCCAAGCAACGCTCCATACGATTGAGCAGTATCTTGGTGAAGATCTTGTACACAACCGAGAGAAGGCTGATGGGTCGATAGTTGTTGATATCCTCCTGCTAACCTTTTTGAAGATTAGAACTGTTTTCGACTCCTTCCATGAGTCCGGAATCCTACCAAGTCGAAGGTAGTGGTTGAAGTGATTGGCAAGAAGTGAGCAGAGGGCACTGCCACCCGCACGAAGGAGATCAGCAGAAATGCCGTCCGGTCCGGGAGCAGTGTCCGGCTTCATCCTCCTGATGGCATGAGCAACTTCTGGTTCCAGGATGGGAGGTACTTCCTCAGCTGGTGGCATCAAGCATTTCGGGACAGTGCTGGAAGAACGAAACAGATCTGTGTAGAATTCTTGAACGATGGCCTCCATCGCTCTTCGAGACGATTCCGTTGTTCCATCCTTATCCACAAGGGCTGACATTATTGCCTTCTGATCGCAGAGATCTCGTTTGCAGCGCTTTATGCTTGAACCTTCCCCAGCGGCTTCTAACAGCTTTAATCTTCTGTAGGCTTGAATGGACTCCTTCACTGCAATTCGACAGGCCTTCGAGATGGTGGCTTTTTCCAGATGGGAAGCATTAGGATCCAGATTAACAGCTCTTCTTTGCTCCAAGAGTTTAATCGCATGTGCGTTGAGTCTTGAAGTAGACGGTGATGTGGCTCCGCAAGAGCTGCTAGCACATTTCAACAGTCCTTTGGAGAGAAGGTCCTAGTCTTCCGATGGATCTTCAAGAAGATTCCAATCATACGACTTTATTGCATATTCCAACTCCTCAGACTTGAATTGGGGATCCTCACCGGTGCCGGTTTATGAGTGTCACGCTTGAACATCCTCTTTTTGAGAGTCAGCTTCGCACGGACAAGACGGTGATCCGAGCCGGTGTCAAATGAAGGCAGCGCGGAGACGTCGAACAGACTCCAGCGTCTGTTTGTAAGAACATGGTCGATCTCCGAACGTGTTTCTCCATTTGGGCTTTCCCAGGTCCATCGTCGGTTTGAAGGCTTCTTAAACATAGAATTTCCACGGTAGAGACAGCACGCGGATAGGAAGTCTATCAGGCGCTCTCCGTTTTCGTTCCTTGAGGAAGTTCCATGTGGTTCTAGCCTCCATTCGTCGTGATCATTCGTACCAACGATAGCGTTAAAGTCACCAACGACAACTTTGTAGTAGCTCTTCTCGTCGTTAACAGTCCTTTCGAATAGCTTGCAGAATTCCTCCTTTTATTCGTCTGTGGCCGCAGATGTTGGAGCATATCCATTTATGATGGAGATGGTTCCTTGATCTTTGGTTTCCAGACGAAAAACAGCTACTCGCGGACTGATGATCTTGTAAGAGTCTACTAGGTGGTGCACTGTCGAATTGACGAGAATTCCAACTTCGCCAATATTCTTTCTGTCCACCTTTGCTCCGATAATGAGAAGCTCGTTGTGGTTGGTCCTTCTTATGGTTTCCGTTCTGCCTTTCGTTTCCTGCAGGGCGATAACGTCGTATTTGATGT
This sequence comes from Heligmosomoides polygyrus bakeri, assembly GCA_947359475.1. Classification (NCBI taxonomy): domain Eukaryota; kingdom Metazoa; phylum Nematoda; class Chromadorea; order Rhabditida; family Heligmosomidae; genus Heligmosomoides; species Heligmosomoides polygyrus. Next base: position 47,831,223 of record OX375866.1, on the reverse strand, counting down.
AGCGGCTTCTGTAAAGCAGTGTATGAAGATCCTGCTCAGATGCGATCGAACGACAGTTATAAGTGCAGACGAATAGGCAGTTTCCGTGTCGTGGTGGGAGGGAGTTTCCGGTAGTCCGATTCCAATGATGTCCTGATAGTTTAACTCCGAGATTAGATGGCCCCTCGCCGGAGGTGGATGCAACCGACGTCGTAGAAGTCCACCTGCGGCGCGCGGAGGACTGGGCCGCGGGTTTTGTTGCTTGAGCCATGGCGGTGGTCTGGTTACTCACATGTTCCTGGCCAGAGATACATGAGAGCCGCCCATACACGACAAAGCATCGTGTACTGCGTTACCATTTGTGCCGTTAGCCATCACAAAGTGATGTTCACCCCTTCACCGCGATGAGGTGGCACATGAAGGGGGGATAGGAAGACATTAAGAGAAAATTGGCAGCCCCGTCCAGGGTTCACCTCGGGCCCCCGCGTTTGGATTCATGCCGAATCTCAAGGGCAGAAGTCCCAAGGAAGCTTACGAGTCTACCTTTGCTAGCGTGCACTTTCCTTAGACCTCAAACAGCAAAGGGAGAAAGAGCTTGGTGACAGAATCATAGGCATCACAAAGCCGCTCGCCATCAGTTCTACAAAATTTCAACTTTCTCAGCATTGCCGCGCTCAGTTTTGCAAAACTTACCATTATAAACTCTCTTTTGCTTAAATGAATTTAATAAATGCAAACAGACACAATACAGAAAAGGCACTCGTGTGCCACATGTTGTCCAGGAATTGTGCTCGTGCGGAGCCGCAATATCTGGCGTTAAATTCAGAATAGGTTTCTCGATGGGAGAACGCTAGGAACCCTGTTTGCCAGTGGTGCAGAAAGTGCCTTATCCACTGGTGTGCATTATTCTCAGCACTACCGCCGTCGATGGAGGTCAAACGTGGTGGTTCCACTGAGCAACAGCCGGCTAACCCTGTAAGTGCAGTGATCGCAGCGGCCTCGTGGTTCGCACGGACGTCTTGCATCCCAAGAGCAGAACTTTCGAGTTTCAATACAACGAGTCGTTGACTACGATTTTGAACTTCCTCGACGCTCTGTAACCAGTGTAGTGGCCTATCTCTGGGCGCAATGTATGTAACGGGGGGAGGGTGCGCGGGAATCTGGCAAAAAAAAAACATGTAGAGAAACATATGCTATTAATACGGTGATATAAGTCTCTATCCTACTCGCTGGGGAGGGGGGGGGGGGGGGGGCGGGAACACCCTTTATGTGCTGACTGCGTACGTTATGCCATGCCACGCCACAACATACCCCGAATTCAAATGGAAGCCGTCATATCATAAGACACTAGCTGAAGCACTCGTAAAAACTCAAGCGAGGGGATGAAGACGCAACTCACTATATCCTCCCTCCGATTAGGACAGTTTCCACTCTTCTCTCCCCTAAAGTCAGCATACCAAACAGGAGTGGGCGGAATTTCTGGTTTTTGTTCAATTTGGGTAAATTCTTTCTGTTTCCTGTTTTCTGGGAAAATAACCCAGAAATTTTTCGGAAACAGAAAAAGAAAATAGCATAGAGATTTTGCTATAGGTGTACGAGCGCCGGAATTCAAACTATTTCAAACATTGTAGCCCCAATTGCAAAATGTTCCTAGGCTATTCCAAATTCGGCAAAAGCTGCTTGCGTGATGGTTTTCATTGCAAATCTCGCCATGAACACTTCTGATTCGTTTTATTGATGATGTGCGTGCTGTCCGTAGTTCCCCCGTAAAAGGTTTCAAGTAGTTCATGCTTCGATTCATGCTTAAGTAACAGCCTCGATCATAAGAAAACTTATCATAGTTAGTGCTATGAAAACTGCGCATCAATACAGATTCCCCTAAAAGAATGTTGTCATTGTTTGAGTGGTCATAAACTCTTAGCTTTCCAACCATTGTAGCTTGTTTTGAATGGCAAGAAAGCGAAAACACCTAAGCGCGAATTTGACGTTGAGATTCATTTACTCGTCCGATGAATCGAGATATACTCTAGATTGGTTGATTGAGTGTCATTCACATGAAGCTGTCCGCTGAAAGGATGTACTTCTTCAATTTTACTACCAATTGTTTGCTCTACGCAACAATTTACGGTAAAAACGGTTTAAAACCAGTGGTCAGAACAAGTGCAGCGCGCGAACATGAATCCCTAAGGTGTGCCTAGAAACTCTTACAACCATACGAGGGGATCTGAAATACATAAGAACATGTACATATATATATGACAATGGCAAAGGAGAGTTCCACTTCGTTGACTTCAAAAATCCAACTCCTTGTCATGACACAATCAGTTCAGAAGGTCATCCTATTTGCACTTTCACTTATGGGCTGGTACGGCCGATAGACTTTCGTGCTTCTTTTAGCACATATGTTTTTACCTCGAAGCGATGGTCAAGTGTTCTACAACTTCGAATCACCTAAAAATTAAATCAGTTCTAAAATCAATTCTATAATTTGGACTCACTTCAGGTGTAATTCACTAGATTCCGCTACAGATTTGAATAAGCCAATTCGCTGGTTGTTACAGCTGGCTCACACTCTTACAATCTTCCAGATAATTATTAGGACAGTTATGCAGTAGAGCAATGGGAAAAAATAAGTAGCGGCACGTCATCCTTGGGTTTTCGAGACCTTCCAAGACGAGTAGGTTAAGATTATCTGCTTACCTTTTTTAATTGAACGGGAGCATGATGTAGGTGGATTCATATTCACACTACTTGTCCACCTAAAGTGGCGATCTCTTGTAGACCACGTTACTACCTATATATTCTATCTTCACATCAAAGTGAACGCTTTTGGAGTCAAGGTGATCATCTTCCAAAGAAAACGGTCTCGTTCCATATAAAAACTGACACCCGTTATGAAGGTCGAAATTCTCGTCGCAGGAGAATTCACCGTCACTTTCTTGGAAAACTTATAACTCACCCTTCCTGAAAACGCAAAAACGGTTGAAACTTTATAAAATTTTGTGTTTTCATAAAAATAATAGTATATCGCATCTTCAAGTGCAGAAAAACAGCGAGTTTTCAGTGTATTTATTATATTTTTATTAATAAGGAAAAGATGGCCCCATGCACTCGTCCAGCATCTCGATTCTCTTTTGGTTGATAACGATCATTTTATTTACGTATCATACTTTATAATAACGCGCTAAGCGATGAGTCACACTACCGATCGGCACCGCCGCAGAATTTATAAAATGGGGGGGGGGGAATATGGGGGAAAACAGGGGAAAATTACGACACGAAAATAGCGAAAAATACCCAGACGTCTTCGCTCTGCCTGGGAACTTTGTCCCTGGGACAATCGAGTCGCTGAACACGAATCTGAAGTTTGCTTTTGAAGTATCGATCGCCATCAATCGATACTGATCAAATTACGGTGCGGGACAATACCCAGACGTCTTCTTCTGCCAGAGGATTCGAAAGACGTGCGGGATACGTCGCATAACGTGCCTGGGACTCAGAAGACGTGATTTTAACTGCAAAAATAGAAATTTCATACAATTTTAAGCACACAGTTAATTGGGGTATGTGGTTTATAAATCTTCAAAAAAAGAGAGGATCTGATTCAACAACACACCTCACCCCCTTTGGCTTGGGAGGTGTTCAGTTTGAAACTATCCTGCATACGTCGATAAGCGTCCAGTTTGACGTGAAATAGTATAAAAGTATCAGCTGCCGGTAAAATGCGTTTTTGAGCACAATAGATAGCTGAAGCGAGGATTTCGAAAATTTCTGTTTTCTGGTTTCTGTTTTCTGAATCACTCGATTTTCTGTTTTCTTGGAAAACTTCCAAAATTTCCACCCATCCCTGATCCCAACTGAACATAGTTGAACTACAACAGAATAGACGTTATTGAACGGAAGAAATTAGCAAACAATGAGTATAAAAGACAGAAGTTTTTACAGCGAGAATAAAGTGTTACAGGCGGATCAGAAAGAATGAGAGAATGGAAACTGCATCAAATACGGGATAGGTAGTGCACTCTTGTGACTATTTCCTTTTCTTACCTTGTTTTCCTACGGGAGGTCATATTCCCGTGCAACCGTGGAGCTGCCAGATGGTGCCACTAGGAGTTCACGACACAATTCTACCGTAGGTTGCATACTGTGAATGTATACACTTTGGAAAAGGTGCGACACCCTAACCCTCATTGCCCCTAAGCCGATAATGTTGGAAGTGCAAGTTTTTGAATTTTGTGAAAAGGTGCTTCCTGAACCAAATTCCAGCATTCTTGAATAAACCTTCGCTGCGAAAACTGACAGAACTTTCCTCATCATCCTTTGCACCAGAACGCCTAGAACTGATCGCATTCTTCGTCGCGAGAGGGGAAAGCCGTGTGAGGTTTTCTTGTAGAGAGATTCATACATTTTTGCAAACCGTGTGAGACTGAAACAATACCGTCTCATTATGATGTATTGGAGAAGAAGCCTACAGGCATAGCTCGAAGTGTATTCTGCTCTTGTATGTATGCATGTCCACTATATGTATTGAAGATTTCTTCAATTACAGCCTCAGAAATCGCTGTTCGAAATTGCGGGTAGCGATGTACCAGACGACTTGATAAACGCATACTTAAACGAAGAAAACTTTACGTGCGTGGATGACAAGGGCAACAACATTCTTCACATTGCTGCTCAGGTAACGTAATGGAAACGTCAACCGCGATCGCGCTGCCAGGTCTCATGTGTTGACTTGGACCGCTTGCGCATGCGGCGCTGTCCCCGGTTTGGTGATCAAGAGCAGCGAAGTGTGTTCGTGGACTATTAGTTCATTAGCTTCTTGGGCATTGTGCGTGTTACGGGGACATGGTATCGCTCAAAGGAGTGGCTTGCTCGGATGTGCAGCTCACGGTAGGGAAGAATGTTATGCTTTCGTTACCGTGGTCCACCCCAGCACGTTAGAATATAAAACTGTAGTAAGAAAAAGGAGCAAATTCGTCATCACAACAGTGCACCCCTAACACGCACTCCGCTTCTCTTTGCTTTAATTTCTCTTCTTTTGCCGCTACACCATCTAGACAAGGTGAAAGTTAAATCTTAAGACAGCGGGAGACTACATAAATTTAAAGCTCGTGTTTATTTGTTTTCAAAGAAATAAAGGATAAAGGACGGCGTTACTCAATCCCTTCTGGGATGCGCCAGCGCATTCTACTCCTACGGGATGTCGTGGAGGCGACATGAATGCGTATTTGGCCATACAATGACTTGCGGTGGCCAGCCGATGAACAAGTCAGCGCTCTATCCTTCCCAGACAAGTCTGGTACCAATTCACCGACCCCGGAGGGATGGAAGGCTTGGTTGGCCTGGGCGGGAAATCCGAACCAGGAACCTGGTATCGGGTGCACGCGACAGTCGCGCCTCCTCCGACTGCGCTACACGCGCCCTTTCAAAGAAATACGACCTAAAAATTTCTGAATTCGAACAGACGCTATGCTATACTTACTTCCGCAGGCGTCGGCGACGCTGCGACCTGTCGCTGACAACCTGTTAGCGACAGCGCCGTCGACAGAGTCGGGACAACGGCAACGGCAGGGGCGCATCGGGTGCCTTGTAGGATCGGAGTGCATTTTTAGCATCGGAGCCTCGTTTTAAATGTCATTATTTGGTAACCAGTCCTTCGAGAAGAAACGGAAGCGCTAGTCTGAGACTGTGTGGAACTCCACATCCTTATATTACAGCTATGCAGTTCAGTTTTCTGTCCATTTCTGCCTCCACACAGATGCTGTACTCAATGTATGTCTCATACAGTCTCAAAAGACTGGAACAGCGATTAGCGAAAGAAACGGATGGCAAAGAACGGCATACAACGGCGGTGAGGTGTTTCAGCGCAGAAGAAGGGCTTCTTTAGTTATCAGATACATTCCCTTATCGCTCTAGAGCACCGTGTGAAAACGTTTTGCGATCTTCCCTAAAGAACATCCCCATTGGATACGAGTTCAAAGTACCCTAGTTTTTGCTAAGCGTGAGTCACAGGCTGAATGCTGGCATTTACAGCGTTCAAGCTAAGTGCTGATCGCTTGAAACGAGTATATTCTATATATTTGAAAGTGATCCCTGCGGAGCTGTGGACGCCGTCGGCGACGCTGTGTTGCGCTACTTGTGCTTGAATACTGACGGGCTGCCACGCACTGCGTAGCACCCGCTCGACACTCGCTGACGGCGTCACCGACGCGTCGCCGAAGTGTAGCGAAGCATAACCATAAGATGGAGCAGCCCGTCAGAATTCAAACCCAAGTAGACGTGACGTGGCCTCCCCACGCGTAGGATGAGTTTTTATCCGTCTTTTTTTTTGCGCGTAGCGCAGCATTTAACCTAGTCCCTTTCCCTTAATGCCCCCGCACACTTCTGCGGCGTTGCCGCTGCCCTATCCTTAACCATAGGGCAGGCGAGAGCGGCAGCGGCAATAATGATGTGAATCATTATTGCCGTCGCCGCTCCAGCAACCGAAGGGGAACAGTGAGGTGCGCCGCTCACCACCAATGCGGCAACGACTGGATGGCCGAGTGGATAAGAGGGCGGACTTGCTGGAAAGGGGTCAGGGGTTCGGGTCCGAAGGGTGTGTCGCTGAATTGCTGGGCATTCTCGATCCGATTTTGTCGATGTAAGGTGTACTTTGATCACGGTTTTGTACCGTACTGGCATTATAATCTTATTTTAGCCTGGATGTTCGGATATAAAAACAAAAAAAGTAAAAGCGTTCATAATACATAGTTCGATTGGCCATTGAGGAGAGCAGGCGGCTTTTCTTTGCTCAAAAATAGACAATATTCTTTGTCTTGACCGTCTTCGGTAGGCATTGACGGTGGGACTGTCAGCACGACTGTACTTCACGACTCCAAAGATCGAGGAAAAATGAAAAAATTGGATAAAAAAGATTCGTTTTTATATTTATTTATTTATTCAATCAATTATTGTTTTTTATATTTATTTTTATTTATTATATTTTATTATTTTATTATTATTTATATTTTTAATTAATTTATTTATCTATTTATGTTTTCGACCCCTCTCCGACTTCTGGAGAGAAAGTATAACATACCAATCTGTCTTCTTCATGCTCAACCAACCATATTGCTACCGATCTCACGGCCGTCACATACAGCAACCTCATCACTGCTACAAGGCGACCTAATACTACGAGCAGTCTACATCCTGCGCTTCGTTCAAATCAAGCTAACATCACGAATGAGAGAACGTCAAGGCAATAAACATCAAACAAAAAAACTACAAGTTTGAAAAACTAAATATTTTGTATCTAAAATTTAGAACACCACGTGGTCCGGAGTCAGTGGGTCCCCGCACTACAGCGCTTTCCCCGCCACTGCAGCTCCTTCGACTACCTGGAGTGTTTCCTCCTCATCAGCACCATCAATATCCCTATACAGAACATTTTGAATTATGCCCCGAAAGGCACCTGCTACGGCGAACTCTCTATGAATAGGAGCAGAGTGGGTGGGAGGAAGGCAGTTAACAAGACAAACAATAACTCAGCACGGAGAAAACATTAAATTATACAATTGATATCAACTCTAGAAAGAGGTCTCGTGTAGTGTGCCGAAGTATGACCACAACAGTCGATGAGATATAATTATATACATTAATTGAATAATTAAAAATATAAATATAAATTATTAAATAATATTTAATATATAATAAATAAAATAATAAATGAATAAAAATTAAGGTAAATCTTTTTTTTTTTTCGTTTTTTTTTGGTCTCTCCTCGACTTTTGGAGTCATGAAGTACAGAGTGACTCATGAAGTGACAGACTCACCGTCAATGCCTAACGGAACAGTCAAAATAAAGAATATTATTTATTTTGTAGTTGGGACAGGCTCCTGAATGCTACCGAGGAAATGCGAAGAAAAGTCTCCCGTTCTCTCATTTGTGATGTTAGCTTGACTTGAGCAAAGCGCAGGATGTAGACGCTTGGTGACGCTGTGGTAGTATTACGTCTTCTTGTAGCAGTGAGGATGTTGCTGTATGTGATGGTCACTAGCAATATGGTTGGCTGAGCATGAAGAAGACAGGTGTGTCCGCGGGCAGGCTATCTGCGTTCTAGCCTTTCGATGAGTCATGCCGATCAGCGGCGCCCATGGGCCGCGGCCGCCGATCAGCGGAATGACTCATCGTTTTCGCCATCCGCTGCCCGCCGCTCCCCGCAGAAGTGTGCGGGGGCATTTACATCCTCCATTTACGTACGTATGCATCACGTTGTGTACAATGTGGGGGAAATCCACATCACCATATCTGATTGCCACATTCAAGGAGGTGGAAACCCATGGGCTGCCCCTCCTCCAACGCGCACTGCGCCTTTGAACCCCTAGAAGTTGCACTCTTCTTATGAGATCCTGAGTCACAACGCAAATGTTATACAGTTATGGCCGTATCTTTTGATAAAATCCCGAAAAAGGCGCTTTTTCCCGGCTTTTGCGTCTTTTTGATATAACTAGCGTAAAATTCATTAATGTCAAAAACAAACGATATACTTGAGCTCAGGAGCTCGAGCTCTATCGTATGGTATACATTGTTTATATGAAGCTACGGAAATGGCCGAAATTGAAAACTTGCGCTCCATTGCGAAGGGCGGTCGCGGACGAGTTATCGGTCGCAAGCCGTCGAAAACCGTTGCGTGCTCACCAGGGATGAGCGGATTAACCGTTATCCGTTATCCGTTATCCGGTTTCCGGGGGGTTTCGGCCTATCCGTTTTGTTGTTCGTTATCCGGCAATTTTGGGCCGGATAACGAACAGCAAATTAGCTGATACCCAGGTTTGGACGTGGTATTGGATAGCAATGTAGAAGCTTCACAATCATAGTAGTGATCGCGAGCAACAATAGAGGGCATTTAAATCTAGAAAGGTGAGGTGACTTCAGGCACAGGTGGCGCAGTTGTAAAGACGTCTAACTTCCATCCTCTCAGGGTCGTTCAGTTATACCTACATCTATGAAACCACTATGGATTGAAATATTCATGAGCTTGTCACCACAAGCCATGTGCAGACCAAGAATGCATACAAGCTGCCTTGATAATATTACTGACAGTCGAAAGTGGAGTGTCCTGCACATCCCAAGAAGGATTGTTTAGTGCCGAATTTAACGGCCTCTTCCGCGATTGCAGTGTGTAGGTAGGATGCGGCAACGGCGTTTTAGTTTTTACTGATAGACTGTTGTAACACATCAAACACATACCGCTGAGCAGTAATGAATACAAGCAAAGTGGGCACAGGTTCAGTCTTAGATGAATGGAGAAAGCGACTGTCCTACAAATTGTTGAGGTGTGCTTATAGAAACGATTTTCTGAAAGCATTTTCTATACGCTGGTACTGATGGAACCTTTGTAATGTTAAGCAATTGATCCTCTCTTTTAAAAATCTAAATAGTGCAATTGAACTGTACTAAATTGATTGCCCGCCGAGCATGTTGGAGCTTCATTCTAATCTTAAAAAATTCCTTTTAGGGTCATTCTGCTTCCGCTTTTCTAGTTTTCATATCTCTCTGCATGTGTATTTGGACTGCACAATGGCTTGTAGTGGCTATCCTTTAGAAAGCTGGTATTTCATCCATCTCATTCCACGTTCTTCTTAGATCTTGGGATACTGTCGAACAAGAGAATCGGTCGAAGCTGCGAAACCAGCATTGCTATGCAGACCTTATTCGGCTGAGTCGGCCTAGCATAGAAAAGTCAAGAGGCGTCGGAGGAGCCATTCAACCAAGGATCATTCTGTTTGGCCACAGCCTTAATTCAATTGAAAACCTGACGATTGAGCAGTAAAACAACCCCCCAAGGAAAAATGACAAAATGCGAGCGGCAAGTTGCTGTTCGATGAAGGCAAATGTGAGTGAATGAGTCTCACATTCTCTTCCTCTAAGGGCGACTTATGGATGTTTTCATATTGTTAGATGGGCAATTTTACGCATCCCTTGTCTCGTCCTTCCCATTCGTTTTAAACGACAAAAAATATGAAAATTGTAAATTGTACTATGGAAATATGCTTGGATGAACAAATTCTCAATCTCTCCTTGTCTTTTCCAGACTTTGATTGAGGTAATCATGTCGAAACATAAGCAGAGTAGCAGTTTGCAAAACGGTTTTAGTTTCACGGCTTGGCGGTCCTGCTACTTGTCCTCTCCGATGAGTTTGATAGCGGTTCGCGGAACCTGTTAAAGGCATTGTGGTTCGCAAATCGAACTCGTCATCAGTTTGGATGGCAATGAAGAAGCGTTTCTTTAATTGAAGTTTCGTGAGAATCCTCAAAGGGTCTTGTTAGAGTGACGGCACTACGTTTCGCAAAAACTCTATTAAAGTCGTTAGAAAAGAATTATAATTTGACAGCAGTTCCGCTCCATGTCTGCTGTTGAAACTAGAACAGTTTAAGATCAGTTTTATTTTTGTTGTTTGTTCGTTATCCGTTTTTCCGTTATCCGGCGATTTTTGAGCAAAATTATCCGTTATCCGTTATCCGGGTTTCAAAATTTTTTTATCCGCTCATCCCTGGTGCTCACAATTCTTCTAGTTTGAGGTTTTTTGGGAAACGGTGGGTATCGCTCGATTCGTCTCTTCGAGATCTATACAAGCATTTGTACAGCTTCGCCAGACCACCGCGTTTTCGCAGTGGGTGGTCAAAAATGACTGGGGCGGACCTTTTGCGATTGGAGAAGCTTATATCTCAGGACTTACATGTTCTCGGAGTATATCAAACATGGCGTAAAGTGTTCTGTCATGCCAGGAATCCACTGAGAGTGCGCCGTGCACTATGCATATAGGATCAACCTATCAATCGAGGGGGGACAGCTTGTAGTGTGAGCGTTTGGGGAGTTTTATGAGAAATTCTCAGCGGCCCTACTCAGGAGTTGCTCTAAGGCTGTCCAGCTAGCTTTTGGAGTGCGCTGTGCACTATGCATATAAAATCGAACCTATCAATCAAGAAGGGGTGGACAGCTTGTAGAGTGGGCGTTTGGGAAGTTTTATCACACATTTGCGGCCGGCCTACTCAGGAATCGCTATACTCTGTTCGGGCGAGACCTAGGAGTGCGCCGTGAACAATGTATATAGGATCGGACCTATCAACCGAGTAGACGCAACAGGGTGTAGAGTGAGCGATTGGGGAGTTTATGAAAAATTCTCAGCCGCCATAGTTAGGAATCGCACTAACACAGTCCAGCTAGCCTTTGGAGTGCATCGTGAACAGTGCATATAGAATCGAACCTATCAATCGAGTGGGCGCGACAGCTCGCAAATTGCACACGCGGGCGTGTTCGGAGCGCAATAACTCTGTAGAGATCGAATCGATCCGGCTGCGGCTCGTGGGTTTCGTAGGCAGCAGAGAGCTTTAATAGTCCGCAGAAGTACAGCGTTGTAGCTTCTAAAAAGGCTAAATTATAGCGGTGTGAATATGCATGTGAGGCTTGTGTGGCCTAATTTTTTCCCGATTTCAGTCGACCACTGCGGGAAGATGGAATGAACCAACAGCCCACAAGCGCGTAGGAGAGCAGAACGCTGAAGGCATTTTGCGATGGCATGCTCAAAACTCCCCTGCTGCCTAAACTGCTTCGGCCCCATCTGACATTTTAGAGCAGTGGAGGGCAGCGGTGAAGTTTCCAGCGCTCCTTCCCTTCCACATTTGAGTTTTCAGCACTCGCAGTGGTAACGTTCTGTTCAGCTCGAATAACTCTATCGAACGGTACCAGTCTCGTCCAATTCTGAGAACATCGATTTTTTGACAATTTCGCATCGAGGACGAGGCCGCTCGAGGCCGCGGCAGAGGGGTGATGACGTCATCGAAAATTGATTTTTCCGAACCGGCCCACATTTGGTACCATTCGATAGAGCTTTTCATGCTGAATTGAATGGTTCGGCTAAGTAGCGAAAACCGTAATCTGGGCCAGTAAGAGCGGGGAGAACATCGACCGTTATTGTTCTAAATTTGACACGCCGGTGTGTTCTGAGCGCGATAACTCTGTAAATTGTGAACCTTTCCGGTTGCAGCTCGTGGGTTTTGTAGGCAGGAAAAAGTTCTAGTAGTTTGCTAAAACACAACACTGTTGCTTATGACTGGACAAAGTTACAGCGCTGCGAAAATGCAGGTTAGCCTTGTGTGGCACGATTTTTTCCAAATTCAGTCGACCCCTGCGGGAAGACGCGGAGAGCTAACGGCTTACAAATGCGCATGAGAGCAAAACACTTAAGATGTTTTCAGGTGACATGTTCACAACTCCCTAGCTTATTAAATTGCCTTAGTCCCAGCTGCCATTTTAGGGTGGCGGGCTTAGCGGTTGAAGTTTCCTGAGCTCTTACTCGCTCAGATCACAGTTTTTCCGAAACTCAGTAACAATGTTCAATTCAGCATGAAAAGCTCTATCGAACTGTGTTAAGCTTGGCCCAATTCGAAGACGTCGTTTTTTGATGACGTCATCTTCGTCTGCCGCGGCCTCGAGCGGCCTCGTCCTCGATGCGAAACTGTCAAAAATCGATGTTCTCAGAATTGGACGATATTAGTACCGTTCGATAGAGCTTTTCGAGCTGAACAGAATGTTACCACTGCGAGTGCTGCAAACTCAAATTTGGACGGGAAGGAGCGCTGGAAACTTCACCGCTGCCCTCCACCGCTCTAAAATGTCAGATGGGGCCGAAGCAGCTTAGGCAGCAAGGTAGTTATGAGCATGCCATTGTAAAGTGCCTTCAGTGTTCTGCTCGCCTGCGCACTTGTGGGCTGTTAGCTCATCGCGTGTTCTCGCAGTGATCGACTGAATTCGGAAAAAAAATTAGGCCACACAAGCCTCACATGCACTTTTACACCGCTATAATTTCGCCTTTTTAGAAGCTACAATGCTGTACTTCTGCGGCCCACTCGATTGATAGGTTCGATTCTATATGCACTGGTTACGATGCACTCCAGAGGCTAGCTGGATTGTGTAAGAGCAATTCCTAACTAGGGCGACTGAGAATTTCTCATAAAACACCCCAATCGCCCACTCTACACCTTGTTGCGTCCACTCGATTGATAGGTCCGATCCTATATACATTGTTCACGGGTACTCAAAAGGCTAGCTGGACAGTCTTAGAGCAATTCCTGAGTAGAGCGGCTAGGAATTTCTGATAAACTCCCCAAACGCGCACTCTACAAGCTGTCGCGCCCACTCGATTGATAGGTCCGATCCTGTATGCATTGTTCACCGCGCACTCTCGAGGGATTCCTGGCATGTCAGAGCATTTCAAGCCATACTTGAGATACTCCGAGAACATGCAAGTCTCGGAGAATAAGCTTCTCCAATCGCAAAGAGCCCGTTAAAGTCATTTTTGCCCACCCACTGGGAAAATGCGGTATTCTGATAAGATGTAAACATAGCTGTGTAGATCCCGAAGAGACGAATCGAACGGTACCAACTTTTTCTCAAAAAACCTAAAACTGAAGGAGTTATGGACATGCAACGGGTTTCGACGACTTGCGACGACTTGCTACCGACAACTCGTCCGCAGCCGCTTTTCGCAGTGGAGCACGATTTTGAACGAAAAACTAACCTTTGAATAAATTCGGTTGAACTTTGAAATTTTTGGCAATTTTTTAACGCTTTCTGGTAGAGCTTGAACTGCTGAACTCAAAAATGTGCTTGCTTTCGAAATTGGTTAACTTTGAAGGAGGTTATTTCGAAAGGCCGAAAAAGCCGGGAAAATGCGGCTTTTTCGGCATTTATTAAAAGGTTATGGCCACAACTGTAGCTATGTTTCGTATACATGACCTCCAATAGCTGCATTTGTCAAAAGAGTAAATCGATGAATAAATGTGCTTACGTACCTCTTCGAATCCAAAGGTACCAAGAGCCCGCGGAACGTCGAATTTTTAAACTAACCGCTTCATCTGCTGCTGGACCAGGTTTGCGCTCCTTTTGAGTGTCTAAGTTTTCTGTAGGGTAGGCATATAGAGCTTTCCTACATCAGGTAGGAATTGGAGGCCGAAGTTTAAAAAAATATTGGAGGGTAGAGAATTCCCAGCGTGGATCGTTTCGTCCGTGCAAGTCCTGTGCACTTCAGAGCGACAAAAGAACCATGGCAAGAGGGATAGTCGCATTCACTGTCTGCGAGAAACTGTGGGAGAAGAAAAATAAAGCTGGAAAGACTCCTATCGATGTGGCATCACCACGGTCGATAACTACCGCATTAAGCAGATTCGACGGGTAGCTATCCGTCACTGTTTAGGGTAAGAAAAGATCTGTTGCTGATATCAATGGGCAATGCAAGGGTGCCGGACCAGCACACTGTTGTGAACAACCAGCTCGTTGAAGAACGAATCATGTGATTTCCCTTTTTTATTAGCTATTTCGCTTTTTTTCTACGTCGATTTATCACCTACCCGTACGGCGACGTGTTGCGACTCCAGGAATCCAAACAGGAATTACAAGGTCTTACTTAGCATAGATGGAGGAGGAATAAAAGCGATACTGGAAGCAGCAGTGAGTTTTGATCCCCCTTATTGTTTCACACAGTCATAGAAGTTGCACGCTTTGTAGATTCTTCAAGCGATAGAGCGTGAGCTCGGAGACAGGATCACCAACCACGTCCACTGGTTGGGAGGAACAAGTTGCGGTGGCATCGTATCTGTTGCTCTAGGGACAGGCTCGTGTTCACAAAGCATGAACTACAGTTGTCGAACTCATTGCACCCTAACAATAAATTCAGGCCTAAGTATGGAGCAAATACGCCGGATATTCATGAGTTGTCGAATGAAAACGTTCTGTGGGAACAATAGGATGTTTCCCAAGCACGACTCTAAAGGCATCGAAGATGTTCTCCGAGAAACTTTTGGTTCATCCACTCTCATGGGGGACCTTAGGAGTCAAAGGTAAACCTCTCAATGATAAGCCTCCTAGGAGATATGGCTCTATAGTGTTCGTGTTCTATAGTGGATTGTGGATGCACGAGTTTAGTATGAGCGTCCTTTACGGGTCGAAATTATTTTGTTCCAAAGACTTATTAAAAAGTCACCTCTGCAGGTGTCCCAAGAAAAGGTCAACCAATTTGAATGGACAAAAACAAGTTTTCAATCCTCTAGTTATTAGGTTAGTGCATAAGTTCCCGGACATTTGATCCCTCCTGAAAGCGCATTTTCCGGCCAAATTTCTCACATTTATCAACGTATAAATGATCGATCGATAGAGAAAGGAAAGGGCTACAAAACTGTTCCTAACATTTACTTCTGCGTTGTTAACGTCAGCTGTTATGGCTAAGCAATTCATCCCAACTGAGACGCATATTTGGCACGTCATGCTATTCCTGCATCAATCTGGCCTCAATGCCAACGAATCGTATCGTCGCCTGAAGGATGTTTACAACGAGAGTGCTCTTGCTCGAAGTACTGTGTACTAGTGGTTCTCGAAGTTTGCAGTTGGTGAATTCTCCGTTGAAGATAATGAACGAGAAGGGCGCCCAATGATACTGGATTTGGATGGCCTCCGAAGTAGAGTGGAAGCGGCCACATACCAAGCCACTCGCGAACTATCAAGCACTCTTGGTGTTAGTCACTCAACAGTCGTTCGAGGATTGAAGTTGATTGGCAAGGTGCAAAAATTGGGTCGCTGGGTACCTCTCGACTTGACACAACATGACATGGATCGCAGAGCCGATGTCCCCTTACCCTCAGACGTACCCACGGATGGCTGGACAACCTTGCCACCGGGGATGAGGATACTCTACTATAATTATCACCGGCGTGCAAAGTGGGTAGACGCAACTGGAGAGATAGAGGACGTTCCGAAACCCGACCTTCACGTGAAAAAGGTGATGCTATGCATTTGGTGGAGCGTTCTTGGCGTAGAATACTGGGAGCTGCTGGACGAAGGGATAACAGTGACGGCAGAGGTTTACGTCAACCAACTGAGGAAGTTGAGGGCCCGCCTTCAAACCACACGAGGAGAGCAAGTGAAGGTGTATTTTCAAAACGACAGCGCTAGACCGCCGCGACGGCGGCTGAGTTGGCGGATTACGGATGGACCGTTCTTCCACATCCACCTTACTCACCAGATCTCGCTCCTTCTGATTACCATTTGTTTTCAAGCCTTCAACGCTATTCGGACGGCCAGCAATTTAGGAACCGAGAGGATTTCAAGGAGGCACTGCTCACATTTTTCGAATCACAACCGGCCACGTTTTGGAGAAAAAGCATCCATGACTTACCAGCACGTTGGCGAAAGAGAATTGATGTAAAGGGTGGTTACTTCAAATGATTTGATATTGTTGTTCGTATGTTGTGATAATAAATATTTCATGCCCCAAATGTCCGAGAACTTATGCACCAACCTAATACAAAGAATTTCTGCTTCGTTTTAAAGTACAGAAAGACAAAAGTCGGTCTGTCACAAGGGAAGATTGCGGTCTATGCGTCGCGATACCTACAATGCATTGAGCTCAGCGATTGATTCTGTCCATTCCAGGCCGACATCAGGCAAAATTTGCGCGTAGTACTGCTCCGCCAACGCTTCTATCCAGCGACTGCAGCTGAACAGCTCATCAGGCCCAATCGGGCGTCTTACAGTTCTGCTCATTCGTCGTGCTTGAAATCACCGTTTGGCCTCTCTGATAAGAAGCTGGAAGGAAATATTGGGTACACTGCTCTGGAATGGACAGGGAAGAACAGTACAGTTATGGCAGTACCTTTTGATCAAATCCCGAAAAATCCGCATTTCCCGGCTTTTGCGTCTTTTGGATATAACTCTCCCGAAATTCATTCATTTTAAAAACCGAGGATGTATTTGAGTTTAGGAGTTCGAGCTCTATCGCATGGTATATATTGTTCATACGGAACCATGAAAATGTTCGAAATTGAAAACTTGCGCTCCATTGCGAAGGGCGGTCGCGGACGAGTTGTGGAAAACTGTTGCATGCTCATAACTCCTTGAGTTTTAGGTTTTTTGAGAATCGGTTGGTACCGTTCGATTCGTCTCTTCGAGATCTACACAATCATGTATACAGCTTTACCAGAACACTGCAGTTGGTGGTCAAAAATGTCTGGAGCAGACTTTTTGCAAATGTTTTTTTTTTCGATAGAACTTGAGCTGCTGAACTCAGAAATTGTGTTCTCCTTTAGTTAACTATGAAGGAAGTTGGTTCGAAATGCCGAAAAAGCCGGGAAAATGCGGCTTTTTCGGAATTTTTGAATAGGCTACGGGCACAACAGTATTTGCTGAATAAATTGATGTGCTTCCCACCCCTTACGCGCATTACGCCGACTTTGCTGTCGAACTGACTGCGTTGTCGTTTTAAACTCGACTCTTTCAAGAAAAACTCCGTAGCGCCGCCGACGCCAAATGCAATGATAGTTATGAGTGGTATTGCAGTGCTAGTAACCCATGGATCGCGTCCAATGGGCTTTCTTAAGCAATTGTGCGTAGCACAGGACTGAGCGGTAGAGGAACCTCTGGGATGCGGCACACATAACTTACTGGGCTATGGGTGCACCAAGCTCTTACAATTCGGCTACTTGGCTTTTCAGTCCGAAAAGGAGCATGTTATCAAGCGCAGGGAATTGCATATCAGCTGTTTAGACAAAATAACTCATTCTCTACCCTAAAATGCATTAATAGTTAATATCGTTTTAAACATGTTTCAAAGCGAATTTATTTACATTAGTTTGTACGACCGTTTGCCATCTTGCAGTAAGTTGAGAAATTTCATGCTCGAAGAAGCCTAGGATTTTAGGAGCAAAGAACTGATGCATACCAGTTTTAGCAGCTTGATCGTAATCAAAAATTTTCCCATAGAAATGGTTTTGAAGAGAGCGAAACAAATGCTAATGTGATGGTGCGAAGTCATTGTTATAGGGTGGGTGTGGCATCAGTTACTAATTGGGCTCTGTTAACTTTTTATGTGTTTTCCAAGAGGTGTGGGGTCTGGCGTCATCATGACGGAACATCACACCTTTGCAATTGGCCAGTTCAGCGCGTTTTTCTTGATTTCTTCGTTCAATCTCGATTTCTGACGACAGTAGACATTCGAATCAATAGTTTGCCGATAGTTTGTTCTTGGAATCAGCTCAAAATAGATTGTACTCTTGCAATCCCAGCATACAGAAAGCATAATCTTGTTTTGGTGAATGTTGGCTTGGGATGTCGATTGTGGGGGCGTATTTTGCTTGGTCCATGATCGTTTTCGGATCGTAAACAGCCCATTTTTCATCACGTGTCATGCTTCTTTTTAGAAATGCGTCGTTTTTGCTACTATTCAGCAAAAAGTCGCGTTTGCCAATGCGCTTGGTGAGGCCGACTTCCTTTAATCCGTGGGAAACCCAAACATCCACTTTGTCTATGTAACCGACCTGTTGTAAGTGCAAGTAAACGGTTGAACTCGATATACCAAGCTTCTCTGCCATCTCTCGGGTTTGTCATACGCCGGTTATTTTCGATTGACGCCTTTATTTCGTCATAATCAATAGTGATTGTACGACAGTACGTGGTGCACCTTTCACAATAAAATTTCCATAGCGGATGCGAGCAAGCCAACGCTGACACTGCCGTTCAGTAAGGCAGTCCTCACCACGGACTGCCCATAGTTTTTTCCGAGCTTGCACCGCGTTTTTGCCCTTTGAGATGCACAAGAATGCAATATGCAGATAATGCTCTCTTTAGTTGTCACTTTTCAACATGATTTTTTACCAAATTGTTTTTACTAATGAGATTCAGTTTCTGATAGATAGACTAAAACTTATCCTTAAAAAATAAAAATATGCAGTTTACGCAATATATGAGAAAAACGACATTAATTATCGAACAACCCAATAGTTCACTAGAAAGCAAAAGAGGCATGTGCAATGTGTAGACGCCATGGCTAGAAGCACAGGACCACTTGCTCAAACGCTAGTCGCGGAAAACCCTCAAGTCACTTGATTACGAAACGCCTCTTACTAACCTAAGCATAAAATAAGAAGCTTCTTCCAATTTGCGCACCAAAAAATATATTCTCAAATTTAACTGTGTTGAGAACTGACCGGTGTGGTATAGAATCAATGGACGACAGAGACGTGATAGACGATATACTTTTTACTTGCCGACAACCGATAAACTACAAATCGTACCATATGTACATAGTAGCCTTATGTATACTACCAGACGTTCAGCGGCCTAGCGGCCGCCAAACGCCTGGTTGGGGGCTTCGCCCCCAAACCCCGAGTATAGAACACCCCGACCGTGTTCTTTTCTTCTTTAAGCCCTCTTACTTTCATTTCATTCTCCGAAGTACGTGTTCTACCAAATCCTGAGAACAGACTGTGAGAGTCTCAATCCAAAGTGCTTAATCTGCGGAAACATAAATGAAACCAACGGGTGTCGGTAGACCGCTCGATACCGTTAACTGTCCGACAGCAATCATGTTCCTCCGATAACTTTAACCATTCTCCTTACCCTCACTCTCAACCCCAACAATACCCCTTACAGTTGTTCCGGAGTGAAACAATAAATAAATAAATAAATAAATAAATAAATAAAGGCGTAGTGAGAGTCAAGTACGCGCACACTTGTCGAACGAAGCCTTTAAAAAGTTCTCACGAATGCTGTGCAAAGTATAATCTGTGGAACGACTTCTGGATCTGGACGCATGTTGTATGACGTCTAGGTCACGTGTTCTGAATCCGGACGCATGTTGATATCGTCTGTGATACATATGCTGAACCCGAACGCACATGTATCGACGTCAGCAGCACGTCTTCTGAAACCTGATACCCGTTGGACGATACTGATAAAAAATAATGGTCCCCCCTTACTGGTCCCCTTCACTGGACCCCCTCTTTCAGTGGTCCCATCTTCACTGGTCCCCTTTACCGTCTCTCTCCCCCCTCCCCCTTATACTGGTTCCCTCTTCATTGGGCCGCCTTCACCATTCACCACCCCCCGTTACTGGTTCCACTTTTGCCTTTTACTGATCTCCCTCTTCACTGGTCCCTCCTCCCTCCCTCCCCTGTTACCGGTTCCCCCTCACGGGACCCTCCCCTGCAGTGGTTCCGCTTAATGGTCCCCTCTCCACTGCTCCCCCTTCTGTCCACTCCCCCCCCCCATTACTGGACCCTCCCCTGCAGTGGTTCCCCTTAATGGTCCCCTCTTCACTGGTCCTCCTTCTTTCCACTCCCCCCCCTCCATTACTGGACCCTCCCTCTGCAGTGGTCCTCTTTACTGGTCCCCTCTTTATTAGTCCTCTTCTTTACCACTCCCCCCCCCCATTACTGGACCCTCCCCTGAAGTGGTCCCCCTTAGTGGTACCCTCTTAACTGGTCCTCCTTCTTTCCACTCCCCTCCCCCCCCATTACTGGACCATCCTTTGCTGGTCCCCCATTACTGACCCCCTTCACTGGTCACACATCGGTGACATGCCGTATGAACTGGGACATCCCTTGCACCTTATCGATGAGACCCCTTCTTAACCCAAGCATCCATTCCGAGACATGGATGGCACAACTCCTGAACCCGGACACCTGTCGAGCGACATGGTTGACACAACTCCTAAACCCGAACGCCTGTCGAGCGACGTCGGTAACACGTCTTTTCAACCGTTCGTCCTTTGCGCGACATCGGTGACACGTCGTCTGAATCCGGACACCACTTGCGCGACATCGGTGACACGTCTTCTTAATCTAGACACCGACTGCGCGACATGGGTGACACAACCCCTTCCCGGACGCTTGCTGAACGCCGGCGGTGAGAAATCTTCTCAACCCAGATGCCCTTTGCGCGATATCGGCGACACGTCTTCTGACGCACGCGACACGACGTGGGTCACACCTCGTCTAAACCCGGACGCCTGTCACTCGACGCCTATGAAAGGCCAGATGGACCGACGGAAGGACAGATGGACAGACGGACAGACAGACGGACGGACAGATGGAAGGACAGACACAACCGCTTACTCTTTTATATATACTAGGATATAAAGTGATCTTTTAATCACTGCATGATAATGATCATATCATGCGACTGATACCGGCTGATATGTGAAGCTTCTTCCTAACAATAAAAACATTTAGCAATTGTCCTAATAAAAAGCCAGCTTCTGTTACATAAATTCAATATTTAACTAATAGCAAGGTTTGCAGTGTCCACTACCCTTTAGAAAATGCTGTGCTTGAATTAGAGCACGTAACTAAATAGTAGTACGGTATATTTGCCTCGCTTTGCATGTGATTTGCACTTTCATCTAGCAACTCCAGAACTTTGAGTATTTCAGAGTTATGGTGACTGCTGCAAAAGTTAACGCTGCACCGCCGCAGCTGTTTTTATTTCGTAGCTATGCTCCAAGAATATCCCCCCGAGAGTACGAGAAGTACGGCTATCTGAATCCTGACAAACTACTGGCGTGGAAGGCTGCTAGGGCAACATCGTGGGTTCCATGATGTGGATATGACGATTACAAACGACATTTCGTGAAAACATTTCACGGAGAGCACCTAAATGAAATTATGTTTTCGGCATTGCAGTGCCGCTCCTGTGTTCTTCGAATCCTTCCACGGCTTAGCGGACGGTGCTATATTCTGCAACAATCCTTGTTTGGCCCTAGTGACAGACTTCTTCAGACTGCAGAAAGTGGAGAGGCACAAAAACATAGTTGGTCTAGTCTTGCTCCCTTATATCCATATTTTGGTATAGGCTTTCAATTTTTAGGCAAACGAGGATAAGATCGGGTGCATAATTTCGATTGGAAGCGGTGTAGAACCGCTAGTGCACCTGGGTAGTATCGACTTAAATTTGAGGCGGGTTTGCTTTCCTAAGAGCTTATTGCACAAATTACCGTAGAGGTGAAACAGCGGAAGTGTTGTCTTTACTTAGTGCTGAACTTTCGAATGCCATTCAACAGACTTTGTTAGTTTCAATTGCAAATGTTTCGCCAGAATCACAAATCAAATTTCGGGCCGCAACTGGAGTTAGCGATAGAATGCTTGTTATGAGCGAAATTGTAACCAGACATGAATTTCTTAATAGCATAGATGTTCTTACTTCATGTGCATGCTAGACGCATCATTTATTCGATTCAATTTTAGCAGTCCATTTGCCATAGGGAAGGACTTTATGAATCTCTTCGGAAGAGGAAAAAATCTCATCACCCTTTTCCTATACCAGGTAAATTTTCAGCTGTGAAACTACTATACTTGTACTTTTTCAAAATTCTTCGAATGAACTAATAATCGAATAACACCATTTCTCAGTTATTCGAATTTCCGAATAATCGAATAACCCCATTTTTTGGTTATTCGAATTTCCGAATAATCGAATAACCCCATTTTTCGGTTATTCGCATTTCCAAATAATCGCATATTCGAATAAATCGAATAATCGAATAAACATCATTATAACTTAATACAGCCCGGTGCAAAATTATAGGTTCACCCCCTCCCACGATTTGTCCACTAGTACCCGAAGGATCCGCTGCTAGGATCAGCGATTTCACTATCGAAAACCACTGTATAAGAATTCTAAGCAGGTTATCTTATCAGTGCAGGATACCATGTAAATTTAACGAGGGGAAACCGGTGCAAAATATAAGTTCACTTCGTAAAAAATCTGATTAATCACAACTGTACCTACAGACAAAGTAATATTAGTACTTCGTCACATCACCTTTGTTGTAAACAATAACAAAAATTCTATTTGGCACACTACTGATTAAGTTATTAATAACAGTTTGCTCAACATTGCTAGATGTATGAAGTATAGCGTTCTTCAGATTAGAAACCGAGTGTAAGTGGTTCCATTTTTGTACTCTTTGTGAACAAACGTGCCCCACAAGTTCTCTATCGGGTTGAGAAGTGAGTGGAGAACAACTAGGCCACTCAAAAAGTTGAATTCTGTTGGAGTTAAGCCAATCAGAAGTTGACTCCGGTACGTGTAAGGATGCATTATCTTGTTGGAAAATGAGGTTGTGCCTCCGAAATCTTCTGAAATATGGCAAAAGATGATCTTTGAGCAATTTGTTAGCCTTCACTGTTCATCCAAGACGAACTTCTGAGACGAACGAGACAAGTCCGCATCCAGAAAACACAACTCAATCATGAGGCTTCCACCGACAAAGTTGCGCCTACAGGATACTCGACCTCCTTTCTCAGATCTTTTCTTCTCCTTCTTCTTCTTCTTTTTTTCTTCTTCTTTTTCTAAGCGTTTAGTCCCGCGCCGTCGTGGGTCCGCTGTTCTTGTGATCTGCCGCCACCTCATCCTATCAAGGGCGTCATCTGCCGTGGCGCCGATTTCGGCGAGATCTCTCTTGATGACGTCCTTCCATCTTATCCTTGGGGCTCCTCTCGGACGCTTTCCGGGTGCCTCGAAATCTAGGGCCAACCTTGTGGGGTGATCCTCTGGTCTTCTGAGGACGTGTTCATACTACCTCAGGCGCTGCTCTCTCATCTTCAGCTGGATCGGGGCTGTCTTCATCACTGCCCTAACATCCTCCTTTCGCACCCTGTCCCGACGGGTCCATCCACATGCCCACCTCAGCATCTTCATCTTCGCCGCGTGCAGTTGCCGCTCCTGCGCCTTACCCAGGGCCCAGCACTCACTGCCGTAGAGGAGGGCAGGTCTCACAACGGTTCTATAGAGCTTGCCTTTGAGCGTCCTGGAGCATCTACGATCGCAGAGGATCCCTGTGGACTCCCTCCACTTGAGCCAGGCTGCGTTTATCCGTCCCCTGACCGCCTGGTCCACACTTCCTTCCTCGGATAGGTCACTTCCTCAGCGGAATTCTTCCACCTCCTCCATCGTTTCCCCTTGGCAGTCTAGGATCGATCCAGCGCACTGCTCAGAGCTGATGAACTTCGTCTTCTTCACGTTCAGCCGTACGCCGTTGTCTGCGAGGGCTCTCTGCTACAGCTGCACCTTCTCCTCCAGCTCCTCCTGGTTGTCGGCTACTAGAGCGATGTCGTCCGCGTAGAGGATCGTTCTGAGAGGGCCTTCCTCAAGGTGGTTCACTATAGAGTCAAGTGTAAGCAGGAAGAGGAACGGGCCCAGAGCCGACCCCACTGTGATGTCCACTTTCGTTGTCACCCCGTGTGGAGTTCATATCGCCGCTTTCGAGCCCTCGTACATGTCCCTTATGACCGTGATCGGACGTTCCGGGACACCCCTCCCTCGAAGGGCATTCCAGATTACGGCCCGAGCTAGCCTGTCGTAGGCCTTCTCCAGGTCCAGGAGTGCCAGGTAGCAGGGTTTTCGTTTCTCCCGATATTTCTCCATCACCTGACGAGCGATGAAGATGGCGTCTGTGGTGGACCTCTCGGGCATGAAGCCACAATGCACCTGGGGGTGGGTACCATCTTCCTTAGCCTCGAGTCGACCAGACGTTCATAGACCTTCATCGTATGTGAGATCAGTTTGATCCCGCGGTAATTGGAGCACTCGGACGCGTCTCCCTTCTGCTTAAAGATGAGGACTATGATGCTTTTCCTCCAGTCATCCGGCATCCCTTCTTTCGTGATTCTGTTGAGGACTTGCGTCAGCCAGTTGATTCCAAGGTCCCCGTGCACCTTCCAAGCCTCTACTGGCACACCGTCAGGCCCTGCTGCCTTTCCGAGTTTCATCTTCCCTATAGCCTTGCAAACCTCTTCTTGCATCCAGGGTGGGATGGGTCCTTCCGTTGGTTGTTGTTCCTGGGCCTCCCTACGAGGGAATTCCTCGTGCAGGAGTTCCTTGAAGTACTCCTCCCATCTCTATCTGACCTCGACCGGCTTCCGTAGTACCCTACCGTCAGCACTCTTCACAGCCTTCACTACTCGAATGTCGATGCTAGCTCTATGACGCGCCTTGGCCAGGCGGATGGCGAACTTCTCTCCCTCCGGCCCGTCTAGTTTCTCGTACAGGGCATCCATTTCCGCGTTCTTTGCCTTCGCTACAGCTGTTTTTGCCAGCCTCTTCAGCTTCCTGTAGGCTGTGAAATGGGGGTGCCCTTGTTTTCTGCCACAGCTTGTAGGCTCCTTCTTCTTCACCGTATCCTGCATCTCTTCGTTTCAGAATCATGCCAACCTATCCTCTCTGGTTCCTCCCTTTGTTTCTCCTAGAGTTTCCTTGGTACATCTCAGAATTGTTTGGGCTACTCTCCTCCAGGCCTCATTCACGGAACCGGCTGCATCTAGAAGGCCTGCTTCGAGCACTGCCCTTCGTAGTTCGTTCCGCTCTGAACCCCGCAGTCTCCACCATCGGATCTTTGGTTCGTCCTCACTTTGGGTTTGGTGGGTAGAGGTGTGCTAAGGTCGGCTATAAAGGCTTTGCGCGGTGATGCCTCGTCTTCTCCCGGTATGACCTTCACACCTCTGACCGTTTTCAGGGCAGGTCTTCAAACCAGGATGTGGTCCACATTTGCCCCATCTCGGTTAATCAGGCCGATCCCTTTACCTCCATGAACCCTTTCCACGCCAGGGGTTTCGGATTCAGTCGAAGTGTCAACAATGTCGCGCAAAGCACGGCGGCTTGAGAAGACATGACACCGACGCCGTTCATCAGGTACCTGGGTTTAGAAGACGTGTCACCAGTGTCGCGAAGGTCCCGTCCGGATTCAGCCGACGTGTCATCGATGTCGCGCCAGGGGTTTCGGATTCAGACGACGTGTTACCAGTGAAGTTGTGACCAGTAATGGGGGACCGGTGAAGGATGGGGTCCAGTAAGGAGGACCGATAAAGGGTTGACCAATCAAGGAGGGACCAGTGAAGGTGGGACCAGCAATGGGGCACGGTGAGGGGGGGGGGTCCAGTGAAGGGGAGAATCGGTAAAGGGTTGACCAATAAAGGAGGGAGCAGTGAAGGTGGGACCAGTAATGGGGACCGGTGAAAGGAGGAAGGGTCCAGTGAAGGGGGACCGGTTACGTTGTAGTATGATACACTGGATTCGTTGAATTAAAGTTGTCGACCTGTTGAAGTTGAGCTTAAAATGTTTTTCCTGATTTTTTCGTTTGAGATAACAGTTTGCAGCTAATTGTATTTCTTAACAAAATTTAACGATTTAAAAAATTTAACACTCAGAACTTTGGGTGTTCCCCTGATGCGGTGGACGTGCCTTCGGTGCCGTGATGGCTGAGCGATTACGGTAGAGACATCGGCGATTCGCTGCACCTCGCTGCAGCGACCTTGCCCCGTCGCTGCTCACATCCGCGACATGTTCCGAAAAAGACAATGCGCCACTGTAATTATTGGTTATCTATCGATATGTCTTAGTTCCTATGAAGAATATCCACGGCCCAACATGCTAAGTGATTCTCACATCAAATGCTCGTCTTCCCAAAAATCAACGATAGCTAGTCTATGCGCTTTCTTGTTGTGTTACCAATATATGTATTCACTCGATATTAATGAAAAATGGAATGTGGGACAAGACGTCTGTTCAGTTGTTCAGTGAAATCGATTTTCGGAAGCCCTTCGTCCGATGACTTTTCGGAAGTGTTTATTAGTTCGATTGATTATTCGAAATTTCAACAAACCGAGTTATTCGGCTGCGCTATTAGTCGTTTGAGCGATTAGTCGAAAATTGAAAATTGCGAATTATTCGTTCGTTCGATTATTTGAAAAATGAGTTATTCGATCGAAACACTATTCAACATTTCAAAAACTGTGTTTGTTTTGCTCGCTCGTTTGAACAAAGGTCAAAGGGCTCATCTGTAATAACAGTTTGGTTAACAGCTTGAAGAAGGGTCATATTTGTTTTAGTTAAAATGCCAGATTTAGAGATTCGCGAAAATCCGAACTCGGAGAGAAAAGCTGCTGTTTAGGTAGTTTACACATCGATGTCTCTATTTTAATCCCGATAACCACACCACATTACATGCTCGCTCGGTAGCTATTTTTTTAAATCCCTCACTTCCAACGGACGTATGAAGCTCACTTTCATTAGAAAGTAGGGGAAATAGACAAGAAGCGGGAAAACACGTGCTTCACTCAGTTGTTTTCTTATACCTGACAGCCTAATTTCTCTGCTACTTACCGTAGTGGTAGTTTCTATACTTGTGCTCGAGTAATCGAATTCGAACAATTATTCGTTCACAAGAATGAGTGTTCATTCGTCGTCACCTGACACGTGCTACAGGTTTTCAATGAAGGACCGTCGTAACAATGATCATCGTACTCTATTTGGTATTACGGTGGAAATGGAATCGCTGGTGATTGAACTCTATAGACAATACATGAGCATCCGTCATTAATCTTTTCTCCACCTAGCTCTTGTTCAGCACCTAAGGCAAACAACCATTAAAAAAATAAAGGACGGCGTTAATGAATCCCTTTTGGGATGCGCCACGCATTCTACTTCTACGGCATATCGTGGAGGCGACTTGAATGCGTACTTGGCCATACAACGACTTGCGGTGGCCATCCGATGAACAAGTCAGCGTTTTCCTTTTCATACAAGTCTGCTACCAGTTCATCTACCTCGGAGGGATTCAAGGCTTGACTGGCCTGGGCGGGAAACCCGAACCGGGAACTGTTATTCGGGTGCGCACGGCAAAAGGCACCTCCTCCGACTGCGCTACACGCGCCCAAAAAACAACCATAATCGGCCGAAATTTCAAAAACGGGATATTACATGCATGATCATCCCATATATTCCTCCAGGCGAAGTTTGGGTAAAATTCTTTCTTTCTTTTCTCTTTCCTTTTTCTTTTCCCTTCTCTACTTCTGGGATGGTGAAAGTGCAATAGTGCCGCTTCAGATTTATCCATGACAAACGCATAGTCAGGAAGTCGGAAGTCGGAAATGTTACGGCACATCATCGCGATCAACCTTTTGGCAGATATCTCTCCACCTCTATCTTCAACAAAAATCTATCTACATTCACCAATATTCGGAAGGTCGACCCACCGAACCTTTTTCAAGACCAGTATGCCGCCTGGCAGTACACGACAGGATGACGGTGAGCTGTAATCGTTGACCCGCTGGAAGTGCAGTAGCCACCTGCAAACCTTCTTTTAGTTTTCTTTTGGGGGGCGGGGGGTAAGGGGGGGGGCAGCAAGGTGC
The DNA here is from genome assembly GCA_947359475.1 of Heligmosomoides polygyrus bakeri. Taxonomy (NCBI): domain Eukaryota; kingdom Metazoa; phylum Nematoda; class Chromadorea; order Rhabditida; family Heligmosomidae; genus Heligmosomoides; species Heligmosomoides polygyrus. Next base: position 47,803,248 of record OX375866.1, on the reverse strand, counting down.
CACTGGACCTATTCAAGCAGCAGTGTCCTTCATGGAGAACGTGTGACACATGTCAGGTGGCAGTGGACGCTCATTCCTGTGGACTGGTGCCACCACGTGCTACTCTTGTTGATGCTGCTCTATTTATATAGAAATTTCGGAAGGTTCATACACCACCTAGTTAAGGATCCTGCCAAAAATCAAAATGCAGCAAAATACGAAGTGTCGTACATAGGGAGGCAAACTGATGAAATGCACTTACTGCACTCGAATTTGGGAGCCTATTATGCCTTCGTAAATTTGGGAGGGTGAAATGTACCAAACAAGGAATGAAAACAAAAATTTAAAAATTGGGTAAGACACGAGAACCGAGCATCTGGCTTCTCACCTATGAAGAAACATTCTGCTGCAGCACCTCTGCTTTGATCAATTGCCGAGAAGAACGCTTTTGAGCGTTCCAGAGCGACCTTTTTATAAATAACTCTTTTAAAAATCGAGGACTTGTGAAAAGAAACATATATTTGAGCTCATCAGTTCGAGCTCTATCTTTTGGAATATAAACCTCAATAGAGTTGAGCAATGCGTATAGGCCCGACAGAATCAATCGAGTGGGCGCGACAACCTGTAAGGACCTCTACAGAGTCTCGCGGCAGCACCCCGAGAACTCGTCCATATCGCTCCCGCCGCAGTGGGACCCACGCTGCTACTGTGATGCAAGCCGCGGCGTGGACGAGTTGTCGCGGATCCGCCGCACACAAAGGCCACCGAGGGCTGCCGCAGTTCACGGCGGCTCTCACCCGCAGTACCAGGAGCTGCAGGTGAGACCAGTCACCGCTCGTGGCGACAAAGGCGTATGGAATCCTGCACTCAAAACCTAACGCAAGAAAAACTAGACACGATATTAGGTAACCTTAGGTAACCAATTGCACTGCAAATCTTTGTGGCCATCCAACCACAAGTTAGCCGTGTGAGGTTTAGGGAAAACCCTTGCACAGAAATGCAACAACAAAGCGACCGTTCTTCTTCGAATGAGCTATAACTGCATCGGACAGACCACCCGCACTTTACAAGAGAGAATGCTATCATTCACAAGGGCTACCACATTATCTTCGAGCTGCTTGTTAACCGAAGAGCTTTTAATGAAGGTAGAACGACAAAAGTGAGAGCAAGCGCAAAATGGTAAGAACTGTTGAGTTATAAGGAGTGTTCTATTAGATTTCGGGGCTTAGATTCAAGAACATCTAACTTGGCTTAGAAAACGCTTCTTCACGAAACAAAAAGCAGCTTACTACATCTCTGACATTATTAGAGGTCGCAACTGCCGGCAAAAGTACGCAGTATTGCGTACAGTAACCCTGGTGCCGTTGTCATGACGGGTCCGCGGCTAACGCAAGAGTCTGCTGCCGGCCTAAAGCGAGCGACGACAGCTAGTAGAGTGAGCGTTTGGGAAGTTTTGTCACAAATTCCTAGCCGCCTTACTCAGAAATTGCTCTAAAACTGTCTAGCTTACCTTTGAAGTGCGTCGTGAACAATGCGTATAGGATCGAACCTATCAATCGAGTGGACGTGACCGCTCGCATATTGCACGCGCGGGCGTGTTCGAAGCGCGATAAATCGGTCAAGTGCCAATCTTTCCGGCTGCAGCTCGATGGTTTTGTAGACAGCGCAAGGTTCTTGAAGCTCACTAAAGCACAACGGTGTAGCTCATGAAGGGACTAGGTAACAGCGCTGCGAAAACGCAGGTTAGTTTTGTTTTGGACACGATTTTCTCCGATTTCTGTTTTTTTTCGACCACTGTTAGAAGACGCTTTGAGTTAACGGCCTACGAATGCGTAGGCAAGCAAGCCAGTTAAGGTACTTTACCATGAAGTGCTCACAGCTACCCAGCTGCCTAACCTGCCTTAGTCCCAGCTACCATTTTAGAGCGGCGGACGGCAGCGGTGAAGTTTATTCCGCCCTTAGCCCTAGTTTATACTTACGCCGCTGCGTGGCGAGGAAGGATGGCCGGGATAGATATCGACTGGGCGGCGCGAAAAATCGATATCTATGGCGATCGTTGTGCCGCGCCGCGTGGCGGCGCAAGTATAAACCAGGGGTTACTCGCCCACATTTAGGTTTTCGACACTCGCAATAACACTATTCTATTTCGTACGAAAAGCTCTATCGAATGGTATCAATCTCGACCACTTCTAAAAATATCGATTTTTTAACGATTTTGTATCGAAGAAGAGGGCGCTCTAGGCCGTGGCAGATGGACGATGACGTTCTCGAATTCGATATTTTTTAAATTGGTCAAATTTCCTCGTCCACGATCGTCTAGGTGTTATTTGGTGCACTGATTTCGAATCCGACGTCCATTTTTGAGAAAAAAAAATCAGCGCACCAATTAACACCTAGATGATTGTGGACGAGGAAATTTGACCAATTTCAAAAATATCGATTTTCGGTGACGTCACTTTCGCGCCGCCTCGGCTTAGTGCGCCCTCGTCTTCGATGCAAAACTGTCAAAAAATCGATATTTCGATAATCGATAATCGATATTGGCCGAGATTGATACCGTTCGATAGAGCTTTCCGAGCTGAACAGAATGGTTTTATTGCGAGTGTTGAAAATTGAAATATGGGCGAGTAAGGGTGGAAGAAACTTCACCGCTGCCCTTTGCCGCTCTAAAATGGCAGGTGGGGCCAAACAGTTTAGGCAGCTGGGAAGTTGTGAGCACTTCATCGTAAAGCATCTTAACTGATCTGCTTCCCTAGGCATTCGTAGGCCGTTAGCTGGCCGCGCCTTCCCGTAGTGGCCGACCGAAATCAATCGTAAAAAAATTGGGTCGCACAAGCCTTACCTGCGTTTTCGCACCGCTGCAACTTAGTACAGCGGTGAGCTACATCGTTGAGTTTCGCGAACCTTGTGCTGCCTACAAAACGCTCGAGCTGCAGCCGGAAAGATTCGCACTTGACAGAGTTACCGCGCTCCGAACACACCCGTGTGCAATATGCGAGCGGTCGTGTTCACTCGGTTGGTAGGTTCCATTCCATATTCATTATTCACTACGCACTCCAAAGGCAACTAGACAGTCTGAGTAGGACGGCTGGGAATTTTCGGTAAAATTCCCCAAACGTTCATTCTACAAGCTGTCGCGCCCACTAGACTCATATGCTCGATTCTATATGCATTGTTCACGGCACACTCCAAAAGCAAGCTGGGCAGTCTCAGAACAATCCCTGAGTAGGGCGACTGAGAATTTCCGATAAAACTCCCCAAACGCTCGCTCTACAGTTGTCGCGCCCACTCGATTGATTCTGTAGGGCCTATATGCATTGTTTAACTCTTTACTTACTTTGATACTTTGATGGTCCTTTTGTCGGCTGGAGGTCTTCTCAGCGGGGACCACAACTCTTCCAGACCGCTCGATCTCTGGCTGCTTGCATCCCGTGAGGCAGACTCCGATCTCTGAAAGATCTTGAGAATGAGTCTGCCCATCGCGTTGGCGGTCGTCCCAGTGGTCTCTTATGGTCTCTCGGGAGCCATTCTGTGATACGGAGACTCCGCCTATCGTCCCTTCGTCGAAGCAGGTGTCCGGCCCAGCGATATTTGTACGTCTTCATGTACTGCAGCGGGTCTGCTAATTGCGACTTCTCCCGTAGCTCCGAGCTTCGTTGCCTTCTTGCCATTGCTGACGAAGGCTTGTCCTCAGAAGACATCTCTCCAGTGCACGATGCGCAGTTTGCATTGCTCTGGCGATTGTCTTGTTGTCGGGCCAGGTTTCTGTCGCGTAACACATCGCAGGCAGTACAGAGGCGTTGAATATCGAGGCCCTGAGGCCGGGACCCTTGACCTGATCGGTGACTTCGTGAATCGAACTGAAGGCTGCCCATGCTGCGCGTCTCCTGCGGGCGATTTCAGGAGCGAGGTCGTTATCCATGTTCAGCTCTCTTCCCAGATAGACGTAGGAGTCGATCTGTTGTAGAGCGACTCCATTTAACCTTACGAGTCCCGTGTCACACCACTGGTTGACCATAAACTGCGTTTTGGACATATTCATGTCCAATCCAATCTTCATACCTGCCACATTGAGCTCGTTCAGCATTTCCTCGACTTCCGCCGTGCTGGTAGGGATGAGAACAATATCTTCGGCGAAGCGAAGTTTGTTGATCCGTTTACCGTCGACAAGGTAGCCTTTATCATCCCAGTTCAAGTCCTTCATGGCATCCTGGGGCCGGATTCATCAAAGTTACTGCAGTAACTTTAACGGAGAACCGTAAGCGAAAGCTCAGATAACGTGGCTTATCGCTCACCATATCGCTTGATAAGTCGCGTATTCTGAGCTATTTGCTTACCATTCTCCGTCAAAGTTACTGCAGTAACTTTGACGAATCCGGCCCCTGGAGTGCCGCTGTGAATAGCTTAGTAGAAATCGTATCTCCCTGCCGTACTCCTTTCCCGATAGGAATCTTAAGTTTTCGATCGAACAACTGGATGGTGGTCGATGTGTTCGAGAAGCATTCGTCGAGAAGTCGGATGTAGGGCGATGGTATACCAGCATGCACAAGCGCGTTCAGAATGGCGTTGACTTCCACAGAGTCGAACGCTTTCCGGTAATCCACGAAGACAAGGACAAGTGGGAGGTGGTATTCGCGGCTCCTCTCGATGAGCTGTGAGACAGTCTGAATATGGTCCATGCAGGAGAAATCCTTGCGAAACCCTGCTTGCTCCACTGGCTGATACTCATCCAAGCAACGCTCCATACGATTGAGCAGTATCTTGGTGAAGATCTTGTACACAACCGAGAGAAGGCTGATGGGTCGATAGTTGTTGATATCCTCCTGCTAACCTTTTTGAAGATTAGAACTGTTTTCGACTCCTTCCATGAGTCCGGAATCCTACCAAGTCGAAGGTAGTGGTTGAAGTGATTGGCAAGAAGTGAGCAGAGGGCACTGCCACCCGCACGAAGGAGATCAGCAGAAATGCCGTCCGGTCCGGGAGCAGTGTCCGGCTTCATCCTCCTGATGGCATGAGCAACTTCTGGTTCCAGGATGGGAGGTACTTCCTCAGCTGGTGGCATCAAGCATTTCGGGACAGTGCTGGAAGAACGAAACAGATCTGTGTAGAATTCTTGAACGATGGCCTCCATCGCTCTTCGAGACGATTCCGTTGTTCCATCCTTATCCACAAGGGCTGACATTATTGCCTTCTGATCGCAGAGATCTCGTTTGCAGCGCTTTATGCTTGAACCTTCCCCAGCGGCTTCTAACAGCTTTAATCTTCTGTAGGCTTGAATGGACTCCTTCACTGCAATTCGACAGGCCTTCGAGATGGTGGCTTTTTCCAGATGGGAAGCATTAGGATCCAGATTAACAGCTCTTCTTTGCTCCAAGAGTTTAATCGCATGTGCGTTGAGTCTTGAAGTAGACGGTGATGTGGCTCCGCAAGAGCTGCTAGCACATTTCAACAGTCCTTTGGAGAGAAGGTCCTAGTCTTCCGATGGATCTTCAAGAAGATTCCAATCATACGACTTTATTGCATATTCCAACTCCTCAGACTTGAATTGGGGATCCTCACCGGTGCCGGTTTATGAGTGTCACGCTTGAACATCCTCTTTTTGAGAGTCAGCTTCGCACGGACAAGACGGTGATCCGAGCCGGTGTCAAATGAAGGCAGCGCGGAGACGTCGAACAGACTCCAGCGTCTGTTTGTAAGAACATGGTCGATCTCCGAACGTGTTTCTCCATTTGGGCTTTCCCAGGTCCATCGTCGGTTTGAAGGCTTCTTAAACATAGAATTTCCACGGTAGAGACAGCACGCGGATAGGAAGTCTATCAGGCGCTCTCCGTTTTCGTTCCTTGAGGAAGTTCCATGTGGTTCTAGCCTCCATTCGTCGTGATCATTCGTACCAACGATAGCGTTAAAGTCACCAACGACAACTTTGTAGTAGCTCTTCTCGTCGTTAACAGTCCTTTCGAATAGCTTGCAGAATTCCTCCTTTTATTCGTCTGTGGCCGCAGATGTTGGAGCATATCCATTTATGATGGAGATGGTTCCTTGATCTTTGGTTTCCAGACGAAGAACAGCTACTCGCGGACTGATGATCTTGTAAGAGTCTACTAGGTGGTGCACTGTCGAATTGACGAGAATTCCAACTTCGCCAATATTCTTTCTGTCCACCTTTGCTCCGATAATGAGAAGCTCGTTGTGGTTGGTCCTTCTTATGGTTTCCGTTCTGCCTTTCGTTTCCTGCAGGGCGATAACGTCGTATTTGATGTAGCGGCTTCTGTAAAGCAGTGTATGAAGATCCTGCTCAGATGCGATCGAACGACAGTTATAAGTGCAGACGAATAGGCAGTTTCCGTGTCGTGGTGGGAGGGAGTTTCCGGTAGTCCGATTCCAATGATGTCCTGATAGTTTAACTCCGAGATTAGATGGCCCCTCGCCGGAGGTGGATGCAACCGACGTCGTAGAGGATGCAACCGACGTCGTAGAGGATGCAACCGACGTCGTAGAGGACTGGGGCGCGGGTTTAGATGTTTGAGCCATGACGGTGGTCTGGTTACTCACATGTTCCTGGCCAGGGATACATGAGAGCCGCCCATACACGACAAAGCGTCGCGTACTGCGTGACCGTTTGTGCCGTTAGCCATCACAAAGTGGTGTTCACCCCTTCACCGCGATGATGTGGCACATGAAGGGGCGTTCAACTCTACTGAGATTTATATCTCAAAAGATTGAGCTCGAGCTGATCAGCTCAAATATATGTTTCTTTTCACAAGTACTTGATTTAAAAAGTTATTCAAAAAAGTCACTTTGGAACGCTTAAAAGCGTTTTGGCAATTGACCAAAGCATTTCCGCGGTACTGCATTTGGATGGTGAAGATTCTCGCAGTGGTATTCATTCTCGCCGTTCATGCATGCGCCGAGACCTTCCCCTGCAAGATTCACCACGGTAGAGTTACAGAAGAATTGCAACATCACACGGACAATGTTCAAATTCGCTATGTTCATTTCTCGAAAAACCTCGGCATGTTTCGTAATCATCCCTCATTACTACATTACTACATATATATATATATATATATATATATATATATATATATATATATATATATATATATATATATATATATATAATCGAGAGAGGCATGAGTCACTGCCCGACTACATGCACTCGTATGCGACAATGCACTCTTATGTCGACATTCACTCTTAGGCTTATGTTATACTTCGGCGACGCTGTGCTGTAGGTGCTGCTACGCACTGCGTAGCAGCCCGCAGCGACGTCGCCGAGAGCTTCGCAGGGGGCGTTATACTTCCGCCGCCGACGTCGCCGACGTCATCCAAGGCTGGCAGAAAATGCGCTCCGATGGAGTGTTATGATTGTGGGTTGGTTCTTCGTTCCCGGAACTGCCATCATCACCACCGTACTTCGAATTACGAAATCGAGAAGTGCAAAAGACGCCGTCTTGCGAACACAAAAAGTGCAATTCACTAGAACACTGAGTGTTTGGGAGGGAGTGGGACCCTAAACCTTAGCTCCCCTTCACTTTGTCACTTTTCTTCCTTTTTGTGTCCTTCTCAGCCGTTCTGTTCGCATTTTCTAGGCCTATTTGCTTCCTTGTAGGACAAGTAATATTAAATAGAACTGTGTAGAAAATAAGTAGTGTTTCCTCGCTTTCTCAAATGGTAATGCAAACCTCTGCGAAGAGCTATTTTGAGATAGAATACCTGCTAATTAAGATTTAAATTTTCCTTTGAACTTCGAGAATTCCGCGTAAATTTAATTTAAATACGATTTAACGAAAAAGGTCTTTGCTAGACCGAAAATGCTGGTAAAATCGTTAAATTGGTAAATGAATAGTCGCTAAATGCCCAACACTATCCCGTACTTCTATTATTATCGGGATAGACTGCGCCATGCCCTCGTCTGTTATTTTGCGTTTTACAATCTATAGATAGTGTTTCGCTTGAATACTTGTTATAATCTCTTTACAAAGAAAAGTATCGATTGATTTGTGCTTCTTTTAAAGTTTAAAACCTAAAAACACACTATGTCTTGCGAAAAATACAGGGCGCCCTAAAAAATGCAGGTACTGTTTGAGTAGTTCTAACATTGCTGCTAATGAAACCTTTGAAGACGTTTGAGACTCATATGAAAGCACAGGTAACGAGATTTATGTAACGTGTAAATAGCCCCGTCTGAAACCTTGCATTTAAGACTTGTTTGATTGTGCATGGCCTGAATGCTTACAATCTTGTTACTACTTGGCCACATTAATCTATGATGTGCTTTTTTGATATTTAGAACTTGACAGTGACGTGAAAGACACGTGGCATGCGAGTGATGACATAGAAAACGCGCCCCGATGCTAAAAATGCGCTCCGATGCTCTCCTGTCAACGACGTCCCCGACGCCGCCACAGAATCTGTTGATGACGTCGCCGACGTCGACCACGCGTCTGTGGCGGCGTCGGCGACGTCGGTGACGGGCTGTCGGTGACGGGTCACAGCTTCGGCGACGCGTCGCCGAAGTATAACATAGGCCTTACGTGAAGCTCGCCGCTTCCGCTGCGCTGAAGCGCGCCGGACGCAGCCGGCGCAGAGGGCTTCAGCGACGGCGGGTGTTTACTGCTGACGGCGCATCAACTGTCGACGGTGCATGTTGATCCCATCTAAAGTGTTTATGGAACGACTGCCAAAGGAATGCAAAGCAGAGAACACCCATATCAATGAGGTTTTGCGTTGGGCGAAAGAAGCGCTCCACAGCCGAACGGGTTTCGGTCAGGCAATCAATATATATCGGTACTGCTGATCTTTTGAGCGGTGCTATGGTTTCCTTTCAAGCCTGATCGATCGGGGTGGGAGTTGTGGGATTGTGTTGGCCGAATTAAGCGCCTTACTGCTGAGAAAGTAAGTGCTCCGGTCAGGCAGTCAATATCACTGATCTTTTGAGCGTTCTATCGGTTTTCTCTCACACTTAACCGACCGTGGTTGATGTTGTGTAATTATGATGGCCGACGGATCCCCCAGTTTTCAGCAGTGGGCTAAGACAAGCCAGCGAAGAAAGACTGAGGGACCTGCGCTGGCTTTGGCTGCGTATTCAACCACGTCATCGGTCTCAATTTTTTCAGCTGTGGCTCTGCCAGTTTTCTTACTACCGCATATACAAGAGGACAGTGTCTTTGTCCTAAATCACCTTTTCCGAATATCATAACATTTGATGGCATAAAGCAGGGCGGCAGGAAGGAAATGTCAGACATTCAGTTAGCCTTGACGAGCTGCGATATGTTGTGAATACAACCCCAGACGAAACAGGAGTTCTGACGGATATTCTTCTGAGTGCTATACAGCATTGTGAGTGATACTCAGCAGGGCGTCAATCAATCTGTAGTAGGCGCACGTCTCATCGTGTTCGACTTCGACGCTAGGGATGTTCCTTACCCAGCGTTGGCTGCCGGCGAAGCCGGCGACCGGCTCAGGGTTAGCAAGCGTCCGTAGCTAGGTTTGGGATACGTTCCTTGCGTGACCCGCCATACCCGAAGTTGACAAGCCTGGCGTGGCCCGCATGTCTAGCACACCAGCGTCGGAATTATTAACGTTAATAATTCCGTCCGAACGAAGTTGTGGGTGGATCAACTTATTAAGCGGCCTAACGTTTCAACCTGTTCATCGTCTTCAAAGGCCCGCTGACCCACCTTTTACGCGGAGCGACGTCGCTACCGCGGTTGTTAGTTGCCGAATAAAAAATAAACGGCGGATCTGCAGGCCTCTGAAGACGGCGAATGGATTGAAACGTTAGGCCGCTTAATAAATTGATCCACCTACAACCTCGTACGGCACAAAAAAAATGTTCAAATTATTCTTCGCCTCGATGAAGAAGTTCGAATGTTGATTGTTTCGTCGCGATGGTCGATCTCAAGCAATGTTCGAACAATGCTTCCTTTCGATCTTCGATTTCAAACAATGTTCGAACCGAACAGTGCTTCTAAACGTGTTCGAACTGAAACAACGTTCGAGCGACAGCGGATTACGATTCTCGATTAATCAAACAAGAAATTGTATTAGACGCGTTATTTTGGCTTACGTTTCGCCTTTTTCATAGACCGAAAAAGTCAAAAACATTTATAATACGACCTGCGAAAACATCATTTCTTCATAGAATATAGGACAGGTAAGCTGAAGGAAGAGGCGAAACCATAGTTACAAATGAGTAACTAAGCAACAGGTGGTTTCCTAGGAGGAACAATCACCGGCAGATGGAGGTCGACGTTTATCAATGAGCTTTTAAGATAGGGGACAGAAGCCTATGTCTTTAAAGCGAGTAACACAGAAGGGTTCACCCTTAATTGGTATAAAGGTGTTTGCCAAGTCGTTAAAATAAACGAGTGGGAGCGGCTTCAAGATTCACTTGGAACAGCGGCGGCGGCTCGGGCCCCTCACGAGCGCTAGAGTTAGCCAGTTGCTATTCAATGAGCACCGAACTGCTTGGAATGACGCCAAGCGGCTCGGTGCTCAATGAATAGCAAGAGCAGCAGCTTCGGATCGTCTGCGATCAAGCGTTTTCTACTGTTCAGTTAATCTCTGGGAGGAACCGGCAACTCAAAATTTTCAGGTGTTTTCTGCCGATTTTACAGCCGTATGCTGTGACCATGTACTATGTTCTCGCTTAATTTATCTTTTTGATTTGAACAGCGCTCGCCTTCTTTGAGCATTTCCTCGCCCCTTATGCATATAGTTTTTCTCTTATTTTCGACTTCTGGACCTGTTTTTCGATTCACGGCACGACTACAGCTTTCATGCCTGAAAAATGTTTGTTGTTCACGCAGTTCCTCCGTGATAGGCCAAATCCAGCCGGTTCTTCGGGCGCATGAAATTGCTAATCAAATGCTTGACACCTACGTTGTAGTGCACTACCCTTCTATTGATCTACAGAAAAACTACAACAAGCTGAAGGTAAGAGTCAGGTATGCGGGTGGCTGAAAAAGGCATGACAGTTGTAGTAGGGTTCAAAGTTCTGTCGAATGTGCAACGATTCTGAGCCGTCCTGGCGGAGCAGCGGGCTCCCTATACCTGGTCCAAAGCGTGCTACTACGTAGAATCCTCGCCTTTTGGAAAATAGGAGCAAGGTTGTTTTTCCCGAAGTCATCGCTCCATGTAGGGAAAATAGATGTACGAGTTGTGAGGAGGCCAATCTTTTTATATACGGTCCACGCTATGAGCTTTTGTCCACATAGCTTCGATTAGCAACTATAGCAAAAACCGATTTGTAACAGGGTTCCTGGTGGAAATGCCAAAACGCTGCAAACAAAGCACTAGAAAAGGCACTGCAAACAGTGCCTTTTCTGCACCAGATCGCCTTTGTGCTACTTCTTCGTCCGTACTAGCCGTCCTTTTACCACCTAGGAGCTTTGCTATAACCTGAGGAAAGGCAGTAACCTATGGAGCAAGGTCTATAACAAGCTAGCTCTGCCTATCCAGTTGTTTCTCTCTTCTCGGCGCAGGAATTCTCAGGAAAGCAAAGGATGCTTCATTGCCATAACACCGTTGTCATCGTCCTTTGGTCTTGTGAAGGAAATGGATGGAGCAGCCTTCGCGGCACTCGAACAACTGTATCTGAGCCTGGACACCGACTTTCACAGCCTCGGCTCGGTCTTCAGCTCGCCCTCGCCTCGCTCGTCGCGCTCAGCTTCAGTAGCGCTTATCACTTACTGGACTCGCCATTCTCCACCCCATTAGCCCTGGTTTAACATAAGAGTAGCGGGAGTATGACGGCCACGGGACAGAAGATCCATTGATCGAAATCGATCTTCAACAGTTGATAATTACTTATCCCCTTTCGCAATTAGCCAATTGGTAGGAGAGGAATGACAATCTAAAGCCTTTGTATATGCCGCTCTGTCGAACGCAATTTACAGTGGGTATTTATTTATTTATTTATTTATTTATACTCTTACATCGCAACGACATAAAGATACGCGAGTCTTTCTTGCGAAGAGGTCAGCAGATTTCTTGGTTGCATCATTCACCATCCATTCCCAGTCGATCACATCTTTTGCCTTTCGTCCTCGATATCGTGCTATATCGTCGAGCCATCGTGTCCTCGGTCTCCCGTACTTCTTTTTCCAGACGGCAGCCACTTTGTCGCTTTTCGAGCCCAGGAGGTGTACGTGTTCAGTGACAATTTATGGGCGTATATCCATTTACGCCTCAGTGCGGATATTATCCAGTCCTTCAAGCCAATCTTCTTCGTATCACTTTCGCTTTTATTTTGTCAGCCAGGTGAATACCGAATATAGCGCGCTCTAGACGTCGCTGAGCTGACTGCAAACTGATGGCCATTTCTTTAGTCCACGCCCATGACTAGCATCCGTATATTACCGCTGTAAGGATGCAAGTGTTGATGAGCTTTCTTTTAAGAGAAATCACCACAGTGTTTGAGCAGAGGAACTTTCTATGTTTGTAGAATATTGCACGGCCAGCATGTATGCGTCTCCGAACTTCTTTCAGTTGATTTCTTGGTGTTGTAATCAGTTGGCCGAGATACACATACTCATTGACGCGCTGTATTGTGTCGCCATTCAATTTCACTCGTTCTCCACTGTTGATCGCAGAGTGGCTGCAGCTCCAAATTTGCATCCATTTGGTCTTTTTTAAATTTATACTCAGTTCCACTTTTTGTGATTCCATCATCAAGTCGGCACCCATCGTTTGTAGTTCACTGGAGCGCGCTGGCAGGACTATATCGTTGGCATAAGCCATGTAGGATAGAAGCTTGCCATTTACTTGAATACCTCTGTTGGAAAAGTTGACATTATTCAGTGCGTATTGGAGAGTAAGTACGAAGAGGAGTGCGGAAGGCGTGTCACCTTGACGAACTCCGCGTTGTATATCCAATTTCGCCAGACGGTCTCCAACTTTTATCATCGCACTTCCATTGGCATAAAGCAGTTGAATTACCTTGATGATATTATTATCAATACCGAAGGAATGAAGAGCACACCATATTGCCGGGAACTCTACGCTGTCGAAAGCTTTTTTGAAGTCGATGAACATAACACAAGCTGAGACGTTGAATTCACGTGTTTTTTTCAATGATTTCGTTCAGTGTTTGAATGTGATCAACTATGGAAAACTTTTTTCGAAAACCTGCCTGCTCTGGTGGAAGTATAGCACGAGCTTCAACGAGTTTTTCCAAGCGGTTACTAGGCACTTTCGTGAGGATCTTATATATAGTTGACAGAAGGGAAATAGGTCGGTAGTTGGCAACATCCGTCGGATCTCCATTTTTGTACAACAGGATCGTGTCAGCAAATGTAAGTTCTTCTGGAATGATTTTTGTTGCTATCATAGTGTTGAGCAACTGACAGACCGGTGAAGAAATAGTTCTTGCAAGTGGTCGGAGGGCGAAGCATTGAATCTTATCAGAACCAGGAGCAGATCTTGATTTTCTCGTTTTCATTGCTTCCTCAACTTCGGCGACGGTCAGTCGTAAGTCGACTGGGTCTGCAGGCGGGAGCTGAGGTCTATATGAGGAGCGATAGAGGTCATTATAGAATGATTCCACAGCCGCGACTGTCTCTTATATTGGGTCTGCAGGATTCAAGGAGGAAGTGGACAGGGATCGACGAAGGCTTGGGGAAGTGGACTGGGTAAAGGGGAGAGGCCTGTGTCGGAGAATGGGCAAAGTTTTGCGGGAGTATTTGAGGTGTTGACGTCCGATTCTGAGTTTGTTCGTCTGTAAAGCTTTGGTGAGAATCGCAAGATGACGTTGCCGAAGATCTTCTGTGAGTGATTTTCGAACAAGCTTACACGTTTCAGCGTATTCGATATTCTGCAGATCAGTATTTCTTTCGAACATCAGGTTACGACGGAACTGTAAAAGTTGTCGCGTGTGCTCCGAAATTCGGGGAGGAAGTGGTTCAAAGTGGGTCGCTTGATCAGTGGCAGTATTTATAATGTGCTTCAATTTTGCGTAATCTTCAACTGCATCTCCGGACGGGGGCATTGTTTCAAGGAGGTTCTGTGCACAATTTCTAAGCAGCTCATTGTCAACGATTCGGGTGCCTCTGTACGGTCTTGTGATTCTCCTTGTTTGTCTGAGACGTAGTGTACAACGCACCAATCGGTGGTCGCTTCCAGCATTTATGGAGCTCAGGACAGCGACATCTTTCACACCCTGCATGCTACTAACCAGAACATGGTCTATTTCTTTTTCAAGTCCGAGCGCGCTGCTCCTCCATGTCCATCTGAGCTTAGCTTTCTTTTTGAAAAAAGAGTTCGCCAGAAATAACCGCTGTTCTTCGCAGAATTCGGCTAGCATGCGTCCCCGAGCGTTTCTCTTATCCGAAGCATACATGCCTATACAGCGCTCTTGCCCTTCGCGAGCTCCCGGTGTGGCATTGAAATCACCGAGTACGATTATTTGGGCATTCGCACGCCTATCAATAACGTTTGTCAAAATATCCAGAAACTCTTCGTAATCTTCGTCATCATAACCAGAGTGAGGGGCGTGCACTTGGATGATTCGTAAAATATTTCTACTTGAGGGTTTCAGTATCAGCTCAATAATGCGATCCGAGTGAAAAATACATTTGCAGAGACTGTTCAAAGACGATCTCAAGTAGAAGCCAACTCCACGTTTTCCTCTTTCCGAATTTCCACTGTTATATATTGAAAAGCCGCTTTGCAGATCTATTCGGCTAGAGCCCGATATCCTCGTCTCAGATAGTCCCACTACATCAAACTTCAGCGCTTCCATTGCAGATTCAAAATCAGTTAATCGCACCTCACTTGAGATCGACCTTACATTGAGAGTGCAGATGCGGAGAAAATCTGCTGATGTTCTTGCCATACAGCCCACGCTCGGCAATTGCGTATTGGACTGGGTCTTCTTATCTTCAAACGGCCAGCAAGACTCGGGTGAGGTCGACGGAGTGTGGTGAGAGTCGACCGCTCTCTGTGACTGCTCGAGGAAGACTGAAAATAATAGGAAAAAATATAATAGGAACTACAAACGATGGGTGCCGACTTGATGATGGAATCACAAAAAGTGGGACTGAGTATAAATTTAAAGAAGTCCAAATGGATGCAAATTTGGAGCTGCAGCCACTCTGCGATCAACAGTGAAGAACGAGTGGAATTGAATGGCGACACAATACAGCGCGTCAATGAGTATGTGTATCTCGGCCAACTGATTACAACACCAAGAAA
>OX375866.1:47621108-47787871 GCA_947359475.1 Heligmosomoides polygyrus bakeri | reverse complement strand
AATAGGTGGAAGCCTGAAAACCAGTGCCACGATTAAGAAGGGTCTTAATTGCGGTGACCTGACCCAATACCGTCGCCGAGTCTCGCTTAATTATGTCTCAGGCACAAATAGTGCTGTCCAGTTGAATCTTAAAATGTCTAAACCTCATTAAATTTTATTTTCCTGCCGTTCATAACCTTTTGCTGGCTGCGACGATTCATTTAGTATCATATTTGGCAAGAAGATAATCAGTTTGAGCTGCGACAGATTTCTTTTATTTCAACGGAAGAATTCTCAATCTAAAACCTGTGATTTTTGCTCGCCGTCCAGTCATGTTTAAGGCGGGAAAAGGCATAGAAACTTTACGTTTCGAGATCACTTTTGGTATTGGCGTGCTGGTTGCAACTCGTCAAACTGCAAGTGAGCATTTGGTAAACAGCACTCTCTGTCGCCGAATTTAACTGCGAATATCTATGTACTAAGCGGATCAGTTAGTCCAAAAATATGCTGACTAACCAGGCACAATGTAGAGACTCCAAGTGTCAAATATCAAGAAGCCAGGTGATCAGGTGGGAGAATTTCAACTGGTTAAACTGACAACCTCCTTCAAAAGTGCGACTGCACTTCAGCAGCGATTCATGCTCAGTTTTCGCATAATGAAAGCTGGAAAGCCCTATATTGTATTTGTATGATTTTTCGCTCAAATTTTTCAATTTCTCAGGACGCCAGTATTTCGCCGCATCAGATCGAGCGCTGATGTGGAGGCCTTCTTCGATCATAATTGCGCTAACCTGACATGCCCTACAGAGACACTGCACTCGGCTGAATGGCCAACGAACTCCTCATTCTCTTTCTTGTAATTACAAGCCTCTTAGACTTTATGCGGCCCACCATTAATTATTCGTTCCATACTGCCAAATCTCGATGAGTCTTTGGGTTCTCCGGTCTGCATAGATCATAGCTTGAATATGTTGGCCAGTGTGTAGGTTCACACAGAAGAAATTTCAGCAGCTGTTGTTGAGCCCAATCAATCAATCATTATTATTTCTCTAATTAAAATATTATTTGTGGTGAAACAGCTTTACTATGAGTGGTAAAGGTAACTATCATAGAAGCTAACCTTAATGTACCACTTTCACATCGAATTTGAAGTGGACATTTTTCAAATAATTGGGTCAGGTCACCGCAATTAAGGCCCTTCTTAATCGTGGCACTGGTTTTCAGGCTTCCACCTATTTCTGAATGGCGATCGCATGCCCATTGGTAGATAGGATGATGCTAAGAGCCTCTGTAAATTCTGTTGAGAAAGTCTTTACTTTGGATGAAGTTATCATGATGCGGCACAAAAAACTCGTTTTTGCGTCGCAAACGTCAATTGGTTGAATGCTTAGCTGCGGTACTGTAAGGAAAAAGGGGATACCTCTTTGTGCCAGAGTAAACGGCTATTTGGATGGTCATAGAAATGTCTCAACTCTGATGGTGAGGTATGCCTGAACGGGAAAAGCGGGTGATATATGAAGAACACGCATCTTTAGTATAAAAGTACAAGTGCTTCGTGCGACTTTGTTGCGTCACTGACCTATATAAAGTAGTTTTTGTAAAAGATAAAATTCGCTAGCGTCTAGGACTTGGTGCGTACTTTATCGGCATCAAGCCCTTCACCATTTCGGTACCTTCATCATAGACGGTCTTTCCTGACCGGCCAGTACTGTCATTGGTTTGTGCTGCGGAGTACTTCTGTCCCTCAGGTTGTTCCTCCGCAATCGTTCTCATGCTCAACAGCTGGCGTTTCAAGTTGTCATTGACATGTCTTCCGAAGCCAGGTTCGCCTATCTCGTTTCTTCTTACTGGATCTAATTGCTAGTCCGCCTTTACGGGTCTTCCCTCCCCTCTTTAGTCCCCCACCTTCCGGGTCCCAACTACTAGCCCACTTCTTTGTTTCCACTATTGACATCTACTGGTCTCTTCTTGCTGGTTTCCCGTCCTGGCCTCTCCTCCAGGTTCTTCCTTTCCTTCCTGGTCGCTCTCCTGGTCCACCATAGAGGTCCCCCTTACCGCCCTTCTCCACCACCCCCTTAGTGGTCCTCCCATCCTTAGGACTAGTATTCTGTATGACGGCATGGTGCTTGAGGGGGTCGCTTTCCCTGGTTTCCTAGATTGGCGTGAGCATCACTGTAATCGGATGGGAATGAAACTAGGCGGGCATAGTGTCTACACTTCCCCTGTAAATAATATCCCAGCTTATTGATATTTGTTGATTCCGATCGGTTCTGATAATGATGCGTATTTGGCATCGCTTCTAGAGAAATCAGTGAAAAGCAGCGTTGGATAATCAGAATCGCTTTAGGCCATCACTGAAATTTTGGACAACTGGCTGCAGAGATGACATCTAGGTAGTGGGTATTTCTCATTGTTCAGTGTACGTCTTCTCATGCGGTCTCTGTTGGGCAAGCTCGCGAGTGGGCACACTCGCTCGGCGTCCCCTATTTTCGTCTATCACCGAAACTCACTCGAGCGTTTGACTTGGACAGCGTTGCTGCCGATGGTATATTCGATTTCATGTTTGAAACTGAGGTGAATGTTAACCCTCATTACCTGTATGACTTTGCCAATCAGTCGGAGTATTTGTTTCAGGTTTATCTCAAGACACAGGTCCAGCAAGATATCCTTACAATATGCCGGCTTCTGAAGTCAATGCCAAGATCTGGAACCCAGGATTACGAGAAGACAATCCATTAAGTTCTGCCTATATATTAACATACGAAATACATTCCGATTGAATAAAAAGCAGTGTTGCTGCAGAAAGAAACCATCGTTCATCACTGATAACAGTACTCGCACCCTCCTTAACATCAAGCTGCGTAGCAGCTTCGTGTTGCTCACAATCCTGGGCCCGGATTTATCAACCGTTTACCGCCCTCTAACGGTGGAAATACCGCCAAACCGCCTGATATGATATTAGCACCAGGTTTGGCGATATTTTCATCGTTAGCGGGCGGTAAGCGGGAGTGGATCTATGGCCGCTAAAACCAGATCGGAATAGATTTTGAGTTCCATCCAAGCTGCTCGTGTAGAAACTGCTTTACACGCCCAGGGGAAGTCCGCATGTGAGTTCTGCAGAAGCGCATACAGCTCGAAAATGCGCACAAAACACTCGAAAACGGTGTAAACGTCAAAATCTCTCAAATCCCTACCATTCAGTTGAAATACAAGAATCTTTCGACGCAGGCGAACCGAACCCCCAACCTTTCCTCCCATGAAGCTGCTCCCATCCACTGCGCCACTAGTGGTCTTAGCAATTCCCGGTAAGCGGTTGGTGAATCCTGCCCTTGGAGGCAGGTAATCCTGGCACGAATATTGGTGCAGTCCCAATAAGTGTGGGGGGTTACCTTATACACAAATTTAAATAATAGCTGAAATGGAAACTCAGGCAGGATAATGTAGTACAACCTGAGGCAGCCACTGACTTTCTCGAGGAAGCCCAGGGCGTGTGGGTGGACCGTCAAGACGACGAGGGGTAGAACGCAATCCCGTTATAAGGTGGAACCCCTCTTTGGAATTGCACCCGAATGTTTCTTCTGTTAACATATAGCTCCATTGTGCCTGGGTCAGAGATGCAAAGCTGACATGTTGATGGAACGCTTCCTGTATACTCT
The DNA here is from genome assembly GCA_947359475.1 of Heligmosomoides polygyrus bakeri. NCBI lineage: Eukaryota > Metazoa > Nematoda > Chromadorea > Rhabditida > Heligmosomidae > Heligmosomoides > Heligmosomoides polygyrus. Next base: position 47,784,236 of record OX375866.1, on the reverse strand, counting down.
GCAGGCGCCTTGTGTCATGTCGTCCTCCACATCCGTTGCTGCCATCTGCAACATTTTCAATCTAAGGGGATGCGTTTTCTAGATAATTACTATGTCTAAATTAATGATTGTAGCTAACAAAACGCGATATTCAGAGCAGTATTTCCTGCATTTCGTGTAGACGTTTGGCTTTCCGCGCACTAATTCGAAACCCAGTTGTAGCCACCGTCAGCCAATTAGGTAGACAGCAATATACAAGTAACTATGAACGTTATGAGAAGAACACCCTTGGCTGTTAATAGAGTCTTGTATCAGTGCCAAAAACGTCAGCTATGTGGAATATGTCCGGACGTTACTCGTTCGGCCTTCAGTACATGAAGTGATCAATTCATGCGCAGAATGTGTGAACTTCAGTACCCCTCCTATTCTCAATAGCTCAAATGTTGACTGAACTTTTCTGCAAGACTAACTACTGAACACGAATACGTGCCCTCGAAAAACTAAAGTACAGAATCGATTTTGCCACCAGCAACTAGGTTTGCACCGTAAGCTGTTATGTGAAAAACGGTACAAACCTAGTTGCTGGTCGCCAGTATGAAACGATTTCATAAAAACTGATTGTGTTCAGAATTGTAATGTATTGAACTTACTCATTCCTTGACACACTAGCAAGAACGCGCAAAGCAGAAGCGGTGCGGCGCATCGACGGCTTCCATCACAGGTCATGAGGTGTGAGCCGTGCCGCGGCGCAGACCTCTCCCGCAGTGCTTCACGTGTTCTCTGAACCCGGCAGCGGCGGCTCGTCATAGTCGTGGTGACGTCTTGCGAAACCTCATCAAGTGGGTGTTCTTTAATGACCACCCGGCAGTGGAAGCGTCGTGGTCGTAAACACCTTGTGATAATAAACACCACCGACAGCAGTGGCTGCCTGCTACGCTGCCACGTGGTGGTGTTTATGGTTGGCGGCGGCGATACGACGACAAATGGCTGGGTATAGCGTCAATTGTCACCAGTCAGTAATTCATGCCTCTCTGCTTTATATAATAGGATGGTTGGATGTATCGTGTCTGCCATCATTCTTTTATACTTCAAAATCGAATAATTTCGAACGAATATTGGAATATATTCGAATATTCAGTATTCGACTATTCGACGTGGCCTAAAATTCGAATATATTCGACGCTACCAAGTTAGATTACCGGGAGTCAGTTTTCATCTACATCTCACTCAATTTCATTTAGACGGTTACAGTATCGTCGATGTCGCAACACTGAGGGCAAGACATTCTCGCAAATGAGTGATGAAACAGTGATGACAATCAGAACGTCGTGACTGTACTTTATGTACACATTTAAGGAAATCAGGAAATCACAACCCTTCCCCATAGCGAGATAAATATTGACCGCCTGAAAGGGATCAATAACGTTTAAGGCAGGACATGTTGATTCGCCAAAACTTAATGCTGAAAAGCCAGCAAGGTATAGTCTTGACTGGCTTTCTCACGAATGCATGCCCGGAGACGTTTCGGCGGTCCACAGATAGTCACAGTCGAACTTAAAGAGAGCTGCTTTTAGAGGATTGACACTGTCCTATTTGGTAGCATGCTTTTTCTCCCGAAGAAGTCCAAATAGAGTACTGAAAAGAGTTGAGAGAGGAGAATTTGGAGCGGTGAGGTCGACGAAGCTGACACCACCCCTGTACAACCGTGACTTTGTGGGGGAGCGTTCCTTCTAGAAACGTGGCGGTTTTCGCAGAAGGGGGAACTGAGCCAAGTAGTTTCATCGACCCTCCCCCCAAATAGGTTTCCTTTTTATTATTGACCTCTACGAAAACCAGTAGTGCCTTTTCGTCACTCGTGATGAAGGCGCAAACCAGGACGCTGCGTGAGTCGATCTGGTGATAGCAAAACAGCGTTCTTCCCAGACAGGTCTCGCTGCAAATCGCTGACATGTGAACGGAGGGTAGGCTTGTTTGGCCTGGAAGCAAGAACCTTAAATCGGGTGCATGCGACAACCCGCATCTCCTCCGAACACGCACCTACGCACACAAAGCTGTCTTACGTCAGAGGAACTCTTGCAATTCTGCAAACAACCTTAACCTTTCAGAATAGTCGATGATTATCTCGATCGCCGTGCAGTAAACATTCCAGTTTCATTTATGACAAGCAGCCTTTATCTGAAACACTGACAGGATGAGGAACACTTCTGTCCTCAGAGAGGTCATTCCCGAGCGAGGAACGGACCTTTCTTCAGTCTTCCGGTGGCCTCCCTTTGGCAGTCAGGATCAGTTGTACTATTCAGAATTAAGGAAATGTATCTTTTTATCGTCAACTGCAGGTCATTGCCCGCATACAGGTAGGTTTTTCCTCTCTACTAGACCTTGTCCCACAACTTTTTCTAGATGTAAAATACCAGGGCAATCGAACGCTGGAAGACGACCATGAGAAGGGCTTCGCTTCCTAGCCGATTTATTGTGCCGTCGGGCGTCAACGGGAGGAGAAACGGACTCTGACTCCAACCATGGCGGCCCTAACTGAGATGCCCACACTCACTGCCTCCCGCTGCGGAGCAGGTATCGCCTTCATGAATGTGCTTTATCATCATCATATATATGTATATGTATGATCATATTTACTGTAGGAATAGTTCGTTCTCAAAAGGCTGTCCTGTATGAGAAGGCCTTATAGCGTCCATGGTGCTGTTCCCGCAGGCAATGTCTGACAGAGAGACTTTCGCGTTCCCCCGAGTTTTCAGAACTTGTTCAGCAAAGGAGATCACTTGTGCAGTAGACTTCTCGGGTAGAGCTACTTAATCCTTTAATGACTGGCACCATTCCGCTCAGCGCTGAGTCTTCCAGTCGTTTGAATACCCAAACGTAAGCGAAAACAGTTCAATTCCCCGGTTGCGGCAACACTTGCAAGAATCCCTGCTGGATGAGTATGACGTCCATGCTACTGTTCCTCCAACCACCAGACCTATTACCCTCACTGTGACCTGACTCATGAACTGTGTCGGCCCTTGAACACCATACTCCTTTTCGAGCGTCGGTTTCTACCCCATTCTCACCAACTCTATGTGGCATATATGCATGTCAGACCCTCTACAAAGCAAAACAACTACGTAAGGTAGGAGGTAGAATTGGACAGTTACGTTTTCCGCGCACACGCAGTGATACGTGAAGCCAGCAAATAAGACAATGAAGAAGAAGGCCAAGGCGGCAGGGTGGATTCGTCCCGACTTTGATGAGCTGGAAGTGAAGACTCCCACGAATGGCTAGCAAATTCTTTTTTAGAGGCTAACGCTTTGAAAAACTTGAAGGATGAACATTCTTGGAGAAAAGATGTGGGCGGTCTGTGCGGGACACCCAAGGCACTAATGGACAGGTGCAGGTTATACCTCGGATTGAATCGAAAATTTTCGAACGAATATTCGATGAAATTCAAATTTTCGAATATTCATTATTCGATTATTCATCATTCGAATATTCGACGAGGCCCAAAATTTGAATATATTCGTTAATCGACTATTCGACAAGGTCTAAAATTCGAATATATTCATTATTCGACTATTCGGTTTTTATGAAACCGAATATATTCGATTATTCGTTTGTTCGAAAAAATTTTGGAAGGACACAAGTATAATTCGCATTCTCACCGCTTCCTGTATATGTATATATACCTTTGAAAGCTTAAATATGTGCCGCGACATTCCGGTCCCCAACTTCAACATTTCACATTGAGTCCATGCGAACTGTTAGGAAAGAAGACAAACCTGTGGGAGTACCACATATTACTCCTCACTCTTAATACAATAGTTCACACTCAGTAGGTGAAGTTTTTCGCGCCAGGAGCGGGAGTGGTGGAAGGGAAGCTCAAAGGCGCGTTGCATCTGTCACACGAGTTCCGTGACGCATGGGATCTACTGCTGGCAGATGGCGTGCTAGAGCGAGAGAACAGCGGGCGTGCGATGCCTCACGAGTCGAACGACAATTTCCGACCAAAATCCTCTCAATCAAATCGTCTCCATTTGAGAGTGCGGAAACGCCCAACGATGACGCCCAGCCGCGGAGATGGATCGCGATGTGCTCGTCGTGGCTGCCGCCTTTCCTACTCATATGTAAGTGCTCTCACGCTCCATCTCCATCACTCTCTTGAGGCACATTCCACCAGGACATGCTCCAGTTCATCCAACGCATGCGAAGGCGGCGTTGTTGCTGTGCTGGGCTGGTGGCACTGAGCCCGGTCACGTAGTGAATAGAAAAGGATATTCCTGGTCGAAATCCTCTGATAACATTTAACAGCATGCCCGTTGAAAATGTAGGTTAGGTGTGGCTTTAGCCTATCCAACAACAACGCCAGCAGTTCTTTCTCTTAGAGCAATTGAGAGGATGGCTCACTTTTGCAGTTTCCATTTGAAACAAAAAATGCTCCAATATTTATTTCCCCCTCGAGTACGACATACTATAGCTAACTGATTTGCTCTCAATATAACTGCTATGAAGAGTGCAACGCCTCCATTAGACCGCTCTTGCTGATCAACATTGAGGCTTGTTTGGGCAGCACCAAAAAAAAACCGGCTCTTTTGCTCATCTTCGATAAGCAGGTGTTGCTCTCGTGGTGCTATAACCGCGAGGGTGAACATCTCCTGAGATAATCATGATCTGTGAGCACACTGTCACTGCTCCTCGTCCAATCACCCCTCGTGAGCAACACAGCAGCTGGGAGGCGCAGATCATTCAAGAGTGAGTCGCTCCTCTGTCCACTAAACCTTCCACCGCTTCGTATACGAGAGTTAGTGCCGTTCTTGCTTGCCTAGAAGTAAAAGCATCGGCGTATTCATCTTCAACATCTGAAACGCATGACTAACACTGTAGTTGATCACACTCACTTCTGTTTTGAAAAATTTACAAGTTACGTGTGGTACCAAGACCTTGCTTACTCGGCCATCAAAAAATTGCTGGTCCCACAGGCTATCTCTCCTCCTATAATAATGAGCGCGACTGACTTTGCATTACGTGATTTGAACGTATTTTGTTCAACATTTCTTTGAACCATTGACTTCAAGCAATCTCTGTGCTTCCTTTGAAATGTGTGACGAGAAGTTTTCACAAAATCATCCCCTCCTAGGCACGTCCTCTAGTTCCTGGGTGAAAGCGTTTTGAAAATAAAGTCTGCAATTCACGAAATAAAACTCTGAAGCACTGGTCGTCTCTTTACTTCATTTTCGCAGACGGCAGAAGCAATTCCGTTTTATTACATGAAAAACGGCTGAGAGGCATTCAAGAGTATGTAACCATTACATGTAGCAAAACGCAGAGCTGGTTCCCTTTCAGAAAGGAGAATTTCTACATCGTACTGAAAAACACACTACTGCAAAAAAGGCAGCAAACTAAGGAGCTCTTGACAAAACCCATGTTGCCGTCCGTAAGACCCGACGTGTAGTGAGAAATACATATGATGTATGTTCATAGATGATAAAAGTTAAAGGTTTCGGATTTGTTGCGGCTGCGAAATCTGCAGAAAATTTAATGAAAGGGTATCAGTTTATACCAAACGATATTTGTTGACGAAATGTGAAAAAACGTTGAAAAATAAAAATATAGGTAAACAAAAAACGCTAGCAATGACTACATAACACCTGCCTCTTATATCGTTTTTCAAATCATCTTCACGCTCAAGGTGGTTTACCACGGCACATTGAAGCGGTGGATGAGACATACTGGAGGCAAATAAGCATGGGTTAAACATGGGTTAACTCTTTGAGAGCTCTTACCGTTCAATCAGGTACACTATACGTGCTACATCTCGTTCAGAATGGCTCTTCACCTCTTCGCAAGTCTCAGTAATCCTTCGATCACAGTTCGTTAGAAACTACTCAACTCTCGCAGCAATTTATAAATTGCATAAATTGCCCAACGGCAGGCAAAATGCAATTCATGCATAATCTCCATTCCTACTAATTTCGTTATTTCCATAGAAAGGGATCATCAACGTTCTCAGGGATGATGAATCGATATGTTGATCCAACGTTGCAGTAGTTATCACGTAGTCCTTACCTAAGAAGGCATAAGCACGCAGGAAAGGATGGAGCCAATAAACACTTCTCGAATGTGCCATGTACATATTTTACCTCTGCCTGGTATGCTGGAGGCACTTTCGTGTTTTTCCCATACAATGCATCATCGGACCAGCTAATGACAGCTAATACCAATAATGTCAGTACTAACGTCAGTGTTCCCTTTAGAGAAATTTTCAGAAAGCAGATTCCAAGAGGACGAAAGGCCTATTTATGTGGACGCTAACAAACCGAAAGTCGATCCGCGATACATGCTAGTTCAAAGTCGCATGCGCAATGTCGGCTTCGGCTTTGCTTTACTATAATAATAGTGCCTTAATGCTTTACTAGGATGCTAGTACTTACCTTAGATGATCAGCAGATAGCACTTAAGCAGGAGCAATTTAAGAGAATAGACGATATGCTGTTTCTATATTTATCCGTATTCTTTGTATTAGCTGGGAGGTTGGAGCGTAGAGGATGAGGTTGGATATTATATCCTGATGTGGCTAGTGCTTAAAAACGTTAAGACGGTATATAAGAAAAACGTATCCAAGGAGTACGAGGAAACACTACTGTGTGTATTTTGCGCAATTCTGATGGAAAAAGATTCGGATACAAAGCAGCTTTCAACACGCATTGGCATCAAGACATTGGCGGTGTTGTTCGGGCCTGTTCGCAGCCCGACTATCTTCCATCCTTGCAGGTTTAAAGACATATTCCTGAACCAACGAAGCTGACTTTCCTATCGTCCGATCGCCGGAGCGGGCAAAAGCGTCTGCAGGCGAAACCAACTGCAGTACACCTCTATCCTTGCAGCTTCTTTCTCCTCAAGGCACCGCTTAAGCACTGCTTAAGAAATTACAGGGAACATGTCTATTCAGAATAACGCTGCTACCTCAGAAGCACTTTGGGGTGTCGAAGAAGGTAGCAGCATGTTACTAGCACAGTTCCCAGAAACACGCTAGATTAGGTTGAACTTCAATGCCGATGTTTGGAACTCCATCCAACCTAACAATTTCTTGCCTAACGTCATCGTCAAGAGGTGTAGGACCGCATTTAGAGATCACCACAACAGAGTTTTTAAAAATGTGTGCTAACTCTGTGCCAAGGTTAGTACGAGGAATAAGTACACTTGATTGATGTTCTATTTTCGAGAATGTGATGAAAATATGATGATACCCTGTTTCACTTCTTAGCCCTGAGCCTTCATTCTGGGGCGATTTTGCCGTCCTCAGAGGCTCTATTCATCAATGTCAGTAGCGATCCAATCGAAATATCGGGTATCGAATTAAGATTTTTATTTATGCACAGTAAGCACCGATGGACTAGAGGTTTTTAGTATTCTAGTATAGTTGAAGTCCGACTTGTTCCTTGCAAATGTGATTGCTTTTTTGGATTTTCCTGATAAATCTCCAGTATCCACTACTTTCAGGACTCGTGTAGCTCAGTCGGAGGTGATGGCGACTGTCGCGTGCACCCGATAGAAGTTTCTTGGCTCTGATTTCTCGCCCAGGCCAAACAAGCCTTTTCTTCGGGGTCGGTGAATTGGTAACAGAGTTGTCTGGGAAGGGTTAAGCGCTGACCACCACAATTCATTGTACGGTCAAATACGCTTTCAAAGCGCCTCGAACACATTCCGCAGAAGCAGAATGCGTAGCATATCCCAAAGGGGTTCAGCAATGCCGTCCTTTATCCTTTTATCCTTCATCCATTGCTTAATTGGAGATGCTGGTTGTCAATGGAAGATGCGACGAGAGAGTGGGACTTTACTGGTTAAGAGATCCTGAATGCATTCGAAATTAGCGTACTTGAAATTATTGAGACCTCTACTCCTTCCATTAGGATGACGCCAACTATTCGGCGGAATATTTCCAGACACCAATGTACTGGCATAAATTTTGGAGGCAGCCATGGAAGTTGCACCCCACCCTTATAAGCAAGTTACCCTGCGAAATTTTACGCAGCATAGCGTTGACGTGGCAGTAGTATCGACCGCGTCTTTGCCGAGTGTAGGGAGAGCTGTCGGGTCAAATATAGTTGCTCGGAGGTCTGTGTCCATCAGACGGTTCGCAGCCTGCTTGTGAGGTCCGTGAACGATTCATGCCGCTCATCTCTTCCTATCCAGCTTGTACTTCATATCTTCCCAAATGTTTGCCGAACGCTCGAGAGGCTCGCATGACGAAATCTTGCCGAGTTGAGAGCCTTCCTGTTGAATTCCTTCTTCCTCGCACTAGACCTTCTTCAGGAACTATGCCTTCTTCCGGTTGATTTGCAGTCTTTTCGCCCCATTATTTATTTCAATAAACCGCATCTCTGCTTCAAGGATAGATTCAGAGAAATGCACAATGTCGCCAACGAAGATTTGATGGGAATCTTCCACTCACACGTATGCCCTTTCCTTCCAGTCGAACGACTTCATTATCTGCTTCAGAGTTTCGGTGACCAGCTTCGGCGGCACGTTTCGCTATGTCGCAGTCCCTTCCCAAAGGGAGGGGCAGGAACACCTGAAATAGTCGCTTTGCAGCCAACATAGCAGTCACTAGAATTCTTAGGCAAGGCGAGTCCACATCTTGGTCGATAGGCGTAGACAGAGTGGCGTTCCTTTCAACGCTACTGAATGGCTTTTCGTAGGCGAAGAAGGTGACAACAAGCTGTATTCGCGGAAAACCTCGATAATTCTCGAGACCACCTCAAAGTGATCCATACAGCTGAACCCCTTATGGAATCCAGCCTGCTGCACAGACTGCGCTCTATCCCGTCTTCATGATGTCTTGATGCACTGCTAGAATAATCTTCGTTAAGAGCTGGTAGAGTACGCCCAGCATGCATACAAGACAGTTGTTTCAAAAATCTTCTTGTCCCCGTTCTTGTGAAGTAGGACAGTATGCGAGCATGTGCGACCCAGGCAGGTAGTGGATGTCCTCCTGCACTATTAAAGTCGGCTGCAATGTAATCCAGCACAGAGCTGTGCCACTCTTCATTCTTGATCGCGCTCGAATCTCTGAAGAAGGAATCGAAGGCGGTGCTTCAGAAACGGGATGTTGAAGCTTGGCTAGGAGGCTTCGCTAAGCCAAAGAGGTCCGTGTAAAACTTCTCGCTTATCGATTTCATCTTGCGACGGAAGGACATGACAGTTCCTTACCTGTTAAACAAACATAATAACGGAGTAGTGTGTTCGCGAAGGTGGTGATATCCGTTTCCCGACGTAGTGCAAGTGAAAATTGACTGCTTTTGCAAGCCGAGCTGAACACTGACAATTCCTTTGGGTCTGTTTATTGTACGCGCGGCGCGCGACGCGATGCATGTGTAGTGGCCAAATTGATCGTACGACGCGATTGATCAATCCGGCCACCACGCATGGCATCGCATCGTGCGTCGCGCGCACACTAAACGACCCCTTTCACAGGGTTCATATGTTGATGACGTTTCAGAGCTCCCGAGATAATGCTACGGCATTCGCAGGAGCCGACGCGCACTCGCAAAGCCTGGCGAGTGTGAGAAATATGCGTGAGTCACTAGTGCGAGGGCGGAGCAGTGGCAACTGGGCTACAGCGCAAATCCCGCAACGTAGGCAAAACACGCGTAGCAACGTTGAATGTAGGCATGTTGTCGAGCCGCTCATGCGAGTCGGTAGAAGCAGTGGGCGAAGAAAAGTAGCTTTCTGTGCCGTGCAGGAGAAGGGGTGGTTCTGCGGCAAGTCGAGGGACATTGGCCGCGACTTCAAGGTCGTTCCGTGCGCAGCAGTCGCTGGACCACCAGTGGTGTCGGTACGATCCTCTATGAACGTTTCCGTGACACTTTTGCGAGCGACGAAGGTTTCGAAGACGGCTTCGTGAAGATTGTAGTCTCCGTATAGGAGCGACGGTGTCATTTCTTTTCTGCGTATACTCCGCAAACAGGCTGCTTCAAGCCAACCAAGGACGAGTCTCTGTTTGACGAGAATACAGCGAAGTACCGTCATAATATATGGTTGTGGTAGTAGGTGATCTTAATGGTGATGTAGGAACAACGAAATTCACTACAGCTGTCGTAGTGGTTTTGGCTGTGGGTCATGCAACGCTGATGGTGAGCGCGCACTTCACTATGCAGACTCACACGACATCACCGTCATGAACACTAGCTTTTGTGACTCCCATCTCACCTTGTTTTATAGCGGAAACGGCAAAACAAAGAACGACTATGTGCTTGCCACCTGCTGCAACCAAGGTCTTGTCACGGACGGGAAGATCGTGCCGTGTGAGACGATTGTCATGCAACACCGTCCATTGATCTGCTTGCTGAAGAGATCACTTCCGAGGTGTAAACATGTCTTGCGATGCCGTTCGGCTAGACCCGTATGGTGGCGATTTAAAGAGGAGGATGCACTGTTATATCTTGCATTCGGTTGAGGTAGTAACAGCCCTGAAAGGTAAGACAGGAGTCGTAACTTGGGCTGCACGCTTCGAACTCGGCACAACGAGACCTGGACAGCGTTGAGTCGACAAGCAGGCAAGCTATGGACTGGTGATGTCAGAGAAAGGCTGCTAGAAAAGAAAAGGTTGTATCACGTATTTATCGGTGGCAAATCAGTCTGCAATGAGCGGAATTCTTGAAAAGCGAGGAAGGCGGCAAAGAAAGCAGTGGCCGCTGCTAATGCCGCACACTACGCCGATGTGAGGGAAAAATTGGAAACGCGTGATGGTGAGCGTTATCTTTACTGACTCGCCATAGCTCGCTGTCGCCAAGCAGAAGACATCGAGAAGTTCGAAAAAAGGAACGACGAGAACGTCATCTTCTGATGGATCGTAAGAGGGCTGCGAAGCGATGGCTACTTCGAGGAAATCTCGAATATTGAATATGCACATCCTGCCGTTCGATTTGTATCTCGTCTATAATCCCGTTCACAAGATGACATTGAGCGAAACTGAAGCAGCCTTGAGGAAGATGAGGTCAGGCAGAGCAACTGGTCCCGATGACTAGCCGACCGACCTGTGGAAGTCGAAGGGTAGATGGTTTGCCGATTGGACGACAGAGTTGTTCAGTCGGGGCATTGCTGAGAAGAAACTGCCTCAGCAAAGCACGGCAGCAAAGCACGATTATTCCGTTTTGGAAGAAGAAAGGCCCTGCAGACTGCGCCAGCAATCTGCAGTTCGCTTACTTTCGAACTCCATGAAAATCTTTGAGGGAATTGTCGATAGACGGGATGTCGTTCTGCTTTTCACTAATCAGTGTGGTTTCACTGCTGGCTTTAGTCTCGTTGATGCCATACAGGCCGTTCGCCTTCTGCTAGGGAAACACTGCAATAGAAAGAAACCCTTGTATTCTGCCTTCTTAGACTTGGAGAAGCCGTCGACCACATTCCGCGAGATATTATATGGTACTGCAATAGTATGATGTTCCTGAAGAGTTTATTGTTAAGCGTCCTCTACTCGTGCCAACAAGTCGAGAGCGAGCACCAGCGGGCATCTCGATGGAGTTTCCAATCTCCATCGGAGTGCACCAGGGATCTGCGCTGACCCACTGCTCTTCGTGGTCGTCATGGATGCAACCTCAGGAGATCTCCAAATGGCGGCACTTTGGAAGCTGGTGTATACTGATGACGTCATGATTGCATGTAAGGAGAAAGCCGAACTCGAGCGACAGGCCCAGGCGCGAAGCCATCGCATGGCTTTCTTTTTCGGACTTATGCTATACGTCAAAAAGACTGAGTGCTTGATGATGGATGTGAATAACCCGGATGTATTAAAATCAATGGCACTAAGCTCTCACGGTTACACCTTTCAAGTGTATTGGTGGCTTGCTTTGCTGCAAGGCAGAACCTGAGCGCCTCATATAGCGGTTTATAGAATAGCCGTTCGCCCAGCAGCGTTTGGATCGCGTTCGCAACGAACCACACGACAGAGGTTCGGTGCCGCCCCGATAGCCGACAAACTGCGCGAAGCTAGTCTTCGATGGCACGGCCACGTCTTAGCACCAACGACGACACCGTCCGTAAGATTGGGCTCAGAGTTGAGGTCCCTGGAAAGCGCCCCAGAGGACCCCCGAATCAACGTGGGCTAGACTCGTTGCATTTGGATTTAAAGGTAGCTGGTGTCCATTCTGAATAAGAGTTGCCTGATCAGGAGTAATAGCGTCACCACAACAGGAGAGCTGACCCCGCTACCAAGCGGGGCAAACGCTATTGAAAATGATAACTAATATGTTCACGGAGACCTCTTCAGACGCCCCTTTGCTGCTCCCAATGACTTTCTACGTCTCTATCCCTAGAGATCTGATATGGCGTTCGTAATGATGTCCTCCTCGTATTAAGCATCCTTTTGTGCCTTGCGCGATTACTGATTTTCTCCAACTTGTGGCTGAATAGCACTTTTGTTCGAAAAAACCGGTGACGCGATCCACTGCAGAGCGATCTCACTACTGGAACATCCAGCACACACCGCCTCTTGTTCGCAAGACTACATACCGTCGAGTTCGCAACGAATGGTAGCGCTAGTTGGTACTGTGCCCACCTATGGTGAACCTCGAAGAAAGAGTTCCCATGGAAAAGGAATGTGTAGAATAATAATAATAATTTATTATCATCAATAGGTTAAAAAAAGTACAACCTCAAATTAAGACAACGGCCGATAACTGTGGAACTGAATAAAATAATAATAACATAAAACAAGTGAAGTAGCGAGAGGTGAAAACTTATATACAATCCATAAGATGAATAAAACGGCACTGCTGAGTAAACCAGTCGGAACCGGCCAGCACTGCAAGTCGTTTATATGTCGCGTACGACTCCGGGTACCAACTTAGTAGGCCCGCCAACATCACCAAGGCCGCACGTTACGGATCCGGGAAAACTCTTCTGCAGTGCTACTCCTCAGCTGATTCAGATCTTACGCTCCAGAGCTCCCACAACAAGACATAGCATCGTTTCAACAACCGAAAAGAAAAGCTGCCTGAAATTATGGCGCAGCAGTTTATGTGAGTCAAAAGATAATAAAATCAAAAAAGATCCCTCTGTTTTAGAAAGCCTTCAAGATGCCGACTGAAGCTATATGGAGATGATGACATCAGTAAACACGTTGGGAGCTGGTTCCATGTACCTATCACTCGGCACCAAAAGGACTCTGCATAAAGCTGCGTGCGGGCTCTTCCTGGAAGTAGTCGAAGACGGTGTCCTCTTGTTCTAATGACGGACTGTGACATTATTAGTGGGAAATCACGGCTAATGTCAACGCATCCCATAAACAGCTTAAATAGAAAACTTTGGTCGTACAACACCCTTCTCAGTTTTAGCCAACTTCCACCCAATCGAGTCAGTCGCTCACGGTAACTGAGGAGAAATTGACAGTTTCTTGCAAATATCTCTTTTGTGAATCTTTTTTGAACGTCTTCAATTTTATTAATGTACTGAACTCGAGAAGGAGACCACAGCGGCGTACAATACTCCAAGATTGGCCTAACATAGGTCACGAAAAGCTTGAAAAGTGCTTCCATATTTCGTGTTTCGAAAACTCGCAGGATAAAGTTTGACTTTGCATATGCCATCGATACTATCTTCTCAATATGCTCCTGGTACTAAAGTTTGTCGTTGTACGCGATAGCGAGATCTCGCACTGACTTCTCGATGGCTGGACGATAGTTTCCCTGGTAAAATGAGCAGTTGGGAGGATGCTACTATCAACGCACATTACTGTCGTTTTTTCAAAGGAAATGTCGAGCTTCCATTTCTCGGACCAGTTTAGCAGGGCATCTATCGCCTTTTGAAGAGCATCATAGTTATTTATTGAAAAGATTTTGGAATCATCTGCGTAAATAGCGCAGTGGACTTCTGAAGGAAGGCAGCTTGGCATATCGTTTATGTATAGCAGGAACATAAGTGGGCCAAGACAAGTGTCTTGAGGAACACCGCCGGTAGTTGGGTACATTGCAGACAAAGAACCGTTCACAAAAACCCGTTGGCTACGCCCGACTGAAGGAAGCTTAACAGGCACCCACTAAAGCCGTACGCTCGAAGCTTCTTGGTGAGAGGGCAGAGCGGAATGGAGTCGAATGCTTTAGCGTAGTCAACGTAACAAACGGTCTCATAACCACCGGAGTCCAGAACTTGATTCTAAGTGGAAACAGAGGACATGATAGCTGTCAATGTTGACTTCCTCTGCAGGAAACCGTGCTAATGTTTAGTAATTAGGTTGTTTTTATGAAGGTAGTCGTGAAGTTGTTTACAAACAATTCTCTCCAAGATTTTACTAGTGGAACAAGTAAGGCAGATGGGTCTGTAATTTTTTGCGTCGACTTTGCATTCTTTTTTAAAGACAGGTTTAGCGAGACTGGAGAGCCACAGAGACGGGACTTCCCCATGAAGAAGAAACCTATTAAATAAAAATGTAAGCACTGGCGTAAGACCCAGTGCAGCTTTCTTAAGAAATATGTAGGTAATTTCATCGGGTGAAGTAGATGTAGGTAGTGGAATGCGAGACAGCGTTCTATAGACTAATACACTGTTAATGTCCAAGTAGTCTAATTTTGCTTCGGTGAATGGGGTACAGACCATATCACTTTCGGTGCAGTTTTTGTAGACAGACTTAAAAAAGGACGCAAAGGCTTCCGCCTTATCCACCTCGGTCAAGCACGGTTCGCCGTTGGAGTTCTTAATAGTGCCGATTCTATTTGTAGCTTTGATTTTGGTATTAACAAATTTGTAGAAAAGTTTTGAGTTTCTTGACTGGGCTATCTTCTCTTCGTTCCTTAAACTCAGCATTGCAAGTTCGCGTTTAAGTTGTCTAGAAAAATGAAGGTACCAGTTATAAACCGAGTGCGATGCAGTCGAAACACTTTAGAAGCAAGCATGCGAATTTTAGCTGGACAAACAGTGTACATTTTTGTCGACATAGAGGGATGTATTTTTCAATAAGTCTATTGCAAATTTCAAGATATACATCATAGCACTCATCAGCACATGAACATCTTTCAAATCTGACGCGCCAACCAATTTTCAGAAGTTCTTCACAAATTGCGTTGTAGTCACCGTGCATGAAGTCCAGAAGCTGACACTGAACTTTTGGCAGACGAAAATGGATCAAGAAATTAAAATAGATGGCTTCGTGGTCCGAGGTGGAGAAGGGAGGAAGGACGCGTACATCTTCTACAATGTCAACGTTGGTCGTAAGCACCAGGTCAAGTATGTTGCCTCCGTGTGTAGGAGTTGTGACGAGCTGAGTCAACGCACGTCTAGAACAGAAGTCGCAAAAGACACGAGCAGAGCCATAGAGGGATGAATTTTCAGCTGTCCAGTTGAGTTCTGGGAAATTCATATCACCCATTATAATGCAGTTTGAGTTTTCACCAATTGACGCTGTAACTGCGTCTAGAGCACGGATGAAGGAACGAGCATCGCAAGATGGACTACTGTAGATAGTGGCTACATATGTGGGCAGTGGGTTTGAGAGAATACAAAGAATTAAACATTGGCAATATGCCGAAAAATTTCTTGACAGAATGAGATGATGGGGAAGAGTATTCTTAACTAAAAACAGAACACCACCATCTGTAATGGATGCCATTCGGTCACACCTGTAGACCTTGTATTTTGAATTTTGGGATAAAGTAGAATCGTGAATAGCATCCGGTTTACACCAGGTCTCTGATATGCTCACAATTAGAGGATTTGTGGATAGTAAAAATTGAAGGTCTGGAATTTTGTTACAGATTGATCTTGCATTGATGAGCACCACTGTTTCTGACGTTTCCGAGAAATGAGGAAAGTTTGTGGCTTGAGAAGGAAACGGCGTGCTTAGGTTGTTATCACTGAGGAGGTAGCTATGCGAGATAAAACAGGTTGGTTCGTTTAGGGGCTAGGCTTGGCTGGCAGGTATATGCTGATCGCGTCCAGTGCGACCTCTGACAGAAGAACGTGCTTAACTCAGCCCATCATAAGAGGAGGAGGATGAACTCTGCAGGGCATCCTTGGTAAGCGGACGCCTAGGCAGCTCACGTGGCATTTTCAGTTTGACTATATTAAAGTCGCGCGCGTTGAGGTCTCCAGCCTCCCTACGCAGCGCTCTGTCAACACTCAACTCCTCCGCAGTATAATCCCTACGGGAAAAGGAGTGGACAAACCGCCGCGTAAGCCCTAGTTTATACTTCCGCCGTTGCGCGGCGCGGCACGATGGTTGAGATACATATCGACCGGGCCGCGCGAAAATCGATATCTATGGCGATCGTGGTACCGCGCCACGTGGCGGCGCAAGTATAAACTAGGGCTAAGGCTCAGGCGACCACTTCTGCATGTGCTCGAGCAGGGAATCACGAAGAGCCTGGCTTGGCAAGGAAATTTTGATTATGCGACCACGTTCGCCAGGCTTTCGGGCTTCCCAGCTGGGTGGCTATGAGAGGCCTTGTTCGAACTCACGGTTCAGCTGATCGTCTCACGACGTCTCGATAGCCTCCTTCAGTATTTCGCAGTCAAAGCGGCGGGTCGATTCCTCATTCGATTGCTCACCAATTCCTAGCCACGCTATCCTCATTGACTTCTCATCGATCCGTCGACAATCTGCTTTCACCTTAACCATTGTTGAGTATAAGAGACTTTTATCAAGAGAGGTAGAGCGCATGGAGTCCAACTTAGCCTCGATTTCCGCTAAACTGTAACTATTGCATTTTGTGTGCTCTGAATGGACTGAATTTGCGAGAATACACGTTCGAAGACATCAGTGATGGAACTCTGCATACTGATTGAATACACATCAAACCTCTCGATTAGCTTACTGGCCCATAAGGGCATCGCGTCCTCGTACTCAGCTGCAGCAGCCTTCTTTGATTGCTTCGTCATTGTAGTACCTTGGCTGAGGAGACAAGACAGCGCAACCGCTCGCGGCGACGGCCCAGTGGCGAATGAAAGAAAGAATAGAAACCTAGCGGACCGACTGCCGTTTTTTTTCTTCAGGTCGAATTTGTTTGATCCTACACTAATTCCATAGCCATCCCGATTTCGATATCTACGCCTCTGACGGCGAACTCATAGAGTGATTTCTCGTCACAGATAACTTCTTCCGGCTTCTCGTAGAAAGCATTGCATCCGTTCTCACTGGCTGGCGTTGCTCAGCAGCAGATGATAACTATAATCGGCTTCCGACGATGAGGATTAAGTCGAAAGATAGCCAGATGAGGTAACAGGCTATTGTAGGAGTCGACGAGATGGACGACAGATGGGTGCATAACAAAGCGTACGCCTCCGACATTTGACGGAACCTTCTCACGACGAATGAGGAATGTCCCGTTTCTTAGGTATCGCACGCCGTTACTCTGAGCCTTGGTCTGCTGCAGGGCGATCATGCTTTTAGAAAAACATGCAGGTCAGCGATTAGGAGGCTGGACTCCTCAAACATTGTAGGTAAAAAGCATGAAGCAGTCTCCATGGCATGTGATGCTCCTATCGTCTTGGTCCGGAATCAATGGAACCTGAGATTTCCGAGCCTCTCACCGCTCGTCATAACCTTCGTCCAAGATGAAAACGACAGGCCGCGGCGTCCAGTGTGCTTAGGCCCCTGGCATACCAACGCCGACACTACGCCGACGAAATTGCCAACAGGCACGAAATGCGCCAGAGTGCCCTCCCCAGCACAGGGATGGTCGACCCGGGGAACAGTTGTCCTGCCCCATCGCAACGACGCGTCGCATGTGGGTGCCACACCGACGACGACCATCGCAGCGGGACTGCGACGCGCCATCGCAGTGCAAAGCACTGCGACGGCCTGCATGGTATGATGATTTCTCTGTGGCCGTTGACCATTCCGCGCTAATAACGCGCTCCAGCGCCAACGTATCGTCGACGAATCGCACCGTGCCGCCGATGCGACGTCGGCAGGGTCTCTCCCATCGGCGTAGTGTCGGCGTTCGTCGGCGTTGATATGCCAAGGGCCTTAGAGTGGTGTTGTGCTATCATGGAAAGAAAACTCCGTATGAAGCAGCAAAGAGTTCGGGGTGTGGTTCAGTTATCGCTAGGCTTCTGAGGGTCTTTTGAACTTTTTCTCAGCTTCGGAAATCCTGTTTGAGGTTAATATCCTCCGCTGTTCATCACGCAGTTCGCCATCCATTGTCACCCGCTCGCCACCGTGATGCGCTGAGCCATTCGGGGTTATCTCACTGTATATAATTCATTTAATTTGTATGTCACGTGTCACCACGGGGAGAGGGATGGTTTCGACAGGGCAGCATATGACAGCCGGCCTTTCTTCGAGCTTAAAATGGGCGATTTCAGGCGAGCTTATAAAATAGGCGGTGGATCATTAAAGTTGCGTCAAGGTATTGACGGAAATCAAGAGCCAGCGTGCCGGAGACGTCCAGTGTGGGTCGGGATCAGGGTCAAGCCTGAGGTTCGGGAATCGAAGGGGGGGGGGGTCGTACTGTAGCCTCGACTGGAGGGGGGGGGGGTCGTACTCTCTCGGTTTTGGCAGAGGACTCTCTCCAAATTCAGGTTTTTAGATGATGTTTGCATCTATCAATAAGTTGTTTTTTTTCAGGTGTGACTACGACAATGCGGAGATATACAAGCACTTGCGTTTCCTGGAGTTAAAAAAATAGGATTGAATATCAAAAACAATTTTAATGCCGATTACTGTGCAGTGAAAAATAAAGATTTCCTGTCTGCAGATTTAGAGTCAATGAGAGATTTTCATTTTTTCAGGTTTTCCCAGGACGTGATGGACACGGTAGTTTTCTGCCTGATGAGCGACTTGCAAAAATTGATCATAACTCGGCTATTTTTTCAAAAATCAAAGATCCTGCTTGCTCATCAAAAAATAGAGCAAATATGTTTTCTAACCATATAAGAACCGTTTTCCAAGAAAGGGGTTTTCATGCGGGGCGGGGGGGGGTCGATTTTCGGTACGTATTTTCGCGACATGGAACCGAAATTGAACCTCCCCTGCCGCGCATGAAAACCGAATTTTTGGACATTGATTCTTATATAGTAAGAAAGTACTCTTTCTCTGGTTTCTGAAAAACTAGCAGGATTTTAATATTTCGAAGAAATGGTCGAGTTATGAATATTTTTGTGAAGCCACTTCAATTTTTTTCTCTCAAAAATAGAACCAACCGCCACGCGTGACGACTCCTTTTTTTGGGAAACCGTTTTTACACGATGAGAAAGAGCGTTTTATCTAAGTTATGAAAAGCTAAAAGAATTTTCAAAATTCGAAAAACTTACCGAGTTATGAACCTTTTTGTGAATGTTCAATTTTATGCTCCGATGACGTTGGTGCAAAGTCGAGCAGAGATCGATTCAACCTGTTCTATCCAGAAAATCACGATTTTTTCACAGTTTCATTTTAACCAGGACTTCGAGATTCTTGTGGCTGGATGTTATCCGTATGGGTGATATGCTTCGGCTAAACAATAATATTTTCATGAAAAATGAGAATTTTGTATGCGATCCATCCTCAGCGGAGATTCGTCGCAGCGGAGAAGCTTAGTTTTTATTGTATTTTAAGAGCGACTTAAAATTCTATATGGTACAATTCCACTGTCTGTCGTCCTGTCCTTCAGAAGGCAGAAAAAATTTTCCAGCGAGGAGTCCATCCATATTTCAATTGCGATCGATCATGTCAGAGAACGCAGTAGCCGCACGTAAACTGCCGTAACTCGGAGACTTTTTGGGGCTTCTGGAAAACTCATAAAGCTTTAGTAGATGTGTTTTCTATGCTTTAAATGGCAGGTTCAAAAAGTAACATCTTCCATGTGATTAGTGTGTCGATATTTAGAAAAATAATTTTTTCATGAAAAACGAGGATTTTGTATGTGATCCATTCTAATCATATCGTCATTGCAACTCCGTCATCGTTGCGGAGAAGCAAGTTTTTTTTTTGTTAGGCGATGCACAGGGCTTAGATTTTTGTAGGCTTTATTTTGATTTTTTATGATGTTTCCTTAGGATGGCGGAACATTATTTCCATGGGAATTCCATCGTCCACCATTCGTTTGCCGCTTCTTAGTCGATTCGATGAGCGCTTCAAAAAAAAATCCAGGAGAAGCACTTAAGTCATCAGAAGCTAACACTCAAAATTTTATCTAATACTATTTCAGAGCATAATTTCAGATGCAGACGTCGCTCCTTCAGAAAGAAAAACGCGTCGGGTCCATGATGTCCTGAAAAAAACACCTGCACAAATTAACCAGTGATGACTGGAAGACTGCTACCAGAAAATCTTTATTTTAAAGTGTCGAAAAATAGTATTCAGCTTTATTGTGCCATCAAAGCATTATTGTTCAGTGACCTCTTTTCATTGCTCCATTGTGTCGAAGCCGCTCCTGAAAATAAGAACTTATTAAAGGGTTCAAAATGCACATAAAACCATGAAGAAATCAAGATATATAAGGAATGAAACAGTGGAAGAAGGAGGGAGGGGGTCGTACGAACTCCGCTCTGGAGGGGGGGGGGTCGTAAATTTTTAGTAAAAATCGAACCCCACGCTTGACCCTGGTCGGGATTTAAAAGACGTGCCGCAGACGTCGCCTAACGGACGTCGAGATTCAGAGGATATGCCGAAGACGTCGCACAACGTGCGTAGGGACTCAGAAGAGTAAGGAGGACTAGCAGAAGGGGCTAGTAAGGGAGACCAGTAGGGGGAGGAGGCCGCCCAATAAGGGGAAGCAGTACAGGGTGCGCAAAAAGTATTGACGCACCTACGTTTTGATTCAGCTCCAGCTTTTTCTTTCTACCCCTCTAGGTTTTTGTGTATTATTTTTGTTGTCTGTTTTGTGCTCAAAAAAAAACACTCACGAAAAAACTGAAGAAATATGATCGTCATCGTTACGGTGGCCCTTTTTTTGTCTGTTACCCAAAGAGCCGAATACTTCCTTAACAAGAGATTTAGGCGCTGTTCGAAACGGTAGGTGAGGAAAGATGTCAGCAACACAAACGTCAGCCACGGCTCTGTCATAACAGATGATGATTACAATATGTTCAAGCACGATAACGTTCAAATCCGAAATTATCAACCTCTGTCCGATAACGGTAAACAGATAACGCGCGCAGGTAAAGACAGCTTCTCAGACGAGCACAGCTTAAACATGAATCCGCTGGATTACTCTTTTTAGGCGATTTTGGAGAATGAGGTCTGGGCTACTTTCAACAGAAGTGATCACAAGGCTACCCTGTTCAAAGCACGGAACGAAATGCAAGCAAGTGTTTGCGGCGCGTGCTCATGAATTTTTTCGTCGTTTTCGCTCCTGTATTCACAGTAAAGGAGCCAATGTCAATTACGAGTTATTCTATCGTGTTTGCAAAATCATTTTCCATATTTCTTAAGTGAATATTTTAAAACTTACTGCGCAATACTATTTCCACAACCGTCATTTAGTGCGTCAATACTTTTTACGCACGCTGTAGTTTTCTTACAATATCGTCCAACGTGCGTAGGAATTCAGAAGAGTAAAGGGCACTTGTGACTACAAGAATTCGAGGAATGGCACTGCCATAGGACAGTAAGCGGTATCGACCCATCGATCAAAACCGATTAATTGTGTTTATGCTTCCACAAATTAAGCACTTCGGATTGGTCTGTTTCTCGCCGCGTAGTGGAAGTGTATTTCGAAGAAGAAATCGGTTACGTGCGATAGAGAGTGGACAGATGAGCATCCAAGAAGCACTGTTGAAGTTTTTTGTCCCTTCGCATATCTCTACAATAATCTATATAGTAAAAGCAGTTCTTGACTACCATGAACGTAAGAAGGCCTAAAGAAGAAAGAAGACTGTAGGGGAAGGAGGTGTTCAATTTTCAACTTTCAGAACGCGGGGGCGAAGCCCAACCAGACGTGTGGGGACCGCTGGGCTGCCCAAAAGCCTAAAATGCTACCTTCCTAGTGTATCACCTGTATCACCTGTCGTCCCGTTGATCATCGAATTGCTCGAGCGGGTGCCAGCAGCGTCTCCATTCGTCCCTGTCGCGTGCCAGAGTGGTCCAATGGATCCTCCTCGCTCGAGGGACACGAAGAGCGTCATATCGGTCGTTCAGGGCTTTAACGAAGAAGTCCGACCAACGCGTTGGTGGGCGTCCTGGTGTTCTTTTGACATCCCGCGGAATCCAGTCGGTGATGGCTCTCGTCCAGCGGGTGTCTGCGAAGCGCATTACGTGGCCAGCCCACCTAATTTTCGACAACTTGGCCCACGCGACAGCGTCTCTGATCTTCGAACGTCGGCGAAGCTCGGAACTCAGGAGGCCTTCTCTCACTTGCGTGAGTCGTGTCACTCCGAGCATCGTCCTCTCGATTCCACGCTGCGCGACGCTGATCGCGTGTTCATCCTGCTTTCGTATAGCCCAGGTCTCTGAGGCGTATGTTAGGGCAGGAAGAACAGTGGAGTCGAATAGGTGGGCACGGAGTCGGACGTTCTTCGTCTTCTTCGCGACTTCTTCGACGCTCTTGAAAGCTCCCCAAGCCGCTCTTTTCCTCCTGCTCAGCTCTGGTGCTAGGTCGTTGGCCATGTTGACTTCGCGACCCAGGTACACATAGCTGGAGCATTCGGAGATGTTCGTTCCGTTGAGCGAAAATGGGGCATCAGAAACCCATCCGTTCCTCATGAACATCGTCTTCGTAAGATTCAGCTGCAATCCAACGTTCCCACATACACGATCGAAGTCGGCCAGCATTCGCTCCGCCTGGCTGATGCTCGGTGTTATGAGCACGATGTCGTCAGCGAAGCGAAGATGGTGCAGTTGCCGGCCGTCGACCTTCACTCCCATGTCATCCCATTCTAGTTCGCGCATGACGTTTTCGAGAGTGGCGCTGAAGAGCTTCGGGGATATGGTATCCCCTTGCCGAACCCCTCTCTTCACGTCGACGACGACGTCGTTGTAGAATGGTGAGATCTTGGTCGTGAATCCACTGTACAGCTCTCGAAGGACTCTGATGTACTGGATGTACTGAGTAGGAACGCCCTGAGTGAGCAGGGCTTCGATGACCGCTTCAGTTTCGATAGAGTCGAATGCCTTCTTCAGGTCGATGAACGTAAGGCAGAGCGGCAGCTTGTACTCTCGCGACACTTCGATGAGCTTCGTAATGGTGTGTATGTGGTCGATCGTGCTGAATCCTCTCCGAAATCCTGCTTGTTCGCATGGCTGTCCTTCGTCCTACTAATCCTATTCAGGATGACTCGAGTGAACAGCTTGTAGACTATGGACAGCAGGCAGATCGGGCGATAGTTGCCAATGTCGTGCACGTCTCCCTTCTTGTACAGCAAGACGGTCCTGCTGGTCTTCCACTGAAATGGAAACTTGCACTCCGACAGGTAACGTGTGAAGAGCCGCACCAGGGTGTTGATGAGCGCTGGCGGGAGGTTCTTCAGGTGTTCGGGTCTGATCCTGTCGGGACCGGGTGCTGTACGTTTCTTCACCGACGAGATGGCGTGTCGGATCTCGGAAGGGAGAACAGAGGGGACGACGTATCCATCCTGCGGAAGATGGCATGGGGGCAGGTGGACGTGGCTATCGAAGAGATTGGAGTAGAAGTCGTGGATGACCTTCTCCATGGTCCTTCTGGAAGAGGTGACGGTTCCGTCGGGACGTCGAAGAGCGGTCATCTTGGTCTTGAAGTTAGCGAAGTCTCGGCGGGCATTGCGTATGCTCAACCCTGCCTCGGCAGCTTCAGCCAACACTTCCGCCCTTCTCTCCTTAAGATCCTCCTTTATCGCCTCTCTGCATAGCTTCGCAAGCTTGGACGTCAGTTGGTAGTTGCCTGACGCTCGTGCAGCTCCACGCTGGCGTATCAGCTCGAGAGTTTCCGGAGACAGACGTCTCTTGGTGGTCTTCAAGCTCTCAGCTTCCTTAGCACTATCGTGGAGATGGTGCACGAAGCGGTCGTATTCCTCGTCGACGTTGTCCATGACGGCATCTTCCCAAAGGCCGGCAAGAGAGGTGTAGAGGTCTCAGTTGATGGTCGTTCTGGGACTCCTCTTCTTGAACTTCGCGGCCTTCTCTCCTTGACGCGAAAAGCGGAACCTTGCGCGAAGGAGGCGGTGGTCCGATCCCGTGTAGAACTTGGGGACAACGGAGACGTCGGTCAGGCAATACTTGCGGTTGAAGATGATGTGGTCGATCTCGTTGTGGAACTGGCCACCGGGAGATTCCCAGGTCCATCGTAGGGAGGGAGGCTTCTGGAACTGTGAGTTTCCATGGATGGTCTTGGTCGACATGATAAACTCAGACAGACTTTCACCTTGCTCGTTCCACTCCAAACCGTGGGTTCCGTTGTGAAGTTCTTCCGGCGACCTTCGCGGTCCGATCTTGGCGTTGAAGTCGCCGACGATCACCTTGTAGAAGGTGTGATCTTCCTTACAGAACTTCTCCAGCTCCACGTAGAAGGTTTCGACTTCTTCGTCGTCGTAGTCGGATGTTGGGGCATACGCGACGAACACAGTCAAAGCTGGCACGGAACCACATCGCTTCAGTCGCAGACGTCCGATTCGGCTTGTCAGAGACTCGTACGAATCGATGTTCATGGCCAAGTGCGTGTTGACGAGGACACCAACGCCGCCTACTCCCCTGCTGTCGCATGTTCCGAGGAACAGTTCTTCTCCGGAGTCGTAGGCGGCCTGTAGGGGGTGGTGTCTTCTCGTCTCGGTCAGTCCGATGACGTCGTACTTGATCTCCCTGGCTTGCATCATCAGGTCCTCGACGGATGCTTCCGATGCGAGCGTGCGGGCGTTGTAAGTACAGATCGTCATCCTAGTCCTTCTCAATTTGCGCAGCCTGGTTAGGCCCTGAGATTTTAGCAGCCTCTCCGTACTCGTCCTTCCCATCGCTGCAGAAATGGGGGCTCTTTCAGGGTCAGGGGAATGAGGCCCTTTAGTGCTGCTGTTTTTGACTTGAGTACACACGGGTAGCTAGTCGGGCTCTGTCGTGCGGGCGAAGAACTGCGGGCAGCCAGCCAGACTGCCCGAAGGGACTGGGCGAGACTTTTGAGGCGGCCTCGAATCGCCTTACGATGTACTCCCAGTCTACCGAGTGCAAGCTTTTGGCCGGACCGACGCAGTCACAATCCGCACAGTCACGGGCACATCCACGCACACTGTGCACGAACATGCCGCTCCCGCGCACAAGGAACGCGTCGACCCGACACAGCAGGAGCATGGAGTCCATCCCCTGCATCCCACCTGCGTCTCTGGGCAGTACATGGTCGCATTTGGTTCGCGTTTAATTCCCCTATCCACCACCCGGGGACGCGCCACATGGCCCTGCGACAAGCGGCCCGAGATCCCTCTTAACAAGAGAGCCCGAAAGCTCTCTATCGAGGGAGATCCGTGGTTCCTAGTGTATGTGTGACAAATCGGGCAAATACCCTCGCCGCTTCGTTGTTCTGCTTTCATGTTGTGACCTGCACCTCGAAAGCGATTCCACGAGAGAAAGCCTTTCCAAATAGTATAGAGAAGATGTGGTAACAGCGAGTGAAACAGTTGCTTTTCCATTGCTGAAGCTGTTTTATACCTGGGGATCTGGAACTATTTTTGGGTAGCCTTACATGAGTGCTCCAGATCGAATGTGTCACGCTATCGCGTTTTATTGCTCGCATTGAGAAACAAACGACGATGAGCCGATCGAAGAACATCGTCGCAGTGACAAATGGAACGCGATAACGCAGTGCCGCATCACTAGGATGTCTGATGACTTTCTTCGTCGTTTCGGTTTGCACCGACTTTGCGTACGCTGCTTAAATTAACGCTACCAGCAGCGGCAAAAGGTGTATTCCGTATCAGATAAACAAATCCAATTGTCCAGACCACGTTTAGATCACGCAAGGTAACGAACAAAAACAAACGTGTCGAATAAGCCAAATAAGCCAAACTCATTTGGTAAAGTTCCCTTTACACACTTTGAAGGAGTGCACAATTTCCTGGAGGCGGCAGACAGCTCTGCGCTCATGAGCTGCAAGTTTGAGGACTACATTTATCCTACTATTTTAAAACAATAGCGTTTTCACCCATAACGTAAGCAGGGCTCTAACAAGGCATACTTTCGTTACTGTCGGGTAAGTCTTGTGCCACCGTCAGAAGGCTTAGAACCCTTGTACAAGTTTATTCGAGCTTCCCTGAGCCATGCACGTAACCACTGCATTTTTTCACCAAAAAGGGGATATCCAGTATTTTTCCTCAGTACACACCGAAATGGTGATCATTTGACAGGCAGCAAGCTAATGGCTCGAGCCATTTACATCACCTGTATCACCTGTCGTCCCGTTGATCATCGACTTGCTCGAGCGGGCGCCAGCAGCGTCTCCATTCGTCCCTGTCGCGTGCCAGAGTGGTCCAATGGATCCTCCTCGCTCGAGGGACACGAAGAGCGTCATATTGTTCGTTCAGGGCTTTCACGAAGAAGTCCGACCAACGCGTTGGTGGGCGTCCTGGTGTTCTTTTGACATCCCGCGGAATCCAGTCTGTGACGGCTCTCGTCCAGCGGGTGTCTGCGAATCGCATTATGTGGCCGGCCCACCTAATTTTCGACGACTTGGCCCATGCGACAGCGTCTCTGATCTTCGAACGCCGGCGAAGCTCGGAACTCCGGAGGCCTTCTCTCACTTGCGTGAGTCGTGTCACTCCGAGCATCGTCCTCTCGATTCGACGCTGCGCGACGCTGATCGCGTGTTCATCCTGCTTTCGTATAGCCCAGGTCTCTGAGGCGTATGTTAGGGCAGGAAGAACAGTGGAGTCGAATAGGTGGGCACGGAGTCGGACGTTCTTCGTCTTCTTCGCGACTTCTTCGACGCTCTTGAAAGCTCCCCAAGCCGCTCTTTTCCTCCTGCTCAGCTCTGGTGCTAGGTCGTTGGCCATGTTGACTTCGCGACCCAGGTACACATAGCTGGAGCATTCGGAGATGTTCGTTCCGTTGAGCGAAAATGGGGCATCAGAAACCCATCCGTTCCTCATGAACATCGTCTTCGTAAGATTCAGCTGCAATCCAACGTTCCCACATACACGATCGAAGTCGGCCAGCACTCGCTCCGCCTGACTGATGCTCGGTGTTATGAGCACGATGTCGTCAGCGAAGCGAAGATGGTGCAGTTGCCGGCCGTCGACCTTCACTCCCATGTCATCCCATTCTAGTTCGCGCATGACGTTTTCGAGAGTGGCGCTGAAGAGCTTCGAGGATATGGTATCCCCTTGTCGAACCCCTCTCTTCACGTCAATGACGACGTCGTTGTAGAATGGAGAGATCTTGGTCGTGAATCCACTGTACAGCTCTCGAAGGACTCTGATGTACTGAGTAGGAACGCCCTGAGTGAGCAGGGCTTCCATGACCGCTTCAGTCTCGACGGAGTCGAATGCCTTCTTCAGGTTGATGAAAGTAAGGCACAGCGGCAGCTTGTACTCTCGCGACACTTCGATGAGCTTCGTAATGGTGTGTATGTGGTCGATCGTGCTGAATCCTCTCCGAAATCCTGCTTGTTCGCATGGCTGTCCTTCGTCCAGCGTTCTACTAATCCTATTCAGGATGACTCGAGTGAACAGCTTGTAGACTACGGACAGCAGGCAGATCGGGCGATAGTTGCCAATGTAGTGCACGTCTCCCTTCTTGTACAGCAAGACGGTCTTGCTGGTCTTCCACTGAGATGGAACCTTGCATTCGGACAGGTAGCGTGTGAAGAGCCGCGCCAAGGTGTTGATGAGCGCTGGAGGGAGGTTCTTCAGGTGTTCAGCTCTAATCCTGTCAGGACCGGGTGCTGTACGTTTCTTCACCGACGAGATGGCGTGTCGGATCTCGGAAGGGAGAACAGAGGGGACGACGTATTCATCCTGCGGAAAATGGCGTAGGGGCAGGTGGACGTGGCTATCGAAGAGATCGGAGTAGAAGTCGTGGATGACTTTCTCCATGGTCCTTCTGGAAGAGGTGACGGTTCCGTCAGGACGTCGGAGAGCGGTCATCCTGGTCTTGAAGTTGGCGAAGTTCCGGCGGGCATTGCGGATGCTCAGCCCTGCCTCTGCTGCTTCAGCCAACACTTCCGCCCTTCTCTCCTTCAGATCTTCCTTTATCGCCGCTCTGCATAGCTTTGCAAGCTCGGACGTCAGTTGATAGTTGCCTGACGCTCGTGCTGCTCCACGCTGGCGTATCAGCTCGAGAGTTTCCGAGGAACAGTTCTTCTCCGGAGTCGTAGGCGGCCTGTAGGGGGTGGTGTCTTCTCGTCTCGGTCAGTCCGATGACGGCCTACTTGATCTTCCTGGCTTGCATCATCAGGTCCTCGACGGATGCTTCCGACGCAAGCGTGCGGGCGTTATAAGTACAGATCGTCATCCTAGTCCTTCTCAGTTTGCGCAGCCTGGTTAGGCCCTGAGATTTTAGCAGCCTCTCCGTACTCGTCCTTCCCATCGCTGCAGGAATGGGGGCTCTTTCGGGGTCAGGGGAATGAGGCCCTTTAGTGCTGCTGTGTTTGACTGGAATACAACACGGGTAGCTAGTCAGGCTCTGTCGTGCGGGCGAAGAACTCCGGGCAGCCAGCCAGACTGCCCGAAGGGACGGGGCGAGACTTAAGGGGGCCTCGAATCGCCTTACATGTACTCCCAGTCTACCGAGTGCAAGCTTTTGGCCGAGCCGACACAGTTACAATCCGCACAGTCACGGACACATCCACGCACACAGTGCACGAACATGCCGCTCCCACGCACAAGGAACGCATCGACCCGACACAGCAGGAGCAAGGAGTCCATCCCCTGCATCCCACCTGCGTCTCTGGGCAGTACACGGTCGCATTTGGTTCGCGTTTAATTCCCCTATCCACCACCCGGGGACGCGCCACGTGGCCCTGCGACAAGCGGCCCGAGATCCCTCTTAACAAGAGAGCCCGAAGGCTCTCTATAGAGGGAGATCCGTATAGCCATTTACATACTACGTAAAATTACGTGTAAATAGTTGCAGTCGCCGGCGAGGTAAATGTGTACTATTTGTTTGTTGACAGTCATTTCGGCTTCGAAAGCTAGTTGTAAGAGGAACTTCGCAGCCTTCCCATTTTACATCCTTTACTATTATTAGTTGGTACTCCTCAACGAAAACATCTTCTTTTTTATATGCCTCTTTTTTAATAACCGGCAGTCCTTCAGAATAAGAATAGGCATTTTTGGGCAGCATGCTCGGCGTCGAATAGAGGTCATTGCTTTTGTTGCTCATTTTGCAGTAACGCCTAACTGGCTTTTGATACGTTCTGCTTTGAATTAACTCAGATCGGCAGCAGTCAGTTCACGAGTCTTATTGGACTGAAGATGTCCACATGCAGCATGTGGAGAAATCAGAAAGGAGGCCTTTATGAATGGTGAACGCAAAACAGACTCTGGCTCTACAAAAAAGTCAAAGGCGCCATGTAGTCTAAATAAAATGTTTAATTTCCTCAGCTTCCGCCGTTTTCTGATGGAATTCTTTTTTCACCTCCAGTGAGCGAGTTTCATCGGCTGCTCTTGTAGAATCTTTCCGTGTGACTTTCACGCGTTCTGCGGTGCGGATGAAAAATTGCGGTGCAGCGCCCGCAGATTAATGAGCAAATTGAGGAAAGCTCCAGCTGAGCAGCATTTCATGATAATCCGTTGTTAACGCGACAAATGCCCAACAAGGGGTGTGACATCAGACATCAACTATTCACAGAGACGCCTATTTGTTACATAAATTATTATTGAAGGTAGGTGAGGTGCCTACTCTTTCTAGAAACTCTGACGGCAAATAAATCTACAGCACGCTTCAAGGTTCCTGCTAAAAGGCTCATCGCATCCCCATTGCTTCCGCCCTTTGTCGGAAGGCAAGGCGTTCGCTCCTAACATGGTAAAGCACAGAAGGATTGTTTCTGGTGTGCGAATGGCGTTGCTCCTTCTTAAAAGTTGATGTTGCGTGCCCAAATTTCCTTGCGGATAGTTGCTGCACATATACAAACTCTCAGATTTCCAGGTACATATAGGGCCTAACAATTGGAGTGAATCGAGCGCATGCCTGATAATCGGCCGAGCGACTTTTCCACAGTTTCAGATGAGGCGATAGATAAGGGTGTAGCACTGAATGTTAAAGCGTTTCAGTGTTCTCAAATCAGACCTTATTATTCGATGAATCGAATGTGTAGCTTTTGTTGAAAACACAAATTCTTAGAGCAGCGAACTCGAATCGTAAGATGTCACAATGTCTAGAAACTAAAGCGGCTATTGAACTGGGTAGTAAACTTATTCGGTTAAAGTTTATCCTTGAAATCGCATTCTGTCCCTCTTTACGTAAGAACTAAGGATACAAAAAGGCCATCCGCAATAACTGAGGATTTTCTTCAGTAGGAGTTATTAATAATACGAGGAGAATGAGCATAGTCTTAGAACGAGACAGGGTATGATTTTTCGGATGTATCTTAGTCGAGCGTGGGCAACCGTAAAGTGTCAGTCGCGTTCGCCACCCCAAGTCATACAACCGCACCCACTGAATTTAAACAAAAGCCTTTGCATGATGGGACAACTGCTGAAGCTGTCGTAGAAGCTCAAGCAAGAGGTTGTGAAAGCAAATCACTATATTCGCCAGCCCCTTCTGATTAGGAAAGATCCTGTTCTTAAGAGGAAACTTCCTCTTCTGTAAGAGGAAACTGGCAATTCATTGTGATTGTTCTCAACCTCTATGGATGAAATCAAAACTATATCGTTTTTGTTGGAACCGAAACTTGTGAAGAGGACTACCATTTCTTCAGATATGGTTCCGTTCAGCTCCTCCAAAGGCACGGCGTGCTACCATTGCGTATCCTTAAACTACAGGTAAGCGTTTTGCTTGTAACGAATAAAACGCTGTTAAACGTTGCAACTTGCAGCGGCCCGATAACCCAACCTCACTAAACGTAGTTGAGCGGGCCTTGCTCATATAACCAGCCCAGCTGCTCCCAATGCAGGCTTTTAAAGGCGAAGGATACACTACATGTATTCAGGCTATATGTTGTTCGCCGTGCAGAGAGCAGT
Organism: Heligmosomoides polygyrus bakeri; assembly: GCA_947359475.1. NCBI lineage: Eukaryota > Metazoa > Nematoda > Chromadorea > Rhabditida > Heligmosomidae > Heligmosomoides > Heligmosomoides polygyrus. Next base: position 47,753,285 of record OX375866.1, on the reverse strand, counting down.
AAACGGGGGCATATAATAAATACTGCCCCCATGATGCCTTTAACGGCAGCCACGACTTCGACAACATACAGCGCTGGCCACAAATTTTGGAACACCCACAGGCTTAACAAATTTATACCATAACTTGCACTTTCTTCTACTCCACAAAACGAATCAACCAAACACATTCTAGGACTCAGAACGAAATGTGCCTTTTGAAATAGTCCATATCCCGTTTTCAGATGCAGAAAAAAGATAGTGGTTGCAGAAAAAAGTAAGTTCTGCACCTATTGAGTTGAACTACGGCAGAGAATCATGCATTATGCAACGATTTAATATCTAACTATCCTAGAACCCTGTCTTGAAACTCATGCTAAACCCTTTGACGGCATGCAAAGTAGGATATATGCGAATGCGAGGCCGTTCGTGGAGTTATACCTTCCAGTCGCCACTAAATTTTAGAGCGGGTCAGAGCTGGTTTTACACAGTTCTTCGTTGAATTTCCGGATTTCCGCGGATTTATCTCATAATAGCGATCGTTGCTTCGAGATGCACCATGTAATTCCCATTTTCCAACATTTCACATAGGTGGTATTTGTATGCGGTTTCAGACCCCGTAATGCACTTTCTCGTACCACTCGATGACATGTTGGGCCCCTATCCATCGCAAGCGAATGACCATTAAATGACCTAGTGATTGTTAAAGGATACCATGGTTGGGCCAGCCTAAGAATCGAACTACCTGGTCGGAACACATATGCGCTGATCCACCCATTATTCGCCAGAAGTCTTGTAAGTCCAAGACAGTAAAATACTCTACACACAGATTTTGAAGCCAGCGCGAGGTGTCTAATGCCGAAAATTACGCAAAAGTATAATCCAACTAGGACGCGCTAGATGTGAGTGTCTGGTGATCAAAGGTCGCATTTACGAAAATCTGCGATTTACGACCCAAAACCTTTCAAATCGTAAATCGTAATTACGCACACCCCTGCTGGTGACCCCACTCTGAGCCACTTTGCGTCCAAATTGCGTTAGATTGAGATGTGGACGCTGTCGATGTACACCGTTAGCTTTCTTTTTTGTTCACATTTAGTACCCGAACAGGAGTGGAGGCGAAGTCATACGCCTTGGCAGATGCCTCCATAAAATAAAATCGACACCTCGTAGAGAAAGTTCCGTTAGCCGAGCGCTCCCCACATCAGCTCGCTTTCTGCTGTGTTGTTTCCTGCAAGGCTGAGAATCCATGAAACATTAATGGAATCCATCATTACAGAACGACGATCCCATCACGCAATGGCCCGCTGCCCCCACCACAGGATGGGAAGAATCTTTCCGAATTATTCCAAGCAATGCAACATGTGAGTACAGACGCCCTGTGAAAGGTGTTACATTGAAACTTCGTAAAATATTTTTTGTTGCCATGCTCCAGAATAGAGTAGTCAGTCGGTCTGGATAATAGAGTAGTCGATCGCATTAGCACCAGTTTTTAGCGGACTGCACTCAAAAACAGGAGGAGTTAGCCTTTTAGCGGCTGTCGTTTCTGAAGATAAGTTATAAATTATATGCTAAAAATGCTTGCACGGCTTGAGTGTTCATACTCTAAAAGCAGCCTCTAAAAGTTGTTGGTATTTTTTATGTATCCATGTGTTACGGCAGTGGAGTGCGAATACGGGGAGAATTAACCGAGCGTGGCATGATCCGTGATCCACCACTGTACACTGACTTTTAGGACCGTTTCAGTCAAGAAAATTTTGAGGTCTGTTCTATACAATCGATATTTATACATACAATCGATAGATAGAGTTTAATCAAAGTGTTTGTTCCTATTCTAACTCATGTTCCGTAAAAAGCAACAATACGAAGACGTTATGATGTCGCTAAGTAGTAGTTTGTCCTTAGATTGGGACACGGAATAAAGGAAGGTTTTACATTGAACGATTCCTGACAACCAGGGCTTGATGGTGACAGGTCCAAACATCAACTGAGGGCACATAGAGAATTCGAAAAGTTTTCCCCCAAAATACTCACAAGATCTCTTCCAAACAATATGAAAATAAAGCGACTTGATGAGTCTGCTAACAGTAGCTCTCCATTAGCAGTAAACAGACGATATGATGCGGGATGTAGTCTGTGAGAGGTGTACTTGACGAGGGCATTCTGCTGCTGGGCGAATTGCCGACGAGACAAGTGGGCAATAGAGGCTTCTAGGTCCAAAAGTTCATCCTGATGTACCCGATAAGATGTTCAGCGTCAGTAAATAAGTTGAAAATTTCTCCTAACAATGTTCGCCGTAGCTTCCTTCAGCTTTTATTGTCAAAATATGGGTTGAATTCTGTGCCATTTCTAAGTCTACAGTCGGCGAATGCATTTAACTCTTCTTGTAGTGAGAAAGTGAAGAACTCGATAGCGCTAAATTGTTTCATATTACAGCATAATCATCCACTTACTCCAGCGTTTGTCTCGTCCGCCGGAGCTGGCAATTATTTGTTTGACCTTCTGAAGCCTTTTCATCATTTCATGAATCAATTCTTGCTGTTGTATTTCCTCGCCCTTACTTCCACCAATTCCCTCTCTCCCTTCCCCATTCGTAGTTTGGGTGCGTTCCATTCTCTACCTCTCTTTCGTCACCCGGAGAGCACCAACACAGTCGCTCACGCTCTAGCACGAAAGGCACACGGTGCAACACACGGCGACCGCATGCATGGCTGCGGTCGCTACCTGACGTCCTACGCCACTGAAGCACGTACTCACATTCGTCCCAAAGCGCTTCAATCCACTTACGAACATCCATCGGCTACACTACCCTACCTCCTTGCAGCCTTTAAGTTTGCGGTTAGCTCAGTTGGTTAACTCAACTCAGTTATAGTTCACAGATGTAGTGGGACTGGAAAAACTGTACTATACAAGCTTCAGAAGATGGCATGCTAAATAGCAGATTTCCTAAAGGAAAGCGATTACTTTGAACGAACAAGCACTGCAATTCCAGTTGGACAAAGAACATTGAGTGGCATGCAAAAAAGTCATTTAAATTCACTGTGCATTCATCCTGACGCGGAATCTGACAAGACTTCTTAAAACCTTGTAAAAGTCTGGATCAGAGCTACACAGCTCCTCGAGCACACATTAATCGTGCAGTTCTCGGAGATCGTGTTTAGGGATTGAAAATGTACTGCTGATGCGGATGAAAACAAAAATTCAGAAAACACACTATTAGACTGCAGCAACGTTTAGGACATGAAACAGCATGTAAAAAGAGGACAGCACGTAAAAACTTCCGCGAAGATATCCTGCTTCTGCGGCCAGAAGCAGCAGTGCTGCATAGAGGACCTCACTCACCTCACATGATGTTCCTGTCAACAGGCACATTGTCCTCATCACTTTAACGGCCAAAATCGATTAACGATCGGTTTGAAGTTGCGGTTTCTCATTTGTAGGGTAACTGTAAGCCAAAGTATGAAACCGTTAATTCAGAACAGCGTTCGAGTACCTCCGCTTGTTGACTCGTGTGCAGACCTGCCAGCCAATTCAGCACCAAACTTCATTCAAGCGCCGGTCGTCCTGTGCCGGCATTCCTATTGTGTCAAATTAAAATTCAAGTTTAAAGGTGAGTTGTCTGCCAGTTATTGTGAGGTTGTCATCGTAGATTCCATCAAAGCAGGCAGCGCAGAGCAGAAAAGTAATTGGTATGTGAGTACTCAACGAACTGATCAAGAATATTAAGCCATGAAAGTGGATAGGTTCCACTGCTTTACCTCCTCTGGGCATCAACTAAGAACAATTGGCAAATATTTATACAGTGCCTCAACTATGGAGGTGCAGCAAGATATGGGAGGTGCTTTGTAAACGTCACCGTCGCATTAATCCCCTGAAGGAAGGGTGGTCGTTGTTGAACGCCGACGGGGTGAAGAGGACTGGCAGCAACGAAAAGAAAGCAGAAGGTGGAACTACAAAAAGAACCGAATGAAAATGAGTAGAGCAATCATTTAAGCAATAGTCAGCCTAGAAATGCCAATTAAGGTGTTAGTGAGTAGGACAATGTCAATGTGCGCTGGGAAATAAAATAGGGGTAAACAGCAGAACGAAGAACAGGACCACTCAGCAATGCGCTAGTACGCGTTCTAGCGAATTACTCTGAAGGCGTGCGTGCAACTAATATTATCGACCCCTACGACACCCAGAGAGCTGTGCCTCGGTGGCGCAGTTGGTGGGGGTGCCGCCCCGGAGCTCGACTTCGCGCGCTGTCAATACTTTTGCACATATTAGTTAGTTGTGATTACGCTTTCTCATGATCACAGGAGTCAATTTTAGACCATCAATGCTTACAACAACACAAGAATGCTGTATTGTACTTTCATATGTGCTAGTTTTTCAACTATGCGTTTCTGCACTGTATCATTTCTCTGGAAAAGAAAGATCTTATTGCTCTTCCCTTTTAGTCAAAAGCTATGGCACAAAACTATGAAGCAAGTAAAACACAAGCGTTTGTCACAACGGCAGCATCTTACAAAAGCCAATGAGGAACAATCTTCTCCCTGGCAAGGAATGACCACTTTCTTCATTGGTCGCTTAAGCTGTGGGTGTAGAGAGAAGGGCATTGGGTGAATGAACATCGATGAAGCGCATATGAAGGCGCAAATAGACAGCCTTGGTTTGTTGTAAGCATTGATGGTCTAAAATTTACCCCTGTGATCGCGGAAAAAGCGTAACAACAACAAACTGACATGTTCAAATAAAGTGGTGCGCGGACTCGAACTCAGAGGCACGGCGGTGTGCTCCTATGGGCGGCGCTCCTGCCGCTGCGCCACCGAGGCACATCCCGTAGCGTGTCAAAGGGGTTGATGAGTGTTGCGCACACGATTTCACACCTCTTCTACAGGTGTTTAAAAAAGCGTTCGCAAAAATCAACTGTAATTCTGCACTACGTTCAAACGGTCCTACATCCTTTCAAATTAGCATCGTAAAAGCTCACCTTGAGTTGGGAACACTTCCTTGTGAGACCTGACCGACGATGAACCACGTCTGGGATCCGTCTTCTGAATAACGGCAGTCGGCGCATAATTCCCATCCACTAAAAATATTATATGGTTGTAAAGATCCATTGGTGGACTGTAGAACATGAAACACAAACTCAAATGCATCTCAAAGCTCTTCGTTTTATTTGCTACGTAATTCTCTGTAATGTGAATGGAATGTGAGTGTAGTGCAAGTAATTCGAGCCTGAGACATGTTTGACCGTCAACATTTGTCTGGCTACCCTGAAGTAGTTTCACAAGTGTGGACCGAAGTTAGTATCGTTCACGCTTCACCGTTATGGCCTTGGTGAGAGACTGGAAAACTATAGCAACTTGATTTAGGAAACCTAAGAAATTATCAGATTGCAATGATCTAACCATCACTAAAATCGAAACTCCAATTTTTTGTAGGCTAATTTCTAAGCACGACAAGGTCATATCTGGCTTCTCCTTTATCAGCCTGTACAGAAATGATACAGTTTTTCGGCATCCTGAATAGTCCACCTCTAGGTAGGGGTGACAGGTGGATCAACTCTATCTCCGCGGCTAAGGTTAGCGTAACTGGTTTCTACACTTTTTTTCGAGGGTTCACTTCTGCCAACAATAAAATGGAATTGCAACTGAGAGAATGGCTTCTGAAGACCCATTACAAGGGTGTCAGTGAGCTCGGACAGGTAACTCTGTTGATATTTCGCTTTTTTCTTTTTATAGGACATCGTACAAGAATCACAGGACTCGTAGGAATCAGTTTCGTTTTTGCTGAATGCCCTTGCATGGTCCAAAAATGATGAAAATCTGCATCATTTCTGTGCGGGTCAAGATAAAGAAGAAGCCTGATCTGACCTTGTCGTGCTCAGAAATTAGCCTACAAAAGGTTTGGAGTTTCAATTTAAGCGATGGTTAGATCATTGCAATCTGATAATTTCTTAGGTTTCCTAAATCAAGTTGCTATAGTTTTCCAGTCTCCCACCAAGGCCATAACGTTGAAGCGTGAACGATACTAACTTCGGTCCACACTTGTGAAACTACTTCAGGGTAGCCAGACAAATGTTGACGGTCAAACATGTCTCAGGCCCGAATTTCTCGCACTACACTCACATGCCATTAACATTACAAAGAATTACGTAGCAAATAAAACGAAGAGCTTCGAGATGCATTTGAGTTTGTGTTTCATGTTCTACAGTCCACCAGTAGACCTTTACAACCATATGGTATTTTTAGCAAAAGCAATGAATCTGCGCTGAGAAGTATTTCCAAGAAACATATTTACAACAGCATAGTTCGGGTCTCGGAGATGATTTGGTTGGAAATCATTTGGGAAATTTTCGGAAAACTCACGCCCAGTTCCCACACGAAACTTCGTGTTCTGATTTCTGACGTTGGCCACGATGTGGACTACCTACGATGTGCCTTGTTACCATTGCTTTCAGTGTGTCTTTCAGAGGAGAATGCAGTCGTGAGAAACTGCGCTTCGGAGCTGTTTACAGACACTGCAATAATGCGCAAATTTGACTCCAATTGTCACGAACAACTGTCAGAAATGTACGTTTGCTAGGCATATACAGTTATACCAGTTCTGCTCAAAGGCTTTTCTGCTCCTTCAGGTTAAAACGTAGGGAAAGCTTCAACTTTAATGGAATTCCCCAGTACCCTTCAATAAAAATAGATGCTATCAGCAGTCCTTAGGCCGGGACATACTTCCGTCGCCGCGATGCCATCGCGGCGCTCAGTTCATGGCCATTCCGCCGCACGCGGTCGAGTAGTCAAACGGAACTTCGCCGCGGTCGCCGCAGCAGTGGTGGTCGGCATGAGCGATGGCTTCCCACGCCCATCGCGGGCATGGCATAAGCCGCATGCACACTTGGCAGCGGCAGCAGCAGCAGTGATTGAGCATAGGAGCATCGATTTGGCAGGGATGGATGTGGCTATAGGCCCATGCACACTTCTGCGACACCGCGGCGCGGCAAGAGGAGCGACGGCCACCCTCGCGAAATCCGGCGGTCGCGGCGCGGTCGTGTTAGAGCACCGTTATAGGCAACGGGACCGATGTCCCAGTGCATGTCGCGCAGCTAGGAATGATTTGAACCATTCCAGCCTGCGGCACTCAGTGCGGCATCGCTGGCGATAGCCGCGCGATAGCAGCAAAAGTATGCATGCCCCCCTCTGCGGCACGTGTCGCTATGTCGCGCCGCTCCCGTCGCGGCCCTATCCTTCATCATGGCCGTGCCGCCCTGTCGCAGAAGTGTGCACGGGCCTTATTCTTAATCAAGGCTGCCGCTGGCGGCGCTGCAAAGTGTGCATGTGGCTATCTTTTTCGCGCCGCGCGCGGTGTTTAGCGTTGGTCTTGGACGGATCGCCGTCGAGCTCCCTTGCAGAGCGATGGGCGATGCGACGAGCACTGAGAAGTTCCAATTCTTTCGCGTCGCTCTGCAGAACTCATCGCGGCGACGGGAAGTATGCACGAGGACTTAGACCTGACCGTCTATTGAATGGTTCTCATCGAATCGAAGGAGAAGAGTCTCCACTCTAATCCAATTTTAGCTATTATCCCTCAATAAAAATCTGAGCTCCTTTTAATGTGCTGCCGCGGTGAAGCGCAGCATAATTTGTGGTGTGCTGCACATGCCCTTAATTGCATCCTACAATGTTTTGAATGTTGATTGTTGTGCAGTAAAAAAGGTTTTCCTTGAGCCACCTTAAAATCATTCAGTACTTGTTCAAATTCTGTTGATTTTAGCAGAATGTCGTGGCGCGACACATTTTTGAGGTGAACGAGCGATATTCTGACTGAAACTTTACTCCGTAAAATTTCGTTGGTAATTTTTAGTGGTAATTTAAATGCGTATTTCTTAGGAAGTTTTGGAGTTTACTGAGCTGGATAATTTTTCTGTTTTCTGTCGTGTTTGCTGAAGTTTTGCCCGTTTTACAGAAAACAGAACAGAAAAAATTTGCCCAAAATCGCCAGAAAGTTAGAAAGCAGACATTGCACCCATCTCTGGTGAGCACATAAAGGAAGTGGAAGCTCCAAATTGTCGAATGTGGGGTTGGTCATTCAATTTACATAATTTTCACGTCAAATTGGACACTCTTCTAAACTAACCCAAGACTTTTAAAGTCAAAGCGAACTCTTCCAAATCAAATTGAGCTTCTTCTACATTAAACTAGAGACGCTCCAAAAATGTTAGAATACTTTTTTGTTCAAGGAAAATTGTAGTAAAACATTCTTGGAAGTTTTAATTTTTATAAAAATTTTATTTTCCGAGGAAAAGCAATGAATTAAAGCTTGTTTTAAAGAGCAGGAAGGCGGCCATTTAATATTGCCAAATCAAGATTGCGTCATGCCGAAGCTTCGCGATTTCCATTCGATTTCGACAGCAAAGTTTCTGTTTGCATGCAGTTTCACACCTGCAAGCGGTGCAACCCAAACAACAGCACAAAACACACATATCTTAAGTCTTTCGAGTCTAGATTGATCGCGTTTCTCTCTGAACACATATCTTAGATTTCTTGCTGCATGTAACCAGCATTTACACTATCAATCAAGCATACGTTGCGTTGAACTTTTTGAGTGCATGGCGCGATCCAGCCTTTCGATGTAGGTCATGATTTCTGCTTTGTTGCGCCTCAAAACAAAATTCAGTTAATTATTTTCTCTCAAAAATAAAACATTTATAATATTATTTCACTCATTTGGCTGCTAAAATAGAAAAAATTCAAAAAGTTATTCTAAGTTTTCCTTGAGAAAAAAAATTATTCTAACCATCTTAGAGAGCCTTTAGTTTAATCTGTAAGAAGCCCGCCTTGATTTTGAAGACGTTCAATTTGATTCCAAATTTCATACGCCAGCTTAGAAGTGTGTCCAATCTGACTTGAAAGGTGTCCAATCTGGTTTGAAAAGTGTCCAATTCGAAAAAAAAGGTATATTAAAAATTACGAAAACCACCCAAACATCTGATAAGAAATACGAGACAATCCTCTCCTTAGACCAAAAGGCGGTACGACCCCCTACCTCAAAACGATGCCGAATTTCGGGCAGTCTTGCGATTCGAACCTCAAGCTTGACCCTGGGAGTAAGTGCTTGTCCACGCATCTGGTGAATGAGAAAATCCAATACTGTAATGTGAGCAGCACCAGATATCTGACCATCTTTTGATCCTTAAGGTATTCAGATAGTTAGGCAGACTGTGCATTCCTTCACAACTGTATTCGTGTTCGAAATTCCTCATTTCCAGTTCACTTGGTGCTCTTGCAAACATCTCTTTATGCGAATGCGAGAGGGACCTCTGCAATTCCTTCACCACAAAGCACTTTGGTACTGCTCTCGTGTTGGCGATTCTCACCTACAGCTCCAACGTCTTTGCCTATCCTTCCGTGTGTTTTACGGCGCTTACCTCATTTGGTGCAGTATTTTTCTAATTTTCATGATTGTGCAACATTATTCTTAGACCTTTTTATTTATGTTCTATTGTTGATTGTTGAATAAATACTGTACTATGTACTTTAGCTTATCGACTGGTCAGTTCAACTTGTATAGGCCAAATACGGTCTCATTGTGTCGTCAAGGTACTCGATACTGTGTAAGGGTAGAGCTTCAAAGCGATGGTTCATGGCGAAAACAGATTGACTAATGATGGCACTTACTATTCCTAGAAAATGCGCTTGCAGATGCAGTTAAATAGCCTTAAGCTCAATGTTGACGTGATGCGATGTAGAGGCAAAACGAGCCAGATCAAGCACATTTATAAAAAGAGTTGGAAGAAGCGAGGCACATGAAGAAAAACGAGCGGGTAACTTCTTACAAGGGAAGGGTCTCAAGTGTGTGTCTGAGCTGGAAAGGCAAACCACAAGGGAAGAATCTCCGCTCTTCATTCGGTACAAAAATGTGCTTCCTATTTCCCAAGTTAAACCGAAGGAGTAGGGAGTCCCCAAAGTTTGCCATACCGCGGCCTCACGATCGCTATGTGGTCTCTTGTGCGCCCGCGATTTCACACACGGCAATCCGTTCGTGGCGAAGTGCATGGTTGCGGCGATTCATGAGGGGAGGATCGGGGTTTGGTTCCCGTGCGTTGTGGCGATTCTACGTTTCAACTAATAGAATGGCGGTCCTGATATCTACACAACTTTCAGGCGTTTTCTGCAGATTTCTCGCACTTTATACAATGGAAAGTAATTGTGGTGTGATGACACTACTGTACTTTCCAAAGGTCGAGGAGAAGTGAAAAAATTTCTCCCAACAACAAGGTCATATGTGGTGTTAATCGCAATCTGATCCGAATTCGAAATATCAGTGGATTCACACTCACCCGAACTTACCGTAACCTAACGTTCTCCACCATAATTCTTAAAACGGATGTCAGATTCGTGACCAACATCGGAAATATCCCCATAGACGAAGATTGGAGGAAAACGGTAGTCATGACCCAGATATCCTTACTCAACCACACCCAGCGTACGCAGTATGCCGATTTGTTGGAACAGAACCCAACTATAAAGTCAACTATTGCTCCCCCTTACTGGACACAAACATTAATGCTTCAGCCAAAATCGCAGTACTCCTACTCTTTATTCTTTGCTCCATATGCAACAGAATTCCCGACCTCCATCTTCTCCTCACTTCCAGTCCTCTCATTGTTGGCATTACAGATACATGGTGTAAGCTCGACACTATTAGCAACTCGATCTTATCCCCCTCCCATTCTGAATATGAGATACATATACACCGACCAGAAAACATTACTGGAGGTGGAGAATTGCTATTAGTAAGGAGCACCTCATTCTCTGTCTCACCACCTCATTCTTTCAAAAAGTTTTTCTCCATGCTGTCAGTGCTTGATTTTGTGCGTTATCTCTTATCCTTTTCCAATGTACATAGTCGATCTCCATCGTAGTCCAGCCTGTGATACCAGCGCCTTTCTTGAAGCAACCAGTGCCACTGTTGCAAATATTGGAAAAAATTTCAATTGTATTCTAAAGGGCGGCATGAATTTCCCTCAAACCAATTTTGGTTTTCAGAAAGCAACCCTGTCTTTTCGTCTACTCGCGTCTTCCGCGACTTTCGGACAACACGGGTGCTAACTCAGCTCGTCACGGTTTCCACATATGGCTGCAACATACTCAACATCATTCTTACCAATAAAATGGATATCGTACACAGCTTGAAAGTTCTTCCACCGTTTTCCATCCCCGATCAACGAGCCATTTCTTTTTGTTTTGTCACCTGTGTTAGCTTCCCAACTGCAGAATCTCAACGTTTCGGCTTCTCGCGTGGCAATTGCACGCAATTTGTAATGAGTGGATGAAAATCGATTGTCGCGTAGTATTAGAAAACTACTGCAAAAGGCTAATTAAAAACTATATTCCTCCTCTTTGCCCAAACCAATTCGTCCGTTATCCAGCAAATCCTCGCATGCTGGCTGCCAAGGTGTATCAATTGTGTAGAGCTCGTTTCACGATCGACTGCATAAAATACTATCGTTTCTCTTGAAAACAAAAGCGAGAGTGGGCATTATTAAGCCTAAAAATGAGGAAAATATAGCATTTCCTCGAAAATGGAAACGCTTTTAAACATTCGCTAGTAGCAGAATTAAGACCACCAACAAAATGAGCATCACAAAAATTTCAATGGTAAGGCATGTAAAACTGAGGTGGAGAAAACCGAAGTATTCGTTTCTTTTTTTCAAATCTGTCTATAGAGATTACTTTGCAATCGAGGTGATCTGTGACCAGAGCTAAACCAGACTATTTGGATATCAAAAGCGAAGTTGTGCACATAACGCTAAATTCCTTGCCGTTACGTGTCTCAACATCTCCTGATAACATGCCGCACCTGTTTCTCAAAAATGCAGCACTAAGTGTAACTACGGTACGCACACTACTATTCAACAGGTTTCTCCTTCACGGTGAAGTACTATCGCTATGGCTTTGCAATCTTGTCAGACCCATCTTCAAAAAAGGGGAGCCTGACGTTTCGACTAGGAGGAGGGTTGAGGGTGGGTTAAGGTTGATTTGTGACTCTATTCGGTCTAGGGCTAAGGCTGCTCATTGTGCAAAGTACGACAGGCTCCTTCGACCACTGAACGAGAGATCCCAAAGTGATGAGAACAGCTTGTCAAACGGCCACCGCTCTAATACTAACGAAGTTCATAATAACGGCCAATTGGCGAGAGTCACTGTTTTAGGAGGCACTCAAATTTCGCGTAGCGCTCTAAGTGTTCTGAGTTTGGGGCACCATTTTCACCTCACCAAAAAATCAACGCATCAAAATTCCGTAAAGTGGTCGGAGGCTTACATAGGCTTAGGGACCTAATGCGAAACAGAAGTAGGAACGAGGTGCGCCGAGAAAATCCCGCGAATTCTAATGGAAGATTACCCGCTGTGCCATTTCCACGTACGTTCTACAAGGAACCTGCTCCTGTGCCTGACACAGACTCCAAGTTCTGAATTTTGTCATCTACTGTGTTGGACGTTCTCAACCGCCACAAGCGAAACCGCGATACTAATTTGGATCGTGCTCAATGGCAAGGACAGTGAATTACGTGAGCTAAGATCTAATGGCACTCTGCGAACCTCCGTTAGCGATAAAGGCGGAGAGTTCGTTGTTATGCCGCAAACTTTAGATCGGGCTATAACGGTTACAGAGTACGGGTCAACCATGATTCATGCTCCGGCGGTTTCGTCGTGCCGACGGCGCCCTCTCGATTAGAGATCCCGCTCTCCTTCCTCGCTGCATCTCTCCACCATGGCCTAGAGTCCAGACAACGGAGCACCCCCGAGCTTCTCTACCGCAGGCGAGATAGGGTAGCTCGAGGACTGCGCTTCATAAACCATTATTTCGCATACGAAGGATGTCGGTTAGGCGACCTCTCTTATTAGAAGCGTTGATGCGATGGGATAGTCTTGCCTTACTTTTTCGACTTTTTTAAAAAGAATGTCACGCCAAGGAAATTGGTAATAGTACTCGAAACCAGTGTCCCAGCTCAAAGGTGAGATCCGATTCTTCCTGCGTTGCGAGTTTGGGACGCGCCATGTACTTGCCAGAACGTCACAGTGGTGTGTTTGATTGGTTACACAAGGTAACACGCAAAGTACTGAGCGGCTTGGAATAGGTTATATCGCTTTTCTTGTGTAGACCAATGGGATTTCAAGCCCGCTACTTCTCAAAACCTGGCTTCAGAACGCTTCGGAGATCAGTTACTGCAGTGCTGTGTGAACACATATTGGTTTTTACCTCAAAGAGGGGGCCTTTTTCGGAAGTTTTAAGTTGCCTGACGCTCGTGCTGCTCCACGCTGGCGTATCAGCTCGAGAGTTTCCGGAGACAGACGTCTCTTGGTGGTCTTCAAGCTCTCAGCTTCCTTAGCACTATCGTGGAGATGGTGCACGAAGCGGTCGTATTCCTCGTCGACGTTGTCCATGACGGCATCTTCACAAAGGCCGGCAAGAGAGGTGTAGAGGTCCCAGTTGATGGTCGTTCTGGGACTCCTCTTCTTGAACTTTGCGGCCTTCTTTCCTTGATGACGCGAAAAACGGAATCTCGCGCGAAAGAGGCGGTGGTGCGATCCCGTGTTGAACTTGGGGACAACTGAGACGTCGGTCAGGCAATACTTGCGGTTGAAGATGATGTGGTCGATCTCGTTGTGGAACTGGCCACGTGGAGATTCCCAGGTCCATCGTAGGGAGGGAGGCTTCTGGAGCTGCGAGTTTCCATGGATGGTCTTGGTCGACATGATAAACTCAGACAGCCTTTCACCTTGCTCGTTCCACTCCAAACCGTGGGTTCCGATGTGAAGTTCTTCCGGCGACCTTCGTGGCCCGATCTTGGCGTTGAAGTCGCCGACGATCACCTTGTAGAAGGTGTGATCTTCCTTATAGAACTTCTCCAGCTCCACGTAGAAGGCCTCGACGTCTTCGTCGTCGTAGTCGGATGTTGGGGCATACGCGACGAATACAGTCAAAGCTGGCACGGAGCCACATCGCTTAAGTCGCAGACGTCCGATTCGGGTAGTCAGAGACTCGCACGAATCGATGTTCATGGCCAAGTGCGTGTTGACGAGGACACCAACACCGCCTACTCCCCTGCTGTCGCATGTTCCGAGGAACAGTTCTTCTCCGGAGCCGTAGGCGGCGTGTAGGAGGTGGTGTCTTCTCGTCTCGGTCAGTCCGATGACGTCGCACTTGATCTTCCTGGCTTGCATCATCAAGTCCTCGACGGATGCTTCCGATGCGAGCGTGCAGACGTTGTAAGTACAGATCGTCATCCTAGTCCTTCTCAATTTGCGCAGCCTGGTTAGGCCCTGAGATTTTAGCAGCGTCTCCTTACTCGTCCTTCCCATCGCTGCAGAAACGGGGGCTCTTTCGGGGTCAGGGGAATGAGGCCCTTTAGTGCTGCTGTTTTTGACTGGAGTACACACGGGTAGCTAGTCGGGCTCTGTCGTGCGGGCGAAGAACTCCGGGCAGCCAGCCAGACTGCCCGAAGGGACAGGGCAAGACTTTTGAGGCGGCCTCGAATCGCCTTACATGTACTCCCAGTCTACCGAGTGCAAGCTTTTGGCCGAGCCGACACAGTTACAATCCGCGCAGTCACGGACACATCCGCGCACACTGTGCATGAACATGCCGCTCCCACGCACAAGGAACGCGTCGACCCGACACAGCAGGAGCAAGGAGTCCATCCCCTGCATCCCACCTGCGTCTCTGGGCAGTACACGGTCGCATTTGGTTCGCGTTTAATTCCCCTATCCACCACTCGGAGACGCGCCACGTGGCCCTGCGACAAACGGCCCGAGATCCCTCTTAACAAGAGAGCCCAAAAGCTCACTATTGAGGAGATCCGTGGCTATCGAGGGAGATCCGTGGACTGAGAGATTGATTAAAAAAATTTATCAAAAAAAAAACTGAGAGATTGATAAAAATTTTAATAGACGATTGGCCTGATAAGTGATGTCTTCACTTTAGTTGGGAAAGAATCAAGCAATTCATCGTCTCTTTAACTAGGGGTGCCAAGAAAATGCAGTACGCCTTCAGCGTATGGCTGGCCGCATCACGGCACGGCTTTGCAGATTTTCATATTGTTGCTTTGTAGACAGCTCTTTTACGTTAGACGTTAAGTTCTCGGCCTTCTTGTTCACGACGACAACAAAGAGGAGTGGAAGCGCTCAGAACCTTGGAGTTCCCCAAACGATATAGCAAACTTCATCGCATTGCCTATTGTAGGTGGCAAAAGACTGATTGCAAAACAGTAGAATATTTACTCTACAACCTCTTCGAGAACACTACCCTTTTATGTACGAAAAGCGTGGAGACACAGCACATGCTTGACCAATTATTTGTGCATCTTGCTGAAATACAAAGCGGCTGATCCGCCTAAAGAGGGATACAGATGTGATATTTAATTTAAACCAGGGATGTCGGAATTTTCGTTGTTCGTGTTCCGAATTCCGGTTTCCGGCCATTTTGAGCTCTTCCGTTCCGTTCCGTGTTCCGCCTGTTTTCGCGCCGGAAGGCGGAAACGGAAATGGGCACTGTTCCACACTAGTTTTCCATTGAACACAATCAGCGCATCAGTTGAAAAGATTTGTCCTTCATATAATTGTGAGAGAAATACTGTTTGACGACTCTAGTCTTAATATTCTTGAAATTGGTTAGACTACCAAAAAAGAACTCAAAAATGAGAACGGCTGGGTGCATGGCAAATATAATGTGCCACAAAGGCTATGTATGCACTGTATGCTAAGAAAATGCACTCAACATTTGAATGATCATAAAATTCTTGACCCAGTAGTTACAAATAGCTACAAAAACTTTGTAAGCATATAGCGCAGTATCATGGAACAAAGAGTTCAGTGAAGGTTGTGGTATGCGGTTTGCGCTCCAAGATTACATCAGTGTTGATGACCACAGGTGCAAATTTCAATTTTTAATTTCGTTGATGTGATATTCATCCATATGAAGTTATGCGATTCATTTTCTAATGAAGCATCATGAATATCTGCCATGAGCTGTTATTTTGATTGACTAGGGTGACTTATTGGGCGCGTGTAGCGCAGTCGGAGGACGGTCGCGTGCACCCGATGCCAGGTTCCTAGTTCGGATTTTCCGCCCTGGCCAACCAAGCCTTTCTTCCCTCCGGGGTCGGTGAATTGGTACCAGACGTGTTTGAAAAGGATAAAGCGCTGACTTTTTTATCGGCTGGCCACCGCAAGTCATTGTATGGCCAATACGCATTCATATCGCGTCCACGACATCCCGTAGAAGTAGAATGCGCTGGCGCATCGCAAAAGGGATTGAGTAACGCCGTCATTTATCCTCTATCCTTATCCTAGGGTGACTTATTGAATTCTGACACAAAACTGTTGCTTCGAGAACCATCTTGGAATTGTCTAGCTGTGTCACCGTGGGCGTAGGATTTCGAGGCTGGCACAGACTGAATATTCCTGTGGAAGTGTGGATCCGCATGACTAATCAGTCATCCAGTTATCATCTTAGATCCCAGAATCAATTCTGAGTACTGGTTTTGGTGATTACAATGTAACTGCTAATGTTGAGTAAGCAGATATCTGTGCAGTCACCACCTCATGCATGATGCCACTGGTTTCTAAAAGTGAGGAATCTCTTTTCTGGGGCCGGATTCATCAAAGTTACTGCAGTAACTTTAACGGAGAATTGTAAGCGAAAGCTCAGATAACGCGGCCTATCAAGCGATGTGGTGAGCGATAAGCCGCGTTCTCTGAGCTTTCGCTTACAATTCTCCGTTAATGTTACTGCAGTAACTTTGATGAATCCGGCTCCTGGTTGGAAAATAATCTATGTGGCTACTCCAGTTTTAGACTTTACCCGAGTCAGTTTTTTTAATGCGGGTCTGTAAGTAACCTCAAGTGATTAAGTCGGTTACGTCTACCATTCAAAAAATATCAGCATCAAAAAAGTCAGCGAAAACCCGTCACATGAACTAGATATGGAAAGACTACATGCTGAAAAAGTGAGAAATAGTGAATTAAGCCCCTGAATTTGTTATCGCTTATTGCTGAGCCATAGCTAAAAGGTTATCATAGCAATAATATAAATTCATGCTCCGTTATGTTATGCTATGATGAGGATGAGCAATAATCTGTGGAAGATTCTGCTGCTCGCAAAGTTCTGATCAAGAAAAGGTGCAATAGAATTTGCTTCTGGCGTCGTTTCAGATGCAGCATCCTTGATCTAAACACTATCAACGTTGATAGCTCAAAATTCTTGGTTTCCTGAATTTCATAACTGATATTCTAATTTCAATGTTTGTTGTCGACATTTCGAGCCACAAGCCCTTCTTAAGTTTATAACACATTGATACATTCTCTACACAACGCAGCGACCAAAAAGTCATTGGACCTGACCCACGATCAACAGAGGGGGGGGGGGGAGTGGTTGAGATCGAAAGTGAAAGGCTAGTGATAGAAAATGGCTATTTATAGGGCGATGGGGAGTGACCGGCCACTCTTGCATCGTAATCATCTTCAGAGGTCACTCCTTTCGTCCTACGGGGTAGTAATAGCCATCTTCATTTTCTCCCCGATATCGATCGGTGGTCTCCATCGCTGCTTCTTTAATTTTCCTCTCGACCGCATCCGACAAATTTTCGTGGAGAATTGTCACCTGCCTCCGCGGCTGTGGATCCCGTGCTTCGAGAATGGATTGCCTGGGTAGCTCTGGGTGCCACACATATCTGTGACTAGGGACCTCCCATGAAACTTCAAGATAAGACCAGACGCATTAGAAAGAGCTCAAAATGAAACTCCTGAGCGAGTTGTGACCTGTTGAAGTTGGGTAGCCGGAATGCAGGCTGACAGTGCGAAAGGGCTGGCGCGAGAGCGTTGCCGCAGCGTGTGGCGGCTCAGTAAATGCCCATACACACTGCGGCAAGCTGGGACGAGCTCTGCGTCCTGCCCTGTGGCTAAGGATACGGTTGCGGCGTTGCCGCAGAAGTGTGTACGGGCATTCAAGAAATGCCAGCCAGCGGTGGCCGTGGCGCAGGGGCTGTGCTCCAGCTCGTAAAATGTGAGGTTTTTCCTTCGATCCATGGATCGCAATTTTTTTGCACGTTATGCTTTGTCTTCGAAATGGCCTTACGTTATGGAAAAATTTATGAAAAAGGTCAGATCGCTTTCCATGGCAAATAGCATGGAGTTCAATATGGCCTAGAGAAATAACCTATTGAAGGTTCTGTCGCAGGTTTACCATATGTTTTGTAGGTTTTCAAACTTTTTGAAGCACTCATGGCATAGAGCAGGATACAGTGATGACCACCCAGGTTTTTTGTCACTTTTGGTGAATATTTGTTTGACCTTACTACAACTGTTCTGATACTGGTTGTAAAGAGGCTGGATGTATCAGGTGTGCAGTGTGTGTTGCTTCACACATTTTTTTTTGCTTTAAATTTCATGAATTCCAATGTTGTTAAAAACACCTCTACTTGTTTGATATAAGATTTTGTTTATTTTGCAAATTAGTCAATCAAAATGTCACCATAGCAGTTTTTTGTCTTCATCATTTTTACAAACCTATATGATAATATTTTACCGGCTATTTAATCAAACACCGTATTCCACCGCAATACCAAAAACTGATGTCAGATTCGTGATCAACACCCAAAATAACCTCCATAGAGGAAGTTTGCTATAAAGTCTTAATTATGACTTCGACGGCATTAGTCATCCGTACCTATCGTAACCTACCGTAATCAGCTGAAATTTCAAAAACCGATGTCAGATTTGTGAATGGCATCCGAGTTCAGAGCGAGTTCCTGCGGGAGATCTCGCAATCATTTCATAGCAAGGCTTCATGGAGCTTTACCAGTTCACTAATCGATGGGTAGTCGCTCGATGGGGTGCTTAATGCTGACTGCCTTTTGATCTAGAAGCGCAAATTGGCTCGGGCTTGGGGCCAGCTTGTAAGGCAGCCCTAAACGACAACTTTTACACAGGACTTGTGTGTTCCAGTCCAGTAGTAAGTCCAAGGAAAGGATACCAAGTGAGTCACCCTCATCTTATTCATCCAAATATTGCTCAAAATTCGGATAAAAGCTCAACCCACAATGTGGCGAAATCGAGCGATTATTAAGTTCCTGTTGAACTCCTAACCTCGCAAGTTGAGTCTTCCAACTTGCTCGGACATATGAATTGGTTCCAACCCCTTTAGAAATATTAAGGGCGCGGCTTGCCTATTGCCCGAGGCTTGTGAGGCATTGAAATGGTCATGCGAACTAGCCTCGTCGGGAGAATTGATGTCCTTTATGTGTTTCTTTTGATTTTATCCTGCCTCCTTTGTGGTTTGCCTGAACTCTTCTAGACATGTGTTGTTATGAGTACAATCATCCTCCGACATAATTTCAAAAATATTGCTATGCTTTAAATGCTTCTGGTGCATATAGGTTCTTAAAGTGTGGCGCATGAGTGGTATATTTACATGAATAGTGCGTGAAAACATTTTCCAAACTCTTAACTTTAATATATACAAATCATTTAATCCGTGTTTCACATTGTCTGCCACAGTGACGAAACGAAAGTCAAAGGACGTCTTGGACACTGTTTCATTAGGCTTAACCATGGGCGATTGCCAGTGAATCATAACATTGGCACCAGATCACCCGAGTTAGTGATGTGAAAGTGCGGCAACGCGTCATGATACGATTGAGGATCCTATGCCGAGTGCCGTGATTCAGAAAATGTGGTACAGGCGTCGTTCAACAACCATCGGGATTCTGAAGACATGCCACAGGCTCCGTCCAACGTGCGTCTTGATTAAGAAAACAATTCGCAGAATTTGTTCAGCGTATCGATTGAGATCATCGAGAATCAGAAAAGGTGTGATAGACGTTGTTCAACGTATGTCCGAATCCAAGAGACGTGTCACAGATACGGTGCAGCGGGCATCTGTACTCACCAACGTGGTACAGACGTCGAGCAACAAGGAGCCAGATTCAGAAGACGCTTCAGAGACATCCTGCAACGAGCGTCCGTGTCTAGAGGAAGTGCTATGCATGTCGTTTAACTAGCATCCTGATTCAAAAGAGATACTATAGACGTTGCGCAACGAGTTGCTTGATACAGAAGGCGAGCCATCCCCGTCATCTTCTACTTTACGAAGTAGCGTGAACGCTCCTGTATATATTCACAGTTAAGGGAAATGACCAATATAGAATCGGTCACATGAGTCTGCCACCGGCCACCAAACAGAATCGGTCTGTCAAAAATACCGATTGATTCCATCTATTTTTATGCAGATTAGACACTTCGTGGAAAGTGGGAATCGCACGATCCTATATAATAATCGTGAGTGCCTGTGTGTGTTCTCCTCCATACAGAGCCGAGATCACATTTGGGAGTATAAATCTCCCAAATGTGATCTCACAAATGTAATTGAGGGTGCACAGTTTTCATAGGATCCTTTTTGAAAACATCATCGTATCACATCCTACTGTTCCATTCTACATTATGCTTCAGACCACTTCTTGTCAAAGTAAAGCGAAGAAGGATCAAAATTGAGAAGAATAACAGCTGCGGTCAAGATGATCATTATCGGGGTTTGGTGCCGAAGCTTCATACCAGACGTATGGCTTCCAGTAGCCGCTCTACGTCTGTTAAAAGAATATATAAGAAAACGAGAGTGAAAACATTCCCAACTCACACATTGACGCAATTCTTAGTATTGAACTCTTATATGCGGTGTACAGATTTAGAGTGAGAGTACTTGATGTGTGCAGTTAATCAAAGGTCAAAAATTACAATTTACAGCTCAAAATGTCGTAAATCATAGCTAAGCACACTGCTGATGGATAGTCAGACGTTTCAGAGCAAACTGCATAATTATTTGGCGTGGGTTGCTTCCAGATTCCACGTGGGCTTCGCAAAACAATTTTTGAAGGCGTGTAGTAATTTTTCAAGAACCTATAGTAGTATAGCAAGAACATATATATTATACAATTGTTCTCTGTAGCATTTATCACCCTCCATGTGAGGGTTGACGACAGGTAGCGATGTCCGTTCTTCCACGTGGTATCACTGGAAACAAACTGTTCGCTTCTGCGAGTTGAGCTAATCACGTACATTCGAGTACAGGCGACAGGCCCTAATGACAGGCCGGCCTATGGAGATCCTATGTCACATCACATGGTTAATGACGTTAAGCGAGTATCGAGATAGTAGTGGTACGACGTACGCGGGAGCCGATGCGCATTTGCAGAGCCCAGCGAGTGTGAGAAGGATACGAGGGTCCCTGATGCGAGGAGGGCATCGGTGGGAAACTGAGCTTGTCCGACAGGACCATCAGCGGAGTTTGTGTAATCGTCTCTGAACGTTTCCAAGTCGCGATGATTGTAGGCGTGGAACGTTTTAATAACCGCTTGGTGAAGGTCGTAGTCGCTCCTTAACAGCGTATGTATCATTTCTCCTCCCCAGACACCCTGCTCTGATAGCCAAGGATGAGGTTTGGAGCTTGCTTAATGAAAAGACAGCTGAGGTACCGTCAAACGATGTTGTCGTTATCGCAAGTGACCTCAACGGTCCTGTTGGGATGCGAAAGATGGTTACAGCTGTCACGGCGGTTTTGGATATGGAGCACGTAACGCTGATGGTGGGCGAAACCTCGATATGCGGACTCGCATAGCCTCATACTTGCGAACACCATATTTCGAAAGCGTGACTCCCATATTGTGTCTTTCTATAGCGGGAATACCAAGACACAGATCGACTTCATCCTTGTTAAGGTTCGCGATCGAAAGCAGGTTGAAGATGCGAAGGTGGTGCCGTACCAGACTGTTCTTCCACAGCACCGCAAGCTGATATGCACTCTTTCGTTCGCCCCTCCAAGGCTGAGGCATGTCGAGCGATGCGTTCCACCGAAGATCAAATGATGGCGGTTGAAGGAAAACGCTGCAGCTTTTGTTTCTCGTAATGGGTTAAGGACGGTGACAATCGTTGTTGGAACATGTAAAAATGGCACCGATATGATATACTAGCTTGCTCTGAATTATGCATGACTAATCGTAAGCTTGGAGGCCGCAAGATCGAGAAGCTGGTGTGACTGTGGACTACTAACGTAGGAGAGAAAGTCCGAGAAAAGAGAATTTCTATCACGCGTTCCTGCGGGAAAAGACTGCAGACAATTGGCGTATGTACCAGGAGGCGAAGAAAGCGGCCAAGAAGGCCGTAGTCGTTGCAAAAGCCGCTCATTATGATAACCTCAACGATTAACTCGAGACGCACGATGGTGAACGACATCTTTACCGGTTTTCCAAGGTACGCCATCGTCAGGCCGAGGACATCGAGAAATTCTTAGGCATCAGCGATGAGGACGACCATCTACCGACGAACCGCAAGAGGGCTATGAAACGATGCATGTCGAAAGAATTTCGACAGTAGAGTTTGCCCATCCGCCTATCCCTTGCGTTCCTCCTACGCATGGTCCTGTGCAGAAAATCACTGTGGAGGAGACGGAAGCGGCTTTCAAGAAGATGAAGCCAGGCAAAGCAACGCGCCCTAACGATATAGCGCAGACCTATGGAAGTTGAGGTGCTGGAATCCTTCCAAGTGGCTAACAAAGATTTTCAACCAGATTGTTGCGGAAAAGAAGGTACCCGGTCGTTGGCAAGAAAGCACGGCGATCCCGATTTGGAAGAAGGGCAGTCCTGCGGACTGTACGATTTACCGCCCAATTCGCTTGCTCTCGCACAGCATGAAAATCGTCGAGCGAATTGTAGATGGACGTATTCACGATATCGTCCAACTTTCCACCAATAATGTGGCTTCGTAGCGGGATGTGGCACCATCGATGCTATACATGCTGCTCGTCTTCTAGTAGAGAGACATCGTGAAAAGCAGAATCCGCTGCGCGTAGCCTTTGTCGACTAGAGAAAACATTTGATCGTGTACCGCGTGAGGTTAAATGGTACGCCTTGCGACAACACGGTGTTCTCGAAGATCTTATTGAATGGGGCGCATACTTTACTCTGGCCCAAAGAGCAGAGCGCCGCCGCCACATGCGGAGTTTCCCATCTCCGTCGGTGTTCACAAAGGCTCTGTGCTTTCCCTTCCCCTTTTCATTGTCGTAATGGATGCCATCTCGAGAGACCTTCAGAAGCCTACCCCCTGGACACTGTAGTATGACGTAATGCTTGCAAGCGAACTCGAGCGACAAGCGCACGCTTGGAACGACCGCTTGGCGAAATTCGGGCTCAAGATAAACTTTAAAAATCTGAGTACTTGACGACAGACGTAAACGAAGCCGGGTCCATTGAGATCAACGGCACTGCACTCGTACGGACGACAAACTTCAAGTACCTTGGTCTGCAACTGCCGTCCGACCGGTAGCGATGTACGGTGCTGAGTGCTGGCCTCCAACGAAGGAGATTGAGACTTGCCTCAGCGTAATGGGAACGAAAATGCTGAAGCTCGTGAAGCTCGCCTTCGGTGGTATGGCCACGTTCTTCGCGCTAGTGGTGACACTGTTCGGAAGATTGGCCTTAACATAGATCTGCCCGGCAAACGGCATAAAACGCGGCCGAAGCAGCGTTGGCTTGATACATTGATACATTGCATATGGACCTAAAGGCTATTGGTATCCACTCGATGGAGCATTTCATCACGTAAAGTGGCGTCACCATACCAGAAGAGCGGACCCTGCCTCGAAGCTGGGCAAACGCTGGAGAAGAAAAAGGAGAAGAAGATTCGGCGGTTGACGATACAAGAGGTGGTTTGCACGTGATTGCTTCACCTGCGTTGGGAAACAGATGAACATCCACCTACTTCAGAATTTGTTCGGGGCGATCATACGCAATTATCCATCTTGCCGACTCCCCAAAAGATTCCTAACTACTGGGTTACCACATGTGGTATGTAGCGGTGTTACAAAATGACACCCCCCTTCCCCAAACCTGCAGCCACTTAATGTCGTCTGAGCCTTTGTTGTGCCTTCATGCTCGACTATCCGATAACCGATCCAAAGAAAAATCGTTCATCTAAATCATCGCATTCGCGTCTCGGCCACGACAGCGTGCGGCCGGTCTACCGCGGCTCTGCTACTCGACCGCGAGGCCCTGTTCCACCATACTATTCGGCTAGCTTTTCTGGCATCCTGTCAACTTCTGGACCACGACGTGTTGCGAGCACTCAAGTGGCGGAGTGCGAAATATCTGGACTCATCTCGCCACCACTACAGGTCTAATTGTCCGATTTCGTTTCTGTGCGTGGTAGCGAATCGATAGGCGGCAATATCCCGGTCCGCTAGCATCGGTTCCTACAGACGACGTTCTATCGATTGTTCAGCGTTACTTCCTGTGGCTGGGTCCTCGTGTTCTTCTACCAGGCCACCCTCCACCACTGCTTTGGCTCCGACGACGTATACCGATTGCTTAGCTGAGCTCCTTGTGGCTGGGAGCGATCTCTTGTTTCAGTCTTCAACCAAGCCACCTTTCTAGGTCAATTTTTCCGGCCATCCTGTGTGTTACTGATCGTCATGGATCGCGGTGTTTCTCC
This sequence comes from Heligmosomoides polygyrus bakeri, assembly GCA_947359475.1. Taxonomy (NCBI): domain Eukaryota; kingdom Metazoa; phylum Nematoda; class Chromadorea; order Rhabditida; family Heligmosomidae; genus Heligmosomoides; species Heligmosomoides polygyrus. The sequence goes on along the minus strand of OX375866.1, from coordinate 47,728,788 downwards.
TGTTTCAATTCAGGCTCAGGATGTCGATGGCTTCTACCGGGCTAGATCCGAACACGTCATCACGCCGGCTAATTCACTCGAGTTCAACGCCCACGCCGAAGCTCTGTTAGCAGATGATTCGATCCCGTTCCATTTCCGTGCACTTCTCTCCATCCTCTTGGAAGATCGTAGGCGTAATTCATCGATCCTATCTGTATGTAATGATCTTGTCGAAGAGGTGAAAACTCTCAGAGCTGAAAATCAATCTCTTAGACAAACGCTAGGTCTTACTAGCCCTTCCAATGTCTCTTCAACTGTTCCTTGTTCTCCTCCCTGCAATCCTCCGACACTATGTACCTCTCAACCTCTTGTGTCTTCTCTCGATTCCTCAGGCTCAAATTTAGTTTCAAATAATAACGATTATTCTCGTGACGTCATATTCAGTGGAGTCGTTGAGAGTTGTGCTATCAGGGCCTCCGACCGTGTTGCCCACGATCTCCAATGTGTTCGCCAAATACTTGATTACTTGGGCATCGAATGCAAGCCCTCAGCCGTCTATCGTATGGGACGCGGCAACCCTAGGATTCTAAAAGTTTTTTTCCCTGCTTCTCGTTTTGCGTTTGCCACTGTTAAACGTGCACCAATGCTTAATAAGTCTCGTTTGTTTCGTCAAATCCATATCCGGCATTCTCTTCCGAGAAAAACTCAAGGCTGATAGGCTTTCCAATAATTTGTCCAAATTGTCATTATCCGCTTCCAAAATCGGTGTGTTGTCTGCCTCATTGCCTCAGATGCCTCGTGTTCCATCTAAAACTAGTAAAACCGCTTCGGAAAGCAGGGTTTTTTCGCTTTCTCCTGTCCAATATTCGATCAGTTGCTAAAAACATCCTCCCGTTTTCATATGTGCTCGCTGGCTCTGACTACGGAGTGGTTGTGCTGACGGAGACCTGGCTCAAGGACTCCGTCGACGCTTCCTCGGTACTGGGATTCTGTTGCGAAAACTACGACCTCGTTAGATGCGATAGGCCGAGAAAAGTAGGGGGAGGAATCCTTTTCCTTATTAAGCCGTCGTTTTCTTATGATTTAGTTTTTAGTGAATCTGTTGTGGACTCTTATGAAATTCTGTCTTGTGACATTATTCTCGGCAAAGAGAGTCTGAGACTTATTGGTGTATATCGTGCTCCCTCTTGTCCAAGCCATAACAACTTGCAGTTGGTGAATACGATCAGCGACTTAGCAACTCAGATAGAAAATTGTATCTTAGTCGGGGATTTCAATTATCCAGACGTTGATTGGGGCAACATGAAGGGGGGTTCTTCATCCTCTACCGACTTCGTCGATATGTGCTTATCTCATGGATTTTCGCAACTCGTCGTTTCAGGTACTAGAGGTGACAGCATTTTAGATCTAGTTTTATCTAACAGGGCAGCCTTGGTTAGGAATGTCGCGGTTAAGCCTCCTATTGGAACTAGCGACCACTCTGCCGTAGAATTCTCCGTCCGATCCAACCTAACCCATAGCTCGGCGCGATTAGTGAGGGAGTTCCGTAAGGCCAACTACAGCGACATTATCGCTTACTTACGTCAAGTTGACTGGATTGGGTCACTATCCACCCTTAACACAGTTGACGAGATGTACGAATTACTAATTTCCGTTCTTAAGTTTTGTATTGAAACCTACGTTCCGTGCTCCAGGAAGCCCGCCTCCCAGCGTTTCTGGCCGCGATACCTAGTTTCGCTGGCCAAGAGGCGGGAACTGGCCTGGAAAGAAGCTGTCCTCTCTCCGTCAAATAAAACCTCTGGTTACTTTAATATTCTCTCCAGAAGATTCCGTAAAAAGTTGGTAAAGTTTTCTGCTTCACTCGAAAAGAAAATTAGTAGCTCGAAAAATCCCAACGACTTCTTCCGTTTAATAAATGCTAGGTTAAAATCCAAACAATCAATACCGGTACTCATTAATGATTCAGGAGTTAAGTTCTACAGCGACCAGGATAAAGCCGAGGAATTAGCCCGCACTTTTGAGGCTGTATTCCAACAGTCACGGAACGACCAAGGTTCGCCGCAAGCACTTATTCAGAGCTCTCTCCCATCCTGTCCCCAAATGCAGGACTCCTTCTGGTTTCATGAAGAAGCTATTTTGAAGCGCCTTCTTGCTTGGCCTAAATCCTTCTCCGCCACGCCCGACGGCATACCGTTGTTCTTCTTCCAAAAGGTCGCTGGAGAAATCGTGACCCCGCTTCAAATTATCTTCAATCTAAGTCTAATGCGAGGAGAGGTACCCAGAAAGTGGAAGGTGGCCTTCGTTATTCCTCTGCCCAAAAAGGCCCCTTTCAGCAATCCACGGAATTACCGGCCTATTAGTATCACCTCTGTCATGGCGCGCCTTTTCGAGAAGATGCTCAAAGAAGTAATAGTCTCCCACTTAGATAACAATTCCATAATTCCGCCTGAGCAATTTGGGTTTCGTAAAAGAGGCTCGACTACCGCCCAAATGCTAGTTGCTTTAAATGACTGGACTAGTTTGATTGAATCTGGTCACGGAATCGACGTTATCTATTTCGACTTTGAGAAAGCCTTTGATAAGGTTCCTCATGACAAACTTTTGGAGCAGCTGTCTGCTGTGGGGCTTCATTATAGGATAGTGAAATGGCTAGAAGCCTTTTTATGTCAGCGTGTGTTCAGGGTCAACTACAGGGGCCATTTGTCTTCTGCCAAAATTGGTGTCCCTCAGGGATCTGTCCTCTCGCCGGTACTCTTCAACATCTACACCAGGGGGGTCCCATCACTTATAAATTCAATTGGGGTATCTTGCAAGGCTTTTGCCGATGATCTCAAAATTTATAATAGTGTAACTGACCCCTGAGGGGTGGATAAATTGCAGGAAGCAATCTCGGCAGTTGCCAAATGGGCCCACACTTGGGGCCTTCCGTTAGCGAAAGATAAAACTAAAGTGCTTCACTTAGGTAAGAACAATAATAAAATGCCTTATTTTATCGAAGGCGTTCAATTATCGCAGGTTTCGGAAGTTAAGGATCTCGGTTTCGTTATCACCGATAACTTAGATTTCGATAAGCACTGTCATGAAGTTGCGGCGAAGGCCACTCGCAGGGTATGCAATCTTTTCAGGTGCCTAACTACTAAAGACGAACATATCTTCCTCAAAGCCTATAAAATTTACGTCCGTCCTATTCTCGAGTATGGCACTCCTGCCTTTAATCCAAATAAAATCAAAAATATTAACGCCTTGGAACGGGTCCAGAACAGCTTCACTAGAAAACTTTTCTTCAGGTCAAGGCATATAAACTACCGTTCTATTCCGAACCATGATGTGCGGAATTTGCAGCTAGGTTTGGAACCTCTATCCACACGGCGGAAGAAGTTCGATCTTATTATGGTTTACAAAGCGCTGCACGGTCTTGTCCATCTGAATGGACGTAGATTTTTCGTGACGAGTGATTCCATAACGAGGGGTGCTGCTGTAAAGCTTCGGGTTCCTCGGGCCCGGAGTTAAGTCCGCTAAAACTACTTTGTCTGTCGAGCCGGCGCGGAATACGCCAAGTTAAGTAAACGTTTTGCTATACCTACAAGCGTTGCGGCTTTTAAAAGGATTTTAGAGAAATACCTCTGAATCTCCCCAGTAACTCTTAGTTACTTAATCTAGTTTCCCTTTGCTTTCCGTAGCGGTTTTCGATAGTCCTTTCTTATCGTTTTGCGCAGAGCTTTCTTGCCTTTCTTAAGTTTTCTATTTTCCGCTATTTGGTTGATTCATTCCCTTGTTTTGTTCGTTTTCTAATTGATTTCATCGATGCTTTTTCTCGGTGCGATGGTGAGCGCGCTCACGCTGATCGCTTTACATGTGCTTGTACCACATGTTTCAATGAAATGAAATGAAAATCCGAAAATTCGCGGTTATCAAAATTACCCGTATCTGAATCATCCGAAGATCCAAGTGTTAAAAAATTTCCTATCCAAATCACCCGATTATCCGGAAAATCGGCGTCGGATCCAACGTCTAGTGGAGATGAAGGCTCACGCAGCATATAGGGTGCCCTCATTGCCTGACGACACGATTGACGTCCATCGCAAAGCAAACGGATATGAAAGGAATGATCAGCGGAGAACCACAATGTGGTCGTTGCTGGTGCTCATCGTATCAGTTACGAAGCTCACTCTTCAGATCGGCGATCTTCGAGAACAATTCAGGGGTACTTTGTGGGATTTGAATAAGGGTGCGGATAAATGGTAGTGACCTACGGAGGGTTACCTGAAGAGTGGGTACGTTCGCCCGATCTGTTCTTTCCTGTGTTGTCATACCAAATCTTATAAACTGTAGTGATGACGTAATATTTAAGATGTTCCGATGGTTTTGGCCTGGAACAGAAACTCGGTCCTGAGTTCAACACCGCATGAACATCCTCGACCACGAAACTATCGTCAATGATGGTTCGTCGACACGTTGGTGTGGACTGAGGTAATATGAATGGCGGTGATGCTAAGGACATGAGTTGTCCAAACTTCTGCTGCAGTCTGGGACCAGCAGATGGTCGAAGTGTTACACAACTATAGAAGAGCTATCGAAGTTGATCAGATGTCGCCAACACCAATTATTCACCCTTTGTCTCAAGATCGACTTGAGCTGGACAATGTTACGAATGCAGTTACTTTAAATTCGTTTCTTTTACGCTGTTGCAGAACCAAGGAGACACATCATAAGACTTCTCACTGCACTGCGAACAGAGTCCCGACGACAACTGTCAGAACGCGTTTACATATAGCAAATGAACATAGGTGCTAATCCTGTTGCTTTACGCCGCATAAGGAAGTCAAATAACAGATCTATCATAGGTGCGTGTTGGTGTAAAGTAACTTTGTTCAGCGTTATAAAAGGTGTTCCTACAGAGATGTTATTGCCTTTGTTGGTGCTTTTCAGAGTCCTCAAAACTGTCAGTTACCTGAGCTTCATAATTGGTAGTCCAATTTCGTTGTTTCTCGACATAGCTTCAAGTCAATCTTTAACGACGGCCGTAAGCCTTTTTGACGTTCATAGTATTTATATCCATTAAATCGAGTCTTCCTTATATTAATTGCGTCTATTTATCTTTGTAAGCAGCTTCCTATAAGTTTTGTAAGCTTGTGAAACTAAATCTTCCGCTCAGTATAAAAGCATGTGACTTCACCTTTTATTGTTTGTTGTTTATTAATTATCGGCGTTCCTGTTATTCACCATCCGCACATAAAAATTCCGTTAGACGCTGGTCCCTTATTAACAGCATGGCCCTTAACGCCCCTTGCGCTTGTTTGCTAAAGAATGAAAAAAGGGGAATAGCAAAAGAAAAGAAATAAAGGTTCCGTAGTTGTTGCTATTTTAGCAATTATTAGGCCGAATCGAAAGCTTCCGCAGTTTCTGACTTCTGTGTTCAGATGATCACAACAATATTCTTCGATTCAATCACTGTGAGGACTGTTATGCCTGGCATATCATACCCGATGAATCCATCTTGTAGGAGTTTTCTATTGGTGAACAGGTGGCATTTAGAGTTCATGGACCTCCGGAGGCCATTTATGTCATTATCTTTGCCTCTGAGTGTGTTAGCTTCCCGAAGAAGTGGCCATGTGTAAGCGATTGGTCTGCAGATTACAATCAATAAATTTACAATAAATTTGAAAGCCTAAATCGTAGCAACTTCTGTGCCGCCCACAACACTATGACTCATCTGCAGTTACAGCTCGAATACATAGTTACTTCGTACATATCAGTGGGAGACGCATTTCCAACGGATTTTCATTTTTGTTTTTATTTCTACAATATCTGGTTAGCAATCCCCGTTCTAATGGGGCAGCTGTCCTTTAAAGCTAACCACTGTGAATTTTGCGTACGCAATCATTCATTTATTCCGGCCGGTTATGTAGTTGTGCTTTAGCTTCAACTTACACTTCAAATCAGAGCTCTGAATTAGACATTCTGAGAACGCGACCGCAGCGATTTTTTATGCTACAAAGCAGCCACACAATGAGACACCGCTACAATCGTCAAAGTTTGCTTGTGAGCGAAATCGCCGCACAAGTCGAATCGGGCCGAATGGACTTGGGCGGATTTGTCCGATTTGCGTATTGTTTAAGCACCTTCCATTTGAGACGTTTCCCATTGCTTTCAAGCGTTTGTGGTGCTGTACCTAATCTTTACGCATTCAATTTGGCGCGCGGCGAATAGTTCTTAATTGGACGAAGCAGAAGTTACTTTATTTCTATAGAATATTCTGAACGATTACCTCCATTCTCTACCTCCAGGTGTATGAGGGGTGGTGGAAGTTAAGGCATCCGCCAAGATCCTTCTGGACTCCTGTCTCGCTGGTAGGTGGCACTGTTTTAGACACTATTCTAGAATTGAGGCCTCTCATCATTCCTTTCAACTGACTGGGGCAAGGATGCTCTTGATGTTATAAGGTGTTATAGCAAATTCTGTCCCTACGTTATGTCTATTGTTATGGTGCTATATGTCATTAAAGGCTAGCTTAAAACTCCGCATTTGTCTGTTTTACAGTAGGACAATTTTTAGGGAGTACTTTCAACGGCTACTGCAACTGTAGAACTGTATCGCTGCATACTGTACTGCATAGAAAACAACGCTGTAGTGTCGAGTCAAAAGAAGTATTACGAATCCCAAGAATGAAGCATGGTCTGGGAACCACAGGAAGTGATACATTGTAAAGGAGGTTAACGGCTGTTAAAGAAAGGGAGGAGAGAGCAACGACGAAGTGATGTCTCGAGAAGATACTTACTTTACTTTGATACTTTGATGGTCCTTTTGTCGGCTGCAGGTCTTCTCAGAGGGGACCACAACTCTTCCAGACCGCTCGATCTCTGGCTGCTTGCATCCAGTGAGGCAGACTCCGCTCTCTGAAAGATCTTGAGAATGAGTCTGCCCATCGCGTTGACGGTCGTCCCAGTGGTCTCTTATGGTCTCTCGGGAGCCATTCTGTGACACGAAGACTACATCTATCGTCCTTTCGTCGAAGCAGGTGTCCGGCCCAGCGATATTTGGATTTCTTCATGTACTGCAGCGGGTCTGCTAATTGCGACTTCTCCCGTAGCTCCGAGCTTCGTAGGCCTTCTTGTCATTGCTGACGGAGGCTTGTCCTTAGAAGACATCTCTCCAGTTTGCATCGCTCCAGTTTGCATCGCTCTGGCGATTGTCTTGTTGTCGGGCCAGGTTTCCGTCGCGTAAGGCGCCTTTTATACTCGCGCCGCCTCAAAACACCACACTTGACGGAGTTTTGGGTTACGGTATTCGGCGAATCGCGCCGCTGGAGGGGAGGATGCGGCGCGGCGCGATCAGCTGCGGCAGACTCGATGTGGAGTGGGAGATTCACCACCGAGATGAATCATTTTGCTATGTCTTCCTTGTTTTGGCTCCTCAACTAACAAAACAAAAAAGGTGTAGCAAAATTATGGCCCTATTGCACTTTCAGGACTCCAGAGGTCGATGAGAGGTCGAAAAGGTTTTTTGACCAAACTTCTCCAGGGGAGGGGGTTATTTAGGGTGCTGACCACGAATCTGACATCCGTTTTCGGTGACCATTACCTTGGTCACCCGTACCTTTCGTAACTTAGGAAGGGGATGGAGATCTGTAGACATTTACGAAGTTTTACCTACTACGCTAAAGATATGTTCAGTGAACAATGACCACGGAATGGCAGTACGAGAGAGAATTCTGAGCGATTCTCGACAATGAGTACCTTCCAGCAATTTTACTTTTGAACCTGCACATTTGCAAAATAAAGAGTCGTTTAGTGCCATTTGCATTGCAGGGGACTCGAATCAATACCACACTCACCAATTTCAACCGTAGGTTGAGCAGACGACTTCGACCCCAGCTTTAAGAGAGGATTCGTCGTTCCCCACAGGTTTCCCACCACTAACATTAGCCAGATGCATTCCGCTGGCCAGACGAATTCTTTCTGTTTTGGTTCTTCAATGACTCATGGACCGTCTCTTCGTCGTCCTTTATGGCGCACGGAACGTAGTACGTAGAAGTTGGTCGCCGTGCGTCGCTGACGCTCCCCTTTCTAACTACAATCGCAGGGGCGCGTCATATTCGGGCGCGGCGCGACTGGCCGCGCCGCGTCCCGAATTGACGCGCCGCTGCGCGGCGGGAGTATAAAAGGCGCCTAACACATCGCAGGCAGTACAGAGGCGTTGAATATCGAGGACTTGGGGCCGGGATCCTTGACCTGATCGGTGACTTCGCGAATCGAACTGAAAGCTGCACATGCTGCGCGTCTCCTGCGCGCGATTTCAGGAGCGAGGTCGTTATCCATGTTCAGCTCTCTTCCGCGATAGACGTAGGAGTCGACCTGTTGTAGAGCGACTCCATTTAACCTTACGAGTCCCGTGTCACACCACTGGTTGACCATAAATTGTGTTTTGGACATGTTCATGTCCAATCCAATCTTCATACCTGCCACATTGAGCTCCTTCAGCATTTCCTCGACTTCTGCCGTGCTGGTAGAGATGAGAACAATATCTTCGGCGAAGTGAAGGTTGTTGATCCGTTTACCGTCGACATGGTAGCCTTTATCGTCCCAGTTCAAGTCTTTCATGGCATCCTGGAGTGCCGCTGTGAATAGCTTGGGAGAAATCGTGTCTCCCTGCCGTACTCCTTTCCCGATAGGAATTTTAAGCTTTCGATCGAACAGCCGGATGGAAGTGGATGTGTTCGAGAAGCATTCGTCGAGAAATCGGATGTAGGGCGATGGTATACCAGTGTGCACAAGTGCGTTCAAAACGGCGTTGATTTCCACAGAGTCGAACGCTTTCCGGTAATCCACGAAGACAAGGACAAGTGGGAGGTGGTATTCGCGGCTCCTCTCGATGAGCGGTGAGACAGTCTGAATATGGTCCATGCAGGAGAAATCCTTGCGAAACCCTGCTTGCTCCACTGGCTGATATTCATCCAAGCAACGCTCCATGCGGTTAAGCAGTATCTTGGTGAAGATCTTGTACACAACCGAGAGAAGACTGATGGGTCGATAGTTGTTGATATCCTCCTGTTGACCTTTTTTGAAGATTAAAACTGTTTTCGACTCCTTCCATGAGTCCGGAATCCTACCAAGTCGAAGGTAGTGGTTGAAGTGCTTGGCAAGAAGTGAGCAGAGGGCACTGCCACCCGCACGAAGGAGATCAGCAGAAATGCCGTCCGGTCCGGGAGCAGTGCCCGGCTTCATCCTTCTGATGGCATGAGCAACTTCTGGTTCCAGAATGGGAGGTACTTCCTCAGCTGGTGGCATCAAGCATTTCGGGACAATGATGGAAGAACGAAACAGATCTGTGTAGAATTCTTGAACGATGGCCTCCATCGCTCTTCGAGACGTTTGCGTTGTTCCATCCTTATCCACAAGGGCTGACATTATTGCCTTCTGATCGCAGAGATCTCGTTTGCAGCGCTTTATTCTTGAACCTTTCCCAGCGGCTTCTAACAGCTTTAATCTTCTGTAGGCTTGAATGGACTCCTTCACTGCAATTCGACAGGCCTTCGAGATGGTGACTTTTTCCAGATGGGAAGCATTAGGATCCAGTTTAACAGCTCTTCTATGCTCCAATAGCTTAATCGCATGTGCGTTGAGTCTTGAAGTAGACGGTGATGTGGCTCCGCAAGAGCTGCTAACACATTTCAACAGTCCTTTGGAGAGAAGGTCCTAGTCTTCCGATGGATCTTCAAGAAGATTCCAATCATACGACTTTCTTGCATATTCCAACTCCTCAGACTTGAATGTGGGGATCCTCACCGGTGCCGGTTTTTGAGTGTCACGCTTGAACATCCTCTTTTTGAGAGTCAGCTTCGCACGGACAAGACGGTGATCCGAGCCGGTGTCAAATGAAGGCAGCACGGAGACGTCGAACAGACTCCAGCGTCTGTTTGTAAGAACATGGTCGATCTCCGAACGTGTTTCTCCATTTGGGCTTTCCCAGGTCCATCGTCGGTTTGAAGGCTTCTTAAACATAGAATTTCCATGGTAGAGACGGCACGCGGATAGGAAGTCTATCAGACGCTCTCCGTTTTCGTTCCTTGAGGAAGTTCCATGTGGTCCTAGCCTCCATTCGTCGTGATCATTCGTACCGACGATAGCGTTAAAGTCACCAACAACAACTTTGTAGTAGCTCTTCTCGTCGTTGACAGTCCTTTCGAACAGCTTTTAGAATTCCTCCTTTTCTTCATCTGTGGCCGCCGATGTGGGAGCATATCCACTTATGATGGAGACGGTTCCTTGATCTTTGGTTTCCAGACGAAGAACAGGTACTCGCGGACTGATGATCTTGTAAGAGTCTACTAGGTGGTGCACTGTCGCATTGACGAGAAATCCAACTACGCCAATATTCTTTCTGTCCACCTTTGCTCCGATAATGAGAAGTTCGTTGTGGTCGGTCCTTCTTATGGCTTCCGTTCTGCCTTTCGTTTCCTGCAGGGCGATAACGTCGTATTTGATGTTGCGGCTTCTGTAAAGCAGTTTCCGAAGATCCTGCTCAGATGCGATCGTACGACAGTTATAAATGCAGACGTATAGGCAGTTTCCGTGTCGTGGTCTGAGGGAGTTTTCGGTAGTCCGATTCCAATGACGTCCTGATAGTTTAACTCCGAGATTAGATGGCCCCTCGCCGGAGGTGGATGCAACCGACGTCGTAGAAGTCCACCTCCGGCGCGCGGAGGACTGGGGCACGGGTTTAGTTGTTTGAGCCATAGCGGTGGTCTGGTTACCCACATGTGCCTGGCCAGGGATACAGGAGAGCCGGTCATACACGACAAAGTGTCGAGTACTGCGTGACCGTTTGTGCCGTTAGCCATCACAAAGTGATGTTCACCCCTTCACCGCGATGAGGTGGCACATGAAAGGGATAGGGATACATTCGAGAAAATATGAACACAAATGTATATACTGATTGCTGAATCTTTTCCGCGAGGAATGCCTTACACTGCTAAAGTAAATTGTTTCTATTAAAATGAATTTACCCGGAAAAGTGGCGAAGGAAACCATCCGCAGAGTAGACTTTCACACCAACCAAAATCGACCGTGACTAGTTCTTCCGGTGGAGCGTCTCAGGAGTCTTTAACGTCACAAACATTCTGAGACTGATTCTACTAAGAAACACTATCCATGGCCGGGGAACAATTCGACAACTGAGATTTCAGCTGTACTTTGAAGGTGTCATGGTTGTTTTGGCTACGGGTAACGAATTGGTGAGGACAGGTGGGCCAGCTAGAGTCGAAACAGGCGAACCAGCTAGAGTCAAATGGTGGAGATGCAAAATTAATAAAGCTTCTGTTATTTCTCAGCTCGGTTGGTGACGGTCACAATTGTCGGCGAAACCCGCAACAGTAGATGCAGCTCTTCGCGTCCTTTTTAGCTCGTCTTTCATATCTTTGACATCTCCTTCGCCATGCTCATTTAATGGAGGGCGTTCCCACTAGAAGTTACTCGGATTATTCCTCGAGTTTTGATCATTCACTTCAACGTCCATTGTTCCTGACTAAACTTCACTTCACTCGTGAGGAACGCCTCAACGAGAACAATCGGTGGAGAGCTCTTCGAAAAACTGGACCTTATCCCAGGAGGTGCTTTTATCCTTCTTCCTATTGCTGTCTCGCGTTCATGTGGTGGTACGTAAGCTGAGTGCATTTTTCCATTATTTAATCTTGTATGCCTCCGAATTGAGTTCGAAGTGGTCGTGAGAAATGGATCTAAATGAACGATTTGTACTCATTCCTACGGGATAATTTTGTTCCTTGATCTCCAATGGTCACGAATCGATGACGGAGTCGCAATCGAAGAATGTACTTGTCACGGAAATATTTTTCTTTCTTCTGAGAGAAAAATTATGATTTTCTGAATCATGCAGATTGGATCGACCTTTGGTCGATCTCAACAACAAAATTGGACGCTCACAAAAATTATCACAACTCGGCAAACTTCTCAAATTGCAAAAAGGCCAAAAGCTAACTGAAAAGGGGAAAATACTGCCCTACCAGGGGAGTGTCTTTTTGTCGATTTCCGCCGAAAAATTCAACGTCGCAATCCATCCCATAGCTACTTATGATTATTTCCTTTAAGAAAGTTGCTTTTTATAAGGTAAGAAAGCATTTTTCTATTTTCTAAAAAGTTTTTGGATTTTTCCAAATTCAAAAACTTACCAAGATATGATCATTTTTGTGAGGTCGTTCCAATGATCGTCATCCGCGTACGACAGACGAAACTGGAGAGCACAGTTGTTTGCACTAGAATCACAACTCATAGAGCTTTTCGACTCTCTAGAAAATTACTGGCGTTTGAAAACTGGAGAAAATACGAATTCTACGTTAGAAAAACTCCTTATAAAAGTGGAATCTTCTAACGATAAGTAATTACGGGTAGGGGCCCTCGATTTTTGGAACACTGTTTTTTTTCTTCACAACCGTGCAAAATCGAGACCCTTGATTATATAGAAAATTGTTTCAAAAGAGCATGATTTTTCACAGTGTATCAGGCAAAGCTCCCTACTCTGACGCCACGGGACTTGTTGGGCCGTCGATGGGGCGTTCTTATCTCCGGGACACGGCCCAACAATTGCAAAAGTGGGCGGAACCCCTGCCGAGCTATCAGCACCTTGGTCATCTCGGTCATCCGGTCATCCTCTTTGAGGCAGGACGTAGTCTCGCAGCTCGGCAGGACATTGCGGGAGCTGGGCAGCACATTGCGGGAGCTGGGCAGGACATTCTGCAGATTTCAGCAGGACATCCTGCCGGAGCTGGTGAGCACATCCTGCCCACTTTGAAGGGATACCCTTCCATGAACCCCGCAGCACGTGCTGCGCAAACACGCGAACCGAACCTGCGCGCATCCTTCTGTACTTGAGCACTACCCTCACTCGTACTAGTACCTCCACCATTGGTAGTATCCCGGTTATATCGAGTATATGGTGGTTATATCGAGTTCTAAGTCCGAGAAGTGGTCGGTGGAGCAGAAGTTAAAGTAGTAGAAAATAGTGGAAAAACTAGAAGTAGTGGGAGTTGGTGCTGAGAGTACTGTTAGGAGCACGAGTAGTAGTGGGAGTACTACCAATGGTGGAGGTACTAGTACGAGTGAGGGTAGTGCTCAAGTACTGAAGGGTGCGCGCAAATTCGGTTTAGCGTTACATTGATGAAAATGCTTCTGTGATAAGAACATGGCGGAGTTATACAAATTTATTTACATCAACTTTACTACATTCGTACAGCAAAGATGACGAACAATACGATTCAAATTCAAACTAACCCCCCCCCAGCCCCTTCCCCAGCCCCTTAGCGCCCACAAACCCATGCACTGCAAGTAAAAATGTATTTAGGGTTGTGTAAGCAGCTGCTGCTTACACAACTCTAAATACATTTTAAAACCACATTTCTAATCACTGAGAGAAAATCCACTAACTCACCTAACTTCGATGCTGTCCTCCGACGCCGATGAGAACGTCGCTCTGGAACGACTCGTTCACCTGAAAAAGAAAGGTTAAACAACTTCGGTTAACGGACGATAACCGTACGGCACAGCAAAGAACACCGACACAAAACGCGAAGGACGAGAACAGTCGAGAAGCAAAATGAAACCCAAAGGGGATTGCACAATCCCCGCGAAAGTACACTGGATTGCGTAATCCCCCGCGAAAGTGCACTGACTCACCAAACTTGGACGGCTGCCTTCCGACCTCCGCTGACCAGCTGACTGCGATGACTCGCTCACCTGAAAAATAAAGGTTAAACGAGATCGAATAAGGCAGCAAACAAAAACCCAGGTCCACTGCTGTGGACAACTTTCAATTGCGTGCAGTGCAAAGTGGCCAATACGGTTCAAATTCAAACTACCCCCCCCCCCCCCTCCCCCCAGCCACTTCCCCAGCCCCTTAGCCCAGCCCCTTAGCCCAGCCCCTTAGCGCGCATAAGCCCATGCACTGCAAGCAAAAATGCATTTAGGGTTGTGTAAGCAGCCCTCTGGCTACTGCTTACACAACCCTAAATACATTTTTAGAACCAAATTTCCAAACACTAACACTTAATCCACTAACTCACCAAACTTGGATGACTGTCCTCCGACGTTGATGACCACGTCGCTCTGCAACGATTCGTTCACCTGAAAAATAAAGGTTAAACGAGATCGAATAAGGCAGCAAACAAAAACCCAGGTCCACTCCTGTGGACAACTTTCAATTGCGTGCAGTGCAAAGTGGCCAATACGGTTCAAATTCAAACTACCCCCCCCCCTCCCCCCCAGACACTTCCCCAGCCCCTTAGCCCAGCCCCTTAGCGCGCATAAGCCCATGCACTGCAAGCAAAAATGCATTTAGGGTTGTGTAAGCAGCCCTCTGGCTACTGCTTACACAACCCTAAATACATTTTTAGAACCAAATTTCCAAACACTAACACTTAATCCACTAACTCACCAAACTTGGATGACTGTCCTCCGACGTTGATGACCACGTCGCTCTGCAACGATTCGTTCACCTGAAAAATAAAGGTTAAACGAGATCGAATAAGGCAGCAAACAAAAACCCAGGTCCACTCCTGTGGACAACTTTCAATTGCGTGCAGTGCAAAGTGGCCAATACGGTTCAAATTCAAACTACCCCCCCCCCCCCCTCCCCCCCAGACACTTCTCCAGCCCCTTAGCCCAGCCCCTTAGCGCCCATAAGCCCATGCACTGCAAGCAAAAATGCATTTAGGGTTGTGTAAGCAGCCCTCTGGCTGCTGCTTACACAACCCTAAATGCATTTGTAAAACCACATTTCAAAACACTAACACTTAATCCACTAACTCACCGCTCTCCGAAAGCTTGTGTCCGACACCGATGACCGCCTCGCTCTGCAACGACTCGTTCACCTGAAAAAAAAAGGTTCAACGAGTTAAAGCTTTCGAACAGAAGCGAACAGCAACGCGATCGACGCCAATCATCGAGAGATACCGAAGAAAACCGACGCAAATCATCAACAAACAAAAAGCGAACTCAAGCGAAGTGGAGCAACCCTCGCGCCAGTCGGAACAACCGCTCACACCATCACGAGACCCATTGCGTCACCTCAGGTTACTGTGCTTACACATGAGGAAATCGCGGCGGGACCCATGTGCGCGGCAGTTCTTGGGCCGTACCTGGGGCAGTACTTGGGCAGCTGGTTTCCGAAACCGGCAGTACCTTGGCAGCACCCCTCTGGCAGTTGTTGGGCTGTAGGGCGTGTCCAGCCAATGGCTGGCGCCGACGGGAGGAGCGAGCACTAGTGCAGTACTTGCGCCGTACCTCCGGAGTACCTCGGCTGCACCTGTCGGTTCGGCCAGTCATTTCGCGACAGTGCCGTAACTCGGCAGGACGTCCTGCAATTCCTGCTCCGCCACGCCACCGCCCCACTGACCAATCGCGATCGAGGGGCGGTCCCGCAGCATATCCTGCCGAGCGACGGCACTTTCGGAAGGGGGCGGAACCTACGGCCCAACAAGTCCCGTGGCGTCAGAGTAGTTTAATATGGTAGAATTTCCCCTGCTTAAATCGTCTGCTTCACGTAGGAAGATATTTAAAAAAATATTATTAAATTTTCGTTATTAAATATATATATATATATATATATATATATATATATATATGGTTGTCCCATAAGTCCCCGCCGTTTTTTCAACGATCCACTGCAGATTTCGCCGGCGGTCTCTTGCATAGCGCTGCACAGCTTTCGAAAGAGAATGGTCTGCTCTATCAGATCGTGTGTTGCATTTCTTTTTTCATCATGAATTTTGTCAATTTTTAGGTCGTTGAAGTGAAAAGTGAAAAGCGAAAAAGTAGCCATTTGCGCACTTGTTCTCTCCGCGTAGGTCTGTAATTTTTTGCGCAGTTTTTTATAGCACTTGGAAGACAATGTTCTGTTCTACAAGAATATGTGTTGATCCTACTTTCTCACTTGCCCTTTATTGATTTTTAGGCCATCAAATTGGGAATTCCGTCTTTTACGTCCGAATTTTTACCAAAACTCCGGTTCTGTGGTTGGACTTTTTTGCTTGGCGTTATATGTCGTATGGAAGAAGACGTTTTGCTCAGTAAGAAGTTTTGTCGCGTTTATTGGCTCACGCTGATTTCTGTCGAATATCAACAACTGAAGAAGGAGAAGGAGTTGTTGGTGAAGACGATTTTTCTCTTTTTTGCATTTTGTTGATATTCAATAGAAATCAATAAACGCAACACATATTCTTATAGAGCAAGACATTCTCTTTCGAAAAACATATAACACCAACCCATAAAGTCCAACCACAGAGCAGAAGATGTCGGCAAATATAACCATCCTCCTTCGGACGTCCCAATTTGATGACCTAAAATTCAATAAAGGACAAATGAGCAAATAGCACTAACACATATTCTTGTAGTACAAAACACTGTCTTCCAAATGCTTTAAAAAACTGCGCAAAAAATAACAAACCTAAGCGGAGAGAACAAGTGCGCATATGGGTACTCTTTCACTTTTTCACTTTTCACTTCAACGACCTAAAAATTGACAAAATCCATGATGAAAAAAGAAATGCAATACATGATATATATATATATATATATATATATATATATATATATATATATATATATATATATATATATATATATATATAGTGTGAGGAAGAAAAAACGCACATTCAAAAACGACGTTCCCTGACCATGAAGGAGATGGTTTCAGAGAAACATGGTTTTATCACTGTGTGTCAAGCAGGGAAGGAGTAAAATTTCATAGGGTACGATATCGCTCTCTGATGTCGTTTTCCTCAGAAGAGAGGAAATTATTTCCGTGACTCTCCATCCATCAGTTGCGAATCCGTCATCGATTCGTGAATGCCTCAAAAGTTTTCGTAGGGAGAGCGTTTACTTACACTTTAGCAATAACCACTCGAAATTTTATAGAGAACAATTTTGGATGCAGATTTCGCTACTTCAGGTAGACAGCTCTTGTCTCCATGGCCTCTGAAAAAAATTTGAAAAAAAAAAACTAAACGTCTCTCATTGATTTGAATCTGCTGGCAGGAAACCTTAATTTGTAACTGCATAACAAACAGTGTCCAAAACTTAAATCAATTCTGTGCTCTAAACAGTCAACTCATGCAATCAATCAATCCGTGTTTTCCACTGAACAAAGCAGTGTGCGGATCTCTATAATGTCGAAGCTGCACCAGAAAGAAAGAACATTAGGAGGTAAAAATCAAATTTTGAAAATTTAAAAAAAAATTATGGCAGATAAGAAATGAACCACAAAATACCCGGGAAAAATGCGCCCCACTCTTAAGCCTGTTTACCTACAGTGGGTTCTACATGCTACTAAAATACCACTCCTGTCTTTTGCTTTTTGGGCGAAAAAGACAAAAAACCGCCGTTTTCGCTGCCTTTTCATTGCTCCCGTCAATGTAGCTTAATCAGGAAATAATTGCAACCACCCGAATCCATTGCGGATGATTTATCCAATAATGTAGGTAGCGTTCAGTGATTCTTTAAAAAGTTGATTTCGTGACATATATAGTCTCGACGGGGCGGGTCCCCTCCGTTCCCTGAGGTAATTGCTTCCAAACTAGCCACCTCCCCGACTGACTAGAACCAGCAGGTTTTTGCTAAATTTTCCTTCTTTTGTCTATTTTATGTTCGGCAATATCCACTTTTTCGTACATGGCAACAAAATGTGATCGTTATGATATAGTTTTCCGAAAAATTACTCTTTTTCAGATTTCTGAATTTCAGAAAATGCTTGAAATTAGTGAGGTCTAATCTAAGCCTAGCGATGTCCGTGAAATCTAAAAGCAGAGAGTTTAGCTCTTCTTCTTCTTCCTCTTCAGCGTTTGTCCCGCTTCGTGGCGGGGTCCGCTAGATCTACCGAGTCAGATACCGGTGAAAAATGGCTTTTCACTAAACTGAATGGGAGCTAGAGCTGTTGCAACAAGGGTGTAGATCCCATAGTGAGTACTATGGGAAAACGGCGGTTTTTTCCGTCTTTGGGTCCGAAAACCAAAAGACAGGAGCGGTATTGTACACGATATTAAATCCGTAGCAAAACCAGCACTGGCACTCCTAAAAGTCGTAATATTCTAAACTCTTGAAAAAATGTGGGTTTTTAAAGATGTGTTGAACTTGCTGTTCGAATGCATGCCGTTTCTTAAAAAATATAAAAGCTTCCTTAAAACGAAGCAATTAACATGTCGGAAGCCAAACGCTTCCTCTCTGATCTGTTCCAATAGAATTTCGTACCTCACATGCTACTTTTCATTGTTGATCCACTACAACATGAAAACGTGATTCTAAAAAACATAAACAGATCTGTTGCACTGATGCGCAGATTCTCTTCTCTATCGGTATTAAAGACAAACGTGCAAGAAAGCTTGTAAATAAAAGTTTCCTTCTAACTCCTTTATGGGAAAGAGGCTTTTCTAAAACTAGATATTATATGACAGCATAGGTACATGCACACTCGGCAGCGGCGGCAGCGACAGCCGTGATTAAGCATAGGGGCATCGATTCACACCAAATCGGAATCAAGACGTACTGTACAGCTATAGAAGCCTGAGCAGTAGCCTTCTTCTTCTTCTTCTTCAGCGTTTATCCCGCTTCATGGCGTGGTCCGCTTTCCTGGTGCCATGCCGCCATCTTTCCCGATCCCGTGCTAGATCATGGTGGACGCCAGCTACTTTAAAGTCCTTGTGTAACGTATCAGCCCAGCGCTGCTTCGGGCGCCCTCTCGGCCGCTTTCCAGACACTTCGAAGTTGAGGCATATCTTACTGTCTTCGTTTCCACGCAAAACGTGGCCGTACCATCGCAGACGTGCTTCGCGCATTTAGTCAGCTAACGGCGCGACACCGAACTTCTTCCGAATAGCCTCGTTTCGTATGCGGTCCAGGCGCGTGACTCCAGTCATCCAGCGCAGCATCTTCGTCTCCATTACGCTGAGGCGACTTTCCGTTTCCTTTGTCCAGCACTCAGCACCGTACATCGCTACCGGCCGGAATCCAACGGTTCTATAGATCTTTGGCTTTAACCGCTCTGGCATCTCCTTGTCGCAGAGTACTCCAGTCAACGAGCGCCACTTGGACCAAGCTGCACTAACAAGTGGGTTCACTTCAACCATCAAACTGCCGTCAGACGCTATTGCTGATCCCAAGTATTTAAACACCGAAGTGTGGGCAAGCTCAGCGCCATTAATATTATTGGAGCCGGACTCGTTTACGTCGGCCGTCAGATACTCGGCCTTCTTGAGGTTCAGCCTGAGGCCTGTGTTATACTCCCGCGGGAGCATCTGCGTAACGTCTGCTGACGAAGGGTGCACCGCAGACGGCGGGCGTGGCGGGGCGCTGCGATTGGCCAGGTTAGGGATCTCGGTCCGTCCGCGGATGCTCCCACGGGAGTATAACTACATCACCAAGCTGCTCTAGTTCACATGTATCTCCGTAGGCGAGCATATCATCAACATATAGCAACGTCAAGGGACAGGCTTCTGAAGAATGACACCCATTATGACAACAAAGAGGAGTGGGGAAAGCGCAGAATCCTGGTGTACCCCGACAGAGATGGGAAACTCCATCGAGGTTCCTGCTGCAGCTTGCACACGACTCTACGATCAAGAGTATAACATTCGCACTCACTCTACAAGTTCTTCTTGAACACCGTGCTGTCGTAGGGCGTACCATATAACCTCACGCGGTACGCGATCGAAGGCCTTCTCCAAGTCGAGAAAGGCAAGATGCACCGGCCTCTGTTTCTCGCGATGCTTCTCCACCGGAAGGCGGGTGGCATGAATGGCATCAATGGTTCCACTACCGGCCACGAAGCCACACTGATTGTCGGAAAGCTGAACGATTTCATGGATTTGTCTATCGAGGGTTCGCTCGAGGATGTTCATGCTGTGCGGACGGCAATTTGAGCAGTCTGCACGCTGCCCTTTTTCTTCCAAACGGGATCGTCGTACTTTCTTGCCAACCATCCGGCACCTTCTTCTCCGCTAAAATCTGGTTGAAAAACTTGGCCAACCACTCAGCAGAGTACCAGGACTTTGACTTCCATACATCAGCTGGCAAGCCATCTGAACCAGTCGCCTTGCGCGGTTTCATCTTCCTTAGAGCCGCATTTGTTTCCTCCACGGTGATCTTGTGGACTGAACCATGGATAGGAGCTACAGAAGGGACGACCGGATGGGGGAACTCTTCAGTCGAAATGCCAAAGAACTTCTCTATATCCTCGGATTGGCGATGACGGTTTTTCACAAGTCGGCACAAATACCGCTCACCATCGCGCGACTCGAGCTTCTCCTGACCATCACTGTAATGGGTGGCTTTTGCAACGACCACAGCCTTCTTGGCAGCTTTTTTCGCTTCTTGGTACTTTAGCCAGTTATCGGCTGTCATGTCGTCGAGAAACACATGATAAAGCGCTTTCTTCCCTCAAACCTTTTCTTTCACATCGTCCGTCCACAGCCATGTCTACTTGTCGACCTTTTGCCGTCCAGGCTTCGTAATGCCAAGCTCTGACCTAGCAGCTTCAAGTATCGCGTCGGTAGCCCTTCTCCACGTTTCATCGACAAGTGACTGTCGGTGACCTTATACGAGAAATCACAGAATGCTTCCTTCTCTTGCATTCGCCACCACTTGATTCTTGCTGCACCGCATCGCCCGACCTGCTTCTGCCTCGGGGCGCGATCTTTAAAGTACAGATCAGCGGGCGATGCTGTGGGGCGACTGTTTCATACGGCACGATCTTCGCGTCTGTGACGAGACTTCGGTCGCGATCCTTCACAAGGACGAAGTCTATCTGCGTTTTGGTGTTCCCACTATAGAACGAGATGAGGTGTGAGTCGCATTTACGAAACACGGTGTTCATTATGGAGAGGTTATGCGAATCAGCATACTCAAGGATACGCTCACCAGTTGCGCTACGCGACCTGTAACCGAATCCATCATGACAGCTGTACCAGTCTTTCGCAGCGTCTACGTGCCCATTAAGGTCACCAGCGACAATGATGGCGTCTCTCAACGGTACCTCTGCTGTCTTCTCGTAAAGCAGACTCCAACAACTCATCCTTGGCTTAATCGGAGCAGCCAGTCTGCGGAGCGTACGCAGAGAAGAAGTGATAGAGTCGCTCCTTAGCGGCGACAACGATCTTCATCAATCGATCGTCAAAGCGTTCGACGCTTACAATCGAGTCACGAAATCGTTCGGAGACGATGACTCCAACTCTACTGGTGGTCCTGGAACTTCCACATAGAACGGCCTTGAAGCCATGTCCTATGTCCCTTGACTTGCAGCAGAACCACCTCGTCTCCTGCACCGCACAGAAATCAACT
Organism: Heligmosomoides polygyrus bakeri; assembly: GCA_947359475.1. Classification (NCBI taxonomy): domain Eukaryota; kingdom Metazoa; phylum Nematoda; class Chromadorea; order Rhabditida; family Heligmosomidae; genus Heligmosomoides; species Heligmosomoides polygyrus. Next base: position 47,707,474 of record OX375866.1, on the reverse strand, counting down.
CTCCTTCGCTCCAGTACTTCAACCAACTCGCCCGAGCGGTCCGTTAACGCACCCACATTTAGCGTTGCTACGAGGGGCCTGCTTACGTTACGGGACTTTCGGACTAGCTCAGTTGCCCCTCGCACACTTTCAACACTCGCCGGGCTTTGCGAGTGCGCGTCGGCTCCCACAGACGCCGTAGCACAATCTCGACAAACATGAACTGACATACATCCATACGATGTGACATTGGGTTGTTCGTAGGCCGGCCTGTCACCAGGGGCTGCCGCCTGCATTCGAATGTTCGTGTTTGGCTTAGCTTGCAGAGCGAGCAGTTTCCATTGGCACCGCATAGAGGAACGGACATCGCCACAAAGGCTGAGCAGTAGCCTGAAATTGCCAGTCGGGCTTTCTTTCAGCTTAACCATGGGCGATTCCTGGAAACATATAACCTTGGCTGCGAATCACCCAAGATTACGATAAACATAATAAGTGGGAAACGCGTCAGAGTATTGACGGGAATCAAGTGCCAAGTGTCTGGATTCGGAAGACGTGCAGAAAACGTCTCCAACGTGCATATAGATTCAGAAGACGTGCCGAAGAAGTCGTCTAACGTGTGTCGGGATACGGAAGACGTGACATAGATGTCGTGTAACGCGCGTCCAGATCAAGAAGACGTGAAACTGATCAGACTACGCACAGCAAGCGCTGGTTTCAAAAGACTTTTTAAAGGTTTCGTGAAACGAACGTGCACGTGATTAACTCTTCCTCTTTTCCTCTGCCGGCACATGGGTAAGGTGGTATTGACGGAGGAGGGGCGAGAGACGACGACTACAGGAATTGGAAAACTATTCTTGCCGTCGGACAGTAAACAGCATCGATCTTTTTTCCAATACCGATTGATTTTATTTATTTTTCTGCGGATTGTCGGTTCGGATTTGCACTCTCATGACCTGTTTCTTGCCACGTAGAGAACGGATACTTCGGAGAAAACATTGCATACATGCTAAAAGCAACCCGAATTCTTATGGAGCAAGACATTCTCTTTCAAACCACATATAACAACGAGCAAAAAAATTCCTACCACATAGCAGGAGATTCGGTAAAAGTTCGGACGGAAAAGTCGGACGTCCCAATTTGATGGCCTATCAATCAACAAAGGACCTGTGGGAAAGTAGGACAAACACATGTTCTCGCAGCACAAAACATTGTCTTCCAAATGCTGTAATAAACTGCCAAAACAATACAAACCTAAGCGAAGAGAACAAGTGCGCAAATGACTACTTTTTCACTTTTTCACTTTTCACTTAAACGACCTAAAAATTGACAAAGTTCAGGATGAAAAAAGAAACACAATACATGCTCTGATAGAGCAAATCATTCGGTGTCAATCTCAACCAATTTCGGAGATATCGATTTTCGATGACGTCATCGTCCGTCTGGCGCGGCCTAGAGGCCGTCATCGATGAGAAACTGTCAAAAAATCGATGTTTTTAAAATTGGTCCTAATTGATACTGTTTGACAGGGTTTTTCGAGCTGAACAAAATGGTACTCTGGCTGGGGCTCAAAATCTCGAACATGGGCGAGCAAGGGCGGAAGAATCTTCACCGCTGCCGTCCGCCGCTCTAAAATGGCAGATGGGGCTAAGGCAGTTTAGTCATCTGGAGAGCTGCGAGCAGGTCATCGTAAAGTGCCTTCGGTGCTTTGCTCGTCCGCAAGTTTGCATGCCGTTAGCTCGCCTCGTGTACCCGCAGCGGTCGACCGAAATCTGAAAAAATCGTGTCACACATGCCTAACCTGCATTTTCGCACCGCCATAACGTTGCCAATTCGTAAGATAATTTGCTATGCTTTGGCGCTTTACTAAAGCATATTACTGCCTGCGGAATCCACGAGTTCCAGCCAGAAAGATTGGAAGCTGACAGAGTTATCGCGCTCCGAACACGCCATACTACGGCGAAAACAACTCGGAACATCAACCAGGTATGGGGCCAAGTAAGTGTTAATATCCATGGTGAAACGCGAATCCGTGGTGAAACGCTGGTTTCAAAAAATTTCGTCGAATTGAATTCGACTTGAGGATGAGGCACGACTAAGCTCCGCAGCAATTCCCGAAACAGAAATTGCACCAAAAGAAGATAGTGATAACTGTTTTGTGGTCTGCTTCTGGATTAATTCACCACAGCTTCTTGAATTCGGGCGCAATAATAACGGCGGAGAAGTACGTCCTAAAGATCGGCGAAATGCACCAAAAATTCCGAGTTGTGCTCAGTGGTCAATAGAAAAGGACCGGTCCTTCTCCAGACAACGCGCGACTACATGTTGCGCATCCGACGCTGCAGAACTTGAACGAGTTGGGCTACGAAACTGTACCACACCCACTATATTCAGCAGATCTTTCGCCAACCGAGTGCCACTTCTTCAAGCATCTGGGTAAGTTCTTGTGCGGGAAATGCTTCAATATCCAAGCCCAGGTGGAAACTGCCTTCGACGAAAACATCCGCTCCAGAATTCCGGTGTTCTAGGCAACAGAGATAAGTAAGCTAGTGTCTCGTTGGCAAAGATGTGTAAACTCGAATAGTTCTTACCTCGATTAATAAAATAGTGTTTGAGCTGAGATATGTCGTTTCAAAGTTTGAGGTCCAAACCCTGTATTAACTTCCGGACAAACTAATATGTAGTAGCACGGGACTCAACCTCAGAGTCCGCACCACAGCGCATTACCATTTCATGTTAGATTTTGTCTTAATGTTCATACGTGGGTCTGAAGCAGGTGACCCCGATTTGTGTAGGAGGGACTCGACCTCTGCCTCTCTCTCTCTCTCTGAGCTTAAGCATTTCTCTAACATTGTAAAGCTGCCACTTGGTATCAGGTTGCTTTCGAGGAGAAATAAGCAGAATAAATATTTGGAGAATGAACTACCCCAGGAGATTGTGTCCTCTCTTTTTTTCCGTCGCAGAAAAGCACTTCGCATTCGTGTGAGATCATTTAGTTCTAGCTGATAGCAAGGCACACAGATCTTGTACGTGAAAAAAGACTATTGGCTAATCCGTATTCTATTCCCTACCCCTAATCGCCTTGTCAACAAATGATTGTTCTCAACCCAAACGAGCAGAAGCGACGCGAAACCATGAAGAAATATCATTCTCGGCTGAATGGAAAGAACAAATCACTGAAGTTTCCTTCACGTTACCAAGGCACGACGCAATCTTTCCTTCACTAACAGAGCTTCTGAATTCGGCCAGCGCGTGGCAGTTGTGACTAAGTAAACACACATTGTGAAAAGCATAACTAATGGTTAACTGCATTCACGTAACAATTTTCCCTTAATAGCCTTCTCAGTTGCAGTCCTCTCAGCTAAAACAGGACTTCTTAGCTTCGCAGCTCAAGCAAAACTTCTTTTAAATTAAACAGACCGTGAGTAGCTTCTAAATCACTTAATTGCGAGATATCTTTCATTTATTAAAAAAGCATAATTCGACTATCCAGGGTGTCCAAAAAATGTGATCACACCATTTCAATACTATCCACCTGCTAGAAAATGGTTTTATTTTTTATAATAACCAAGCAGTTCATTGTTAACTGGACGCTTTTCATTCTGACCTGAACACTTTATTTTAAACCCGGCACTTTCTAATTTGAAGCCACATTTAGAAATAAAATGGACATTCTGCAAACCAATTCAGACGTAAAGTTCAATGAAACATTGTTTAATGATTCGCCTTAGGGAGTGTCCTAAAAGAAAATTACACTTCGAATAAACACAAAATTCTTATCTTGCTCAAAAAATGTCCGGTCTAAAATGTGAACGAAAAGAAATACTCAGGGACGGGGTGCAACCCTCCCGCAGTAGCAGCCTCTGTCTATCCGTGAGGTCACTGCGGAACTCCTGGAAAAGGGGGCGTGTCGGGGGCGTAACCTATGCAGCATATACTGCGGGAGATAAGGTTCGCGAGAACCGCAGCACACAGGTGCAGCACGTACCGCTCGGTCCGCGAGAACCGCAGCACACAGGTGCAGTACGTACCGCGTTGATCCCGCAATCCTGGGAAGGGGCGCTCCCCCTGGCTCCCCCTCCTGGGAGCCCTGGACAGGGGCGCTCCCCCTGGCTCCCCCTGGCTGCCGTAGTGCCGTAGGAGCACTCCCAGAAGCTGTGGCTCCCCCTGGCTGCCCTGGGAGAACTCCCAGAGCCTGTGAGCGCTCCCACTGGCTCCCACTGGAGTACCCCCTTCCTCCTACCTCTCCCACAGTGCTCCAAACAAATCCTAAGGTGGTGAAACTGTCCATACTCCCTCTTATAACCCTCGTAGTTGTCCTACTAACCCTTGTAATGGTTCAACTGCCCATACAGCCCATAACTGCCTATAAGAGCTCCATTTTGTCAGAATGTCTCAAAACGCTCCTTTCCTTGAGCTTCTAAATGCCCCAATATGCCTAGGCAGGTTCCTACGTAGGTGTAGGTATTCTTCCTCTGTATTTGTATTTTTGTATATGTATAGTTTTTGTTTATTTATAATATTTTTTAGTTTTTATTTAGATTTATATTAATCATTTCTGTTCTCCTAATACTACTCCTACCTTTACCTACCTACCCAACCCAACCTAAAGGTGGGGTATAATTTTTATTTTTATTTGTGGTTTATTTTTTCTATTTTTTTCTAGGACCTTTTTACCTTCCTACCTACCTACTTGTGTGTAAGCGCTTCTGTGATGAACGCAATGTACTAACACATATTTATTTCAGGTAATGCACATAAAGAAATACACACGACTAATAAAGAATTCATTACTACTTGAGTATCTTCTTCTGTGTTTGGGTGACAATAAAAACTTAAGAAACGATGTTGTTCCTCTTCAGCAACAGTAGCAATTGATTTAGCCAGTAACAATTAGAACATTCAAAGTTTTGGATCACAAGTTCGTCGAGCTTCGTCGTCGAAAATGTCGTAGTCGTCCGCCTCGTCTGCAGCGGGAGTAGAGGTTTTGCGTGTCTTCTAAAATTTATTTTTTTACTGAAAAAGTATGTGCTGTGTAGACTTATATCTTAAGTGTGAGTATTACTTACAGGAGGTGGAACCAAGCGGCCATCTCTTGGCAGGTATTGGCGCACGTCGGCCCTACAAAAAGTAAAATAGAATAAGTAGTTTTGGTTAAAGTAAGGAATTCTATGTCATTTAAAATACACTAACATTGCTTTCGATAGGGCTTCCCGGAAACATGGACCCCAAATGGCTCGGAACTCCTTGCGCTCTTGAAACGCTCGCGATCGCGAGGAGTTGTCGTTGCCGAGCGTCTCCCAGTACCTAAGTGAATATGCAGAGATTATTTAGAGTCTATTTACTCAAAATACAGCCCTACTAGTTAATCCTAGAGTAGTACCTCGTAGGGTTACGGATAAGGTCTTCAACGGAGGATTCGACGAGTTGATTGGCTCCCAGTCCGATTCCGTCTAGGCAACATCCCACGAGTGCTTCGATGACGGCGTCTGGTAAGTTCTTGAGCTGGGGAGCTTTCGGATAGCGATCAGTCCTCCGATAAGTGTATTTTTGAATTTCCTCAACTGGGTCGCAGGCCTGAATTTTAGTGGGATTGCAGTGATTCTGCCAAAGCTGTTAAAGGACCTAAAAAGCTACCTTGACGAGGTAGTGTCTGAAGAAATCAGTAGCTTGGATGGAGTGGTCTTGCCGCTGAATTCGGGAAGGTCTTTTCCAGCTATGGAGGAAGTCGTTCAAACGGCACGGATGAAAATATGAGTATTGAATTCTACTAATACAGCTAGTGTACCGATATATTTTAATATATATATATATATACCTTAAATGGCGGATCGGACTTGATATCCCAGTTCTGCTTTAAGTGGCGGCCATGGAGGAAAAACTGTTCAGGGAGGGTGTGGCTGGAGTTCTTCACCGCAACCGCCTCTGCTTTGGCGATGGAACGCTGGTTAGCTCTAGCAAACTCGAGCAGCGCGTTGAGCTGCAAGCAGAAGCGGTATAAAGTGCGACCCATTTAAATATCGATTTAGCGATTGAAATGGGAACCCATAATTGAAGAAGGTGCACACCGTGGTGACGACTCCAACAAGTGCGTCGGACTGGGCAGCAACGACCTCCGTGAGACTACGGACGATTGAATCGGACGGGAGTGGGATCTGCGAGCATGTGTCCTGGATCGCCTTTGCGCTGTTCAGACTGATCGAACACTCTCTCATTTTACCGGTGATGAACGCCTGAATTATAAGAGGCCTTGGCTAGATAAGTGAAGGTTCGTAGGCCCGTCGGATAGTGTGGGAGTGAAGGAGGAAACTAAATTATGAACCAACGTGGTATTGGGCACCGGTGTCGATGTGCGCAAGCGTGGCGCCTAGTTCCCGGAGCGAAATCTCGTTACCTTGGGCCAGTCGTTGCATTACAACTGAAAGCAATTCCGATTTCTACTGCCCTCACCACCGCATATGTAAACGCGCACTTCTTTGCTGTAACCTAACCTCGGAGTTGATCATTTTCCGATTGCTGAACACGACCGGTCTGCCGTGGTGCGCCCCTCCTCTGCCTCTGTGGTCTTGCTTGCTGTGATTCGGCCGATTGTGACGTGCTAGGTTCTAACGTACTCAGCTGCGATGCGCTCAGCTGCGATGCGCTCAGCTGCGATGCGCTCAGCTGCGATGCGCTCAGCTGCTCCTCCCAACAATTGTCGTCGTCCGTTGTCGACGAAGGGCCGCGTCCCGAGAGGTGATCGACTAGAGCTCGGAGAGGATCGAGTCCGAGCTCGAGGTGTATCTTCTCCGGTACTCCTTCGACTTGTACGGTAGCCGTTTGGTTTGATTCTGGATTGTGATCGAAGGAAATAACATATATAGGAGACAGATATATAGTAAAATTACTTCATTCTTCCACGTACCAGTTTCAGTGGTAGTTGTGCCACAAGTTATTGCCCTAGCCATCTCCAACGCATTTTCCGCATCATCACAGGACCCGGTGTCATAGTTGGGGACGTAGGGAGGGGAATCCTGGGAGGCCGGCCTGTTATCCATACTCGGCGGTCCTTCTTCCCTCCTGAGTTCCTTGGATGATACTAGAAAATTTATAACAAATTGGAGATTATAGATAAAGCGGGGATGGTGCAGCACGCATTTTAACAAAGGATTGCACAAATGGTGGGTAAAATGCTTCATCCAAATCAGATCAACAGGAGGCTAAATCAGATCAACACCAGGAGGGTCATCGGTACTTACATGAACTTTGAGAGTGATGAGCTCGGATCGAGGGCATACCACAAGTTTTTCATCGAGGTGCCCAGGTCACGCACCCCTGGGAAGTCGGCCTCAGTAAGTTCCCTGGTGTTTTCGAGGACTCGCACAAGCATCCAGTAAGCCAGCACAGCCACCGCTCCAACGGATTCCGAAAACATGTTTAGCGCCGCTGCCAGGGGGAATACCACAAAGGAGAGCTAAATTTGCGATGATGATGTATATATAGGAGCTTCTCGGTCAGGCTACTTACTGCTTCTTTCTCCGATCCTGTGCACCTTGATAGGTCTTCCACACCCAAAATGAACTTCGAGGAGTACGTGTAGTTGCGTGTCCTCTGCAGGGCAACTAGCAACGCGCCGAAACAGTCTCTTCGAATGGCCAATACTGCCCTGCCCTTTCGAGGTCCGAACATTGCTGAAGGATGATACGATTCTTCCTCATCACTACATCTCACTATGTTGAGTACTTAGTAGCACTGTGCAGCCACCTTTAAAGACATTGCAAGTGATTCCTTCGGAAAGCAGATGGAGAGCGTCGGGCATGCAGTGATTCACCGTGAAAAACTCCATCATTTGGGTCCATCCTGGAGAAGTAAGAGAGGTGAGAGAATTGTTCGCCTATCTCCTAAGGATTATTATCCCCACTCTAACCTCGAAGCCCATTCTGTCGCGCCTCGGCATCCATTATGAGGCTTTCATCCGTTCGTAGATCATGAGGGTCAGGGAACCTATTGAACCATATTACGCGTCGACCGGATCTTTCTCCAGGGAACGTGCACAGATGACACCCCTGCAGTGACTGCCACGGTGGCAACCCGTAGAGTGTTTGCAGAGCCTTAACAATTATATATAGGAGGTATCCTTAAGTGACCCATGCCCGCAAACGGTTGACTCACGGCGAAGTCGATGATTCCGTTTACCAGTTTTGGGGTGCAGATCCACGTATCGGAGGCGGTGCGAATGGGGATTCCCTCCCTTTGCAGCACTTCTAATTCGTGCTTCAGACTGTCCTATTCAATTTTTTTCAACGGTATTCTAGGGACTTGAACGCACCCGCTGAACAGCTCGGCCAAAAGAGTTTCGGTGGGTGGCTTCCTTGTGAACATGATGCCGGCCAAGATGATGTTCTCGTACTTATTTTTCTCCTTGAATGGTAGTCCTTCGAGGCGAATGTATACGGGCCAAGACTCCGAACTTAATAAATGACAGTTAGATGCACATGTAGCGGAGAAGAACAATGGCCGTCGTTCCGGTACGGAGCTAGAGGAAAGACTAACCGCGAAAGTTTCTTGAACCTTACGCCGTCGACGTTCAAGGTGAGCACGATGGTGATTTTGCGATCTCGAAAATCCAAGACCGACTCGATATCCCGATCGTACTTTGGGAAAGAGGAAGTTTCACTCAAAGCTAGGTTGTCGTCTGATTGATCCTGGCAAAAGTTAAGATAGTACGCGGTTGAGCTGAACTCCAAGACTAGGCATAGAAAGCGCACCCTGTTGTGAATGGAGTCGTGCAATTCAGTTAAGAGCGGAAGGACTCTCTCGAGGATTATGTGGAGTTGAGGCTTGATGAGAACCGTGAAAATGGACGTACGCTTAGAGGTTTTCGAGCGCTTTGGCCGAACACTGCAATCGGTTCTGAGGTACTCCATATAAAAGCTCAAATATAAGAGTGTAAAACAAACCCTCGTAGCTGGCAGCCCTCGTTCTGGCACAAGGCCTTTGGACCGGAAAGATGTCTATCGCAAGCGTTGCAGTAGTAAAACTTAAGCAGTCCGAATCTCTCATGCGCATCATGCGCCAAACTGACGAGCCCGTTACGAATCTTTAAACATTTTAAATTTAATTTAAGAAATCTAATTTTTCCCTAATCTTCCTAATTTCTTAATTCTTCTATTTCTTTTTAATTTTTCAAATTTCAAATTAAATTTTGTGTTGCGGTGTCCGTTTTGATGTGAGTAGTTTTTGTTATTTGTGTGGTGTTGGTTTTTGTTAGCATGAGAAAACACACAATACACAAAAAAACTAAAAACAAAAACATCAAACATCCATCAATAAATTAAAAAACACATCGAACACGAGGTTCGATAATACCGGACAACCGATGAAGTCCGGTATTCAATACACATCAATAATAAAAAACAAAAACATGGAAACGACCCACCGGATCGACCGCCCCTGAGGTTGAAGTCATTTCATCGCTAATTCCAAAATGTAGCTTGAAATTGGCATAGTACAGTAGTTTTTAGCGATATTCTGAACGAAATGTATATTATGCTAGTAATTGCTTCCCACACTACATTAATGCACTATGCTAGCTACTAACCCAGAATCTCGCGCTGGCATCTTCCGATCCCTGCATTCACAGCACGAATGCCATCATCGAACCCACGGAATTCAATTTCATCCGCACCATCGTAGCCTGGATGGTCGTCGTCCTGCGCTTCTTCTCGAGCAGGGCTCACAGACCGGCTATTTTCGCCATCACCGTCACCGTGATGACGCGCTTGCTGACGCACTTCCTCAACCTCCTCGCGAGCCTCTAAATTTCATGTGCCGATGGCGTTAGAGGGACCCCATGTAGTGCAGCCGGAGATAGTAAGCTGCACTCACCATCGTATAGAACACGCAGCGATCGGCTTCTTCGCAGCCTCGGCACCTTCGCGTTTCCTGATTGCATGTCGAACGTGTCCGGGTTGGAGTTCTCGTCAAGCGGAGTTGATCTTCGCTTGCGCCCAGTAAGCATAGAACACACTACTCCACCTGCACCTGGAGCGTGCCCCACCTCCAAATTTGATCGCTCTGTGACTGGAAGAAATCATTCCCTTTGCTTTAAACCCTAAAGGCTAAATTATCGCTACATATTCCGGTGGACACTTGACCACAAAGCATTTCAAAAAGCAGAACTCCAAAACCATCTTATTCAAGGCCACATTAAGGAAGACGGTCCTCATCATCAGTATCAGTATCCATTGTCGTCGCATCATCGTCCCCGTCCTCGCTTCCTCTTCCTCCTTCAGATTCGACCTCTGCTTCTCCATCGTCTTCTGCTCCTTCTTCTTGCCTGCCTTCACCGATGCCTTCGTCCTCAATGTTGACGTCGGAGTAGTTCAGTCGCGAGATTTTTGGGCACAGCTCTCGCGCAGAACCTTCAACTCTGCTGATTCCACCGCTGAAAGAGCTCTCCCATCTACTATACCCTGCTTCTGAAGCCCAAAAACCTACGCACTTCCTTGCCACTAGCCTCTCGACATCCACGAGCAAATGTTTGACCTCACACAGCGTTACCGGCACCTCCTCCGCTTCGTTATCCGGTCTCACCTTTCTTCTGGGCAAGTTCACATACCTAGAAGTGAGACCGGTGAGGGCAAAACACAGGTGAGCAGACAACAAAACCACTATGCACCTGTTGCCCCTACAGTCCAAAACGAGCAGCTCCGGGAACTTCGTCGATAAAGCTCGCCACGGATTGCACAGATTATTGCCTCGAAGACACAGATACTTGACACGTCGATTGACGTGTTCAACTCCAGCTATGACCTCATCTGTCAAGGCGCACCCCTGCAGATGAAGGGTCTGTAAAAGTTTACCCCATTACACTTCATCTCATAGGTGCACTTGGACTGCACTAAGTTACCTCAAGATGCCGGTAACTCCAGAGATTTCTGAGTACTTCCTCGGCCCGACCCTGATCGTTCACCACTTTGATATCGACCACGACTCTATCCGAGACTTCTATCGAAGCCATGTTCCAAGCCGGTCCACAATCGAAGCCGTTCCACCAGAAGAATCGAACAGTCGATTTGATTCTGTCTGAAGTTTACTTCAAAAAGAATCAAATCGACTCCCCACACATGGCCAGCCGCTCCAGGAACGAAGCCGTTCCAAGAGAAAAATCGAACATTCCAACTTCTGACAGAATCAAATCGACTCCCCACGCATGGCCAGCCGCTCCAGGAACGAAGCCGTTCCAAGAGAAAAATCGAACATTCAAACTTCAAAAAGAATCAAACCAGCTCCCCACGCATGGCCAGCCGCTCCAGGAACGAAGCCGTTCCACGAGAAAAATCGAACATTCCAACTTCTGACAGAATCAAATCGACTCCCCACGCATGGCCAGCCGCTCCAGGAACGAAGCCGTTCCAAGAGAAAAATCGAACATTCAAACTTCTGACAGAATCAAATCGACTCCCCACACATGGCCAGTCGCCCCAGGAACGACGCCGTTCCACGAGAAAAATCGAACATTCAAACTTCAAAAAGAATCAAATCAGCTCCCCAGGCATGGCCAGCCGCTCCTGGAACGAAGCCGTTCCAAGAGAAAAATCGAACATTCCAACTTCTGACAGAATCAAATCGACTCCCCACGCATGGCCAGTCGCCCCAGGAACGACGCCGTTCCACGAGAAAAATCGAACATTCAAACTTCAAAAAGAATCAAATCAGCTCCCCAAACATGGCCAGTCGCCCCAGGAACGAAGCCGTTCCACCAGGAGAGGAGGACCAGAAGAATCGAACATCGAACAAGACACAAGAATCGAACACGTTTACTTCAAAAGACTCACCCAGTCCTGCGTCCTGCGAGCAGCGTCCTATGCAGCTGAGTCATATCGATCGCCACGTGATTTTGAAACTTCGCGGCGCTCCACGGAAAGTACGGGCCCTGCATCGCTGCGGGACCGCCTGCCACATGCACTTTAAGTGCAGGCTCAAGGCGGCATACGCTGCCCTGATGCGGGATCTAGGCGGCATATCCGACCTTGCAGCATACTTCAGGATCAAAGCAGCATACAGCTTTTCAGCCAATAGCGGACGAGGGGGTGGGTCCTGGGGGCGGCCCCAATTTTCAGCATCAAGGCGGCACATGCTGGGCCCGCCCCTCCTTCCGCTATCCAATCACGATCGAGGGGTGGAGTCAACCAGCACATGCCGCCTTGATCCTGCTCCCAAATTTGGGGCGTTACCACCTGCGGGAGGCTTGCACCCCGTCCCTGAGTAGTAATTGTCAGGTACTTCTTACGAATTACGGTTTACGATTTACGATTTACGATTTACGTTTTTTCGTAATTACGATTTACAATTTACGAAATTTCGGGTTTCATTTACGTACACCCTGATCAGCATGCACACCAGCTGTCTTTAACTCCAAGTGCAACGTATCTCGCCAACGTTCTCTGGGCCGATTTCCATGGACCTCAAGGTTCAGCCCAATCTTACGGACGGTGTCGTCGTTAGAGCGAAGAATGTGGCCGCGAGCTTAGCGCAACTTGTCGGCTATCGGGCGACACCGAACCGTTGTCCTATCGTGTCGTTGCGAACGCACTCCAATCGCGGTACTCCGGCCGTCCACCTTAGCACTTTCATCTCCATTACACTGAGGAGGCTTTCAATTTCCTTCGTCACGGGACAGCATACGTCGCTACAGGGCGGACGACTGTTCTATAAATCTTTGATTTGAGGTGTTCAGGTATTGCCCTTTCGCAAAGTACGCCAGCCAACGAACGCCATTTGGATCAAGCTGCACTCAAGCGCGCACTCACCTCCAACTTTAGGCTGGTATCGGACGCAACTGTTGATCCAAGATTGAAAGGAGTAACTCGTGAGAGCTCAGTACCATTAATCTTAGTAGATCTGTGCTTATTCACATCGTCGTCTTTCTGACGTTTAGCTTGAGACTGAACAATCCCAAGCGATCGCACCACGCCTGTATCTGTCGCTCCAATTCATTTTCATCTTCAACATACAAACATGAATTCATCGGCATACAGTAACGTCCAAAGAGCTGCCTTTTGGAGATTTCCTGAGATTGCATCCATGACGACTACGAAGAGCAATGGGTCAGCGCAGATCCCTGATGCATTCCGACGGAAGGTAGAACATCGAGGTGCCCGCTGGTGCTGACGCTCGGCTTGTCGGGCACGAGTAGAGGATGCTTAACAATAGACTCTTCAGGAACACCATACTATTGCAGTACCATGTTACATCTCGCGAAATGTGGTCGACGGCCTTCCTCAAGTCTAAGAAGGCAGCATACAACGGTTTCTTTCTGTCGCAGTGTTTTCCTCGCAGAAGGCGAGCGGCCTGAATGGCATCAATGGGACTACAGTCAGCAGTGAAACCACTGAAGATCTCCTGAGATTGCATCCATTACGACCATGAAGAGCAGTGGAAGAGCGCAGACCCCTGGCGCCCTTCGACAGAGATTGGAAACTCCATCGAGGTGCCCGTTGGTGCTCGCACTAGGTTATTGTGCACGAGTGGAGCATGAGACCCACTCAATATGCTCTACCACTGACATCTCAAGGAACGCAGTCGAAGGCCTGCTGCAAATACAGGAAGGCAAATGCACCAGTTTTTGATTCTCGCCGTGCTTCTCTAGCAGAAGACAAACGGCGTGAGTGGCATCCGGTGCCACAGCAGAGACGAAACCACACTGATCTGATTAGCGGAAAGCTGGATGACATCCCGGATACGTCCATCGACAATTCGCTCAAAGATTTTCGTTGTGTGCGAAAGAGGGCGAGTTGGACGGTAACAAGCGCCGTCCGTAGGACCGCCCTTCTTCCAAATCGGGATGGTGGTGCCATCGTTGCTCCGATATGACCATTAAGGTCACCTGCAACACCAGCCATATGCTGTGACGCTACTATAGCTGTATTCTCGACAAGCAGAGAGCAGAACTCGTTATTGGTTGGCTTGAAGCAGCCTGTCTGCGGAGCGCACGCATAAAAGAAAGGACTTCGTCGCTCCTATACCGAGACTACAACCTTCATCATGCCGTCTTCCAAACCTTCTTCGCTTGAAATAGCGTCACGGAAACGTTCGAACACAATCATGCCGACACTATTACTGGTCCAGGGACTGCTGTGCACGGTACGGCCTTGAAGTCGCAGCCAATGTCCCGCGACTTGCAGCAGGGCCACCTCGTCTCCTGCACCGCACAGCAATCCATCTTTCTTTGCTCCAGTGTTTCTACCATGAAACCCGCATAGCAGCGTTGAATGCGCGTACATTGACGAGCGGCTCGTCAATGTACATGCATTCAACGCTGCTACGCGGGTTTTGCCTATGTTGTAGAACTTTCGGACTAGCTCAGTTGCCCCCCCCCGCCCGATGCCGTGCTAGCCCAGGCACTCTCGCATACTTCTCACACTCGTCAAGCTTTGCGAGTGCGTGTCGGTTCCAGCGGACGCCATAGCATTATCTCGAGAGCTTCACAACATTCTGTATCGCATCAACCACATGATGCGATACAGAATGTTCGTAGACCGGCCTGGCATTGGGCCCTGTCGCCTGATTCAATTCACCGTGTTCAACTCGGCTCTAAAGCAAGCAGATAACAGTGGCACCACGTGGAGGAACGGGCACTGCCAACTTTAGAAGATGATGATTTAATCAAATATTTGACTTATCGTCCACTTAATAGGTGAAACCTATAGACCACTGTATTTCCTAGTTCTTCACTATAGTCTGCAGTGCAAGGCAAAATATAGGTCATCAAGCCAATTTTTTGCTTTTCCAGGGCGCCTTCTATCTCATCGGATAGATCGTACAATCCTGATCGTTGATTCATTTTTCAAAGCACCGCATCCGAACACAGCGTTACTGAAAAGAGAAAGTGCGTCTTTTTGCAACGTTTTTGCCCAAAAGCCGAAAGGGGCCGGCAACTTACAAGGGAACTGTCTGAACCGTACGCCAGAACCGCAAGAACGACTTTTATAGGGAGAATCTCCGTCCTCCAAATAGTAACAGAACATTTTATTTTTGCCGGATCCCTGAGGCAAACGTGTAGGATGGTGTAATGATTAAGTGTCCGCATAGTGTCAGCACAAGATGCAGGTGTCGTAGACTGGGGGCTGAGAGTTGTTGGATACACGGGGCGGGGCGGAGCGAGGGGCGCGCCGAGGACAAGATGTCCGGGTGCCTTCACATGGAGACATCGCATTTCTAATGACTTCCCTTGGCCCTGCAGCTCTATCCTGAACTGCTTTCGTTCTTCAGACAAGAGTCAGAATCTTGTTCACCATATTTGGAGGAAAAGAGTTTTCAGCTGAAGCGCCAAGGCTTTCTTCAGATCCCACCACATTGCTCAGTACTAAGTCGTCGTCCGCATTTTCTAACTACATCTTAGCGAGATATGTCATGACAGCAACGTGACCATCCACTAGAAAGTTCTTCAACACAAGGAAAATTGCCTGATCCTTTGAAAGAGGGGACGGTGAGCCGGTTTTGCGCACAATTACGGATAAGCCTTCAATGTAGAACTCCTGTCCGGAATCACCCATAGTCTCTAGTTGAGGCGAAAATTTAAATTGTGGTGAAAGTTGAAAGAATCTAGAGAGGAGAGCGACGTTCTCCTTTCCTCAACTGCCTCCATAACCGAACCGACTGGAAAATGACTTCACAGTTCCCCGAGATGCGCTTTCCAATCGTCTCTTATTAGCTGTTAGGGTTTTGGACGACGTCACGCCAATTAACGACGGTTTCGCGCGCAGCCAACTTGCCCAAATAGGGCGGCGCGAGCAGGGCGGGAAGTGGGCTGCGGGCAGAACGGTGTACCGAACGACTGCCCCCGTGGACTGGGTGGCGCAGTGGTAGAGGGGCTGCCTCGAGTGAGGTCAGGGTTCGGTTCCCATGCTATGCTGTGTCTTTGCACTTTTACCATAGTATCGGATTCCCATAGAGATTTCCATGATCTGTTTTTAGAGTTTTCTACGATAAGATGTTTTTACTACTTGTTATTTGTCGACATCTCGTAATTCACCAACAATGTCCGAAATACCGCAAATGCGATTTTATATGAAACTTTTACTCCAATAAATTGTTGACCTTGTCAACGTAAAAAATTTCGACGTGAAAACGACATGAAATAGTAGCGGAAAGCTAGAAAAATGCTTCAAATGCAATGAATTATTGTCGGTGAGGTGAATGCCACTAGTGTACTCACAGTGTAGGAGGGGACCACATGATCTTCAACATGACCTACCACCTCGATCAATATTGTCGCTTCTGTTATGCTTACAATGTCGCGCGGTCATAACAAGCTGATAAAAGTGCAAAAACGCGACGTATCATGGGAACCGAACCCTCAACCTCACAAACATGAAGCCTCCATCACTGCGCCACCCAGTCCACAACACCAACATCTTGCGCTGCCGTGGTAAGCTCGCTCTGCGGACCCTTAACCATTACACTCTCCTACTCGTTTGCCTTAAGGATTCGGCAAAAACAAAACATGTTCTGTTACTATCCGGAGGACGGAGATTCTCCCTATGGTACTCATTATTGCCGTTCCGGCGTACCGTTCAGACAGTTCCCTTGTTAGGGTCGTTAGGATCCCTCTGCCGCAAACCTTCGCCCAATTTGTTTCCTTTGTACGATGCTGTTGTTTAGGCATGAAGAATGAGTCTGAGTGTGTAGAGCTAGAGCAGATCCCCACAGATCCGCTATACATCTCGATCTTCTCGCTAATTGGCATCAATTTCGCTGTCTCTACGGCTTTAGTTCCGATACTGTGGATTCGTTTTTGGCGCGAGACGGCTTTCCACCTAAATGTTAAGGTTGGTGATTATCACTGGCTTCATCCAGTTTATAGTAGTTTTGAAATTTTGTACCTCGAAGGACTTTTTACACTGAGCAGCAGCAAAACATGAAGCCTTTACTACTTCCTCTACTCAACAGGAACCCTCCTTTGCAGAATGGTAATCAGCAGTCAGATTTTTCAGATTCTCATCTCCGTCTTGTTCACTTATGGGCTTATTTCCGGCATAAGTGGGAGCTCGACATATGTGAGTTTTTTGTTTTGTTCGTAGCTTACAAGAGAAGGATACCAGATGACCATTTTCACTTTGAGATGAGATGTATATCATTGGATGTGGCTTTGAGTATGTGTTTTATTTCCGCCAAATGTGTCAGCGAATGTAGCTGTGCGCCATTCTCAGTTTGCCTTCTGAGCCCACTGCCTGCACTCAGAGTCTTCCAATCAGAAAAGGGCGAGATAAGGTAGGATGGAAACAGCGACGCAGTCGACTTGTGATGGCGCAGTGGATCGAAGAGCAGCGTAGTGAGCTAGCGTTATTTCTGGTTTGACTTTCCTGCGGCGCCACACTTACACTTCCTAAGATCCGCTACCATCAAATAAAGCGTTTTATGCATTAGGTTGGAAAAAAGTCTCTTCACACTTCGAAAAGTTTTTTACCGTTCTCCTTGTAAACACACTAACTTGTATTGATTGCTGATTTCATATTTCCTATCACACATGTTACCGTTCGCACGCGGACACATGTCAAGACCGTTCTTGTACTTCGTTATCTATCCAGTCTTCCGGACTCAATGCCAGATCTACCTCAGGTTCGGAACGTTTTCATTTTATTCACTAGAGGACGAAGCAAGGTCAGGAAGGCCAACTGAATTGGGCGACACTGAACTATTCCATCTTCCTCGTACCTTCTTCGTAGAACTGCAGTCCTTTAAGCGAGAGAAATTAGAAAAACACCCAGTTTTTGGAGAAGTGTAGTGAAACAAAATGGAGTTTATCTCAGTTGATTTGACTTTGTAGGTGTGAAGTAATAAGCCTTTGAAAAAAATGAAAAGACTTTTTCACAACCTAATAAAACAAGTGCTACGACACGCCTAATGGCGCGTCTCGCACTTCTCCGCTTCGCGGAGTCATAGAGTTAAGCTATCTTCTCAAGCAATATTTTCGCACTAAAAGTAGGTGTGCAGTGCAAAAGTCTAATCGTAAAACAAAAAATACAATTTTGCTGAAGTATCTCTGTGAATACTATATTTCGTATCGTCTTGAGTGCAGGTGGTGGTCAAATTCTCAGATGGCTACCACCTGCAAGTAGCCACTTACAGGTGACAATGAGAAAATACTGGACTGGAGATAAACAGCCCAGCATTATGTCACGGTCACCTTAAATATACCCGAATCTGTCGAATGTTTGTCCTTATCTCTTGTTTATCGTCATTGCATAGACCAAGCTCACAGAAAAATGCGTCCTGTTAAGTCTGCACTGATATGTGTATCCCGCGCGAGCAAAAATTTTCCGTTCAGCATGGGATGCTGCTGAATTCTGAATCCAAACGCTCATTGCGCAACGCCAGCGACACGTCTTCTGTATCCAGAAGCCGTTCCCGCGTCATTGGTTCCCTATTACTGGGTCGTCTTGTTGGTCCCTTCTTGCTGGCTCCCCCGCCCCACCTCCAGCCACCTCATTCCTGTTCTTGGTCCCCCTCGAGGTCCCCTTTACCCCCAGCTCTTCTGAAATCATACGCTTAGAAACGCACATGAAGAGCCCGCGCTCCCCTGCTGCAGCATCCTCACACGTTGAACAGAAAAATTTGCCCGCGAGGGATACGTCGTGGCGCATCCCGTGCAGGCGTGTGATCGTGGCCAACTTACGAGAAAGGTCAAAGAGGTGACCGTGGAGATTCTGAAAGCGACCTATATAGGGTTAGGGAGTTGTCTGGCCAGGATACTATCTCAACGGTAGGTCGGAACGGCGCAAGTGTTGTATATGGAAAGAACCGCCTCTTCCTGGGAAGTAACAAACTGCAGGTACCTCGACCCCAATACAACTCTGCGCAGAGTTGGGGGCGACGGAAGTCGCGTGTTGGCGCCCTTTGGATTCACGTGCTCCACAGCTGACGGGCGCGCGCGGGATGAGGGCCCGTATTGCGACCCAGCTGACGTCCGAGCTTGCGAAGCTATGCAGAGCGGCGATAAAGAAAGATCTCAAGGAGAGAAGGGCGGAAGTGTTGGCTGAAGCAGCAGAGGCAGGGTTGAGCATCCGCAATGGCCGCCGGAACTTCGCCAACTTCAAGACCGAGATAACCGCCCTCCGACGTCCTGACGGAACCGTCACCTCTTTCAAAAGGACCATGGAGTAGGTCATCCACGACTTCTACTCCGATCTCTTCGATAGCCACGTCCACCTGCCACCATGCCATCTTCCGCAGGATGGATACGTCGTTCCCTCTGTTCTCCCTTCCGAGACCCGACACGCCATCTCGTCGGTGAAGAAACGTACAGCACCCGGCCCTGACAGGATCAGACCCGAACACCTGAAGAACCTCCCGCCAGCACTCATCAACACCCTGGCGCAGCTCTTCACGCTCTACCTGTCGGAGTGCAAGGTTCCATCTCAGTGGAAGACCAGCAGGACGGTCTTGCTGTACAAGAAGGGAGACGTGCACGACATTGGCAACTATCGCCCGATCTGCCTGCTGTCCGTAGTCTACAAGCTGTTCACTCAAGTCATCCTGAATAGGATCAGCAGAACGCAGGACGAAGGACAGCCATGCGAACAAGCAGGATTTCGGAGAGGATTCAGCACGATCGACCACATACACACCATTACGAAGCTCATCGAAGTGTCGCGAGAGTACAAGCTGCCGCTGTGCCTTACGTTTATCGACCTGAAGAAGGCATTCGACTCCGTCGAGACTGAAGCGGTCCACGAAGCCCTGCTCACTCAGGGCGTTCCTACTCAGTACATCAGAGTCCTTCGAGAGCTGTACTGTGGATTCACGACCAAGATCTCTCCATTCTACAACGACGTCGTCATCGACGTAAGGAGAGGGGTTCGGCAAGGGGATACCATATCCCCGAAGCTCTTCAGCGCCACCCTCGAAAACGTCATGCGCGAACTAGAATGGGAAGACATGGGAGTGAAGGTCGACGGCCAGCAGCTGCACCATCTTCGTTTCGCTGACGACATCGTGCTCATAACACCGAGCATCAGCCAGGCAGAGCGAATGCTGGCCGACTTCGATCGTGTATGTGGGAACGTTGGATTGCAGCTGAATCTTACGAAGACGATGTTCATGAGGAACGGATGGGTTTCTGATGCCCCATTTTCGCTCAACGGAACGAACATCTCCGAATGCTCCAGCTATGTGTACCTGGGTCGCGAAGTCAACATGGCCAACGACCTAGCACCAGAGCTGAGCAGGAGGAAACGAGCGGCTTGGGGAGCTTTCAAGAGCGTCGAAGAAGCCGTGAAGAAAACGAAGAACGTCCGACTCCGTGCCCACCTATTCGACTCCACTGTTCTTCCTGCCCTAACATACACCTCAGAGACCTGGGCTATACGAAAGCAGGATGAACACGCGATCAGCGTCGTGGAATCGAGAAGACGATGCTCGGAGTGACACGACTCACGCAAGTGAGAGAAGGCCTCCGGAGTTCCGAGCTTCGCCGACGTTCGAAGATCAGAGACGCTGTCGCGTGGGCCAAGTTGTCGAAAATTAGGTGGGCCGGCCACGTAATGCGCTTCGCAGACACCCGCGGGACGAGAGCCGTTACCGACTGGATTCCGCGGGATGTCAAGAGAACACCGGGACGCCCACCAACGCGTTGGTCGGACTTCTTCGTGAAAGCCCTGAACGACCGATGTGACGCTCTTCGTGTCCCTCGAGCGAGGAGGATCCGTTGGACCACTCTGGCACGCGACAGGAACGAAGTGGAGACGCTGCTGGCGCCCGCTCGAGCAAGTCGATGATCAACGGGACGACAGGTGATACAGGTGATCGCGACCCAGCGCAGTGCACAGGTGGTGTAGTAGGGAAGCGCTCGGGCTCGTGAGCGAGGCGTCGGGGGTTTGGATCAGGGATGAGCAGATTAGCCGTTTTCCCTTATCCGGTCTCCGGGGGTTTTGGCCTATCCGTTTAGTTGCTCGTTATCCGGCGATTTTGGGCTGGATAACCAACAACAAATTAGCTGCATCTTAGCTTTGGACGTGGTGATGGGTGGACTATGAATGGGATCCTTCACGATTGTAAGAGGGTCGTCAGAAACAACATAAATTTTCAAATCTAGAAGAGTTAATTGAAGTTTCCTCACTTGGGAACTGGCTACATAGTTTTAAAGATATCTAGCTTCCAGCCTTCCAGAAGGCCAGCTAAGCCTGTACCATACTTGTATGAGGCCTACTTAGCACAGCATTGTTCATTCATCTCAAGTCATGTGCTGACCAAGAAGCACACAAGCTGCTACTAGCAATCGTCAAAAGTGGAGAGCCGCATCCTGGGAAGAATTTTTTACTGTCGATCTTTCCATCGTATCGTTTGTGGTTACACGATTGCCGTATGTTTGATTTGATTGCGGTAGGTAATGGTACCTTTTTAGCCATACGCTGTCGTGAATTATCAAAAATACTGCA
The DNA here is from genome assembly GCA_947359475.1 of Heligmosomoides polygyrus bakeri. NCBI lineage: Eukaryota > Metazoa > Nematoda > Chromadorea > Rhabditida > Heligmosomidae > Heligmosomoides > Heligmosomoides polygyrus. The sequence goes on along the minus strand of OX375866.1, from coordinate 47,686,076 downwards.
GTACAACAGTGAGTACTAGCAAAAGAAATAGGATTAATCCAAATACATAGAGTAAGCAACTTCTCCATTAAAAACTTTAGGGGAGCAATAAAATACTGAACAAACTTATCATCGTGGGTGCTGGAGACATGTAGACTTGTTTTAATTTGTGAGTTTTGTTTGTGAAACCTATCTGCAACATAGGGAACACCTCCGTTTTAGGGCTGGGTCGGATATTCTTCCTCACATCCAGAAGGCCTGGATGTCATAACTCTTTGAGTGTGTGTTTGCCGTACACAATTGCTTGCAGTTACTACCCAAAAGTTAGTATTTTATCCATCAAAGATAATTCCACGTTGAAGTACCTTGGATCTTGGGATGCTATCGAGCAACAACTACAGTAACGTTTCATAGCATGTGTAGGACAAGATCGTTATGTGAAGTTTGTTTGGCTGGATGTCTCCTGCCTTCTTCTTATTTACAGAGACATCGGAAGAATTCCAAGCACTATTCTATTTTTCAGCGGCTCTAATTGAAAAAAGAGTTAAGCGCAGAGTAAGGCTGACAAATAAGACAAACCAACAGACCCCTTGGAAACAGGTGAAAGGCGGGTATGTTGCTGTGCGTTTGTCTTCTTACGGATGTTGCAGAAAACACGATAGAGCGTCGTTAATATGGCGACTGCAAAACGTTTGAAAAACACTCCTAAAATGTCTAGAAATGGCTTATAAATTAACAGTGCTTCAAGTCCTGATCTGTTGTTGAAATTAGTGCAATTTAAAACGAGTTTTAACTTTTGTTGTTTGTTCGTTATCCGTTTTTTCCGTTATCCGGTCATTTTCGGGCAAGATTATCCGTTATCCGTTATCCGGTTTTCAAAATTTAATTATCCGCTCATCCCTGGTCTGTATCCCGCATTTTTGGAGATCCAAACCCCCCGACCCCTCGCTCCACTTTGCTTTGCACTTTTGCAAAATCCATGTTTATCAAATAGGTAATCCACCTAGGGGTATTATAGTGTGTTATAGAGCATGTTTACATATAACATACCACCCATACCGTTAACAAGGGTGGTCCAGGCAGGGTCACCGATTTCCCTGAAACTTTGTCTAGGGGGTTATTTGGGGTGCTGATCGCGAATCTGATATTTGTTCTTCACGATTCGGCTGGATAATATAGATACAGGAAGTCACAAGATTACATTCTTAAAGTTTCTGGCGGTGACGGCAGGTAGAGACAGAATCGTGAAAAACGGATGTCAGATTCGTGATCAGCACCACAAATAACCCCATAGACAAAGTTTCAGCGGATTTTTTCTTGACCGAAGTCTTGTCGGTGGAGTCAGAACTTTTAACTAGTGCCACAAAATATCTATCGTTACATAACTGCGGTGTCGCGCCGATAGCGGACAAGATGCGCGAAGCTCGCTTACGATGGTCACACAAAATAGGCTTCAAACAAGTGACACACAGAAGTGAACATTTTAGCTAATCTGTAGTTTGAAGCATATGTTATATGTAAATATACTCTACAACACACTATAGTACCCCTAGGTGGATTAATTATACGATAAACATGGATTTTGCAAAAGTACCAAACAAACGCAGTCTACTGGACCCAAACTCTCGACCCCTCGCTCTCGAGCCCGAGCGCTTCCCCACTACGACACCTGTGCACTGCGCTTAGACGCGCGCCCTCATCCCCGTCAGCTGTGGAGCACGTGAATCAACAGGACGCCAGCACGCGAATTCCGTCGCCCCTAACTCTGCGCAGAGTTGTATTGGGATCGAGGTACCTACAGTTTTTTACTTCCCAGGAAGAGGCGGTTCTGTCCACATACAACACTTGCGCCGTTCCGACCTACCGTTGAGATAGTATCCTGGTGAGAAGCACCGTAGTGCTTTCCAAATTTCCTGCGGATCTCTTGGTAGGTCAAAAATGGCAGAAAACTGTATCGCTTCAATCACCATCTTCTTCAATCTCAAGCAAGATGGGTAAAACATTCTAGTTTTGGCTAACAGTTAGTAGAATTAGTAAAAGTCACAAGAAACGCACTCTCCATAAAAAATCCAAAAGGCGATCAGCATATCTTGATGGTGGATCAAAGCAATAGGCATCATGCTCACTACAAGGTTACTACGATACACATTTTCGAAACTAACACAGACCATTATAAAGGGATCACACATGGATAGCATCTAACGAGAGACTCAACAAGACAAGCATGATTTAATGGCCAGCGGTGTATCTCTAATCGACGAAGGGTAGCTTGGCTCACATCCTGCAAGACGTGAAGGAGGTGGAAAAGCGAACACTGAACTCTGCAGAGACCAAAACACGCTCTACGTTGATAAAAATGCAAAAAAAATGCCACAAGCAATGCACAAGCCCCACAAGTCCCGGAACCGATCCCTTGCCCATCCTCCTGTAAGTCTACTGCGTTATCCAATTGGCCATCCAGACGCTGCTGCGTTGTAGATGGATGCCTCCCGTGAACGTACCTTCTCGCTTCTATTAGGAATTTGCCAAATCTCACGTTCTAACAATGATTGAAGGTCCAAACGTTCTGCAGGATATAAGCTGCTACAACGATGTTTTGTTGCGATCAAAACTCAAGCGCCAGGCGGGATTCGAACCCGCACCTCCTGCTGACTGGGCGGGAATGCTGTACGCCATTACACCACCAACGCTGTTTGATCAAACGCAACATCCACAGCTCGTGGGACCAATCAGCACTCACCCGTATATTGGGATGATCGGGACAATCATTTCTATCAAGACCAACTTTACTGGTTCTATGCTGCTCATCCCGATATAAGGGTTAGCGCTGATCGGTCCCACGAGGTGTGGATGTTATGTTCGATCAAACAGCGCCGATGGCGTAACGGCGTACAGCATTCCCGCCCGGTCAGCAGGAGGTGCGGGTTCGAGTCCTGCCTAGCGCTAGAGTATTGCTCACAACAAAACATCGTTGTAGCAGCCTGCATCCTCGATACCAGCCTCTTGAGGCTTAAAGAAATTGACCTCAGTCAGTTCTGCAGGATTATTTCTGAGCACGACAAGGGTACTACATGCGTCAGTTTTGCGTTATCGACCCGCCCTGAAGTGGTGCAGTTTTCCGCCATTTTTGACCTACCCAGAGGTCAGCAGGAAATTTAGAAGGCACTGTTGTTGCCGTTGTGTTGTGCTTCACAGACAACGCCCTATAACCCTATGTAAGTCGCTTTCAGAATTCTCCAAGGTCACCTCTTTTACCTTCCTCGTTAATTATCTAGTCGTGTATGGATAGATTTCAACGAAAAGTCATCAAAAGGAAAATATGATTCATAATACTGTTGTGCTCTGACGACTACAGACGTGGAAGCGTTTCTTCACCTAAAGATAGGAAGTTTGTTTAATGCAATTAATGTGTTCAATTCATATTGTGCTTTCACGACTACAGATGTGGAAAAGTTTCGTCACCTAAACATGTGGAGGTTGTCTTTGTTTGCATGGGTGGATGACCAGTACTCACCCACACCTACCATAACCCACCATAATCGATCGAGAATTTGAAAACTATTCTTATCTTTCTTCTTCTGCGTTTGTCCCACTCAACGACCGTTTATCTGTGCCAGGTTGCCATCCTTCTTTCCTTCCCGATTCCGTTCTAAATAGGGTTTAAAGCCCTTCTTCAACGGTCAGTTCAAAAATAGGACTTATCTTGCGGACGATGTCTTTCTTTCCACGCAGAACGTGATCGTATCACAGCCGAGCTACACGCATCTTGTCAGCTATCGGCGCTTAACCAAACCTACCTTGCCTTATGCCATAGTTTCTGATGCGGTCCATGCCAGGTCAAGCTAAAGGTGCGAGAATCGAAACAAAAACAAGAAAGAGGGGGTGGAGTGTCGTACTGTGATACTGACCGTTTTGGGAGAACGGATCGTACTCTCTTTGTTTTAGCAGAGGATTCTCTTCAATTTCAGGTTTTTAGGTGATGTTTGTATCTATTAATAAGCTATTTTCTCTTATCCGTTCCTCCACGTGGTGTGACTGGAAACTGCTCGCTCTGCGTGCTAAGCCAAACACGGACACTCGAGTGAAGGCGACAGGCCGGCCTACGAAAACCCATGCCACATCACATGGTCAGTTCATGTTTGTCGATATTGTGCTACGGCGTCTGTGGGAGCCGACGCGCACTCGGAAAGCCCGGCGAGTGTTGAAAGTGTGCGAGGGTCCCTGATACAAGGACGGCATCGGGGCAACTGAGCTAGTCCGTAAGTCCGGTAACGTAAGCAGGACACACGTGGCAACGCGGAATGTGGGTACGTTGACGGACCACTCGTGCGAGTTGGTAGAAGCAATGAAGCAAAGGAGAGTTGATTTCTGTTCGGTGCAGGAGACAAGGTGGTCCTGCCGCAAGTCAAGGGACATAGGACGTGGTTTTAAGGTCGTTCTATGTGGAAGTCCCAGGACCGCCAGTGGTGTCGGAATATTTGTCTCCGAACGATTTCGTGACTCGACTGCAAGTGTTGAGCGCTTTGAATTTCGATTGACGAAGATCGTTGTAGCCGCTAAGGAGCGACTCTATCACTTCTTCTATGTGTATGCTCCGCAGACTGGCTGCTCCGATCAAGCCAAGGATGAGATTCGAAGCCTGCTTGATGAGAAGACAGCAGAGGTACCGTGGAAAGATGTCATCGTAGTCGCAGGTGACCTTAATCGGCACGTCGTCGCGACGAAAGAAAGGTACAGCTGTCATGATGGATCTGATTACGGGTCGCGTGTCGCAGATGGTGAGCGTATCCTTGAGTGTGCGGAATCGCATAACCTCACCATTGTTAACTCCGTACTTCGTAAACGCGATTCCCACCTCATCTCGTTCTATAGCGGAACACCAGGAATCAGATAGACTTTGTCCTTGTGAAGGATCGTGACCGAAAGCTCATCACAGACGCGAAGGTTGTGCCGTATGAGACAGTCGCCCCACAGTATCGACAGCTAATCTGCACTGTGAAGATCGCCCTTCCCAGGCTGAAGCAGGTCGAGCGATGCGGTGCACCAAGAATCAAGTGGTGGCGAATGAGAAAGAAGGATGCAGCTGTGATTTTTCGCGCGCGGTTACCGACAGTCACAACTGTCGAAAACCTGGAGAAGGGCTACCAACGCGCTACGTCAACTGCACAGTCGGAACTCGGCATTACGAAGCCCGGACGAATCGAGCCCTGACGACGGTCTACAAGCAGGCATGGTTGTGAACAGACGATGTGAAAGCGAAGGTTCGACAGAAGTCGCTCTATTACGTGTTTCTCGGGAAAAGACCGCAGATAACTGGCGGAATTGCCAAGAAGCGAAGAAAGCTGCAAAGAAGGCCGTAGCGGTTGCAAATGCCTGGCGAAGGTTCGACAGAAGTCGCTCTATCACGTGTTTCTCGGCGAAAAGACCGCCGATAACTGGCGGAAGTGCCAAGAAGCGAAGAAAGCTGCAAAGAAGGCAGCGAAGAAGGAGCGGTTGAAAATGCCACTCATTATGGAGATGTTAACGAGAAGCTCGTGTCACGCGGTGGTGAGCGGTATCTGCACCGACTTGCTAAAAGTCGCCGTCGGCAGGCCGAGGATATGAGAAGTTCTTTGGCATCAATGATGAGAACGGCCATCTTCTTATGGATCGCAAGAAGGCACTGAAGCAATGGCGTGATTACTTTGAGAGAATCTCTACAGTAGATCTTCCTTCAACGACTCACCACTCATCCCTTCAACGGTTTCAATCCACGGCCCCGTCCAGAAGATCACCATGCAGGAGGCTGAAGCGACTTTGAAGAAGGCAGTTGCCAGGCAAGGCAAACACGCCCGACGGCTGATTCATAGAAGTGGAAGTTTTTTTGGCACTCTGCTGAGTGGTTGGCGAAGTTTTTTAATCAGGTTGTAGCTGAGAGGAATGTGATTGAGTGTTGGCGCCAAAGTACGACGATTCCGATTTGGAAGAAGAAGGGCAGTCCTGCTGACTGCTCTAATTACCGTCGGATTCGCTATCAATACGACTTCGTAGCAGGCTGTGGTATTATAGATGACATACACGTCGCCCACCTCCTGTTAGAGAAGCATCGCGAGAAACGGAAGCCAGCGCATATCGCCTTCCTCGACTTGGAGAAGGCCTTTGACCGCGTACCGCGTGAAGTGATGTGGTACGCCCGCGACACCACGGAGTTCCTGAGAGTTCATAGAGTGGGTGCGAATCCTCAGTTCTTGTCCAAAGGGTCAGTTCAAGCTGCAGCTGGAGTTTCCTATCGCTGTCAGAGTGCACCAAGGTTCTGCACTTTCCCCGTTACTCTTTGTTGTCGTAATGGATGCCATCGCACGAGATCTTCAGAAGCCTGTCCCTTGGACGTTGCTTTATGCTGATGACGTAATGCTCGCAAGCGAAGACAAAGGCGAACGAGAGGAGCAAGCCTGGTGTGATCGCTTGGAGCGATTTGGGCTCAGATTGAACGCGAAGAAAGAAGACCGAGTACCTAGCCACGGACGTTACCAAGTCCAGCTCCATCAAGGTTAACGGCATCGAGCTTCCACGCACTGCGCCTGGGATCAGCAGTCGCGTATGACAGCAAACTGATGGACCAAGCTGTACTCACGCGTGAGTACAGCTTGGTCTAAGTGGCGCTCGTTGACTGGTGTGCTATGCGACAAGAAGATACAGAGCGCTTTAAATCGAAGATCTACACAGCAGTCGTCCGGCCGGTCGCGATGTACGGCGCTGAGTGTTGACCTGTGACTAAAGCGCCTTTTATACTCCCGCCGCGGCGCGGCGCGTCAATTTGGGGAGCGGCGCGGCTAGTCGCGTCACGCCCGAATTTGACGCGCCGCTGTGCGATTGCAGTTCGAAGGGAGCGGCCGACGCGACGAGCGGCCACGAGCTTCTGCGCACTACGGCCCGTGCTCCGGAAACGGTCCATGAGTCATTGAGGGACCAAAACAGAAAGAATTCGTCTGGCTGATCAGCGCAATGCATCTTGTCAATGTTTGTCGTGGGATTCCTATGGGGAGCGAGGAATCCTCTCTTAAGCCTGGAGTCGAAGTCGTCCGCTCAACCTACGGTTGAAACTGGTGAGCGTGGTATTGAGTCGAATTCCCTGCATTGCAAACGGCACTAAACCACTCCTTATTTTGCGACATGTGCGGGTCCAAAAGTAAAACTGCTAAGGTACTCGACTTTACCTAACTTGCCTACGATGGAGAAAGCTCAGACTTGTTCATCGGTACCGCCCGACCCATTGGCACGAGACTTTGTATAGGCCAAATACGCATCCAAGTTGCCTCCCAAGAAACAAGCTCTCAAGAACATAGCTACCCGCATTTTGATCAGTCCGTCGGTCTCCGTACTTTGTGCCTATGTATCAGTGGTGTTGGACGTTCATACATCATTATGTTATGTTGAGCGTCTTTCTCATTGCCTTGTTAAAAACATGTTAGAAACAAGGTCACTTTCCACAGCCTACAGCTGCAAAAATCTGCAGTCGTTCCCAGTTTCTATGGTCGATCTCGCACCGACGTCGTTGGAACGATTTCACAAAAACGATCATAACTCGGTAAGTTTTTTGAAATTGAAAAAAGCCAAGAGTTGAAAAAAGGGATCTTCATGCGCGGCGGGGGGCTGGGGGGGAAATTTTTGGCAAGTATTTCTGCACGGCCAAAAATTGCACCCCTCCGCCGCGCATGAAGGTCCCCTTTTTTGAAATCGATTCATATATGGTAAGAAAGCGCATTTTTTCTAGTTTTCAAAAAGCTCTTGACTTTTTAAAAACTCGAAAAACTTACCGAGTTAGGATTATTTATGCAAAATCACCTCAATTTTTTCAAACAAAAATCGAAGGCTCCCGCCGCGTATGAAGACCTCTCTTATGAAAAACGTTTTCTACGTGGTTAGAAAGCAATTTTTTTCTAGTTTCTAGAAAGCCGTTGGCTTTTTCAATGTTTGCAAAACTTACCGAGTTATAGTTATTTTTGTGAACGTCAAATTTTGTCGGTCCAGTGACGTCGGTGCAGTATTGACCAGAGGTCGATCCCACCTGTTCGATTCAGAAAACCATGATTTTTTTACTTTGCGTTGGTTAAGGCTGGAAACTTTCTGCGCCAGAATTTTAACTGCATAGGTAGTCTGTTTTAGGAAGAAAATAATTAATTTTTCATGAAAACCGAAAATTTTGAATACGATTCGCCCTAATCATATCGAAGATCGCTGCGAAGAAGGTTGGTTTTTTTATTGTACACTAGTCACCGCTTAGAATTTTATACGGTACAATTTCAGTCTCTGATGTACTTTCCTTCAGAGGGTAGAAAAAAATTTACCGCGAGAAGTCCATCCTTGTGCTGTGACTCCGTCAGTGATTCGAAGAGCCCTTCAAAAAATCTCGTAAGGAAAGCACCTAAGTCACCATTAGTAAGTAACACTTCAAATTTTATACAATACAATTTTGGACGTAGATGTCGCTTCTCCAGGTAGAATGCCGTCGATTCCATAACATCATAAATAAAATTGAAAAAAAAATCAACACCTCTCATCCATTCGAAATCTGCCGACAGAAAATCTTTATTTTTTACCACACAGTAATCAGAATTAGAAGATTTATTCAATTCTTTGCTTTAATAATCAAATCATTCGAGCAGTCAATACAAACATGTATTCCTCAGTGAACGACGCTGCGCCCGAATCTCTACAGTGTTGAAGCCACACCTGGAAGGAAGAACCTGTTAATGGGTACAAAAATCACATAAACAATTGAAAAATTATGACAGATAAGAAATAAGCCAGAGATAGAGACAAAGGGGGGTCGTACAAACTCGCTTCGGAAGGGGGGGGTCGTAAATTTTCTTCAAAAATCGCACCTCATGCTTGACCCTGCCCCAAGGTTGAAGTTTCGTGCCGCTTGAACGACATCCACAAAATATCGATATTATCGATCGACATCGATTGGTCGACTTCAGATTCATGTTCAGCGACCTCGATTACCCTCAAGGTTGAAGTTTCGTGCCGTTTGAATGACATCCACAGGAAATCAATAATCGATCGATATCGATTGCCTCCCCTGCTGTGAACGCCTCCCGTCGATGATCATCTGAATGCTTAGACACGGTTGCCGACGTGTTCGGCACATCTACAGCTCGCCATGCTTGGTTGCCGACGTGTTCGGCACGTCTACAGCTCGCCATGCTTGGTTGCCGACGTGTTCGGCACATCTACGGCTCGCCATGCACGGTTGCCGACGTGCTCGGCACGTCTACAGCTCGCCATGCATGGTTGCCGACGTGTTCGGCACGTCTACAGCTCGCCATGCATGGTTGCCGACGTGTTCGGCACGTCTACAACCTCCATTCCATAGGTATATGGACGTGTAAAAACGTCAGCTAGGACACCTGAGCTAACCTTTAAAGCGATTTCTGAGTACTTTCTTTCACAGTACTGCTTTCTTTAATTCTATGCCTACCTCTTGCAAGTAACTACAAATAATTGTGAAGAGAGATGGGTTACCGAGGTGTTCCATGTGCTTCCGAATGTCTTCTCGCTTCTGTCGTTTCTGACCTCAAATACGTTGCTGAACTGCGTACCATGATTGTTGAACCTTCGATCAAGGACTTGTAAAAGATTTCCTGTGAAATTCCGCCTGATGATGAATCAGCCCAAGCATTACATTAGGGTTGCGACATCACGATGCACTGGGTCGTTCAAATTGTCCTGGAAGTAGTGGATTCTATACTAGTGCTTTTTTAAAAATTTTCGAATGAACGAATAATCGAATAACCCCATTTTTTCGGTTATTCGAATTTCGGAATAATCGAATAACCCCATTTTTCGTTTATTCGAATTTCCGAATAATCGAATAACCCCATTTTTTGGTTATTCGAATTTCCGAATAATCGAATAACCCCATTTTTTGGTTATTCGTATTCCCGAATAATCGAATAACCCCATTTTTTGGTTATTCGAATTTCCGAATAATCGAATATTCGAAAAAATCGAATAATCGAATAAACTTCATTATAACTTAATACACCCGGTGCAAAACAGGTTCACCACCTGTTTCTCCATTGGTATCCGAAGAACCCGCTGCCGAGGCTCAGTAGTGTTACCATCGTATTTCTCACTAGGGAAAATTCTATAGAAGAATTCTAAGCGGATTATCTTATTAGTGCAGCAAACCAGAACTTTAACTGAAAATTTAAGAAATGGATACCGGTGCAGAATATAAGTTCGCTTCATAGAACACCTGATTAATCACAAAAGTACCTACAGACAAGGTAAGATTAGTACTTCATCACATCACCTCTGCTGTAAACAATATCGAAAATTCTATTTGCCATACTACTAATTAGATTATCAACAACAGTTTGCTAAACATGAATGCATGAAGTACGGCGTTCTTCAGATTAGAAACCGATGTCTAAGCGGTTCCATTTTTGTACTTTTTGTGTACAGGAATGTCTCCACAAGCTCTCTAGTTTTCGGGTTGAGATCTGAAGAACAACTAGGCCACTTCAAATGTTGAATTCTGTTGGAGTTAAGCCAACATGTAGTTGACTGCGATACGTGTGTTGATGCATCTTGTTGGAAAATAGGTTGTGTCTACGAAATCTTCTGAAATATGGCAGAAGGTAATCTCCGAGCAATTTCTGGCAATCTTCACTGTTCATACACGAGACGCATATACACATAAATATATACACACACTATACACATACATACAGGTATATGCAGGTATACACACGTGCGTGCACGCGTATATACAGGTATATATATGTATCATGTGTATGTATATATGTGTACATATATATAGATATACACCGTATATATGCATGCACGTATATATATACGTAGATATACACCGTATATATGCATGCATGTAAAGTATACACTACTGTATGTACATGTATATACCGTATATACACGTGTATACATGCGTATATACATGTATGTGATCATATATATGCACGCATTTTGTGTACATATATATGATCACATACATATGTATCCGCATGTATACACGCACACGCATATATACGGTGTATATCTACGTATCTGCATAATATATATGTATATATACATACATATGATACATATATATACACCTGTATATACACGTGTATTCACGTGTGTACGTGTATATACGTGTATATATATTCACAATTACAAATTTTTTAAATATATATTTATTATCGCAAATCAGCAATTACATATTACACACATATAGTATGCATGTAAAAAATACAAATCTGACGAGCCATCTATTAAAATGTGAGACATGGTATTAAAGACAAGAAATAGTGTAATGGCAAAAATCAAATCGATATCGATCAAAGTGATAATCAGATCTTCAAAGACTTCGAAGAGGGTCTCGAGATGAGCAGAGAAATGAGGTGAAATTTTAAAAAGGCCTAGAATTCGATATAGGTAAGTGAGACCTAGTAAAGTGAGTGAGAACCGAGCAGTGAGAACCGAGAAGAAAATAAAGGATTAAGTGAGTATGGCGAAGTGAAGTGGTAAAGCAGCAAAAAACTACTAGCGGTTAACTACATAACGTGATGTAGGAAGAAAAACAAAGGGTTGGTGCTCCGCTTAAGGAAGTTCAGTTTTAACTCAAAATGTAGGTATTTTGCTTAACTTTTTACTAAACTTTTTGCCCAAGTTTGGACAAAAAAAGGTATTCAATAGCAGTGCTGTTGTGAAGTTTTCGACTTTTACGCCAAAAAGTGTCGCCAAAAATGATTAAAAATGATGATAAACGAGTAGTTAAAAATTTAACCTAGAGCGCATACCCTTGTTCAAAAAGAAACATGAAGCACGTGAGCCGGAGAAGGAATCAATGTGGAGCCTTGACCTCGTCCTCAGTCTATCTTAATCTCGTTGTCCTCAATCGAAGTCGTCGTTGTTGTCGTCATCGACATCTCGGCGGGAGGATCGTAGTGCGTGGCAACCAATTTCACCTTCTAAAAATAGCTTGATTATTTTGAATTATTTCGAGAGGAAAAAGAGAAGGGGAAAACGCACCGGCGCTGGAACCAGCCGGCCGTAAGAGTCGAGGACATACTTCCTGATGTCGGTTCTAAAGAGATGAATTTGATTAATCCCTCTCATTAACAAATGAGAAGACGCAAGTTCCAGGCAACCTACAGCGCACGTTGGAGCGCTCCTTTTATCACTTCCCTCCAGCGCCTCATGGCTTTTTTTCGTTGGACAAGCACTGTGTGCCTCTCCCCATCCGTCTCGCCCAATGCGGTCCAATACCTGAACTTTAAGAAATTAGCCAGTGGCTAGTTAGTAAACCATATAGTAATATAGTGTTTATATAGCAATCGAAGCCAACGGGGTGGAGTGGGCCTTCAGCATATTGGGCGAGAAGGACAGCTCTTGTGCTCCCAGCCGTATGCCGTCCAGGCAAATTCCTGCAAAAGGAGGGTCAAGAGTTGAAGTTGGAGGAACTAAACTGTATGGAGCTACCTATGAGGGGTTCCACAATCTACTCAGTAGCCTTACTCCACAAGGTACTCAGAAGCCTTACCCACCGCGCGATACCCGAATTCAGATCTCTGTAAGATTTAGAGCCCACAATGGAAAAAATTTAAAAGAAAAACATTAAAACTTCCTATAAACGTGCTCGCAATTCCTGAAACATCGACCAACAAGGTACTTAGCTAGCAGGTGCCCGAGATTGCCGATTATACTGATCTAACTTAAACGTTTTAAAACACCTTGCCGGTGTAGAGCGGGCACCAGCCCGCTTAGTACGACCGACAAAATCATGCTTTGACGTCATGATATTTGGGGAGGGGGCACCTTCCAGAAAGCTCCACTAGCATCATCATTTTCATTAGCGTCTGTCCCGCTTGGTGGCGGGGTCCGCTCTTCTGGTGTGGTGACGCCAATTCTCCCGATCAAATGCTTGATTAGGGTGCACACCAGCCATCTCTAAGTCCATACGCAATGTATCTAGCCAACGTTGCTTCGGGCGTCCTCTGGGCCGCTTTCCAGGGACCACAAGATTCAGGCCAATCTTACAGACGGTGTCGTTGTTAGCGCGAAGGACGTGGCCATATCATCGTAGACGAGCTTCGCGCAACTTGTCGGCTATCGGGATGACACCGAACCTCTGTCGTATGGTGTCATTGCGAACGCGGTCCAATCGCGTTACTTCGGCCGTCCACCTTAACATCTTCGTCTCCATTACACTGAGGCGGCTTTCAATTTCCCTCGTCACGGGCCAGCACTCAGCACCGTACGTCGCTACTGGGCGGACGACTGTTCTATAAACCTTCGACTTGGGGTACTCGGGTATTGTCTTATCGCAGAGAACCCCAGTCAACGACCGCCATTTGGACCAGGCTGCACTTACGCGCGCATTCACCTCCAACTTTAGGCTGCCATCGGGCGTAACTGTTGACCCGAGATACCTGAAAGATGTGACTCGTGAGAGGTCAGTACCATTGATCTTGATAGATCCGAGCTCATTCATATCCGTCGTCAAGTACCCGTCTTTTTGACGTTTAGCTTGAGTCCGAACAATGCCAAGCGATCGCACCATTCCTGTGCCTGTCGCTCGAGTTCGGCTTTGTCTTCACATGCAAGCATGACGTCATCAGCATACAGCAACGTCCAGGGAGCTGCCTTTTGGAGATCTCGTGTAATTGCATCCATGACGACCACGAAGAGCAGTGGGGATAGCGCAGACCCCTGGTGCACTCCAACAGAGATCGGAAACTCCATCGAGGTACCCGCTGGTGCTCGTGCTCGGCTTATTGGGCACGAGTAGAGGATGCGCACCCACTCAATAAGCTCTTCAAGGACGCCGTGTCGTCGCAAAGCGTACCATATAACTTCTCGCGGGACGCGGTCGAAGGCCTTCTCCAAGTCCAGGACGGCAAAATGCACCGGTTTCTGTTTCTCGCGGTGCTTCTCTAGCAGAAGACGAACGGCGTGTATGGCATCAACCTTCCCACAGCCGGCAACGAAACCACACTGATTATTGGAAAGCTGGACGACATCCCGGATACGTCTATCGACAATTCGCTCAAAGTCTTTCATAGTGTGTAGGCGAGTTGGACGGTAGCCAGCGCAGTCCGCAGGGCTGCCCTTCTTCTTCCAAATCGGAATAGTCGTGCTTTGCTGCCAACTTTCAGGCACTTTCTTCTCAGCAACAACCTGATTGAAAAACTCATTTAGCCAGTCAGCAGGGCACCAGCCCTCCGACTTCCACAGGTCGGCCGGCAGGTCATCTGGACCAGTGGCTTTGCCCGACTTCATCTTCCTCAGGGCTGTTTCAGTTTCGCTCACTGTGATCTTCTGAACGGGACCGTATACAGGTGAAGCAAAATGAACGTCAGGATGTTCAAATTCTACATTCGGGATTTCAAGTAATTGTAGAAGTAGTCGCGCCATCGCTTCACAGCCCTTTTACGATCCATCAGAAGATGGCCGTTCTCATCGTTAATGCCAAAGAACGTTTCGATGTCTTCTGCTTGACGGCGGCGAGCTTTGGCGAGTCGGTAAAGATAGCGCTCACCATCGCGCGTTTCCATTTTTTCGTTTCCATTTTCGTTTTTCGCTGACTTCAGCGTAGTATGCAGCTTTAGCAGCAGCCACTGCCTTCTTTGCCGCTTTCCTCGCTTCTAGATAATTCCGCCAATTACAGACTGTTTTGTCACCGATAAATACGTGATACAGCCGTTTCTTTTCCCTGACCTTCTCTCTGACATCGTCAGTCCACAGCCAAGCCTGCTTGTCGACCCAACGCCGTCCAGGCTTCGTTGTGGCGAGTTCGAGGCGTGCAGCCCGGGTTATCGCATCGGTAGCCTCTTTCCAGGTTTCCTCGACAGTTGTTACCGTCGGCAACCGAATGCGAGAGACAACAGCTGCTTCCTTCTGCTTCAATCGCCACCATTTAATTCTAGCCGTCCTACACCACTCGACACGTTTACACCTCGGAGGTGTGATCTTCAGCGAGCAGATCAGTGGACGGTGTTGCGTGGCAACCGTCTCATACGGCACGGTCTTCGCGTCTGTGACAAGGCCTTGGTCGCGACGCCTAACAAGGACATAATCAATCTGCGTTTTCGAACCATTAAGGTCACCTGCCGCAACAACCATATCTTCTGACGGCACATCCGCTGTCTTCTCATCAAGCAGGGACCAGAACTCGTCCTTGGTTTGCTCGGAGCAACCTGTCTGCGGAGCATACGCGGAAAAGAAATGACATCGTCGCTCTTCTACGGCGACAATAATCTTCATCAAGCGGTCATCGAAACGTTCTACGCTTGCAATCGCGTCACGGAAACGCTCGGAGACTATCATACCGACACCACTGGTGGTCCTGGGACTGCCGCACAGAACGGCCTTGAAGCCGCGACCAATGTCCCTCGACTTGCAGCAGGACCACCTCGTCTCCTGCACCGCACAGAAATCTTTCTTCGCTCCAGTGCTTCTACCAACTCGCACGAGCGGCCCGTCAACGTACCCACATTCAACGTTGCTACGCGGGTCATGCCTACGTTGCGGGACTTTCGAACTAGCTCAGTTGCCCCCCCCCCCCCCCCCCGATGCCGTCCTCGCATCAGGGACCCTCGCATACTTCTCACACTCGCCGGGCTTTGCGAGTGCGCGTCGGCTCACGCGGACGCCGTAGCATTATCTCGAGAACTCTGTAACGTCATCAACCATATGATGTGACACAGAATGTTCGTAGGCCAGCCTGTCACTAGGGCATGTCGCCTGCATTCGATTGTCCGTGATTGGCTCGGCTTGCAAAAGCAGGCAGTTTCCAGTGGCACCACGTGGAGGAACGGACATCGCCACCAAAAAGCTCCACTAGCACGGATAAAGAAAAACGAGACATACTGTTAATGAAGAAAACAAACGATATTACTGTTGCGTTCTGTGCTCTCTCTTCTGACGCAGAAGACAGCATAGTTTTTTGCAGGGGAAGGGACTTCGTGGTGTGACCCGTCTAGCGCACCAGCTTTAAATTTGCCTACATCATGGAGTACTCTTGACAGAATACGAAGGCAAACAAAGGCAAATTTTGGACCTTTATGAATGAAAGTGTATTCGAAGGCTAACATTTTGCACTACTGTATAAGAATTGTATGCCTTCGTTCGGGTACCTTTCGCCAGTTCTGAAACGAGCATTTGCTCTCGGGGAGTCCGCAGCATTCTAAGAGGGTTAAACGGGGACCTAATAGCGTTTGAACCAGCAAATGCTAATTTCTTTTTCCGCACAAAAAAGCCTCGCACATCTTTGTAGGAACGTTCGTCGACAGTAGGAATGCATTCTTTGCTGGAAAGGCAGAAATTCAATCTCCAAGCGACCTTATTTTTAATTGTTTAGTGTTCTTGCTTCTCTTTTAGTACAGGTCTGGTACCAAGCGGCAGCCCTTACAGTGTTGGAAAAACGTAAAGGTCACTAAGCAGAACTGTGCAGAGATCTGAGAGACCTGTGCAAAGTACGGTGTCTTCTTCGCGGTGCGAAATCAGAATATAAACACTGAAACGAACGGACTAAGTGAGCGAGACTTTTAAATATAAAACATAACGAAATTTAAAATTCAAAGAAGTAAAGAAAGGTGTAAAATAATAGAATTTTTAAATTAATTAAAAGAATGATATGTCACAAATTATAAAACATTAAAAGGTTCGTTTCGCCACTGCCTTCAGAAGAACCTTTGTGTAATGCTCCTCCCGTGGCTCTTCAGTGAAGAAGAGGAGCATATTTTAAGATATCTTTGAAATCTGTTTGTGTGAGGAGAGATAGGAAAAGTGGGCACATTTTTATTTCATTTTTAAAGTGGACACATTTTTATAACCCGGGCTGCATCGCTTCATCTGGAGGTAACCCAAAGATAACATTTGAAAAATTTACGATTTACGACCCAAAATGTCGTAAATCGTAAATCGTAAATCGTAATTACGCACACCCCTGTCCCACACTACTTCAATTGTCCAAAGTTGAAATTTCGTCGTTAGGCCTGTTGCGGCCTGAAAGTAAAATCACGCACCGGTTCTGGCGTTTTTCTTCCTCGGTCTTCACGGCCGGCGTCCACCATCGCTTCACTTCACAGAGGTCTCGGCTTCGATTCGAAATGACATCGTCGACCAGACGGTGAAGCAGTCGCAGTCGCACGAACACCCGAACCGCGATCGGTCCTGCAACAGAGCACGTCTTATTTCAAAAAAAGGCACTTTCTCAACGGCGAGAAGGATTTAGAGCATGCTCGTGTGGATGTGAGAGAGTATTCGCAACGCGGGAGCAGATTGGTGAAAGGGATTCCTGCAAAGCAATGCGTTGCAGACCACTAAGCCATTCAAGGATAAGAAGGGGCCGATGCGAAGAGTTCATTCTGCAAAAACGCGTGCCTGAGAAGGCAGAGACATTTGTACAACAGGCAACATTCTGCAGGTTCTACAGGTTTATTGCCCACATAAAGGACAACGAGATCTAGATCACTATAGAGACTGCAAAGACTAAACAGTAATCGCTGAGAAGATAAAGGATAAAGGACGGCGCTACGGCGCTGCTCATTCCCTTTTGGGATGCGCCACGCATCTGCTTCTATGGATTTCTATGGAATGTCAAAATATGCGATTCTACTTCTAAGAGATGTCGTGGAAACAATCTGAATGTGTATTTGTCCTATACAATGACTCGCGATGACCTGCCGAACAAATTAGCGCTTTATTCTTCCCAGACGAGGAGTCTAAAACCAATGCTCCGAGATCAGAGGAATGGGAGGTTTGGCTGGCCTGGTGGGAAACCTGAACTAACTAGGAAATGGTGCACGCGTCTTCTCCGCCTGCGCATCATGCGAATTAGGCTCGCGCAGAGGTTTACCAGACAGTACCCCTCAAAAGCTGTAAATTTAGCAAGAGATGCAGAGAATCAGCGTATCTGCGCTAACGGACAGAGCACGAACGCTTCTAAAGCATCTACCGTGTATTATCTTGCTACACCTCCAAAAGTTAATTTCCAATATATTCAACATCAGCAGTCCCTTCGACCCCGTGACGGTGTCTTCGGAATTTAAAATCTTCGAAAGTCTTTGTAATATATGGTGGGCGTGCGACCCTTTGGTAGAGTAGCGTAGAGCTGCCTTATGTCACAAAAACTTTGAAACCGCTCCCTCCAGACGAGGTCGTTTCTCTCGAAAGATAGGGTTACCTTGTTTTTGGCGTCATCTCACAGAATAAATACTCACTCAAAGCTTGTAAGTTTTGAGTAGGTAATTATTCTGTGAGATGAATAATAGTTTTATGCATTCAAACGGTAACATGTTGTACAAAATGGAGCCTTGGAAGAGTTTTGGCGCTAAAACTTTGTTGATTGTTCCACTGCAAAACTTCAAGTAAATAACATGTGCGTAACAATCATGTTGTGGTGAGAAGTGGATCCTTTTGATAAAAGGCCTTGAGAAAGTACAACAAAAATCATAGGTGACCATGCATGGGGAAGAGGCGACATCAGTCTGGGACTGAACTCCACCACCGTCGTTCATAATGTGATAGTCGACCAGATGGATAGAACAGAAGACGTTAGAGCATGCAGGACTGATACGCTGCATCCATACTACGGCGGCGGCGCAGAAAGCACGCTAGGAACATCAGAAGCGGTCTTGCACAATCAATATTGATTGCGCCAGACCGATTCGAGAACTTTCGCGCTTCATCACGCGTGCGTCCCTGCGCGAGGTGCGAGAGTGCCGAGACCCTGCCCGTTAGTGCGGGCCCACGCAGAGACGCAGACAGCGCGACAGCGCGAGAGACTCCGAGGGCTCCAGTTTAGGCGAATTTAGGCGGATGTGGCCATCTGACGCACAAAGTGGAGTCAAATGGAGATACCAGGAGTATGGAAAAAGTTTGCTGCTAGTGCAGAACCCCAACTAGGAGCTCTGATTGGGGGGGGGGGCAAAATGTCGACCGGTGCCTCCTACGGCTGCACTTCCGAGTACCGATGGAGTTGTAAATATAATGATCAAGGATAAAAGGTGTCCTAACTCATGTTTTCCTTACATGAGATCTTCCTATGTTTGTTTTCGGGCTCGAGAAATCTAATAAATTCATGCAGAACCTGCGATAAATAAAGGATAAAGGATAAAGGACGGCGTTACTCAATCCCTTCTGGGATGCGCCAGCGCATTCTACTTCTACGGGATGTCGTGGAGGCGACATGAATGCGTATTTGGCCATACAATGACTTGCGGTGGCTAGCCGATGAACAAGTCAGCGCTCTATCCTTCCCAGACAAGTCTGGTACCAATTCACCGACCCCGGAGGGATGGAAGGCTTGGTTGGCCCTTTGCGGGAAATCCGAACCAGGAACCTGGTATCGGGTGCACGCGACAGTCGCGCCTCCTCCGACTGCGCTACACGCCCATGTGCGATAAATAAGGACATGAAACATGAGACCATACATAGTGGCCTTCGCCGGGTTAAATAATGTTACTACATTATTTTATTATGCAAGTCTGGTGCATTAGGGCGAGATGCACGTATACAGAGCGTGTACAAAAAGGTATACATTTCTTGAACCATCACAAGGCATTAACTCTTCGACAAAACAAGATGAGATTGATAGTTGGTAGCCAACCTATTCGTAGGTCCTGAAAGAACTCTCTTGTCTCACACTGTCATAGTTTTACAAACAATGGAGGATCACAAACTTCTCACCCACCAGTGGGGTCGAAGATAAGGCTCACGGCTGATATCGAGTAAGTCAATCGACGGTACATGTCGCGAAGATAGGCAGCATTAGAGGGTGGTGGCGCGCCAGCCAATTATAAGCATCACGAGCACCGGTCCAACCCACGCCAAGAAATCAGAATACTGACCGCACAAGCCCTCTCTGTTTGATGCGAATGATTGGCTGCCGCGCGACCACCTCTCAATGCTACTCCTTTCCGCCACATATACTCAATCGACTGCACCATGTTGGTTAATTCTCAGAGAATTAACCAGGCAAAAGCAGTAGCAAGAGCTGTATTTACTAACATAATTTTCACGGCAGGTTTTCGCTTTTTCTGATCCAACTTGCTTTGAGAGGTTTTCTATAGACAATTTTTGCATGATGCTTCACACACAAGCAGCCTTTAAGGATAAGTCTTGTGAGACACGCAAAGCACTTCAAAGACATATTCAATTTGAAGCAATATCAATGCCAGTTTGGCTTTATTGGCTTGGAGAAGAACAAGCGGGCTTCGTTTTATGGCTAAAGTGTAAGGATTGTGCGACTAGCCGAATATTTTTGGTGCACGCCTTGCTGGCTCGAGGTACCACAAAGATAGTGAGCGGCTGCTTACATTTTAAAGACGTGAGCTTGTACTCAGAATGTTGCTATCAGAGAATCCGCAAGCCCGCAGACGTTCATAAGGCAATCATGAATAATCTTATACTCTCGCTGGGCTTTTAAAACTGATTGAATATCATTCGGTTGTAAAAGCCCAGCGAGAAAATCATTTCTAGGCGAGTGAGGACAGAAAACCAAGAGTAAACAAAGCACAGCGAGGTATGAACTACTACGAGTACAGATAGATACATAGTTGAGCACTGGATAAAAGCATTGCGACACGAAGAAACAGACCGGTATAGATGCAAAAAAAAGAACTCCAAACAGCCCTGCTGTTCGTTTGCAGAACACCTAGCACACACGTGCTTTCGAGAACGACAAACTGTTTTATTTTCTTCAACAAGTATCAAGATTTGGTGGCGATGTCCGTTCCTCCACGTGGTGCCACTGGAAACTGTTCGCTTCTGCGAGCTAAGCTAATCACGGACATTCGAGTACAGGCGACAGGCCCTAGTGACAGGCCGGCCTATGGAGATCCCATGTCACATCACATGGTTGATGACGTTAAGTGAGTATCGAGATAATGCTACGGCGTCCGCGGGAGCCGACGCGCACTCGCAGAGCCCGGCGAGTGTGAGAAGTATGCCAGGGTCCCTGATGCGAGGACGTCATCGGGGGGAAACTGAGCTAGTCCGAAAGTCCCGTAACGTAGGCAAGACCCGCGTAGCTACGCTGAATGTGGGTACGTTGACGGGCCGCTCGTGCGAGTTGGCAGAAGCACTGGAGCGAAGACGAATCGACTTATGTGCGGTACAGGAGACGAGGTGGTCCTGTAGTAAGTCGAGGGACATAGGCCGAGGCTTCAAGGCCATTCTGTGCGGCAGTCCCAGGACCACCAGCGGAGTTGGTGTAATCGTCTCCGAACGTTTCCGAGACGCGATTATAAGCGTGGAACGTTTTAATGACCGCTTGATGAAGGTCGTAGTCGCTGCTGAACAGCGTATGTATCATTTCTTCTCTGCATACGCTCCGCAGGCAGGCTGCTCTGAGAGAGCCAAGGATGAGTTTTGGACCCTGCTTGATGAAAAGACAGCAGAGGTACCGTCAGAAGACGCTGTCGTTATCGCAGGTGACCTCAACGGTCATGTGGGGACTGCGAAAGATGGTCGCAGCTGTCACGGCGGTTTCGGATATGGAGCACGTAACGCTGATGGTGAGCGAATCCTTGAGTATGCGGACTCGCATAACCTCATCATCGCGAACACCGTATTTCGAAAGCGTGACTCCCATCTGGTGTCGTTCTATAGCGGGAGCACCAAGACACAGATCGACTTCATCCTTGTGAAGCATCGCGATCGAAAGCTGGTTACAGATGCGAAGGTGGTGCCGTACGAGACTGTCGCCACACAGCACCGTCCGCTGATATGCACTCTTAAGTTCGCCCCTCCGAGGCTGAGGCATGTCGAGCGATGCGGTCCTCCGAGAATCAAGTGGTGGCGATTGAAGGAAAACGCTGCAGCTTTTGTTTCTCGTATTCGGTTACCGACGGTGACAACCGTCGACGAAACATGGAAAGATGCAACCGATACGATTTTACAAGTTGCATGCTCTGAATTAGGCATGACTAAGCCTGGACGCCGCAAGATCGAGAAGCTGGCGTAGCTGTGGACTAACGACGTAAGAGAAAAAGTCCGAGAGAAGAAAAAATTTTATCACGAGTTCCTGCGCGACAAGACTGCAGACAAATGGCGTATGTACCAGGAGGCGAAGAAAGCGGCAAAGAAGGCCGTAGCCGTTGCAAAAGCCGTCCATTATGATGATCTCAGCGATAAACTCGAGATGCGCGATGGTGAACGACATCTTTATCGACTTGCCAAGGCACGCCATCGTCAGGCCGAGGACATCGAGAAATTCCTGGGCATCAACGATGAGAATGGCCATCTACTGACGAACCGCAAGAGGGCTATGAAACGATGGCATGACTACTTCGAGAGAATTTCGACAGAAGAGTTTGCCCATCCGCCCATCCCTTGCGTCCCTCCTACGCACGGTCCTGTGCAGAAAATCACTGTGGAGGAGACGGAAGCGGCTTTGAAGAAGATGAAGCCAGGCAAAGCAACGGGCCCCGATGATATAGCGGCCGATCTATGGAAGTTGAGGTGCTGGAGTCCTGCTGAGTGGCTAACGAAGTTTTTCATCCAGGTTGTTACGGAAAAGAAGGTATCTGGTAGTTGGCAGGAAAGCACAACGATCCCGATATGGAAGAAGAAGGGCAGTCCTGCGGACTGCACGAATTACCGTCCAATTCGCTTGCTCTCGCACAGCATGAAAATCTTCGAGCGAATTGTAGATGGACGTATTCGCGATATCGTCCAACTTTCCACCAATCAATGTGGCTTCGTAGCGGGCAGTGGCACCATCGATGCCATACATGCTGCTCGTCTTCTGGTAGAGAGACATCGCGAAAAGCAGAAACCGCTGCACATAGCTTTTCTCGACTTAGAGAAAGCATTTGATCGTGTACCGCGTGAGGTTATATGGTACGCTTTACGACAACACGGTGTTCCCGAAGAGCTTATTGAGTGGGTGCGCATACTTTACTCTGGTCCAAAGAGTAGTGTGCGAGCGCCAGCCGGCACATCGGCGGAGTTTCCTATCTCCGTTGGTGTTCACCAGGGCTCTGCGCTTTCCCCGCTCCTATTCATTGTCGTAATGGATGCCATTTCGAGAGACCTTCAGAAGCCTGCCCCCTGGACGCTGCTGTATGCAGATGACGTAATGCTTGCAAGCGAAGAGAAGAGCGAACTCGAGCAACAAGCGCAAGCTTGGTACGACCGCTTGGCGATGTTCGGGCTCAAGCTAAACGTCAAAAAATCTGAGTACTTGACGACAGACGTAAACGAAGCCGGGTCCATTGAGATCAATGGCACTGCGCTAGTACGAACGACAAACTTCAAGTACCTTGGATCTGCAATTGCGTCTGATGGTAGTCTGACGTTCGAGGTGAACTCGCGCGTGAGCGCAGCGTGGTCCAAATGGCGCTCGATGACAGGCGTTTTATGCGACAGGAAG
This sequence comes from Heligmosomoides polygyrus bakeri, assembly GCA_947359475.1. Lineage (NCBI taxonomy): Eukaryota > Metazoa > Nematoda > Chromadorea > Rhabditida > Heligmosomidae > Heligmosomoides > Heligmosomoides polygyrus. The sequence goes on along the minus strand of OX375866.1, from coordinate 47,662,726 downwards.
ATACCGGAACGCCTTAAATCGAAGATCTATAGAACCATCGTCCGACCAGTAGCGATGTATGGAGCTGAGTGCTGGCCTGCAACCAAGGAGGTTGAGACTCGCCTCAGCGCAATGGAAACGAAAATGCTGCGATGGACGGCTGGTGTTACGCGTCTGGACCGTATTCGCAACGATGAAATACGCCAGAGGTTTGGTGTCGCTCCAATTGCTGACAAGTTACGTGAAGCTCGCCTTCGGTGGTATGGCCACGTTCTTCGAGCTAGTGGTGACACTGTTAGGAAGATTGGCCTTAACATAGATGTGCCCGGAAAACGGCCTAAAGGGCGGCCGAAGCAGCGATGGCTTGATACGTTGCATGTGGACCTAAAGGTTGCTGGTATCCATCCCGATCAAGCATTTGATCGCGTAAAGTGGCGTCACCACACCAGAATAGCGGACCCCGCCTCGAAGCGGGACAAACGCTGAAGAAGAAGAAGAAGAAGAAGAAGTATCAAGATTTCAAAAGAACCAACAAAGCACTAGTAAGAGCGACCGCTATACCGATCCATTACAAGAGTAGATAGTGCGTCAGTTGAACCACCCTGGGTGTGGCTCAGCTGACGCACCCGTCCTAAAATTGCTAAGACCACATCCGAACAAACCTCCATCACGTACTGGTGCCATGGGGATGAGAACCTCATCCGTGTATCCCTGCTCGACTGACATAATGAGCTACATAGCCAGCAAAGGCTCCAGCGTGAACTCGCATCTATAAGTACGCAGCACGGAACGGCGAAAGAAACTGGATAAAGAATAGAGGCACTAGTGTACTTACGATTAGTGTACCACCGGAATAGGTCAACATCCATAAAACTCTCTGAGTAAAATCCGACGGAACCGACTGAAACGACATTGCGATTAATGCGGCAGAATCCCTCCTCCTGCGTCTCCGAAAGCGTAAGAGAACCTAACCCGCAACCCCGCCGCTCCCGAGAACTCTTTGTCACAAGTACAGAATAGAAACATTGTCAGAACAAGGCTGTGTTTCACGCTGGTGCTCGCCGGCGCATTTTAAAAGGATGTCGTCATCGCGTGTGCCGTGTTAATACGGCATGCACACGCCGTCCCACGGCGCTAATGACTGCGCTCTGATAGCGCTAGCACACTGCGTTGCTAGCCTCAAAATTTTTCCTTTCGGCGCGAGCGGCGCGAGCAGTCGCATCGGAGCACGCTAAACGCTTTCGCCCGGATAGCAACAGTGCGTTGCCAGGTTCCAACGGAGTAGGAACATGTGTTGCTGTTCCAACTGAATAGCAACACACAGTTACCATTTGCAACTGCAACCGTTGGATTGAGCGGAACCGGTTCGGCCCGGGAAGACGCAGTGTCCGAGTAATCTTACTTTGTCTGTAGACACTTTTGTGATTAATCAGGTTTTTTATGAAGGAACTTATATTTTGCACCGGTCTCCATTCGTTAGATTTTCAATAAAAGTTCGTGGTATCCTGCACTGATGAGATAGCCTGCTTAAAATTCTTCTATAAAGGCTTTCGATAGTGAAGAATACGACGGTAACATCGCTGAGCCTAGGCAGCGGATCCTTTGGGTACTAATGGACAAATCGGGAGTACCTATAATTTTGCATCGGGGTGTATTGATAAGGACGATGCGATTTTTGTGTTAGCCAATTTCGTTTGATATCGTTTTCTCACTTCAAAAGCGCATTGTGTAGTTCAAGTAACTGTAGTAAAGTAAATTCAACGACAACATTCGCAAGAGACAAAATAAAAGAATAGAATTCTTTGAAAAATTCAAATGATGGAGATATTCAATATCTTCTAATAACCGTTGACAATACTCATTAAGATGGCAAGACATGAGAATTTTTTTTCCTACAAAAGAAATCCAACAAAAAGAATTCCTACAGAAATACATGTGCAAAACCTCTACGCACAAGTGCAAAGTTTTGCGAAAAAAAAAACCGTTCACTCTATTTGTTCATTTCATTATCTCACAGGAATCGTCAGCCAATCAAATCGTGGAGTTATACAATATTTTCAGTCGAAATTTGTCGTTTTGAAATAAATTTCAACTTCTTCTGGAATCTTCCCCCTGTAACAACGTTGAATTTGATTTGAAAAACTCTGAATTTCAACTGAAAATGGTATGTAATCGTGTCATATAGCAAACTGTGAGCTTCAGTTCCGAAGTAATCGATTCGCTGAACACAAATCTTAGGTTAATTTTTGCAGTAAGGGTTGCCATCAAAAGATATTAATCAAATTGTCGATTTTTTGTAAATATCACTCAACAAGCTCGAAACTTCAGGCCTGAGGTAATCGAGGACACTGAACGCGAATCTGAATTCATTTTTTAATTTTCCGTCAAAATTTGTGTTTATTGTGCAAATTCCATAAACTACTAAACTAAGTGTATGACATTGATGACAGTCATGGTCGCAGAGAACGCAAATATGAATTTAGATTTTGAAAATATCGACGAAGACCGTTCATTCAATTTATTCACCTCAACGAATTCCCAATAGAAAATCAATAGCTCGATCAACTTCAACCGATAATTTCAAAAACGGACTTCAAATTTGTGTTCAGCGAGATCGACTACCCCAAGGGCTGAAGCTTCGGACCGCAGTTGATCGCCATCAACTGCGGTCAGTATCGCCAATACGCCATTCCCCCACGCCAGTTGTGATGGACCGATGGAAACTCCACGCGCGCACACACACTTGCCTTCTATGTAGGATATTGAATGCGTTTTCGTAACGGTGAGCTCCTCGACAGTGTGCTATCGAAAATAATCGTCACCGAAATGAACGTCGCTTACAAAAATCATTATTATGCCACATTCGAAACAACCGCGTATTCGAAATTCGAATAATATTCGAACTTTCGAACCTCGATTAATCGAACTCGAATAATTATCCGAAATTGCGAACCTCGAATAATCGAATTCGAATAATTATTTGAATTTGCGAAACTCGAATAATCAAATAATCGAAAATCGAATTCGAATAAGTTATTCGAATAATTATTCAAATCCGATTAATCGAGCACAAGCATAGTGGATTCCTTCACATCACCTCGTCCAGTAATAACATCCACGTTCGCATTATTTGCGAGGTGGTGTTCTGCGCTTGTCAAATTCGCCTATAGCACTCGTTTCTTTACCAGAAGTTTCTTTTACTGGACCACTTGAGTGGTTTGCATTTGCATGGAGTTCTATTCCAATTTAAACGTTTTGCCTTTTGTTGAGGCAATCTGCAAAAACGCTGATGACACACAGAGCACATGTAGCTTCATGAAGCACAGGTTACGGACTTAGAACAATCCCTACAGATAATCTGTGAATTCCAATAGTCATTCTGCAGTAATTCTTCTTCTTGGATAGTGGTCTCGTAATGGTCCTTAAAACGCTTCTGCGGTAATCCGTTATCCTTAGATTTCTATCGTTTGACACTTTGATTTAGAGTTCGCTAGAACCGTTTAAAGAGGCACCATGCTGTTCTAAGCAACCAGGTATGATTTTTTAAAGATCACTAAATTTTTGCAGTTGTAAGGCAAGCCTAAGTTACTGTTCCATCAGAAGAACAACAATAAATCCTGCTTCACTTTCCGGAGCGTCTCCAAGCAACACCTTGTGGAACCCGCGGCTACATAAGAAATTGGAAAGCGCTACCCTTATTTGCTCATCGACTTGTCCTATAGCCGTCGACTACATTTTGCCATTAATGTCGTCATTTTTCTGCAACATCCTCCTTTATTTTATGATATCACTGAGAATAATTGTAAGTTCTCGCCTTTTCTGAAACATACAACCGCCCGAAGTTCTAGAGTCACGGTTTCAGCGGCGCTCAGTTAGTTCAATCTTCGCAATATCATATGAATCGTTCAATGATGTTGGTGATTGAAGATTGATCCATGGCGTTTTAGCTAGTTCAACCTCAATCCAAGCCTTGCTTTCATTGAGTATCAACCTTTTTCATCAAAATTGGCAAATTCTGTTATGTTTAGGTAATCAGCTCAGCATTCTGCGTAACGTGGGGATTGGGCGAGATGGACCCAACCGAGTTGCAGTACCAATGCGGGGGCATCCCAGTGTCGACGAAATCGCGAATGATCGTCATGTATCAGATCATGCTCGTCGTTGACATACTGTCAATGATTGTCTTCGCTTCCTGTTTCTACTGCAACAAAAAGAGGCTCCAGAATGGGTAAAGTTTTTTTGCCCTACGCTTGCCTTTTTCCTCATCACCACTACAATATTCAGGAGGTTTGAGCTGACTGCGCGGTACCAGATAAACGAAAATCTTAGAGCGATACGAATCTTTTCCCCTGTGGTCATAGTGCACTTCATTGTGTTCGGACTTTTCATTATTGGTGAGCTTCTTGTCATTACAATAAGTATTCATATATTTATCTATCCACTACTATAGAAATGACTTCTTCCCGTAAACAATGATTGGGTGATATTGTAGTGGAGTATTGTTTGAGCTCGACCCGAGTTTTTTAAAGATGTTGATTGGCCATTTTCCGACAGTGTCGCCTCCAGAACCTAAAAGAAAGGATCAAGTCAGCCTGTGGCCACCGAACCAGGCGAGGGATCCCGGCGCGACTGTCGGTCCGCGGACGCTTCCGCGGATGTATACCATAGGCCTAATACAGCGCACAGCATTGAGCTTACCACAGAACATTTGCTATCCTTGTCTTTTGGCTGTTGCACGGCTAAGGTTCTTGAGGGTCGCACTTTTCTCGCAAGTGAAAGACAAACTGCTCAGTATCGCGCCATACAACTACCCTTCAAGTAATCAACTGCCAGGCAAACCTTTAGGTGCGTCGCAGCACCTGTTTTTCATTATTCCCACCTTCATCCGTTATCTTTTCAGGTTCTATTGTAATCCGTCAATTCATGTCGAAGCTGTCTCCCAAAGCATACGGTATCGGCGTGCTATCAATATACGTGAGTGAAACAAATAAAATATTGCTTGCCTTGCATTAGCCGTGCTGGCTCTGAATTTTGGAGGTTATATAAGGAACACGTCAACCAAATCTTTTAAGGAAATATAAGAGACTCCCATATCTTCAGGATATAGCTTAGTAATTTCATCTTTACTAGGTTGATTCTTGTTGCTTGTGTTGTATTTTTCTGTTTACAATGACTTTAACTTATCTCTAGAAAAACATCTGCTTTGTTTTTCTTTTGTATGGTTATCCATACAAAGAACAAATAAATAAATAAATATCACACTACAGAGTCCTCTCGTTATAACGCGTTTGAAGGGACCCAAGAAAATCTGCCTTCTAACGGGAGTCGCGTCCTACCCGGAGCTGATCCTTTTATACTCTTTTACGCACAGATTTATCTAACTTCATATGAAATGACAAAATATGGCTATATCAATAAAATGTGTGACCATGAGGAGGGTGTGAAGGCATATAACATCTTTAGATTATCAATGTAAAAATTGTACTTATTAAAGTCCTGTCCTTAGAGATACTCTCCCTATATGCATAAGTTAGACAGATATATGGGAGGAATAGCGAGTACCAGAGATGGGTTAGGCGTGATCAACAGCGAAAAAGTGTAACCTGAGGTTACGAAATCTTTTGCCGCCATCAAAACTTTCGCGCCTTCCAGGCGGGTTGTTAGCCCATTACGCTATCAGCGCTTTCAGGTCGCGCGCCGCATCCGCGATGTCCTCGATGCAGTGACCTCACAGCATTCTTACACGATAGGGATGTCGCTTGTGATCAAACAGCGCTGTTGCTGTAATCCTGTTCAAAAGCAGAGGGTGCAGGTCAGGGATGGGCTCAATTTTTAAAAATTTTGCCGAAAACAGAAAATCGCCTTCATCAGAAAACAGAAAAGCCAAAAACGCCAGAAAACAGAAAATTTCGAAATTATCAGAAGACATAATTATTTTATCCAAGCATTCATTTTTCCGGGCGCGGGGGCGCGTGTAGCGCAGTCGAAGGAGGCGCGACTGTCGCGTGCACCCGATACCAGGTTCCTGGTTCGGATTTCCCGCCCAGGCCAACCAAGCCTTCCATACCTCCGGGGTAGGTGAATTGGTATCAGACTTGTCTGGGAAGGATAGAGCGCTGACTTGTTCATCGGCTGGCCACCGCAAGTCATTGTATGGCCAAATACGCATTCAAATCGCCTCCACGATATCCCGTAGAAGTAGAATGCGCTGGCGCATCCCAGAGGGGGTTGAGTAACGCCGTCCTTTATCCTTTATCCTCTATCCGTTTTTCCAGTAGCAAATGCTTTCCTATATCTAGAAATGTGGTCGAGGACAAGTGTTTGAACTTGTAGGCTTTTATAAAAATTTCTAGTACACGCAAAAATCAATACAATCAGCAAATTTTAAACCTTGACACAAAGACCGTAGGATCTCGACATTTGAAGTATGCAACATTACTCATCAGCTCCACTTCACAGCTAACACCCTAACGCTTATGATTACATCATCCCACTAATCACTTCTTTGTGTGGTAGCCATGGCTACTATAAGCTTTTCTATGGTGCGATTGGCGCATTCCACTTGTCCGGTGTTAAGGTGTGCTATTTTTATGATTAACTTGAATGGCCTTTAGCATATCTTGGAAGGTTTCGCTAAGGTAGTTGGTACCTTAGTCCGTGATACGAAAGCGAGAAGCAAAACGTGCTACAAATCAGTTCATAAACACATTTGTAGAGGTAACAGCTTTTTGCTCTGGAATTGGCTCAGCTACTACAAACTTGGGAAACGCATCTACGAAAACGATGATAAATTTGTTTCCATTCAGCGTCATTAGCAAGGGGCCTATGGTATCTGAGTGGACTCGTTCCCACGTTCTTATAGGTACGTCGTGGTTATGGAGGGGTTCATTAATTTAGGCACGGGGGTCCTCTCACTTTGGCATTCCTTGCATTTGGTTACGTAGTCTCTGATATCTTGAACCATTTTATTTCATTTTGGGGATGGGTTAAACCATCCCGAGATGAGCGCTACCCATTCGCGAAAAATGGATCTTGGCAAGTAAAGTAAATTTTAATTTCGAATAATTGGTGAGAAGATGCAAGGTCCTAGTCCACTCTTTATGGTACGCGGTATAGAACAATATTGAGAGTGCAATAATCCAACATATGGGGCGATCAGTATAATCAAACCTAGGATCTTTAAGTGTGTTTTTGTACATTACTTTCCAGGGACATGTGTCTTGCTCTCTTCGAACATTGGTTAGAGTTAGTACCCATTGACTACCGACCACTACTGGTATTTATTGCGTTGACTAAAGGCGGGTAGCGTGATAGCGCGTTGCAGGCAGTATTTTTGGCTCCTGGGCAGTAGGCGATAGTAATGTCGAATTCCTAAAGTACTATTTGTTAGTTCGCCAATCGTCCGGTAAAATCTCTGCGATGTAACAGTGCTTTAAGAGAAGAGTGATCTGTAATAAGGGTGGTTTTTGCACGCACTATAGAAGGGTGAAACTTTTGAATGGCGAAGACCAAATCTATCGCTTCCAACTTGATAGCAGGATACCGAGCTTCATGCTTTTAAGGGTTCTGCTTGCATATGCGACATAACTTTTAGCTGACCATCTTGATCTTGTTTAAGGACGCCAGCTATGCCTTTTGCTGAACTGCCAGTTTCGATAACAAATGGTGACCCCAAACGTGGTGCAAGCAGCATTGGAGCGGTCTTTAATGTTTCTTTTAATTGAACCATGACTTGTTCGCACTGGTCAGTCCAACTGAAGGGGTGTCCTTCTTAAGAAAATTTGAGAGGGATGCAGCTATTTTAGCGCAATTATGCACAAACCGGCGGAAAATGAACACATTCCTTGGAATGCCTTTACCTCTGTTGTGATGACAGGCTGGGTAATTATTTATGGCTTTAGTTTTATCTTGATTCCGGCGTATTCCGTCTTTGCTTAGAGCATACTATAGAAAGTTTATCTTCTTAGTAGCAAACTCGCACTTTGAAGCTTTTAATTTCATACCTATTTGCTCTATTTTGCCTAGTACTTCATCGACATCTTGTACATGCACATCTGGTGACTCCGAGGTAATGATCAGATCCTCTATGTAAATAAAAACTTGAGCTATTAGGTACTTTTTAAATCATCCATGATACGTTTAAATGTTGCCGGGGCTTCCTTTAAACCCATGGGTAGTCGCATGTACTCGAATGAGTCCAAGAAACATGCAAAAGCTCTCACCGTGTGTTTCTTCAAAAAAAATTGGTGTAGTCCCTGTTGAAAATCAAGGAACGAATAAAGGCACTTGCTTGCGCACAAGTCAGTTATATCTCTAATATTTGGTAGGATAGATTGTTGTGGCTTTGCGATCGCATTTAGTCCTCTAAAGTCTATGGTGAAGCGCCAGCTGTTGGCGTCCCGCCTCCGCCCAATAATCCCGTCATTAAGCATTTGTAGTATTTGACGTTCTATTTCCTGCCGCTTTTCAAGGGGATGCGGTATATATACTTCGCAGGGATGGTAGTGTCTTTTATGAGATGCGATGACGGATTGGACCATTACAGTGATCCAAGCGTCCATCTAAACCCAAATCCACAAATGCATTGGTGTGCTTCCTTATGATGTTAAGGAGATTATTTTCTGAATGGGTGTCAAATTCGATTGAGTTAGGTCAACATCCTTCGCGACATCACAGGAGTCAGGATGGTTTACAGGGAACTGAGGCAATTGCGATTCCCAGGCTGCCTCTGGAGGAACATAAGGGTTGAAGGAACCGGTATCAACAGCATCAACCTGATCATGAGAACAAGAGATGAGGCCTGCCTCAGCGATATTCATGTTCTTATGGAGCCTCATGTCGGTTTAGGATGGATTCAAAACCATTGTTGGAGATTGACCATTCTCAGAGGGAGGATAAACAGCGCCCTACAGCGTAAAGAGAGTCGGAGGGTCTATGGTTGTCTTCAATGAGGAAGTAGTTGATTCCGTCTGGCAGCTGATCATCGATATAAGCTGCAATAAAGTTCCTAGTTCTCTTCGGTAATATGTATAACAGAGTGCAGAACTCTGACATGATAGTGACTTTTGGTGAGAATCGAAACACTGCTAATTTGTGTGGTTCTATGAACCTTAGAGCCTATGATTATTGCATTGTTATAGGTCAAGAATCACTTGTGATCCAATTGCGTTTAAGCTGCGAATGAAGTCGGAGCCTATAGTGCTTATAGTGAATGATGTTTGATGTGGCAGCCTAGTTTCCACAAGCTAATTTGCTGACGGCACAGCCATTATTTCAGAGGAAGCATTCATGCGTACCACAAAATACAGGAGAGAATTGGTCTTTGCTTTTTTCGAATATGGTAGGATAACTCATGTGCCGCCAGCTAAATTGCGCACTGTCGTGCCATCAAATGAAACGCTGTGGGGTAAGTGCTTGACCGTTAGCCTCTGCCGGCGCCGCGACAACCGCCGCGAGGTAATTTTTGCGATGTCGCGTCCTTGGATGACATTGCGCGAGCTAATGGCTTGACCTTTAGTGTGGCGTTACAGCGATATTCGGATAGCTTCATAGATCATTGGGTTACTGCTTTTTTATATCTGGCTATAAGTGTTAGAGTGGTTACAATTTATAATTTGCCTTTAGTTTTTAAGACTGACCTATTTCTGCACTAACTATGAATACTTTTCTTTACATCGGACCTTAATAAGGTCATAGGCGTATCGTTCACCACATCATATTATTATTCATATAATATTTAGCACATGAGTGGTGGTGCGGCCCGGCCAGGACTCCGTTGCTCAGAATTTTGTATTTATTTACTTGATGTAGTTCTGGTAGCCTCATGTAAAAGGGAGCATTTTCGTTTCGTGCGCGATCTCTTCCTAAAGAGAAAGAGAAAAAGAGAAAGGAATAATATTAATATAGATTTAGTATTTTAAGATAAAGTCAGTGCAGATTGGTTCAAAAACAGGTCTATTGTAATATTATGGAAAAAATATAGGATAATGCGGGTGGAAAGCACCCAGAAGCCAATGGAGAGGGATTGTCGGTCTCCAAGTGGATATGGTAGACAGGACAGAGCTCGAGCGTAATGGGTTGCTGGATGATGGTATATGGAAGTGGATAGAGCAAGTTATCAGAAAAAAAAATACTTCACACATGGGGATGGGGCTTGCCGGACTTCCATGAAATAAAAGACATGAGTATTAGGAAGCAAATAGGGAGAGTTAACAGAGGTATAAAAACATTATATAAAAAGTGAGGCTCGCCAAGGGACAAGTAGAAATGTCACGATTATGCATTTAGCCTGAAATACAGCGATTTGCAGCGTCAAGCGATGATATGAGAGAATATTGGCTTACTAGGGCAGAGGGATTAGCAAAGATAAAAGAGCACGTTCTTAGAGGTTTTTACATTAAAACCCCTTGCCGGGACCTCCACTTAATAAACCAGCGGCTCGGATTATTAACGCGCTAAAAGAGAGCCAGAAGGCGCGATCCCGTAGCGACGATAACAAACACCATGCTTCTTTTATATGATTTTATCTTGATACACAGACATACAAAATATTCGGAACATGCGGGTAAGATGCTGAATATACAAAATGTAGACATGGGTATGGATTGCACGGGAACAGTGTTCATGAGGAATAGGTCAAGGTACATCTTAAAGGGGGAAGCCCATGGGCTTCGACCTCCCTGAGCGTAGCAGTCGGATTGACGTGAGATTTCCCACATTGTACACAACAAGTACGTGTAATGTAATTTGCAACGAGAGGGGCCAAGGTCAAACGGGTAAAAACTCATTTAACTAGTTTTTTTAGTACTGATGGACTGTCTCTCCCGTCCGCTCATTGCGCCGAAGATTCTTCCAAGATCAAACATTAGAACACCGTCATGCATGTCTTGCTTCTTAAGGCATCGGTGGTTCAGTGGTAAAATGCTCGCCTGCGGGCGGCTCGGATTCGATTCCCGGCCGATGCACCAGAGAATAGATTTCTCTATAGACTCCTGATAGCCACGCGGCTTCGATCCAGCACAATGAGTGATAACAAGTTTATTCCAATAACCACAACAGCATTACGACAAGCGTATACAACGTCACGAACACAGCGTCTCCCTTAATCGTGGCTAATTAAGCCTTTTCACTTAGAAATAGTTTGCGACGACACAGTGGTGAAACTGAGAAACATTAAAAACGAGAAAAGTAAGGTCTAAGCAGGAGAATTATGGTTTAAGAAAATCCTATAAAATGCGTTACGGGATTATTATACGAGGTACAGCCACGACTCGTCAACAGAGATATGTTTCCTCGATAAACTAGGGCCACGCCCGCGCCTCTTGACAACAGTGTCTTTTTTCCTGTTGATCGACCGCATGCGAAAACTAACCAGCATTTTCTGCGATATTCGACACTACTTTTACCGAGCAGTATTGGTATTGGTAGGTTACCATGTCGTTCCGTGTCTTTCATTTATCCGCTAACGTCTACGGTATGGGAGACTGCGGACGGGAAGTGCGCCAGGGATGGTCGCCGTTGACCCGCGGCAGCTAGCATCGCCTGGAGCGCGATGCCGCGGGATTATAAGAGCCCTCTCATCTTCCGTCGGCGGCGATCCGCGGACGGCGGGCGTGACAGGGCGCGGCGACCGGCCGGGTGAGGGATCCCGGCGCGATTCCAAGCCGCCAGCAGACGGTCCCGCGGGAGTATGCCATAGGCCCCTGTTATACTCCCGCAAGAGCTTCCGCGGATGGGTGGAAATCGCGTCGGGATTCCGCGCCGGGCCACTTGTCGCGGCCCGCCACGCCCGCCGTCCGCCGATCGCCGCCGACAGACGACGAGAGGGGTGTTATACTTCCCGCCCGCGGGGGGGGGGGCAGCCGTCCGCGGTGCACTGCACCGCGAAAGGCTGTCGTCCCGCGGAGCTCGGCGCGGGAAACGCGCTCCGATGCGACGCTAGCCGCCCCGGGACGACGACGACCGTCCGCGGTGCACCGTCCGCCCGCGGACGTCCCGCGGAAGCTCCCACGGGAGTATAATAGGGGTTGTTTAGTGTGCGCGCTACGCTCGACACGATGCATGTGTACTGGCCAAATTGACGAGCGACGCGATTGATCAATTCGGCCACTACACATGGCATCGCGTCGCGCATCGCGGGCACACTAAACGACCCCATAGGCCTAAGGCCTGGGCATACTTCCATCACCGCGATGCCATCGCGGCGCTCAATTCATGGCCACTTCGCCGCACGCGGTCGAATAGTCAAAGGAAACTTCGCCGCGGCAACCGTGGAGGTAGGCATGCTCGATGGCTTCCTTCTCGCACCGCGTGCATGGCATACTTTTTCGCGCCGCGCGCGCTGTTTAGCGTTGGTCCTGGGCAGATCACCGTCGCGCTCCCTTGTAGAGCGATGAGCGATGCGACGAGCACTGGGTTGAGTTCAAATTCTTTCGCGTCGCTCTGCAAAAGTCATCTCCGCGATTCCATCTCGGCGACGGAAGGTATGCACGAGGCCTAGACAACGCACAGCATAGAATTTACCAAAAACATTTGTCATCCTTATCTTTTGGCTGTTCCACGGCTAAGGTTCTTGAGGGTCGCACTTTTCTCGCAAGTGGAAGGCAAACTGCGCAGTATCGCGCCATACTACTACCCCTTGAAGTAATCAAGTGCGAGATACCTTTAGGAGCGTCGCAGCACCTGTTTTTCAATCCACCTTCATCCTTAGGGTTCCTTATTACGTAAACCTAGCGCTGCACTAACCTGCGCTCCATATACATACTTCTTTTTGATGTCATCATTAGGAATGTTGACTAGAATAACATCATCTTGAAGCTGTGCACGAAAGATACATATTTGAGTTGCCGCAGTAAGCTTTGCAGAAATAAAGGAGGTCAGCCATTTTCCGCAGCTGTAGCAGAGACTGTTCGTAGAGATCCGTGCCTCCCAATTTTATCTGTGCAAATGGTTGCAACAGTTCTAAATATGTTTCGAACGACTGCTTGTTTTGAAACAGAAGGGTGCTGAGGAAGCATGAAGCAGAATGTCATTAGAGCTTCTCTTGATGTACCACTTCACGTTTACCACGCCGCGTGATACTTTAACTTATGGTTAGGAAAACATATGCACAATAGAAGTGAGTGTCTATCCATCCCAAATGACACGCTCCCATTTGCACCGCTCTACGAGCTAAATGACAAGCAATGACAGCAGATTCGGATGTCCATAGTAATGCACGTTCGCTACAGGCCTACTAACCCCTAGCGGAAGCGACGTCACCTTTGTCTGTGGTCGACAGCACTGTGAGCTCATTTGTATATTTCGCATTTTCGTGTTGCGATTCTTCGGCTTACGTGAAAAACGGCAGCAAAGCAGTTGTCGAGTAGCGGACCAACGGAACTGAAGTAGGACCATCTTAAGGTCTCTGAAGACGACGAAGTGGTTGATACGTCAGTGCTAAATTATGTATTTCCACCTAACAACCTCGTTGGCACAGGAAAAATAACGAAAGCTAGCATCGATGTCAAGGTTTTTAGAGGACTTGGAGACACGATAAAGCGACTTTTTGAACGCTTTCACATGTTCTGTTCACAACGGTGTCTGCTTGTCCACTTTGCATCGTCTAGGCTTGCAGGGCCGTGCACCTTACTTACAGCTTGACTTACCGCATCAGTATCCTTCTTCCAAGTCTCATCGGTAGTCGTGACTTTCGGTAACCGAACGCAAGAATAGCTGCTTCGTTCTCCTTCCTTCGTCACCAATTGATTCTAGTAGCTGCACAATGCTGCACAATGACTTACCGCATCAGTAGCCTTCTTCCAAGAGGTACGATCTTTAAAGTGCAGATCTATAGTGTGGGGCGACATCTCAAGATGTTAGCATCTGTAAAGAGACTTCGGTCGCGAACCTTCACATGGACGAAATCTATCTGCGTTTTGAAATTCAATCCATGGTAGTATGAAATGAGATAAGGGTCGCGCTTTCGGAACACGGCGTTCACTACGATGAGGTTATGCGATTACTTAGTATACGCTTACCATCGGCGGAATGCGACCCATAACCAAATCCAAGACGACAGTTGTAACCGTCTTTCACGGCACCTTCCATTAAGGTCATGTGCAATAAAGGCGACGTCTTTCAACGGCACCTCTGCTGTCCATCAAGCTGTTCATCAAGAAGACTCCAAAGCCTTTCCTGGACTTGATCAGCGATCTGGAGGAGCCAGTCTGCATAGAAGACGCAGAGAAAAAGTGATGTCGCTCCTAAGCGGTGACAACGATCTTCCTAGTCGACCGTCAAAGCGCCCAAAGCTTACAATCGATCCTCGGAAACGTTCGAAGATAAGGATACCGACACCCCAGGTGATGCTGGGACTACCAAATAGAGTGCTCTTGAAGCGTCGTCCCACGTTATTTGTCTTGCTGCAGGACCGCATCGTCTCCTATACCGCTCAGAAATCAATTCTTCTTTCCTCCAGTGCTTCAACGAACAGGAGCGATCCACCATCGTACCCACATTCAGCGCTGCTACGCGGCGCCTCCTTACGTTACGAGAATTTTGGACTAGCTCAGTTACTCCCGGTGCTGTCCTCCCACCAGGGAACCTCACGTGCTTCCCACACTCGCCAGGCTTTTGCCAGTGCGCGTTGGTTCCCGCAGACGCCGTAGCACAATCTCGAAAACTTGTACCGTCACGCACCACATAATGTTGCAAGGGGTGTTCGTAGGTCGGCCTGTCACCCCCTGACAGCAATCGAGTGTCTGTACTCAGCTTAGCCAACAGAGCGTGCAGTTTTATTTTTTATATGTGTTAAATTTTTCCAGATTCTCAGGTGATTCTTGCAACCATTAATATGTTGTTCTTTCCAGGAATGGCTTCGGCCATGTGGAGATTCGCGTGCAGCTCTGTTTGCTAAAGAAGACCTAATGTGAGTGTGGAACTGAGCTATAACTTTTTGAGTACTAGTTGGTCTGCTACCAAAAACAACGACGTTCACGGAGCAGTCTTCGATTCAATAACGATGGTTCAATTCCTCTCCGACTTTTATAGGATGTCACAGCGATCTCTTCTACTAGAAGGAGATGAAATCTAAATCTGGAAATGTACTAATTACATTTTCAACTGCTCATTGCTAATGGTGATTTAGGCACTTGCTGTCTCGCACTAAGAGCGCGACTCCTCGCCATCTGTGCCCCATATGTTAGGGCCAGCTAGGCGGAGAGCTGGTCCAAGGGCAGTGTCGTCTATCAGAGCCGTCCGGAGTGGCAGCTCATTTAATAAATAGTTATTAAAGACCACTGAGCCCACCTAGGGCAAAGTCTCCAATAAAGGAGCAGGACACCACAAATTTGGCGCATAGGCTAAACAAAGCCGTTAAAGTGCAGCCTACCCATAGCCGCCCACAGCAAGCTGACTGTGAGACAATAAAAATGTCGCTCATGTTTCTTAAGAAACCCATAGCGCTAAGTGCGCAAACTCTTCAGACAATTCTGGAGAAGATTACATCATATACGGAGGAAGCAAAACCTACCGGTACAGATGAAGAAAAACTCGAGGAGTTTTTATTAGCCGCTGATTTAATCAACAACAGCGTTACTACTGTAGAAATGAGCCGAAACTCTCTACAGAAATTGGTCGACCAACTGCAGTGTGAGTTCGACGAAGCCAAAATTAAAGGCAACAAAAAGGTTCTCACGAGTGAAGTTGAAGAGATCGGAAAAAGCACTCAGTTCGCGGAAAAAATTGAAGCGAATGAAATGATATTAATTCTCACATCGAGAGCAAACGAGGCCAGATGCCAAAGTAAAAGGTTGGCCAGGAAACTGGGTGTGCCACTCCCAAAGGAAAATGCGGCCACTAAACCAGCAGATGATGAGTTTATTAATCCTAGCGACAAAATTTGGCTGTCAGAAGACAACTCTTTCAGCAGCGGTGAATTTGCTGCAGAAGAGCAGACCTGCCGCACACTAAGACCCAGTCAACTCAAACTCTCGAGGTTCTACGGGGACGAGGAGGAGTTCACTGAATTCTGGGCTATTTACGAAACGTTAGTACACCAAAGCAAAGTACTGAGTACGGTGGAAAAGATGCTCTTGCTAAAAGATAGCTTAAGGGGACGAGCTGAAAATACCATTAAAGGTATACAACTTATCTCACAAAACTACAAGTGGATGATTGAGACACTAAAAAAGAAGTATGGTAATAAACCAACAAATCGGGCAAAAATTGTTCAAAAATTGATCGATTTACCGATGGCGAAAAACAATGCAGAAAGCTGTACTAATATTTTCGACAAAGTGCGAATTTTAATTAACCACATGGTCTCTGCGGGTCAAGATATACCCAATATGCAGGACGCAATGTGGACAGAGAAGATACTCGAAACATTTCCGTACGAAATCGTGAAAAACGTCCTAATTTCCATTCAAGAAAAGGAAGAAGTCCGTGTGGAGGACGTAATGGATCAAATTGAAAAGGACATCAGCGCAAAGCGATTCATAGAAACTCGCCTAAAAATCGTCCAAGAATGGACGGATTCCAAAATAAACATCCTCAGTTTTCTGAACGGCGTGATCAGCCGAGACGAGGATCGGGTTGCGTTTTCTGAAGCCAGGACCATTCCTCGCTTAATTGCCGATCGATAACCGATCCGAAGGCGAAGCAAAAGATCGTAGTAGACTCCAACAGATGTTGGAAGTGCTTCGCCGACAACCACACAAGTAATCAGTGCGGAAAACAAAATTGCCCACTGTGCCAACGGATGCACCACGAAAGTCTGTGCTTCGCTAATAGCAAAGGTACCGAAAAAGGATCCAATCAAAGTGGTTCCCGTACACCTCGTTACAGTAACCCAGCACTAACCACTAATAGAGGGATCCCACTGAGGGCGCCTGGAGACGCGCGTCGAAGCGGTCCAAGTCAATGGCGCTATCCAAACGACGCTCGTAGAATAGAACCAAACGACGCTCATAGAATGGAAGATAATACAAATATGCATTCGATAAAAGCGAGTCGAAGCGATACCACAGAAAACACCCAAAATGTGGGTAAACAAAAGGATCAAGTGGTTCTCATGACAGCAGAAGGAAAGGTCTGGAACTGCAAAACAAGCTGCTTCGAGAAAATGTTATTTTTCCTTGATACTGGAGCACAAAGAACAATTATAAAGGAAAATGTAGCAGACGACTTAGACCTTCCGAAAAAAGGGGGCGAAATCTGCACAATGTCCGGAATCGGCGGCCATACCGAAAGTTTTATGACAACATTTGTCTCATTGAAAATAAGCACCGCGTTCGGGAACGAACTAGTGCTAAAGTACAAACAAAGCCAGTTATCACCAATGGATTCCCTTCAGCTCGGCTATCTATCGAAGATGTGGAGTTCTTGCAAGATAATGATATCTGCTTGTGTAACACAGGAATCCGAGGGGAAATCAATATCCCTCACACATTGGTCGGTCTAGATTATTACTTACTATGACCTCATTTTAAGCAGCAACAAATCTCGGCTGCCGCCCGGCCTTTACGTAGCTCGTACAGTATTCGGCCCGACATTACACGGTGGCGGCTCCTTACCGAAGGAATGTCCGAGCTCAGAAATACTACACGGCCTCACTCTTGTAGAGCAGAAATCAGAAGCGGAACTGCTCGAAAAGATCTTCAAACTTGACGGTCTCCGAATTACCGCAGAGGAAGCTTCCTACAGCGAGAAAACCTTTGAATACTTCAACAATTACTCGAAAAATATATCATTTCAAGGCGGAGTACCAACTGCTCCCTTTCCTCTAAAGGATAACGTAACAGACTTGTCTGATAATTATGGAATGGCATACCGCATAATTGGAATCATTGTGCAGAAATCTGCAAAACAATGCAGATCAAAGGAAATGGTATGACAAAATCATGCGAGAGTATGCAAGCAAGGAAATTATTGAAAAGTTGATGTCCTAATTGAAGGAGCAGCTGGCACTGACTACATGCCTCATTTGGGAGTCTGGAAACCATCCAAGCAAAAGCCGCTAAGAATAGTATTCGATGCCTCTTCAAAACAGAGAGGCAACCTGTCGTTGAATGATATGATGCACACAGGTGAATCCTTCGTGAACAAAATTCAAGATATCCTTGTATCTTGCTCTTGAAAGCTCCCCAAGCCGCTCTTTTCCTCCTGCTGAGCTCTGGTGCTAGGTCGTTGGCCATGCTGAGTTGCGACCCAGATACATATAGCTGGAGCATTCGGAGATTTTCGTTCCGTTGAGCGAGAATGGGGCATCAGAAATCCATCCGTTCCTCATGAACATCGTCTTCGTAAGATTCAGCTGCAGACCAACGTTCCCACATACACGATCGAAGTCGGCCAGCATTCGCTCCGCCTGGCTGATGCTCGGTGTTATGAACACGATGTCGTCAGCGGAGCGAAGATGATGTAGTTGCCGGCCGTCGACCTTCACTCCCATGTCTTCCCATTCTAGTTCGCGCATGACGTTTTCGAGAGTGGCGCTGAAGAGCTTCGGGGATATGGTATCCCCTTGCCGAACCCCTCTCTTCACGTCGACGACGACGTCGTTGTAGAATGGTGAGATCTTGGTCGTGAATCCATTGTACAGCTCTCGAAGGACTCTGATGCACTGAGTAGGAACGCCCTGAGTGAGCAGGGCTTCGATGACCGCTTCAGTTTCGACAGAGTCGAATGCGTTCTTCAGGTCGATGAACGTAAGGCAAAGCGGCAGCTTGTACTCTCGCGACACTTCGATGAGCTTCGTAATGGTGTGTATGTGGTCGATCGTGCTGAATCCTCTCCGAAATCCTGCTTGTTCGCATGGCTGTCCTTCGTTCAGCGTCCGGCCCATCCTATTCCAGATAACTCGAGTGAACAGCTTGTAGACTACGGACAGCAGGCAGATCGGGCGATAGTTGCCAATGTCGTGCACGTCTCCCTTCTTGTACAGCAAGACGGTCCTGCTGGTCTTCCACTGAGATGGACACTTGCACTCCGACAGGCAACGTGTGAAGAGCCGCGCCAGGGTGTTGATGAGCGCTGGCGGGAGGTTCTTCAGGTGTTCAGGTCTGATGCTGACGGAACCGGGTGCTGTAAGCTTCTTCACCGACGAGATGGCGCGTCGGATCTCGGAAGGGAGAACAGAGGGAACGACGTATCCATCCTGCAGAAGATGGCATGAGGCAGGTGGACGTGGCTATCGAAGAGATCGGAGTGGAAGTCGTGGATGACCTTCACCATGGTTCTTCTGAAAGAGGTGACGATTCCGTCGGGACGTCGGAGAGCGGTCATCTTGGTCTTGAAGTTAGCGAATTCTCGGCAGGCATTGCGTATGCACAACCCTGCCTCTGCAGCTTCAGCCAACACTTCCGCCCTTCTCTCCTTAAGATCCTCCTTTATCGCCTCTCTGCATAGCTTCGCAAGCTCGGACGTCAGCGGGTAGTTGCCTGACGCTCGTGCTGCTCCACGCTGGCGCATCAGCTCGAGATTTTCCGCAGACAGACGTCTCTTGGTGGTCTTCAAGCTCTCAGCTTCCTTAGCACTATCGTGGAGATGGTGCACGAAGCGGTCGTATTTCTCGTCGACGTTGTCCATGACGGCATCTTCCCAAAGGCCGGCAAGAGAGGTGTAGAGGTCCCAGTTGATGGTCGTTCTGGGACTCCTCTTCTTGAACTTCGCGGCCTTCTCTCCTTGACGCGAAAAGCGGAACCTTGCGCGAAGGAGGCGGTGGTCCGATCCCGTGTAGAACTTGGGGACAACGGAGACGTCGGTCAGGCAATACTTGCGGTTGAAGATGATGTGGTCGATCTCGTTGTGGAACTGGCCACCGGGAGATTCCCAGGTCCATCGTAGGGAGGGAGGCTTCTGGAACTGTGAGTTTCCATGGATGGTCTTAGGAATCCTAGTAGCAGAATTAAGACCACCAACAAAATGAGCATCACAAAAATTTCAATGGTAAGGCATGTAAAACTGAGGTGGAGAAAACCGAAGTATTCGTTTCTTTTTTTCAAATCTGTCTATAGAGATTACTTTGCAATCGAGGTGATCTGTGACCAGAGCTAAACCAGACTATTTGGATATCAAAAGCGAAGTTGTGCACATAACGCTAAATTCCTTGCCGTTACGTGTCTCAACATCTCCTGATAACATGCCGCACCTGTTTCTCAAAAATGCAGCACTAAGTGTAACTACGGTACGCACACTACTATTCAACAGGTTTCTCCTTCACGGTGAAGTACTATCGCTATGGCTTTGCAATCTTGTCAGACCCATCTTCAAAAAAGGGGAGCCTGACGTTTCGACTAGGAGGAGGGTTGAGGGTGGGTTAAGGTTGATTTGTGACTCTATTCGGTCTAGGGCTAAGGCTGCTCATTGTGCAAAGTACGACAGGCTCCTTCGACCACTGAACGAGAGATCCCAAAGTGATGAGAACAGCTTGTCAAACGGCCACCGCTCTAATACTAACGAAGTTCATAATAACGGCCAATTGGCGAGAGTCACTGTTTTAGGAGGCACTCAAATTTCGCGTAGCGCTCTAAGTGTTCTGAGTTTGGGGCACCATTTTCACCTCACCAAAAAATCAACGCATCAAAATTCCGTAAAGTGGTCGGAGGCTTACATAGGCTTAGGGACCTAATGCGAAACAGAAGTAGGAACGAGGTGCGCCGAGAAAATCCCGCGAATTCTAATGGAAGATTACCCGCTGTGCCATTTCCACGTACGTTCTACAAGGAACCTGCTCCTGTGCCTGACACAGACTCCAAGTTCTGAATTTTGTCATCTACTGTGTTGGACGTTCTCAACCGCCACAAGCGAAACCGCGATACTAATTTGGATCGTGCTCAATGGCAAGGACAGTGAATTACGTGAGCTAAGATCTAATGGCACTCTGCGAACCTCCGTTAGCGATAAAGGCGGAGAGTTCGTTGTTATGCCGCAAACTTTAGATCGGGCTATAACGGTTACAGAGTACGGGTCAACCATGATTCATGCTCCGGCGGTTTCGTCGTGCCGACGGCGCCCTCTCGATTAGAGATCCCGCTCTCCTTCCTCGCTGCATCTCTCCACCATGGCCTAGAGTCCAGACAACGGAGCACCCCCGAGCTTCTCTACCGCAGGCGAGATAGGGTAGCTCGAGGACTGCGCTTCATAAACCATTATTTCGCATACGAAGGATGTCGGTTAGGCGACCTCTCTTATTAGAAGCGTTGATGCGATGGGATAGTCTTGCCTTACTTTTTCGACTTTTTTAAAAAGAATGTCACGCCAAGGAAATTGGTAATAGTACTCGAAACCAGTGTCCCAGCTCAAAGGTGAGATCCGATTCTTCCTGCGTTGCGAGTTTGGGACGCGCCATGTACTTGCCAGAACGTCACAGTGGTGTGTTTGATTGGTTACACAAGGTAACACGCAAAGTACTGAGCGGCTAGGAATAGGTTATATCGCTTTTCTTGTGTAGACCAATGGGATTTCAAGCCCGCTACTTCTCAAAACCTGGCTTCAGAACGCTTCGGAGATCAGTTACTGCAGTGCTGTGTGAACACATATTGGTTTTTACCTCAAAGAGGGGGCCTTTTTCGGAAGTTTTAAGTTGCCTGACGCTCGTGCTGCTCCACGCTGGCGTATCAGCTCGAGAGTTTCCGGAGACAGACGTCTCTTGGTGGTCTTCAAGCTCTCAGCTTCCTTAGCACTATCGTGGAGATGGTGCACGAAGCGGTCGTATTCCTCGTCGACGTTGTCCATGACGGCATCTTCACAAAGGCCGGCAAGAGAGGTGTAGAGGTCCCAGTTGATGGTCGTTCTGGGACTCCTCTTCTTGAACTTTGCGGCCTTCTTTCCTTGATGACGCGAAAAACGGAATCTCGCGCGAAAGAGGCGGTGGTGCGATCCCGTGTTGAACTTGGGGACAACTGAGACGTCGGTCAGGCAATACTTGCGGTTGAAGATGATGTGGTCGATCTCGTTGTGGAACTGGCCACGTGGAGATTCCCAGGTCCATCGTAGGGAGGGAGGCTTCTGGAGCTGCGAGTTTCCATGGATGGTCTTGGTCGACATGATAAACTCAGACAGCCTTTCACCTTGCTCGTTCCACTCCAAACCGTGGGTTCCGATGTGAAGTTCTTCCGGCGACCTTCGTGATCCGATATTGGCGTTGAAGTCGCCGACGATCACCTTGTAGAAGGTGTGATCTTCCTTATAGAACTTCTCCAGCTCCACGTAGAAGGCTTCGACCTCTTCGTCGTCGTAGTCGGATGTTGGGGCATACGCGACGAATACAGTCAAAGCTGGCACGGAACCACATCGCTTCAGTCACAGACGTCCGATTCGGCTTGTCAAAGACTCGTACGAAGCGATGTTCATGACCAAGTGCGTGTTGACGAGGACACCAACGCCGCCTACTCCCCTGCTGTCGCATGTTCCGAGGAACAGTTCTTCTCCGGAGTCGTAGGCGGCGTGTAGGGGGTGGTGTCTTCTCGTCTCGTTCAGTCCGATGACGTCGTACGTGATTTTCCTGGCTTGCATCATCAGGTCCTCGACGGATGCTTCCGATGCGAGCGTGCGGGCGTTGTAAGTACAGATCGTCATCATAGTCCTTCTCAATTTGCGCAGCCTGGTTAGGCCCTGAGATTTTAGCAGCCTCTCCGTACTCGTCCTTCCCATCGCTGCAGAAATGGGGGCTCTTTCGGAGTCAGGGGAATGAGGCCCTTTAGTGCTACTGTTTTTGGCTTGGGTACACACGGGTAGCTAGTCGGGCTCTGTCGTGCGGGCGAAGAACTCCGGGCAGCCAGCCAGACTGCTCGAAGGGACGGGGCGTGACTTTTGAGGCGTCCTCGAATCGCCTTACGATGTACTCCCAGTCTACCGAGTGCAAGCTTTTGGCCGGGACCGACACAGTTACAATCCGTCACGGACACATCCACGCGCACTGTGCACGAACATGCCGCTCCCGCGCACAAGGAACGCGTCGACCCGACACAGCAGGAACAAGGAGTCCATCCCCTGCATCCCACCTGCGTCTCTGGGCAGTACACGGTCGCATTTGGTTTTAATTCCCCTGTCCACCACCCGGGGACGCGCCACGTGGCCCTGCGACCAGCGGCCCGAGATCCCTCTTAACAAGAGAGCCCGAAAGCTCTCTATCGAGGGAGATCCGTGGATGGTGATATCGTATTACCTAAACACAGTGGATACTCCCCTATCAAGGGAGATCGCAAGAAACATATATGTGGATAATATCTTTCTGAAAGCCGACAGTGAGGAGCAAGCCTTGGAAAAGTACAAGGAATCGAAAACGTTGTTTTCAAACATTGGTATGAATTTACGCGAACACCTATCGAATTCCAAGCAGGTAAACAGTGCTATCGCAGAAGATGATCGGGCTCCACCTGGGCCGATAAATATATTGGGTGTTCCATACAATGTCGAAAACGACGAATTTACTGTGGAAGTACGTATACCATCAAAAGTTGCTCTTACGAAGCGGGACATAGTAAACCAAATCAATTCCGTCTACGATCCTATGGGAATCGTAGCTCCATTGTTGATTAACTTGAAATCATTGATGAGAGATATCTACAGCACAGATATTGGTTGGAATGACAGAGTGCCTTATAATTTAGCACAAGGTGGGAAGTAGCGTGTCTGTCGGTCAAAGATGCACGCGTTAGATTGCCACGGGCAGTATTTCGCACATCAGAGGTGACTGCGCCGCGCGCAGGATTTCGCACATCAGAATCTTGCAAGAGGGTCAGCCCCACGGCGATCCTCTTAAGGCAGCTCTATGGCTATTTTGTGATGCCAGCAACTTAGCAATATCAACTTGCGCAGATTTGCAAAATGGCTGTACAAAAGAGGTGAGCCAATTAATTAGCGGTAAAACTATACTGACGCCAAAGAGAACTCCTCAGACCGTTCCTAAATTGGAATTGTTGGGAAATCTCATCGGAATGAGAACAGCGAAAACTATTTGCAACGCAGCAGATTTGGCTAGCAAGAGCTGAATATTGTAAGCGATAGCGAAATCGCCTTATATTGGCTAAAATCAACAAGGAAGCTGCCAATTTTTGTAACGAATCAAAAGGATAGAATAACGAAAATTCAGTCATTGCTTGAATGTTTAGGAATAACCGTGAAATGTCAACACGTATCTACTCAAATTAATCCTGCAGATGCGGGTACTAGAGGTCTAACAGCTCTTCAAATTAACACTCACGACTGGGTGAGGGGACCGCAATGGGTCCAAAACGATGAGCAAAAGTGGCAACTGCTACGCTCCATTCAAGCAAAAGAAGTGCTGGAAATCGCAGATGACGAGGTAATTGCTATGGGAGCAGAAGTTCAAGAAAACATTAAGGTTGAACTGGAGAAAGAACAATCTCTAATCGATTTATGCAGATTCTCTCGCTACAATACAGCACTGCGAACTATAGCAAGAGTAGGAAAACTACTGCATAAGGGGATTTTGAGCTGTATTAACAAAAGATCTACCGCAATCAAAGTGATGGTAATTGATAAATTCAGCACCAGAGAGGAAATTGATTGTGATGATATAATACTGAGCGAGAAATTGATAATCCTATCGCTACACAGAAATATCGACTTGGAGAAATTGCGCAAGCAATTCTCACAGCAGAAAGTTATCAGGGATAACTTCGAGATAATTCGTTATCAGTCTCGCCTACAAAACGCGTCACTACCGTATGACTCCAGAACGCCTATCTACGTGAGTAACAACTCGGATCTCGCCAGGCTAATTATCTGCGACGTACACAGATCCAATGCTCATTGTGGTAAAGAACATTTGTTAACCTTGGCAAGGCAAAAATATTGAATTCCTCAGCCATCCAGAGCCATCAAGAAATTCGTTAGAAGCTGCGTTATTTGCAAAAAGTTGCAAGGATTGCCATATGGTGCGCTAGAAATGGCACCACTACCACGGGATAGAATAATGGTGAGCAAGCCATTTGAAAACGTCGGATGTGACTTTATGGGACCTTTTGAGTCCAAGAACAAGGAAAGAATGTACGTTTGCCTCTATACTTGCCTTACAACGAGAGCAGTACACCTAGAAGTGGTCGAAAGCCTATACTATACTGGAGTGTTTCTTAACAGTTTTGTTCGCTTCATATCTCGCAGAGGCGTTCCCCGTTTGATAAGAACGGATTGCGGCACAAACTTCAAACTTGGACAAAAAATCCTCGATCTCATGATTTCGGAGGACGAAACTACTGGGAATTCAGTGATGTCCTATAGTGCCTCAGAGAATATTAAATGGATTTTCAATCCTCCATCTTCCCCATGGATGGGTGGATTGTGGGAACGACTCGTGGGGTCGGTGAAAAGATGCTTACATAAGGCAGTAGGCAGGAAAAGGCTGTCATATGAAGAAATGACTACTGTAATGACGCGCATAGAGGCAGTAATCAATACACGTCCTCTCACAAAACTGTGCACCTCTGATATCTCACAAATACCACTCAAACCAATAGATTTTCTACAAGGAAATCTGAAATATTCTGTTCCTCCAGTGAGGGCATATTTGGAGAAACCATCATTCGATCCGGATTTGCTCCAAACTGTGAGTCAAGCCTAACAAGCGCTTCAGACCGCCGAACTAAATGCGACGAAATTCTGGGAGCACAACACAGAATATTTGATAGCGTTGCGGGATAGCCAAAAAGCTCTACTAAAGCAGCCGCGGCATAAAAGTAACAAATTTCCACAAGTGGGAGAAGTTGTGCTAATTGAGCAAGAATTCCTGCTTCGAGGACAGTGGGTTTACGGAAAAATTGTGGAAGTAGCTATGAGTGCAGATGGACTTATAAGAACAGCGAAAATTCTCATGCCAAATCGCAAAGTTCAACAGCGTCCTATGAATAAGATATTTCCACTGGAAATACGAAGTTCGGACGCAGAACAAGTTGAGGGCATAACTACGGAGAAAAACCCTCCCTCACTAGGAAATAGTAGAAATGTGATTCAACCAAGCAAAGGGTCTCATTGCCAAGGCAAAGCAAAAACAAGGCCTACGAAGTGATAAAGGCTTTCGAAGAAGACCTCGATAACTCGGAGGAAAACAGTCAAAATTTCACTACTGCTCTGAATACGCGCTCTTCGGAAGAACAGCATCAATGTAGGAGGCGAATTGGAGGCATTAATATCCATTGGCTCGCAATAGTAGCAGTCATCTGTTGCGCAATCAATCCTACTCTAGCGTACATCGATGGACGTATTCAATGCATTAATGGCATGGTGAAAGTTGATACCCCAACTGCTCACAGTTTATTTCAAGTTTGCCTGGGAACAAAATGTAAAGAGTTTACATACAAGGCAGAAAACTTGTTGTTTTATTTGCCACCGTCACCGCATAATACTAATACGACTGTCAGCATAAAACGGCAAAAGACAATGTGATAATAAAAACTGAAGAATGTGGGCCATCAGAATTTTGCCTACATACTAAATCTTTGATGTCGAAAGGACTCATTGGAAACCCACATTGTTGGCCAGAAGGAGCTATAATCTCTGCCTACATAGCTATTTACTTTGTGATTGCCGCTATTCTGTTGATAACCATCTTCATTCTTGGTAAGATCAAACAAAAAAGTGGTGTAATCCAAGCTATTGAGCAGAATGAAGATCCGCAAATAGTTGAAAATGTAAGGGATATCCCAATCCAAGTTTTCGCACCTACAAGATTAGGAATGTCAACAACCATTGCAGTATGCTGCGTGGTTACTGTACTAATTAATGCAGCTCACGCGTGTCAGCATGGGTACATGCGGCATACCGTAAACATGGTGTGCTCCCAAAATGGCAGCTGCGATTACGAATATAATGAGGAGGTGAACTTCAACAGAATCAACTCCAACCTAGGTATCGAGGTCAAGAATAATAATAAAACCTTTGGAAGGAGATATCTATGGAAGATATCTCACTATCCCGTAAAACTAACATGTTCCAAAGTCTCACACTTCTATACAAGAGACTCGCAGGGATATATCAGTCTCTAAGATGTCCGCAAATGGGTTCATGTTATGATGGAAAATGTAGCAGGCTCCGAAGAACTGAGATAATACCAGAACTCAACATGACAATACAGTATCCTGGCTACTCAATTTGTGAGCCTTCACGCACTGGGATCTTGTGTGGATGCCTCTTACCACTACCATCCTGCGCGTTTTTTAGGTTCGTGCATATGCCTAAAACAACAGCTGTCTACGAAATAGTAGAGTGTGTAGAATGGAGACCCACCGTTACTATCAAGGTGTTAGTGGAAATGCCGGATAAAGTCAGGGAAAGTAAGCACGAAATGCAGCCTTATATTGAAGAAACTGTAGGCGATTTCAAGTTCACAGTCATTTCTTTGCAGAAGCCACAGTCTTCTCTAATGAACAGAAGATTCGCGATGAGCACCGAGGAAACACTAGTGATACCGGAGAACTACCGTATCCCCATCGAATGCGCTACGGCAGATATGGCTAAGAACAATTACAGCGAGTGCACACCACACTTCGACTGTATATGCCATGATTATCGATCTCCTGTTGGGTGTTATTGCCCACCACAGTCCATCGAGCATATAAGATCTCGAATATGTGCAACTATTCCTATTCATATGCCCACTATGCAGATCATTGCCAAAAATGGAGATCTCGAAATCTTCACTATAGAAGCTGAAGTTCTTACCTCGCTACAGTCAAAAGTATTGGCAAATGCAAATGAGTTTGCACTAGAACAACCATGTGAAATTGAGCTTCATAAGCTTTCCGGATGTTACTTCTGCGAGGAGGGAGCAAATCTCGCTGTTGCAAAAGATCCTGCAACAAGGGATTCTATTATTCCACGAAGAAAGGGATAGTGATAGCATATTTGATACAAAAGAATTTCATAAATCAGCCCCTACTAACTGGCTAGACAATATGAGAATTCCAGATCTACAACCAATTCTAAAGATCGTTAGACAACATTGGTTGGTAGCCACAGCAGCAGTAGGAGCACTCGTTGCAGGAGTGGGAATAACCTATATCTTCGGGCCAGTGGTGTTGCTGACCTTGGTAAGATCACTCCCGCCCATTGCGCGCTGTGTTGCGAAAATTGCCCGGAGGGTGTTATCGGCAGTATGGACGTCTCTCGCACATATCTACTCCTTTATACAAAGCGTTAGGAGACATATCAGTTAGATTGTAAGGACGCTATGTGAAATCCATTTCAATTGAATGTCGCCGCAATAGCGGTCGGATATCTGGGACCAAGTGTAGATATCATATTTGAATGGTATTGGATACTCAATATAGCTGCTATTCAAATATTCATTATCGACATTAATTTATTAGCGATCGGTCGGTCATGGATATCAGATTACTACCGATACTCTTTGTTATCGGAGGTTGTAAAGCTGAGTCCAAGAGTCCAAAAAAGTGGGCGGTACAGGCTATATATATACATATATATATATATATATATATATATATATATATATATATATATACGGAACAGGTATACATCGATATCCTCATACCATGTCTACTTCGAGCAGCGTACCCGATGTCCTCGACTCTTTAGACGACATCGACACAACGCCGGCATTCCAACCTATTGCCACTGCTATTCGTGCTATGGCTGATCAGATGGCGAGAGATTATCGCGACGTCATCCTCAATGTCGATAGTCTCAATCGTGCTTGCGAGGAACTGTTGAAAAGGACAGAACCTCAATCATCATGCGTTTTCTGCACGTTGGCGGAAAACCAGGACAATCACTCGACTATGAGATGTTCACGTTATGCAGATTCAGTGTCACGCATCACCCAAGCCGCAAAGTCGGTTTGTGCGTCAAGTGTCTGAAGACGGCGCACGAAAGGGAGTGTGGTGTCAAGTGCAGTTTTTGCGGGATGCTGCACAACTCGGTTCTCTGTCAAAATCGCGGCAGAAACTATAACCACTCATTTAAGAAGCGTAAGCAACAATAATCTACGGAAAAGTCACCATCTACTAATCGTCCTCGACAGCAGTATTCTCTACTACATCGCCTATCGTCAATACTCATCGTCTCCCTCATCATCGTCTGTTCCCTTCATTGTCGTCATGCTTCTACACTATGGTTCGCGTACATCTGGGCTGTTGGAACGACGACAATCTACACTGCTCGATGGTTCGCGTACAACTCTATGGGCAACTGCAACGACTACAGTGTAGAAGACGATCATTCTGTTATAATTTGCATGTTTAACTACGTTGATGTCAAGTTAATGTTTGGTGGGGGGGGGGAGTGTCTCGCGCAAACTCCTCGCCATCTGTGCCCCATATGTTAGGACCAGCTAGGCGGAGAGCTGGTCCAAGGGCAGTGTCGTCTATCAGAGCCGTCCGGAGCGGCAGCTCATTTAATAAATAGTTATTAAAGACTACTGAACCACCGTCTAGCCCACCTAGGGCAAAGTCTCCAATAAAGGAGCAGGACACCACAAATTTGGAGCATCGGCCGGGAATCGAACCCAGGCCACCCGCGTGGCAGGCGAGCATTCTACCACTGAACCACCGTCTAGCCCACCTAGGGCAAAGTCTCCAATAAAGAGCAGGACGCCACAAATCTGGTGCATCGGCCGGGAATCGGACCCAGGCCGCCCGCATGGCAGGCGAGCATTCTACCACTGAACCATCGTCTAGCCCACCTAGGGCAAAGTCTCCAATAAAGGAGCAGGACACCACACTTGCATTACAAACTTTTTGGGGTGCTCTCCGAGTCGATCACGGAATCGAAACTGAAGGCTGCATTGTCAGGGAAAGAAAAAAAATATAGTTGAAGGAGACAACATATGCAGATGAAATTGTGCCCCATAAAATGCTGTGCTTACTCTGCTACGTGGTTCCAAAATGGATTATTTCTGTAGTGATGTTCCGTTTAAGTCAGGGGTTCGATTTCTCGTCGCATTGAGTGCAAACGTAACCTATCAATCGTATCCGAAATCGCAACACAAAATCTTGACGAAATCTCAGCTGTATATCAAACATGGCTCCAGAAGCTGTGAAGTATAATTCCACCGCTATATGTCGCCTCTTTCACTGCAGCAAAGTAGGATTTTTTCTATGTAATAGACGGGGCTCGACGTCTTTGGTGGCAAAGTTGTCTTCTTTAATAAAAAAAGCGTTACCTCTCTAAGAAGACAAGCCTTCGGTCACGACCCTGTTATTGATTCAAAAAACCTTTGTTCTTCAAGCTCTCAAATCAGATTAACAATGACCACCCGAAATTTTATAAAGTACAATTTCAGATTCAAATTTTATCTCCTTTAGAGAAGAAAGACTTTGTGTCATGACATTGAGCAAAAATCGGCAAAAAATTTTTAGAACCTGCTTGATTCAAACACTGCTCTTAGAACATTGTTATTGCTTATATAGTACCACGCATGTCCTTTGGTCATTTGCCGAAAAAGCCGCTTTGGAACGCTCCAGCGGCTTTTTCGGCAATTGACCAAAGGACATGCAAGGTACTGTTGTAGGACAACAAGCATTTAACACTTGATAGTACTTAATTCCGTGTTCATAACTTGTCTCCTTTAGCAAGCAAAGCTACACGCAATTCTCCAAAATATCGAATCCGCACCTGGAAAAAACGAAATATGAAGAGATGCTGGAAAAAAATGTAAGACACTGCTGTCTCAAAACCGAGACAGCACGACTCGACCCCTGCGCCCGTTCCCGTCCACTCCTTTCATTCGATTATCGATGTGTGCTTCTGGTTCGATCTAATGTGAGGCAAGGATGCGTATTATCGCCGTTGTTGTTCAATAGGGAAATGTATCGAACTTACGGATGGTCATCGTGGCTGCAGTAGCCACCCGCGCTGTAACTAAGCATTGCTGCTCCGCCACTGATCACTGTCGCATATGCAGAGTCCGCAAAGCGAACGCGATAAATACTTCTTCAGACTTTACTTGAAGCTCTGACAAGTTTTCGCCTTCCTATTGAGCCAACTACGGCTTTAGCCTTTATTGAAATTACGGCTTCCTTTTGTCAGAAAAGCCAACTGCCTACCTTCTGAGTCGAAGAAAGAACGGCTAAGCTAACCGTAGCTGACAAGGAGATACAACTGGACGCTAAAGACGGCCTCGAGCGAATACCAGGCACTAATACAATACCGCTCAAATTCTTTGCAAAAAAAGACGCATTGCGACGGATTAATCCGTCACAAAGAGTCGCATTGCCATAACTCTTTTCAACGATATTTGTTTAAAATCTAATTAACACCATTAGAAGCTCCGTCTCATTTTCTATCAGCGAAACATCTAAACATCAACTAAAACGATTGCACAGTGACCTAGTTATGAAGCTTTTGCTTCCTCGGTTCCGCTAATTGATTCACGACCCCTCCGAGATCCCCAGTGGCATGTCCTCAAGGCTTTTCGTTGACGAGGTTCGTCGAAACTTAGAAATCCTCTATTGTTTCAGCAGATCTGTATCTGTGACGCATCAAGTTTCATTGTGGTACTAAATAGTGGCAAGTTTGAGTAACATAGGCGCGATTTCAGATAAGCGCAAAACGCGGAAACCTAAGATTCAGTTAAGAATTACCCAACTAGTAGCCTGCTACAGAAGACAGTATTCTACTATTCCATTGTGGGAACAATGGTCTTTATAGAACGTGTAAAATGGCTTTGAGAAATAGACAGAAATAACTAGATTTTCTTTTTTTCCAACAAGGGATTGGTCCAATCTCAATATGCGGCGTAGCATTTCTCCTATTTTTGAACCTCGGTTGCTCATGTACAGGGCAAGTACGAAAGCTGTGTTGTTTGTGGTTTACAGCAGATTACGAGCACATTCGAATCTTAAAAGAACGAAAAGATTCTGGCCGTTCAAAGTAGATTTCTATGCGGCCAAAGTTTGACGAAAACAACAGAAAATTTTGTTTTAGTCGATTACCTCTTTATGGATGAGTTTATTCGAAAAATTAACAGAACAGCGTTTCTCAGCTGGTTGCGAGTATCCCAAGGATGTAATATCGTCCTTATTCAAACTGAAAGCCATTTTCACCTCTTCGGCCGCCGAAACAAGTTTGGGGCTGCGCTTCGGCCCGAGTGCGGACACGGCGGCGGGCCGCTCGCTGCCTTTGCGGTCTCCCTCGGCACTCCACATGTCGTATATCGCCTATGTACAGTATTCACACCTCCTGCGCTGCGGTCTATAAGTGATCACCCCGGAAACGAGTGCCGCGGGAGGTCGCAAGGGCAGCAAGCGGCCCGCCGCCGTGTCCGCACTTGGGCCGAAGCGCAGCCCCAAACTTGTTTCGGCTGCCGAAGGTGTGAAAATGGTTTTCAGTTTGAATAAGGACGATATTACATCCTTGGGATACTCGCAACCAGCTGAGAAACGCTGTTCTGTTAATTTTTCGAATAAACTCATCCATAAAGAGGTAATCGACTGAAACAAAATTTTCTGTTGTTTTCGTCAAACTTTGGCCGCATAGAAATCTACTTTGAACGGCCAGAATCTTTCCGTTCTTTTAAGATTCGAATGTGCTCGTGGTCTGCTGTAGACCACAAAAAACACAGCTTTCGTACTTGCCCTGTACATGAGCAACCGAAGTTCAAAAATAGGAGAAATCCTACGCCGCATATTGAGATTGAACAATCCCTTGTTGGAAAAAAAGAAAATCTAGTTATTTCTGTCAATCTCTCAAAGCCATTTCAGACGTTCTATAAAGACCATTGTTCCCACAATGGAATAGTAGAATACTGTCTTCTGTAGCAGGCTACCAGTTGGGTAATTCTTAACTGAATCTTAGGTTTCCGCGCGTTTGCGCTCATCTGAAATCGGGCCTATGTTATTCAAACTTGGCACTATTTAGTACCACAATGATACTTGATGAGTAACAAATACAGATCTGCTGAAGCAATAGAGGATTTCTGAGTTTCGATGAACCTTGTCAACGAGAAGCCTTAAGGACACGCCACTGAAGATCTCGGAGGGGTTGTACATCAATTAACGGAACCGAGGAAGCAAAAGCTTGATAACTAGGTCACTGTGTAATCGTTTTAGATGATGTTTAGATCGCTGGATTGGAAATGAGATGGGGCTTCTAATGGTGTTAATTAGATTTTAAACAAATAACGTTGAAAAGAGTTATGGCAATGCGACGCTTTGTGACGGATTAATCCGTCGCAAAGCGTCTTTTTTGCAAGGAATTTGAGCGGTATTGTATGTAGAATTTGGAAATGTTTTCGGAGAGTGAATCTAAACTAACAACGAAAGCCTAGGATCAAAAATTAGGCTAAACCTAGGTTGTCAATCAGTTGTAAAAAAGCATAAGAAGAGCTGAAGATAGACCTGCAGGAGAGAGGACCAGTGAAAGTAGAGCAGAAGGACCGCGAGGATGCCTAATGAGAGAAGACTTGTAGATCTCAAAGATTCTCAGGCTCTTAAAATGTATTGTAGAGATCCATACTTCTTCTTCTTCACCCCTTATCTGCTCCATAGACCCCGTTTATACTTCGACGCTGAGCGGCGCGACGCAACGTATGGTGGCCACATAGATTGAGGGACGCGAACGATCAATTAAGCCACTTCACATGCTGTCGCGTCGCTCGATGTCGAAGTATAAACGGGCCCATAGACGCCGATGTTGTCCCTACTGCGGCGGAGGATGTCGCGGTAGTGACAGATCAACTCGGCGAGTCGACTGACATAACCGGGAACCTGCCGCGTTGCGGCCTAGGCGGCCGCAATTAGCGGTGGCATTCTTAAGTTCAGACCCTCATCCTGTTCAATGCTGGTGGTCAATACTATTAGGAGAAAGGCGGTTCACCGAAGACAAGGGGCGCAATTTCGAGAGCGTCAATATGTCGCAGATCTCATGTCTGTTGATCATACTGGCATCTCTGCAGAAGGCGATGTTGAAGCAGATGATAATCTGCATGAGACTAGAGCTAGAGCTCCTTCTAACGTCGAAGGTTTAGATACCTTTGCTCCATACCACAAATAAAGTCGCATGCAGAAGTACGTATCAGGACTTACAAGATCGCGAAAGCCTTCGCCTTACAATGTTTCATTCCACTGTGATGCCAATAGTCTATGGAAACAAAACGTCTGAAGTTGGATGCTCCTGAAAGCTGACATGCAGAAACTGAAAGTCTTCCAAGCGAGATGCCTCAAGCGGATACTATACATCACATTTCGTGGCCGGTTTACGGACGAAATTATTTGCATGACCTGCTCACCACAATCACCACAATACCAACGCCGAAACCCAAGACGCCATCTCTGGCGATTTGGGCATCTAAGCCGCATGTTAGCCGATCGCATACTATAGTTGTCCTCGAATCACCTATTCGAACAGATGTTCGAATGATTCTCATTCGAATTTGAATATTCAAAATCGAAGATTCAAAAATCGCGTTTTTCGAATGGACTGGAATTCGAACATTCAGGAAATCGCATTTTTCTAATGTATTCCATTTCGAATATTCAGAAAATTGCTTTCGTTGAAAAAAATCAAATTCGAATATCCGAAATTTCTGATCATTCGAAGCCACTCGAATACTTGAAAAAATTGATAGCCCAACTCTATATTTCATGCCCAAAAAATTGGTGTGGAGCCGACAGAAGGACGCAGTGCTTAGCGAGCTACAAGGAAGACCTGCATAAAATGAGTAGAGGCTTGAATAAACGAATGTTTAGAGCGTACGAATGAAATGCCTTGGATTGTACGGGATGGGGTAACATTCTTCTGAACGCTCACCGCTCCATGGCACCCACAGCAACGTTGCGGTTCAAGGCCATTCTCGACCTGGCGCCCGCTAGTGTTCGTCTGTGGTACGATACTGTGGTCGACACACTAATGTGAAATAGGCTTATAGCTCGTAGGGGAGCATAATTTGGAGTGAGCCTGATACAGACCTCATGCTCGCTCACCATAGCAGCATACTTGCTGACATTTTTTTCAACAACTATGAAAGCAAATATTTTTACAGGGCCGAACATCCCAATGGTCTTCCTCTGAGCTGATATGTCACATTCCGGTGTGAAGATCTATCTAAAACTGAGAAAATATCGAAAATTAAATAAGTGTTAATTTTACCGTGTCGAGAAGGCATCTATCCGTTCCCGTACACATCCCGACTTCTCCCAATAATCTCTAATGATAAGATGTGCATCAGTGATTTTATTGCGTTTCAGATCATACCGTACTACACTTTGGTAATGTGCATTCTACTCTACATTATCTTGCGGAAGGAGTCGGCTAGAATTGCCACATTCCGAACTACCATCATTGAATATCCTACAGGAAAGGAACAGTCTGATGCCTATTTCCTCAGACTACGCGCCCAGTGGAATGGATAGTCCGCAGCAAATGCAGGGCAGGTGCGCAAAAAAATGATCGCTTAGATAGGCTCTGACAAGAGTACGGTGTGAAGCGTATGTGTGAACGGGAGGAGCGAATTCATATACATAGGGAGAATCCTCATCCCTCAATTCGTTTGAAAATGTGTTTATTTTTTGCCAAGTCGTTAAACTCAAGGAGCAGAGGGTCACAATGGGATACGGCGCAGCACGTGTTTGGGGGTCTTGTACGCCCGCGATGCTTCTGCAGCCAGTGGCTAGGGGCGCAAGTAGGTAGAGGGTTAACTCATGCGGTAGAGGTCACGGGTTTGGCTCCTATGCGTTGCTGCGCTTTTGCATTTCAAATGATTGGTAGAGATTTGGGGGATTCTGACGTCTATACAATTTTCAGACGTTTTCTGCGCATTTTTCCAGCGGTACGTTGTGGTATTCAACATGTTGATGTAAAAATGTTCAACACCAGTGATACACAGGTACAAAGACATGAAGTACCACTGAACCCCTTACGGGTGGCGTATAAAGGCTACAGGCTCCTCATAGTCTGTTTCCATACATGGACCAAAGGCCAAACCATCCTGCTCGGATTTTCAAAGGAGGCCACGCTGTGACGTCGGAGGTGGTTCAAATGAGAAACGAGGTGTGCGGATCCCGCAAATTATGCTGAACGGCATCGATACACTCTTTCCCTCATGTCTGCCTGTCACCTGGAAATCAGAGGTCTGCTGAAGGTTTTCTAGAACCCAACACCAACAATGTCCGCCGACGGTCGAGTGGTGATCCAACTGCTCACGCTGAAGTGTGGTCCACCTTTAAACAAGGAATCTTCGAGGGAAGAAATCAAGCTGGCCGAACGGATGGCCGGCATACTCAAGGTCTTCGAAGCACGTCAACTTGAAGTTGACGAAGTCGAACAGCTGGAAGTGATGGAAGAAGAAGAGGAAGATTGGGATCCGCAAGATGAACTGATGGACGTGGAGAGGCAAGCAAGCAGTGGGCATATGTTAGCGTTTTCAGGCGGAACTCTTGTTCCGAAGGAAAAGTAGTCTTCAATTGGATTTCAGTTGCGTGCTCATAACCATGGAGGAAGACACCGCGATTCACTACACATGCACTTTGTACCTGTGTATCACTGGTGTTGAATATTTACACATCACCATATTGAATACCACAACGTACCGCTGGAAAATGCGCAGAAAAAGTCTGAAAATTGTATAGACGTCTGAATCCCCCAAATCTCTACCAATCATTTGAAATGCAAAACAACGCAGAGGAGCCAAACCCGCGACCTCTCCCGCATGAGTCAACCCTCTACCCACTTGCGCCCCAATCCACTGGCTGCAGAAGCATCGCGGGTCTACAAGACCCCCAAACGCGTGCTGCGCCGTATCTCATTGTGACCCCCTACTAATTGGGTTTACTGACTTGGCAAAAAATAAACACATTCTCAAACCAATTGAAGGGTGAGGATTCTCCCTATATGACTCGCTCCCCCGTTCAGACATACGCTTCAGACCCTTCCCTTGTGAATTCTCTAAAGGACGCACTTGATCCTTGTAATTTGCCAAAAGGAAAAAACAGGTATTCTTACAATGTCAGTCCGCATGCACTCCCACTGAGCTACGATGTCGCACTCTGCATGCGACGTCCAAATTAACCAATGAGTTAGAATGAGAAGGCAGTCTGGGCGTAGAAGCGTGAGGGAGTATCGTCCCTAGTTTCAGCGCGCCGAAAGTGCCTGCGCCTCCAAGATTTCTCAAGGGAGTCACCTGCCCAGAGGTAGCCCAGGCGGTTGGGATTGCCCTAACCGGGGACGATTGAAAAAAATACATGGCCCTCTCTTTGATTGAAACAAACCTTTAACACGGAGGTTTTTCTCATAATTAATTTTAATACCACGGGCAATGCTTGCACTGCTCTAGCTGATGAGTCCACCGTTTTAACCGTTTTTGCTCGAATAAATGAAAACATGATTAGAACCGCCCGCGGTGTATCGCAACTTTCGCTGGCATCTTCTTGCTTACTGGCTTTTTTTATAATAAAGCAAGTCGTCTCAAAGGCTGCCACTGCTCAGCCCTTTTTCAAACTGTGTTGCACTGCAACGGCTAGCAACATTTGGCTATTTCTTCGGTGCTGACCCGAATCATTTTTGAGTTTCTAAATTCACGTGGGTAACTTTTTTCCCTATCGAAGGGTTGAGTTCATGGAGTCAGGCAACCTCAACCACTCCCACTACTCGAGGCACAACGTGGAGCAATCCTGCAGTGTGTTTTGTGGTGGATAGAAACGGAGCAGCTTGATTGCCGGGAACGAAGAGCATGCTAGCTCACGCTTAATTGAATCACTAATAGATCATCCGATCTCTCGCGAGCTGAACTCATGAGCTCTAGCAAACTATTGAAAAGGGGACCAATACTCCTTGCGCACCCCGTACTGCGTAGTATCGTTGTTGTTCGTATTTATGTGAATTTTCGTTTACAGAGATGATACAATGCCATGTTCTTCACTTCCATCTTACGTATACGCTTTGTTTTACAGAATTCGTTTGAAGATCCATTATTGAGGATTGGAAAACGTAAATTCGTTCTTCTTGATTGCCACACATATGCGTAATGGAATCAACAAGACACTCCAGCAAAAATAACGCGGCACTATTCTATTCTTTCCCTGTTTGAAACACCAGCATGTTCCTCAATTTTCTATTGCTCTCTTTTCCAACTGTGGTGTCGGGTCCTGTCTCTATTTTCGTTGAGATTAGTACGCTGTACTTTGAAATGATGTTGGGCTGGTAGTGTTGTTGATGTTTCCGACTATTCCAGGCTGTGAAGAGGGCGAAACTTGCCGAAATGTAAGCCGAATAAAAATTGAGAACAGTTTCGGTTACTTCTGTGCCGAACGAGGTTGTTAGGTGGACCAGTATTTATTGAGCGGCCTAACGTTTCGACCCGTTCGTCGTCTTCGGAGGCCTAAAAGTGGCTTGAGGATTCGGATGTTGCTATCTATCCGACCAAACGCCTCATCGACTCTAGCCTTTCGGATATCGTCTTGAGGCATAGCAAGAAATCCCGAACCCATGAACGATAAACTCACCCGCTGATCCACCGCTTGTGCGGAGCGACGCCGCTGCCGCAGTTAGTCGACAGATGGTGACTGAGACTCACTATACTGTTCATTCTACACTATGTATACTGTGTATACCAGTGTCATTCTTAACCACATCCTTGTCACCACCGGTCGCTCTATAACTCACAGTGCGAAATAAACGGCAGAAAGTCATCAGTGACCGAAGGACACTCATTTCGATTGTTCATTCGTGGATTTCGTGAAAGAATCCAGAACGCCTCCAGCGCTTTTCTAGACGAAATATCTGTCTCGATGGTCAAAATCGTGCACTTCACATCAAAGTCGTTTCCGCCATGTTCCTCCACTTTATGCTTGCCCAGAGGATAAGATACCCCGCCTTTTGCACGCTAGATGTTCATTAACTCGAATAGCAAGTACCCTTCCGGTTTCCCCAATGTATGTCTGGCTGCATGTCCGGCATTCAAGCTCATAGATAACGCCAACTTTGGCGCAATCCCCTACTTTCCCGTAAGGACATACAACACAGTTTTCCGTTACGCACTCCCTGTCGTAAAGCCTATTTCGAACCAGCTGGCGTATGATGCTGTCGTTTGGAATGTTAACTAAGACAACATCATCCTCCAACTGGGCCCGCCTTATGCTTCGTTGTAGAGCGGAAGTGACGTTATCGGAAATGAAAGGAACACACAAGGGTACTTTATCTCGGCGTGGTACAGCTCGCTGATCAGAGTGGGATCCCCTGTAGTGATGTGGTACCGTGTATCCATTCTGCGCAGCTATTTGACATGCTAGTTGCACAGATTCACGTCGTTCTTCAGCACCAGTGCATACATCGTTCGCAGTTCTGAACATATTCTTGACCACCGCGCGTTTGACTGCGTTAGGATGCGCAGATAATGCGTGGACCAAGATGTTCTTAGAACTTTCTTTGCGGTACCACTTCACTCGGATCATGCCACCGGATAATTTAACCTGTACATTCAGATAGGGGAGCCAACCGTTTCTCTCGTCATCTTGATGTACTGCGACTGATGATTTAGAAGATTGAAACACTCATCCATTTCGGATTGTGTTGAAGTTATAATGAAACAGTCATCAATATACCTGCAATACATCAGTGGAAGACGATCTAGAACCGGCTGCTCTATTTTGCTCATAAAGCATATCGCAAGCACAGGAGCCAATCGCTGGCCCATGGCCAGCCCTCTGGTTTGTGAATAATATCTACCTGACCATTTGAAAATATTACAATTCAAGCATTCCTTGACCAGAGTCATGATGCATTCCTTACTGAGTCCAAAAGTGTTGATATTATCATGATACCGGTCAAGCATTTCTGATAAGGCTTGCAAGGCATCATTATTTTGGACGTTGGTGTAAAGTGCGGTTACATCAAATGACTCCACAATACAACCTTCATCAAAACGTCTATTGTGGAGCTGACCAAGAAATGCTCTCGTATTAGTCAGGTGAGCAGGAACCATTACCAGCAACTGGCTGACGATTCTATTTAGAAACCAAGATATTCTGTCAGTTGGTCCCCCTACACAACTAATTATAGGCCTTATTTTAAATCTATCCGGTGACATTGACAGCGTGTCCTCTGGCGCTAGTTTATGGGTCTTGATAAGGCTGTAGAACACTGGACAAGTTGCATTGTCCAGCTTGAGCCTGCTCAGCAATTTCGGATCAATTCCAGCAGATCTGCCTACGGTCATCCAAACGTGATTAAGGCGTCTGCATTGCGACGAAAACTCATCAGCGCTAGCGAGACGTAAACTGAGGAATCCTGCAGATGGAGCTCTGTTATGCCTCTGTCCAGTGACTGGGGCATAATCACAAACTCCCCACCTTTGTCGCTTACAGAAATACGAATTGTACCATTTGATCTTAATTCGCGTAGTTCTCGGAACCCCTTCCATTGGTTGTATGTCAAGTTATTGTTATTGAGCCGCTGGTGATTTCTAAAAACGGCCAATATATCAGATGTTAGAATTCTTAACTTGACATCAACTTCTGGAACAGGAGCTGGTTCTTTGTAGAACATTTGCGGAAATGGTACTGATGAGGGTATTCTCTGATTCGTAGTGGTCTGCGGACTATGTTCACGTCTGTATCTAGCTCG
Source organism: Heligmosomoides polygyrus bakeri (assembly GCA_947359475.1). Lineage (NCBI taxonomy): Eukaryota > Metazoa > Nematoda > Chromadorea > Rhabditida > Heligmosomidae > Heligmosomoides > Heligmosomoides polygyrus. The sequence continues at coordinate 47,622,229 of OX375866.1, read as the reverse complement.
CAAAGCATCCCTTAGCCTATGTAAGCCCCCTACAACTTTGCGGAATGTTAGTGCATTGATGCTTCGTGCTGGCGAAAATGACGGACCGAGGCTCAGGAAATTCATGGCGCTGGATGAAATGTTAGTGTCTCCGATAACAGTAACTCTGGTCTGCCGCGTATGATCTTCAGCGTGAGTTTCATTAAAGCGGTGGTCTGTAGGCAAATTGCGTTCATGAACTCCAGAATTTCCATGGCTAGGACCCAAAAGTCTATCGTACTTAGCACAAAGAGAAGACTTGGCCCTAGATCGAATAGAATCACAAATCAGCCTCGACCCACCCTCAATCCTCCTCCAAGTCTGTTCGGGCAGAAGACGCCGGCACGCGCTCTCTTTTGAAATACATTTCAATAACGACGTATGCAGCATGCGTCTCTTCTCCTTGATCGCAATCTTCAACATCGATCTGTAGACGTTCCTTATCATCGGGTGATCCTCGGGGAGACTGCATGCCGCTCCTATCTTCTTATTCGTTATGAAATGCGGCAGGACGTCGGTCGTTCGGCACCGCAGGAGGAATTTCACGGACTGGCGGGTGAGTACCACTTTTTGGCGAAGCGACAGTGCTTCGCGGACCAGAGAGAAGAACTGTGGCGGTACGTCTCGTAGTATTCTCCAAGTTCTCTCTTCGTAAAACCTCGGCATTATTTAGATGTTTCGGTTACTTCTGTGCCGAACGAGGTTGTTAGGTGGACCAGTATTTATTGAGCGGCCTAACGTTTCGACCCGTTCGTCGTCTTCGGAGGCCTAAAAGTGGCTTGAGGATTCGGATGTTGCTATCTATCCGACCAAACGCCTCATCGACTCTAGCCTTTCGGATATCGTCTTGAGGCATAGCAAGAAATCCCGAACCCATGAACGATAAACTCACCCGCTGATCCACCGCTTGTGCGGAGCGACGCCGCTGCCGCAGTTAGCCGACAGATGGTGACTGAGACTCACTATACTGTTCATTCTACACTATGTATACTGTGTATACCAGTGTCATTCTTAACCACATCCTTGTCACCACCGGTCGCTCTATAACTCACAGTGCGAAATAAACGGCAGAAAGTCATCAGTGACCGAAGGACACTCATTTC
>OX375866.1:47479141-47620908 GCA_947359475.1 Heligmosomoides polygyrus bakeri | reverse complement strand
AATCCCCAGTGTTGTATGTCCTTACGGGAAAGTAGGGGATTGCGCCAAAGTTGGCGTTATCTATGAGCTTGAATGCCGGACATGCAGCCAGACATACATTGGGGAAACCGGAAGGGTACTTGCTATTCGAGTTAATGAACATCTAGCGTGCAAAAGGCGGGGTATCTTAACGAATCCTCTGGGCAAGCATAAAGTGGAGGAACATGGCGGAAACGACTTTGATGCGAAGTGCACGATTTTGACCATCGAGACAGATATTTCGTCTAGAAAAGCGCTGGAGGCGTTCTGGATTCTTTCACGAAATCCACGAATGAACAATCGAAATGAGTGTCCTTCGGTCACTGATGACTTTCTGCCGTTTATTTCGCACTGTGAGTTATAGAGCGACCGGTGGTGACAAGGATGTGGTTAAGAATGGACACTGGTATACACAGTATACATAGTGTAGAATGAACAGTATAGTGAGTCTCAGTCACCATCTGTCGACTAACTGCGGCAGCGGCGTCGCTCCGCACAAGCGGTGGATCAGCGGGTGAGTTTATCGTTCATGGGTTCGGGATTTCTTGCTATGCCTCAAGACGATATCCGAAAGGCTAGAGTCGATGAGGCGTTTGGTCGGATAGATAGCAACATCCGAATCCTCAAGCCACTTTTAGGCCTCCGAAGACGACGAACGGGTCGAAACGTTAGGCCGCTCAATAAATACTGGTCCACCTAACAACCTCGTTCGGCACAGAAGTAACCGAAACATCTAAATAATGCCGAGGTTTTACGAAGAGAGAACTTGGAGAATTGAGAACAGTATTTGTGAGCGGCCATAACAAGAACGCTAGCACCCCTCTTTTCTCTCTCCTTCTTTCTTTTTTCCTCTCCGTTTATTGAGTTTGTAAGGCCTTGCACCTTAAGAAAGGCAGTGAAGAAGAGAATTATAGAGTCAAGAAACCGCGAAAGTAGTAGTCTCTACAGCGTAATAATTAGTGGAGAAGGGCTTGGAAACAATTATACGCTGCGGAACCCTTACGTCGGAAGTAGCAGGTTTACTCGATCCGCGCTACGCGACTTCGTCTGCTACTCGCTGCTAAAGAGGACTAGAGCGCTGCAGCGGGCGATTCGCTCGTCTCACTCGAGCCTCGTCGGACTTGCAGGGAATTTCTGTTCCATCGTCAATTTCGACTGCTTGAAAGGAGCTGTGCCTGCATCACATCCCGCTCTTCCTTTCTCCGGAGAATCGGAAAGAGAATGTATCCATGAGAGTGGTACCCACGATGGAGAGAGAGAGTAGCAACACTAGGCGCTTACATTGCCGGACCTGGCCCCATATTAATTTGCCCAAATTCCACTCTACACTTCAAAAAATGCTCCAGTTTGGGTGCTTTCGTTGTTATGATAGCTACGAATTGTTGTTTCCCTAGCAACACATAGACGCTCTAATAGTTGCACGCAGTCCATTTAACTTCGCATCGAATCGTCAATTAGGCTTTGCGACGTTGCAAACTCGAGCTCTACAAGTGTGGAAAGACTACAAGGTGTGAGGAGACATGCAATCTCAGAGCCACTTTTAACAAGGTCGTGGCTCTACCAGGGTCAAGATGAAGTGTTCGTCTCCCCAGCCAAACCGTCGGAACGCAACAGCCGCGCCTCCAGTGCTGTGTGGGTTTGTGGCAAATCCGCGACGATTTTGGCCGATTTTTGCCATGTTTGGGCTACCCAGAGGTCTGCAGGAAATTTGGAAATGACTGCGGTGCTTCCCAAACAAACCGCTACAACGCTAAATATGTAGGTCGCTTCGAGAATGTCCGCGCTTCCTTCGTTGCCCTTCCTACGGAAACGATCAGCGCATTCAAATTCTGATCTAATTGCAACAATTCGAAAACGCAGAGGTACCCATCTTTAATACCAGTACTTTACAATCGAAGTCGCGAAATAAGGAACACATGAAAGAAATGTGAATGGACTAGTCATCGGAGGATGATAAAGGCATTCTAAGCAGTCTACACGTATTGAACACTACGAATTCGAAGAACCCTGCTGAGGGTCTCGAAAAAACGAGGAAAATCCTTGAAAAAACTGGTTCATAGTTAAGGATTTGAGGGTAGCGCATGTTGAGAGCCAGGAAGGAAACTCTGGATGAGAATGCTACATTCTCTGCTATATCTGATCGTGAGTATGAGAAGCAGATTTAGATGCAGCACAATCAACTAGAGAAGCCAGAGTGACTGAGAAGACAAGACCGTCCAAATGTACAGCTCTCTGTTCTACAGCCAAATCTGTAGTGTATAATTAAGGACACGCTTCGAGAAATTCTCGCCGTTTGTTAAAAATGAGTCTTTTCCTACAAGAAAGGTAAAGGTAGTTAGAAACAACGCTGGTTACAGATCAGCACGCAAATTCGACAGCTTTATGACAATTTTAGAGGCTGAGATAAAGGAGAATGCTTTGCAGCAAAGCTGCTTGAAAGAACCCAATTTTCCGACCCTGTTTGTACACGTCCGGATCATTGGAACCACGAAGAGTGTTTTCCTTTCATCTGCAACTTCTGAAAACCACAACCTTAAAGAAGTAGAACCGACGTGAATCGGTTTCAACAAAAAAAACTTTCCTCCTTTCGCAATGCTGCTAAATCGTCGTACAAACGCATTTTCTCCCGATAGGCTTCAATAAGGCGCTCGTGCTCCAATTCACGCTGAAATCACGATGTAAAACACATCAAGTGCACAGCACTGAATGCGTTGAGCGGGATGTCTAACGAAGAAGCAGTGGCCATTTAGATGTGATCAGCTGCATTCTGCTAATTCGGCAGCGAAGCTTTATATGGACACTTCTAAAGCTTAATTGAATTGGTCTCTTAAAAGAAGTCAACAAATATTCTCGATTTGATTGTGTATCTGGCGGATGAAGTATTAGGCTGGCCGAAAAGTTCTGGCGGCTTTGACTGGTCCAACTCAAACGATCATAACTTACTTCACGAATCATCACGCTTTTTGCAGCGCGATACTGGTTGACTAATTCCGGCAGCGAAAAAACTGGGTGGTCGAGATGCGACCAATTCTAGAAAGGCTATTTCTGTGTGGTCCTGATTTGAGGAGGTTCTACCAGCGAGGAATTTCTGAAAGGGCTTAACACATTGACGACAATCGCGTTTCGCGGCAGAAAGCTGCGTGGGACGCGCGCGCGATTTTACATGCGCGCGTTGTGAGCCACCGGTGGCTCATAATGTCCCTTGCGGACCATTTTTTTTCGCTTCACATACCTTTTTCTTTTTTTGTTGTTGTTGTGTGAATCCTTAGTTATGGTGTGCATTTATGTTGGAGTATATGTTGGAAAGGACCCTACCTTTTAGATTGTACATCTGATTTTGGCACTATTGTACTTTCAGGACTCCAGAGGTCCAGGAAAGGTCGAAAAAATCGCTCAAACTTCGCCCTATAGGGTTATTCAGGGTGCTGATAATGAATCTGACAACCACTTTTCGTGCTATGTTGGAGTACGCTAGGTACGGGTACGGAACGCTTTAGAAAACTTGGGCGAAATCGGTGACCATGACATCGACAGCCTTAGTCACCCGTACCTATCGTACTTTAGCGCAATACAAGAATATATGCCAGATTCATGATCAGCACTCCAGATAACCCACTGAGCGAAAGTTGAGCGAAATCGGTGATCATGACCTTAGTCACCCGCACCTACCGCAACCTACCGTAATTTAGCGTAATACAAAAAATGGATGTCAGATTCGTAACCAGCACCTCAAGCAACCTTCTTGGGCGAAGTTTGGGCAGGAAACACTGACATAAATCGATTTGATTGTCGAGTTGTTCTCCTTCCCGGTAATTTTTTTATTCGATATTTTTAACAAAAGCAACGACATTTTTCTTGCTTATTCCTGTCGAGTATCCTCCTATCACAGATGATTAAAGAACAGGAAACATCTATAAAAAACCGACTGCAACAGTACAAAAAATAGCGCGATAGTTATGCGCCACTGGTGGCTCATATTGTCCCATGCGGACAGACACGAATGAGCCACCGGTGGCTCATATTGTCGTTACTGTGTTAAAAAAAATGCTGAGGGGGGGGGCGGGGAGTTCGTCGACGTCAACCCACTGTCCCGATCGTCTTCGATTATCATGCAGGACCCACTTTTCATTACAAGTAAGGACTCTATCCAAAAACCATCGGAAGGGCGTTTTGATTCTGGAAAAGCCAATAAGAACAGATTTCGAAGCGCGACAATCTCCGGCGATCACTCAGATCGTGGGGTACCCATTTTTCGAGGATTTTCAACTTTCCGAGGCGTTCCAAACGATCGCAATCTCACGGACTGTTTGCGGTGATGGATTGGCTTCCACGAAAGCCATCGTTGTCGTGGATTGCTGTAGGTCTGTCGCTTCAGGGTCTTCAAGGTTGAAATCTTCAGAACGAAATTTCTCGAACCGCCGTTGCCCTTGCTGCCAACACTATGCACTATTCGGCCCCTATACATGGATGATTTGCTGGGCTGTTTCGATGGAGTAATGGCCCATTTAGAATTGAAACAGAATTGCCCTTTCCGCCTTCCATACTTCAATAAGTCTTCGAAGAAACACAATTACTAAGCATAGGTGAATACAAATTATTCCTTCAGACAGAGCGAAGAATTCCATATTAGATGTTATTTAAAATGCGAAGTAAGTTGAATACTGATTCAGTGAAAAACGAAGGAGAACCTGTTGCGCAAAAACCGTCATAACTTTCCCATCAACCTAATACCAGGCTGTCCAATAATTCTTGCCCGAAAATTTCACCATTTTTAATTTTTTCAACTTTATTGAAAAACAAGTCTAATCAACAATATAATCACCACAGTTATCCACAACAGTGGCCCATCGATTGGGCTGGTCGCCGATGCCCTTCGCCCAGAACTCCGGGGGCTGCGACTCGAAGAAGTCCGCGATGTCGGATTTGATGTTGTCGGTTTGTCGTAGTTGGTGAATTTTCTTCCGGCCAAATGGTACTTCAGCGGGCGGAACAAGCGGTAGTCGGAGGGGGTGAGGTCCGGGGAATACGGCGGATGAGCAACCGTCTCCCAGCCGAGCGTCGCAAACTTCTGCTGGGTCTCCTTCGCCACGTGAGGGCGCGCGTTGTCGTGCAGCACGTGGACCGAGGCCCGTCGGGGACGCTTTTCTCGGATGGCGGCGGCTAGTTTCTCGAGCTGATCGGTGTAGATGGAGGCGGTGACCGTCCTGCCTTGCGGGAGCAGCTCGAAGTACAGCATGCCCTTGGCGTCCCACCAGCAGCAGAGCATGATCTTCAGCGGGTGTTCCCTGTCCTCGAGGCTCGTGTCGCCGCTCTCGAAACGACTGAGCCAGCGCCGGACTGTGCGTTGGGACACTGCAGCCCCCTTGCACGCTCTGCAGATGTTGGCGACCGCGGTGCCCGTGTCGTTGCCCAGCAGCCACTCGTAGTACACGAACGTACGAATTCGACCTTGGTCCATTTTAGCTTGTACTGGTAGCTAGACGCTGCGACTGCGCCTTATATACCGCTAGCGTGGAACTCTGGAGAACCTTCTAGGTTTCCACACTTGCCCTGACACTTCTAAGGAAAATTATAGAGTTTTGAAAATTTTCGGACAGGAATTATTGGACAGCCTGGTACAAATCTACGTGATAACTACTCTTTGTCTTTCTTTCGTTTTACACATTTTCGCAAGGTGCACATGTAGGCGCCAAAACTTGTCTGCAAAAAATATCTGGTTTCCTGACATATATCCGTGTTTCCAAAGGAACTCCTATTGCTAGAGATAAGCCAAAATATCATGCCTCTTTCCGAGCCAGAGCTATATCAGCACTCATGTCGTCGGCGATTTGTTTTGAAGCCTCGTCCAATCGCTTTTGGTACTGGAAAAATAGCTTTGGGGTTCCCAGTCAAAAAAGTCGCCCACGATCTCTCGAGGAGACTTCGCAGATTTCAGTGGCCACCCACCTCTGCAGCGCGTTCCACCTCCAGCTTCTCAACGAGTTCGTTCATCAACAACAGCTGCTCTCTTAGGTCTTTGCAGTTCCGCTGCTCTTTTACCAACTAAACTAGTACAGACAGGAACCGCATCGATCAGAGGAAAACAGCGATTAATTGATAACCAGACCTGAGCGTAACAACTTAGATGCACTGCAACTGCAGCTACGACAACGCCTAACACAAGCGTACACTGCGTCCACGACACCGACGAACGCTTCTTCGTCGACTGAAAGGAAGCCAATCTATGCTAGTCAAACGGAATCATTTAGCCATACTAAAGATCTGTTGCAGCGTGAGCCACAGTTACAGGTTCACATCAAAATACGCAGTACCAAACGCCTCTCAAGGATCCACCTTTCGTTGCAGCCAGTAAAGTGACGAGTAGAAAACCGGCACACATACCTCGACGAAATCTAGACTGTGTGCTGTATTTTTAAGATCTTCTCACAACGTGCTTTGAGCATATCATCAGCTGTGTCCATCACGCTGTCTATGAGAGGTCAGGAGGCATCACCCTATATGAAGTACGTATAAATCACTCCAGCAACTGCCATCTACAAAATTGGACCAAGCGGTACTCTAATTGCCGGATTACGTCATGTGGTCATCTCGATGGCACTTTTATAGCTTATTCCCCATTACCACGGCCTGGATGGAGATCGATAATAGCTGGGAAGTATTTGGATAAATAAAAGCGGGTTATTTGGTACCTAATACCCCACCACACTGGATCTCTACCTCTATAACGGTCCATTTAATTAGCTGTCTCTTTGCAGAAGAAGCTGTAAAAAACTGGCCAACGTGATTCCAAGGAAACCGGAAAGCTACTGCACTATTGGGTCCGTCGCAGAAGAAGACAATTACCAGATATCCGCACAAAAGCTTCACGACAATTTGTTGCTGGTCAAGCAACGAGTATGTCGCAATCCTAGGTTGGTCTACACTTTGTAGTAAATTACCTTCTCCAACGGCGGAACTCGCATAGTGATGGCCCAAAGGTGCACTCCAGTGAGGGTTTTGTAAGAAGCTTGTGGTGGTAGGACGCAATGCGGCGGCTCAGAAATGGCTAACCAGGGACCTTCAGCTTCCCATGGAACTTCGGGAAGAGACCTAAGCCATGCGAAAGAGCTTGAAACGCTGATTACAAATATGTACCCCAAGTTTGAGGAGTGGATCTCCTAAGCGAGTACTGGCCGGTGAAAGTTCCATCGTCGGCTGCATGTTGCGTGCGCTGACTAAGCGATGGGCGGAGCGTTGCGAAGTCAGCGCAACCATTAGCAGAGCACTGCTTGCCGTGGCGGCGCAGAGTTAGTGTGCTAGGTTTGCAGAGAGATAATCTCACGAGTTTGGTCACCATCGATGCTGGTGCATTTTGTGACATATCGTCAGAGACACCCTTCATCCACATTTCCGAAACATTTTTGCAAATTTTCATTTTCGGAAGTCAAAATCGGATGCTAGATTTGTGGTCAGCGCCACAAATAGGCCCCTGCACAAAGGTTAGGCGAAATTGGTGCTTATCACCTCATCACCCTCACTCATTCATATCTACCTGCCATAAGGACGAAATTCGGGAACAAATGTCAGATTCGTGATCAGCGCTCCAAATAAGACCCATACGCGAAGTACGGCCGAAACAATTTTTCCGCCTCTGCAGTCGAACAGTAGATGTGCCTTTTAATTTTCGAATAACCGAGCCGTTTCATGGTGGAAAGGCGATGGCCAAGGTGCCAACCTCGTAGGTTCAAGGAAGCTTAAGGTGAGGAAGAGGGTAATGAAATCATTAGCACAAATTTCGCCCAAGCACTGTGCTTGGGATTATTTGGGAAGCTGATCGCGAACCTGGCAACCGATTTTGAAATACCGTAGAAAAAAACTGAATTTGTTATCATTCGATTTCAAAGATCTCGGCAAAGGTGTATGATACCTTTTGCTAGGCGTTTGTTCAAAAATGTGTTGGAAACGAGGACAAAGTGTGTCTCTGACGATAACTGACAAAACGCAAAAACGCTAGCATCGACGGGAACCATACCCGCCCCCCTCCTGCAAAGCGAGGACACTACCACTCCGTCTCTGCCGCAACTGGCAGCACTGCTAGTGGCTGCGCTGATTATGCAACGCTCCGCCCATCGCTCCATCAGCGCAGGCTACATGCAGTCGACAACTCAAACTTTCACTGGCTAGTACTCGCTTAGGAGACCCATTTAGCAAATTTGGAGTACGTACCGTAGCGTTTCAAACTCTTTCACATGGCATTTCTGAAGTTCCATGGGAGGCTGAAGACACTCCCTAGTTAAGAATGTTTTGCGACAAGCTATTTTAACAGCTAGGGCTCACGAGCACTAGCGAATTCGGTTGACTGTAGGAGAGTATAGGAGAATACCTTCTTCTCCTTCCAAGAGTTACCCGCTATGGTCCAGAGCTGTGAGCTTCGAAAAGGTCACCCTGTACGCGCGGGTCAGTTTGCCGCGCGTCGACGTGACTAGTCTGGCCGTTCGGAAAGCACACAGGTTCCCGACGTTCGTGATGGGCCGCTCATAGTTTGGTAATCATCGTTTTCCGAATGTTATTGCGCCCGAATAAGGAAAGAGAGTTAGTTACTTCTAAGCGAATTTCTAAATATGATACGGCCAAAATACGCTACCAGAAAGGCGTTGCAGCAGGAAGTTTGGAAAGCTAAAAATGATTTGTAGGGCATAGTTTATGGGTCGACCCACAATTTTATATAACACGCATTTCACCATTCCAATCCACCGAAAGTCGTAGATCTCCGAAAAAAAAATCCGTCGATGTGGCTTTTTAACATTTTTGCTTGGGGATTTTCTTAATCAAACCTTACCTCGATGGAGTTCACCTTCCTCAACAACTCTTTGTTCTCTAAGCGAATCTGCGCCACTTCTTCTCTAAGCTGATCTTCCTGAAACAATACGTGTTGAAAAGTCCGAGAATGCAGCGGAGACTGAGACAATACACGGCGAATTACCAACAATTTTTATAAAAAGGTTTAAACGCTTTGAATGGTCGAGAATTTCACCCCCTAACCAACACACTAGTTTTCGAACACAGATTTAAGAGCAGAGAGCATATGATAGATACTAGGAAAGAACTGTACCTTGTACAGTACCGGACACGTCTTTTGAATAGACGCCGCAAAAACCGCGATTTCGCGGTCTTTGCGTCTTTTTGATAAAACTCGCAAAAAACCCGTTTAAAAACCAAGGGCATATTTGAGCTCAGGAGCTCAAGCTTTATCGTTTAGTATTCATATTTCGTATGGAGCCATGAAAATGTCCGAAATTGAAAACTTGCGCTCCATTGCGAAGGGCGGTCGCGGACGAGTTGTCGGTCGCAAACCGCCGAAAACATTGCATTGCATGCTCACAATTCCTCTAACATGAGGCTTCGGGATCTAGACAAACATGTATAGAAGTTTACCAGAGCTCCGCACTTTCGCAGTGTGTGGCCAAAACGAATGAGTGGAGCAGGCTATTAGCGATTGGAGCAGCTCATTTCCCAGGACATGGCGTGCGTTGCCAATGCTCTGTCATCCCAAAAAATCCTCCGAGAGTGCGCCGTGCACAATGCATATAGGATCGAACCTGTCAATCGAGCGGGCGGCGTGATAGCTTGTGCAATGAGCGTTTCGGTAGTTTTATAGAAACTAGCCGCCATTCTCAGGAATTACTGTACTCTGTTCCGGCGAGACTTTGGAATGCGACGTGCACAATGCATATAGGATCGAACCTATCTATCGAGTGGGCGAACACATGTCCACTGCGCTTCTATCTTCTCTTACTGGGAAATGCGAAATCCTCAAGACTATTTCAAACCGTTTGGAGAATATTGTCGTTTGGAGAAATTTCCAGCCGCCCTATTGAGGAATTTTTCTAAGGCTGTCCAGCTAGCCTTTGGAGTTCGCGTTGAACAATGCATATAGAATCAAACCTATCAATCGACTGCTCGCAAATGCACGCGCGGGCGTGTTCGTGGTGCAATATTTCTATCAAGTTCGAATCTTTCCGGCTGCAACTCTATGTAGGCAGCACAAGGTTCTTGACATGCTCTAAAGCACAACGGTGTAGCTCGTGAATGTTCAGAGTTATAGCGCTGCGGAAATGCAGGTTAGCGTTGTGTGTCACGATGTTTTCCAATTTCAGTCGACTCCTGCGGGAAGGCGCGGAGAGCTAATGGCTAGGCTACAAATGCGCTGGCGAGCAGAACAATTAAGGTGCTTGGAGAAGAGGTGCTCACAATTCCTTAGCTGTTTGGACTTCCTTAGCACCAGCTGCCATTTTAGGGCGACGGGCTTAGCGGTTGAAGTTTCATGCGCCCTTGCTCGCACGCATTTGAGCTTTTGACACTCTCAATAACACCCATAGCTTCAACACGGAAAGCTCTATCGAACGATGCCAATCCCGACTAATTTCAGAAAAATCAATTTTTGACAATTTCCCGTTGAGAACGGAGGCGCCAGGCCGAGCCTGCGCGGACGATGACGTCATCGAGAAGCGATATTTTCGAAATGAGCTAAATGTTCTCGTCCAAAATTATCTAGGGGTTATTTGGGGCGCTGATTACGAATCCGACGTCCGTTGTTGAAAATTCCGCAGATTTCGGAAGGTTATTTCCCGCTTGAGGGTGGTTCGGTCAGGACCACCGACCACCCTCAGTAACCAGTATGGGTGGTGTCCTGCCGTAATGGCCAAAGTGGACTTCGGCATCGTGTTCGGCACCCCGAATAAGCCCCCGTCCCTATACGAAGTTTGAGCAAAATCGGTGACAGCGGTCGATGTTCTCCTCGCTCTTACTCGCCCACATTACACCTTTCCCTACTGTCAATAACACGTTTCAATTCAGCATGAAAAGCTCTATCGAATTGTGCCAAGCATGGCCCAATTCGAAGATATCGGTTTTCGATCGTCATCGTCCGTCTGCCGCGGCCTCAAGCAGCCTCGTCCTAGATGCGAAATTGCCAAGAAATCGATTTTTGCCAAGAAATCGATCGGCAACTGGTCTAAATTGATACCGTTCGATAGAGCTCTCCGAGTTGAACAGAAAGGTGGTATTGGGAGTGTAGAAAACGCACACATGGGCGAGTAAGTAGCTGTGCGCACGCTATCGTAACGAGTCTTTAGTGTTCTGCTCGCTCACGCATTTTAAGGCCGTTAGCTCGCAGCGTCTTCCCGCAGTGGTACACCGAAATCGGAAAAAAATGCGTCACACAAGCCACACCTGCATTTTCGCGGCGCTGTAACTTACAAAGGAAGGGCCTGTAGCGTATGTCTGAACGAGGAGAGCGAGTCATATAGGAAGAATCACCACCCCTCAAATAGGATAAAAATCTGTTTATTTTTGCCAAGTCGTTAAACTCAAGGAGTAGGGGGCCTTGAAGTTACAATGGAATACGGCGCATCACGAGTTTGGGGGTCTTGTACACCCGCGCTGCCTCCACCGCAAGCAGCTCGGAGCGCAGTGGAGGTGGGGTGCTTCATGCGAGGAAGGTCGAGGGTTTGCTTCTTGTGCGCTGCTGCATTTTTGCATTTCAACTGACTGGTTAGATTTGGGGATTGTGACGTCTATAGTATTTTCAGACGTTTTTATGCTTCATTTTCCAGCTGAATGCTGTGGTACTCAACATGATGATGTAGAAATGTTCAACATCAGTGATACACAGGTACAAAGTGCATGAAGCACCACTGGGCACCTTACGGGTAGCGTATAAAAGCTGCAGCCTCCTCACAGTTTCCTTTCGTACATGGACCAATGACCTCGAGAAAAGCCATCCTGCTCGGATTTTCAAATGAGACCAGGAGGTGACGTCGGAGGTGGTTCAAGTGAGAAACGCGATCTGTGGATTCTGCAAACTAACCTAAATGGCGTCGATACACCCTTCCCTTGGTCTTTGCCTGTCTCCTGGAAATCAGAGGTCTGCTGAAGATTTTCTAAAGCTTAACATCAACAATGTCCGATATGGTCGAGTGGTGATCCACCTGCTGCCGCTGAAGTGTGGCCTACCTTTAGACAATGAACCTTCGAGGGAAGAAATCTAGCTGGCCGAACGGACGGCCAGCATACTCAAGGAGCTCGAAGCACGTCAACGCCTGAAAATGGTATAGACGTTCGAATCCCTCAAACCTCAACCAGTCAGTCGAAATGCGAAAGTGCAGCAGCGCACGAGCACCAAACCCCTACCTTCCTCCCCTGAAGCAACTCCACTGCACTCCGAGCTCTGCTTGCCGGCAAAGGCATCGCGGGCGTACAAGACCCCAAACTCGTGATGCGCCATATCCCATTGTGACTTCAAGGACCCCCTACTCCTTGGGTTTAGCGACTTGGCAAAAAATAAACAGATTTTTATCCTAACTGAGGGGTGGTGATTCTCCCTATACGACTCGCTCTCCCCGTACAGACATGCACTTCAGACCCTTCCTTTGTTAGTCCATTCACGAGCTACACCGTTGTGCTTTAGAGCACGTCTACGTCTAGAACCTTGTGCTGCCTACATAGAGTTGCAGCCGGAAGTGATTCGAACTTGATAGAGATATTGCGCCACGAACTCGCCCGCGCGTGCATTTGCGAGCACTCGGTTGATAGGTTTGATTCTATATGCATTGTTCACAGCGTAGTCTAAATTTTCCTCGGGACAAAGTACAGCAATTCCTGAGTAGGGCGGCTGAAAATTTCTGATAAAACACAAACGGTCACTACAACCTGTCACGCCTACTCGATTGAATGGTTCGATTCTATATGCATTGTTCACGGCGCACTCCAAAGATTAGCTGGATACCCTTAGAGCAATTGCGGAGTAGGGCGGCTGGAAATTCGTTATAAATTTCTTCAAACGCTCGTTCTACAAGCTGTCCCCCTCGATTGAAAGGTACGATTCTATATTCATTGTTCATCGCGCACACCAAATGCTAGCTGGACAGCCCTAGAGAAATTCATGAATAGGGCGGCTGAAAATTTCTCCAAACGACAACATTCGAGCATTTCTGGCATGACAGAGTACTGACAGCAGCCATGCTTGAGATACTCCGAAAGCACACATATCTTTGGAAATAAGCTGCCCTAATCGCAAAGGCCTGCTCCAGTCACTTTTTGGGCCATCCACGGTGAAAATATGGGTGTTCTGGTAAAGCTGCATACTATACTTGTATCCTTCCAAAAATTTTTCGAATAAACGAATAATCGAATATATTCGGTTTTATAAAAAACCGAATATTCGAATAATGAATATATTCGAATTTTGAACCTTGTCGAATATTCGAATAATGAATATATTCGAATTTTGGACTTTGTCGAATATTCGAATAATGAATATTTTCGAATTTTAGACCTTGTCGAATCTTCGAATAATGAATATTTTCGAATTTTGGTCCTTATCGAATATTCGAATAATGAATATTCGAATATTCAAATTTATTCGAATATTCGTTCGAAATTATTCGATTCAGTCCGAAGTATAATACATATGCCTTCATGTCAGGGCGGAGAACCACTGAGTACGTGGTGACCCACCCGCTCCCCGAGTCAATTTGCGCATATAGGCGGGTGCGTAGCGTTCGTATCGGCTGGTTGTAGGCCCCGCCCATGTGGCCATACCTGCGGCGTCATTCCTCTGGGCAGCGCGACAGGAGGTACACCCGCCCCTGCTGGGGGGCGTGGAGTCAAGAGGTACACAGCTGTTCTGCGGACCGAAAACTTTTGTTTTGCGTGTCAAGGGTTTCGTAAGGCAGCCGTTAGACTCCTTGTAAATCCTTGGGGGTTGGGGGTGGGTGAGCAGTGGGAGGAGAGGAAGATCCCCAGCAGGGGGCGGGTGTACCTCCTGACCGTCCCCCATTTCTCTGCTCGCCGTCTCCGCTCACGCTGTGACACCCGTCGCGCGCGCGGGGGCGACCGCCCGACGGAGGCCGTCGTCGGCGACCCTACGACGGCGGTCCGATGGACGAGCGGGGACGAGCGGAGCACACAGGTCGACCAGATTTGACGGGACTGCAATCAACAGGATGTTCAGAGACCAGTGTAAAGATATATGTTGGTATGAAACAAACATGGCTCTACATCAGAATTTCGAGCTCCATTTAATGAGCTTTACTCAAGCTTATCAATGCTGCCATTGATGCGATATTCTTCAAATTTAAAACTGAAAAGCCATTCTTCGCAAACCTGCGACGCAACTGTGAAAGGTATATTTCCGGGCTAAAATTTCACACAGAATTCAACTACGTCGTCTAAATAACTTCTAGAGGAGCGCTTTTTCGAAGAAAAAACTTATGTGTATCATACCGTTGGGGACATGCCTCCAAGCCAACAGTCTACGCAGGATTCAATCACGGAGTTGATATCCTATTACATATAAAAGAGTTGTGTGTGTTTTTTGTGTATGTCATTCAAGCGGTCCGAAACTTTAGCCGTGGGAGTAATCGAGACCGCTGAACATGAATCTGAAGTTCGCTTTTCACGTTTCTATCGCCATCAATCGATATTGATCAAATTATCGATTCTTTGTGGATGTCATTCAGCTGTCCGAAACTTCAGCCCTGGGAGTACTCGAGGTCGCTGAACGCGAATCTAAAGTTCGTTTTTGAAGTATCGATCGCCATCAATCGATATATATATATCAGATTATCGAATTTTGTGGATGTCGTTTTTTCTATATTCGGTGGGATACACACAATTTTTTCTCCAAAAAAGCGCTCCTCTGGAAGTGTTTAGACGGCGTAGTTGAATTCTGTGTGAGGTTTTAGCCTGGAAATACACCTTTCACAGCATCGTCGCAGGTTTGCGAAGAATTATTTTTCAGTTTTAAATTTGAAGAATATCCCATCAACGGTAGCATTTATAAGCTTGAGGTAGAGCTCATTAGATAGAGCTCGAAATTCTGATGTAGAGGTATGCTTGTTTCACACCACATATATCTTTACACTGGTTTTGTAAATCCTCTGAATATTCTATTGACTGCAGTTCCAGCAAATCTGGTCGATCTGGGTGCTCCGCTAGTTCCCGTCCGTCCAACGGGCCGCCGTCGTGGGGCCACCGCTGACGGCCTCCGTCAGGCCGATGTCCGCCGCGCGCGCCACGGGTGTCACAGCATGAGCGGAGACGGCGAGCAAGGGAATGACGCTGTAGGTATGGCCGCCTGGGCGTGTGGCCGCGGCCAGCGTCTACAACCAGGTGATACTAACGTTCCCCCCCCCCCCATAGCCGTGTGCCATATGTTACGCAAGATCCCTACAGATTCACAAACGCCTCGAATGAACCTCGTGGAATACCTGAGAACGCCCAGGACTCAAAGCCTACCATCTAACAGACTCATCTTGTGGAGCGGCTCCAGCCGCTCGCTATAAGTTTCTCGAATGAGTTCTATTTGAAAATCTACAAAACATCCTCCGCGCCAGTGCGCTTGCAATCATGCTAAGTTAAGGTCCAGTGTTACGTCTCAATTGACCATCAGGACAATATACAGGAACTTCGACTGAGAAGCCAAAGTATTCGAGATCCGCTCAATTAGTCCCAACATGTACCCCGCACCACTGCTCGGATTCTTCAAGATGGTAGTAGGATGCTCGAGGCGCAGTCGACAACCGCTCCAAACTCTGTGATTACACCACGAGTTTAAAGGAACGACGGCGCCCCAACCGAACGCCGGGTTACGGTGTCAAAGTCAGGAGTCGGATTTTATAATACTGTGCTCGATGTCGCAGTATAAACAGAACCTAGGACGGTGACCCCCTTCACCCAGAAGCAGTTAGAGACATTCACGTTTATTTGTTTAGTGGACATTCAGTCCACGAAACAAATAAACGAATAGACACGAAAAAACCAAAAAAATAGGACGGAAGCATACTTGGCGAAGGACCAGTGGCCGGCACAAAAGGCGGCGTCGCACGCGCTCGCACGCGCTTGCGACGGACGACCTCCTGAGCTCAAACATGTCCTTGTTTTTTCATATAATTGACTTTAGGCGAGTTATATCCAGAGGACGCAAAAACTGACTTCCAGTGATCTACCTTGCTAGCATCGAATATATTCGAATATATTCGAATTTTGGGCCACGTCGAATAGTCGAATAACGAATATATTCGAATTTTGGGTCACGTCGAATAGTCGAATAACGAATATATTCGAATATTGGACCTCGTCGAATAGTCGAATAATGAATATATTCGATTTCGGGCCTCATCGAATATTAGAATAATGAATATTCGAATATTCGAATTTATTCGAGTATTCATTCGAAATTATTCGATTCGGTCCGAAGTATACTGTATACATGTTTGTGCAGAATTCGAAGAGGCGAATCGAACGGTGCCAAACTTTTTTTGAAAAAACCTAACAGTTATGGAGTATAGAGGAGTTATGAGCAAGCGACGGTTTGCGACGGTATTTTTCCGTCTCAAATCGCAGTTTTGACCGTGCGACGTAACCGGTATTGTAGCTGTTCTTCTGCCAGAATTCTACAGTTCCTGCAACTCCTCTGGCGAAATGTTTTTCGAGCCTTTGAACGTACTGATTCGACTCGTAACGAGACGCAAATATGTCCAGGCAGATTAAGTGTAGCAGCTAGGTGTACCTCAGGCATTGGGTACATGGGTGACAATGGAGCATGATAGCCAAAAATTGTGGGTTTTCAGCTCCTCAACTTATGCAATGTTGTATCTGCAAACGGATGAGAAGCTACGATGTTCCGAAAAGACTCTGGGGTGGATACTTAAGCTTATTCAGCCCCTGGTGTAACCGACACATTTCGCGTAAAAATGTGACCTCTCCATGGAAAAACACTCGGGAAGGAATGGGCTTGATGGTCGCGTCGCCCACTAGCCAAGTCTGCTTCATGCCTTTATGAGTTGTTTTAACAAAGAGACTTCTGTCTTAATCGAAAAAAAACGAAGCCTTTGAATTTTCATAAGCAACTTGAAGGAGAAGGTAGGGCTAGAAATTTCAACGCAAACCGTAAGTAACCAGAGTTGCAACTTAAACGAGAAACTGAGAAGCGATATGTTCAGGAAAGCATACTATGTTCTGCTGTACGTGAACAGTACACACTTAAGCGCCGAACAAACGAGGAAACATAATGAGCAAGTGCCTGACGCAATCCTATCGCGTAATAAATCAGAAGAATCTAATTTCCTTTTGGCTCAGCTAAATCCGAAAGATTCTGCGTGCTTGAGAACTAGCAACTTGATGACCATTCAAACAACTCAATTCGTCTTTTAGGACACGCTTCGTAATCAGGGAGACCTACCCGACTTTTCGATGTCTTCAGAGACTTGCTCAGCTTCCGGTTCTGCTCTTCCAGCTGTTCGGTTGCAACCCTCCACTCGTTGGACTGCTGTGCCATCTTCTCGAGCTGAATAATGACACTACCCGATGTTCGCAGTTTCACGGCGTGAATGGAAACGTCAGGTGCCAGAACCCCGAAAACACCCGTATCGATGGGGCACCACAAGCACTCGACTTCGACTTATGAGTTCATGCAATGACGTCTGGCACCTATGACTCACGACGTCACGAGGGAACTTATTCGGCAGCGAGAATGCACAAACCAGAGAATTTCGGCCCTTGATGATGGAGAGCTCTTGGAACACCTGCTCGAGCATGTTGGTCGTTTCGCGACCCATCACGCTGACGTCAGAAACGCACGAATCTGAATTTAGAAATATTCATAAACGACAACGCAGAAGCACTCTACCAACGACTCATTGAATCCTTTGGCCAAAACTAGCTTGCTTTGGGCCTGTTTGGAATGGAATCTCATACACCTTGAAAAATATAGAAACAGAGATTTTAGCGCTAACATAGCAACACAGCAAGGAAGAACGAGAGCTCTTCTTCACCGGACTTGTACCTATCCATAGATTTTTGGTGTTCACTACATTGCCAGCTGCATTAAAACTATTAAAAACCAAACTAAAACTAATAGATTTCTCAAAACAAATCATCCCTTCTGCAGCGTTCCGGCGAAAGTACATATTTGCAAGTGGTGTAGTGACAGCGTTGTGCCACCTCTCAATGTAGTGGCAAAGGCGAGTATATGGTCGGAATACGTCACTCTATTTACAGGATATTTGATTTTAAAGCAATTGCTAATCAATTTGGAAACTCTAAATCATAATTGGCCTATACCATTAGTTGCAGTGGCCAGTCGAAACCAGTGTGCAGTGTGTCCCAAACAAGTATGAACGGATGTTCAAACGAAATCAGTGTTTCCCTTTCCAGTGTTTCAAGTTTCGGTCGCTTTGGTAGTCTGACTCTTTTCTTCAACGTCCCATCAAATCGAAGTAGGAATTGATAAAACTGTTCTCTACGAGACAAAGGTGGCATTGCCAGATGTTACTCGCAGTCTCCGTCGACGTTCTTATATGGGAACTTTGCGCCCGAAAAGATTGTAAAAGGTGTGCTGACAGCGCCGATTTTTATAGATTGGAAGCAAAAATGAAATTATCAGTGGAACTGCAGAGCCTCGGAACTGAGGCGCTTTGCAATGATATCAAACTGTTGTCAAAATTCATATGAAGTAAAATTAGCAGGTTTAGATTATATTCGCTTCAGGATTCTAGGCTCCCATCCTAAAAACGCTGCAGACATAATGCCCAGGAAGTTGTGGCTCGGTAGTTTCTCTAAAAGATAACCACTGCGGATGTGGCGATTTTTAGTTGAAAAACCGGAGGGCGAAATATGGAACGGAAGAGCTCAAAATTGGCTGTAAAGTAAGAAACGCAGAAACGCAAGCAACACAAAATTTATCACTTCATCATTATCAGGGATGTGCGGAAATTTTTATGGAAAAGGCGGAAGACGAAAGACGGAACGGAAACGCCCAAAAATCGCCGGAAACCGGAATACGAAACGCGGAAACGGAAATCACACACATATTGGCTATTCTTTCAGAAGTGAATCTGAAACGACCTCAGAAGCGGCTTCAATTCCACTTTTTTCTTGCTCAGAACTTTGCGAGCAGCAGAATCTTCCACAGGTCAATGCTCATCTTCATCATGACATAACATAACGAAGCAAGACTCCATAATATTGTTATGATAACCTTTTAGCTATGGCTAGAGCAATAAAAGAAAAGAAATTCAGGGGCTTATTTCACTAGCATGCAGTCTTTCCATATCTAGCGCTTTTCGCTGACTTTTTTGATGCTGATGGTTTTTGAATGGTAGACTTAACCGACTTAGCCACTTGGGGTTACTTACAGACCCGCATTAAAAAAACTGACCCGGATGAACTGGTGTAGCCACCTAGATCATTTCCCCGCCACGAAAGAGATTCCTTTCAACACTTTTAGAAACCTGTGGCATGATGGACGATTTGGTGAATGCACAGATCTCTGCATATTCAACATTAGCAGTTACATTGTAATCACCAAAACCAGTACTCAGAATTCATTCTGGGATTCAAGATGATGAATGGATGACTGATTAGTCATGGTGGTCCAGTCCACACTTCCACAGGAATATTCAGTTTGTGATAGCCTAGAAATCCTACGCCCAAGGCGACACAGCTGGACAGTTCCTAGGTGGTTCTCGAAGCAATTTTGCGTCAGAATTCAATAAGTCACCATAGTCAATCAAAATAGCAGCTCATGGTAGATATTCGTTCGTATTCGTGTTGCTTCATTAAAAAATGAATTGCATAACTCCATGTAGATGAATATCACACCTAATGAAATTAAGAATTGAAATTTACAACTTCAATCAAGAGCACTGATGTAATCTAGGAGCAGACGAGCGACTGGCACAACCTTCCCTGAACCTGAACCCTTTGTTCATGATACTGCGCTAAATGTTTACAAAGTTTTTGTAGCTATTTCTAACTAATGGATCAAGAATTTTATGACTATTCAGATGTTAATTCATTTTCTTGGCATACAACGCATACATAGCCTAGCACATTAATTTTGTCCTGCACCCATCCTTTGCCATTTTTGATTGCTTTTTTGGTAGTTTAATCAATTTCAAGAGTACTAATACAGAGTTGTCAAAAAGTATTTCGTTCACAATTATATGAAGGAGAACGTTTTTAATTGATAAGCTGATTGTGTTCAATAGAAGACAGTGTGGAACAGTGCCCATTTCCGTTTTCGCCTTCCGGCCCAAAAATAGGCGAAACACGGAACGGAACGGAAGAGCCCAAAATGGCCGGAAACCGGAATTCGGAACACGGAAACGGAAATTCCGCACATCCCTGATCATTATCATCATCATCATCTTCTTCTTCTTCTTCTTCTTCTTCTTCTTCAGCGTCTGACTCGTTCGTAACGGGGTCCGCTGTTCTGGTGTTAGGACGCCACCTTTCCAGGTCGAGCACAAGATTAGGGTGGACACCAGCAACCTTCAACTCCATACGTAACGTATCAAACCAGCGCTGCTTCGGACGCCCTCTAGGCCGCTTTCTACTTACTTCGAAGTTAAGGTCTATCCTGCGGACGTGTTTTCTGCTCCGCGCAGAACGTAGCCATACCATCGTAAGCGAGCTTCGCGCATCTTGTCAGCGTGACACCGAACTTGTGCTGAATAGCATGGTTTCGGATGCGGTCCATGCTCGTGACTCCGGCCGTCCAGCGCAGCATCTTCGTCTCCATGACGCTGAAGCACGTTTCAAATTCCCTAGTCGCAGGCCAATATACAGCACCGTACATCGCTTCCGTAACGACAGCGGCTTTAGATTTTTGACTCCGGTATCTTCCTATCGCAGGGTACACCGGTCACCGAGCGCCACTTCCACCAAGCGGCACCCACGCGTGAGTTCACTTCATTTGCCATCAGATGCCACCGCTAATCCCAGGTATTTCAAAACAGAGGTGAGTGGAAGCTCGATGCCTTTAACCTCGATGGAGCAGTGCTCGTTCACGACCGTCGAAAGCCACTCGGTCTTCTTCACGTTCAATGTGAACTGCTCCAAACTGCTCCAAGCGATCACGCTAAGCTTGCACCTCTCGCTTGAGTTCACCTTTATGTTCGCAAGCGAGCGTTACGTCATCAGCATAAAGCAATGTCCAGGGGACTGCCTTCTGGTAATCCCGTGTAATGGCATCCATCACAACAACAAAGAGAACTGTGGAAAAAGCAGAACTCTGGTGCACTCCGACAGAAATGAGGAACTCCATCGAGGTTCCAGCTGCAGCTTGAACTCGACTCTTTGGACAAGAGTAGAGAACTCGCCCCCACTCTATGAGCTAACGAATCGGATTGTAACTGGAGCGGTCTGCAGGACTGCCATTCCTCTTCTAAATCGGAATTGTCGTACTTTGTCGCCAATTCGCAGGCACTTCCTCTCCGCCACAACCTGATTAAAGGAAATCACCACCACTCAGCCTTTGCCTGCCGATGGCGATTCTTAGCAAGTCTTTACAGATGCTGCTCACTATTGCGCGATTCGAGCTTCTCGTTGACATCTCCGTAATGTGTGGATTTTGCAACAGTCACGACCTTCCTTACAGCTTTCTTCTCTTCTTGGCACCTCTGCCAGTTATTATCATAAATATTTCGTTAATGGATCCAAAACAATAGCAGTTAAAGGTCCTCCAACGAACTTCAACGTGAGGCAAGTGTAGTTCTTGAATTCTCGAAATGCTTTTGACTCTGTGAGATTCTCAGGATCAAAAACATCACGTCCACCTCTTTACCAAGAACAGCATGCTCCTATTCACCTGTATCACCTGTCGTCCCGTTGATCATCGACTTGCTCGAGCGGGCGTCAGCAGCGTCTCCATTCGTCCCTCTCGCGTGCCAGAGTGGTCCAATGGATCCTCCTCGCTCGAGGGACACGAAGAGCGTCATATCGGTCGTTCAGGGCTTTCACGAAGAAGTCTGACCAACGCTTTGGTGGGCGTCCTGGTGTTCTCTTGACATCCCGCGGAATCCAGTCGGTGACGGCTCTCGTCCAGCGGGTGTCTGCGAAGCTCATTACGTGGCCGGCCCACCTAATTTTCGACAACTTGGTCCACGCGACAGCGTCTCTGATCTTCAAACGTCGGCGAAGCTCGGAACTCCGGAGGCCTTCTCTCACTTGCTTGAGTCCTGTCACTCCGAGCATCGTCCTCTCGATTCCACGCTGCGCGACGCTGATCGCGTGTTCATCCTGCTTTCGTATAGCCCAGGTCTCTGAGGCGTATGTCAGGGCAGGAAGAACGGTAGAGTCGAATAGGTGCGTACGGAGTCGGACGTTCTTCGTCTGCTTCGCGACTTCTTCGACGCTCTTGGAAACTCCCCAAACCGCTCGTTTCCTCCTGCTCGGCTCCGGCACTAGGTCGTTGGCCATATTGACTACGCGACCCAGATACACGTAGCTGGAGCATTCGGAGATGTTCGTTCCGTTGAGCGAGAATGGGGCATCAGAAACTTGTCCGTTCCTCATGAACATCGTCTTCGTAAGATTCAGCTGCAGTCCAACATTCCCACATACACGATCGAAGTCGGCCAGCATTCGCTCTGCCTGGCTGATGCTCGGTGTTATGAGCACGATGTCGTCAGCGAAGCGCAGATGGTGCAGCTGCCGGCTGTCGACCTTCACTCCCATGTCTTCCCATCCTAGTTCGCGCATGACGTTTTCGAGGGTGGCTGAGGAGCTTCGGGGATATGGTGTCCCCCTGCCGAACCCCTCTCTTCACGTCGATGACGACGTCGTTGTAGAATGGTGAGATCTTGGTCGCGAATCCATTGTACAGCTCTCAAAGGATCTGATGTACTGAGTAGGAACCCCCTGAGTGAGCAGGGCATTGATAACCGCTTCAGTTTCGACGGAGTCGAATGCATTCTTCAGGTCAATGAACGTAAGGCACAGCGGCAGATTGTACTCTCGCGACACTTCGATGTTCGATAAGCTTCGTAATGGTGTGTATGTGGTCGGTCATGCTGAATCCTCTCCGAAATCCTGCTTGTTCGCATGGCTGTCCTTCGTCCAGCGTTTCTGCCGATCCTATTCAGGATGACTCGAGTGAACAGCTTGCAGACTACGGACAGCAAGCAGATCGGGCGATAGTTGCCAATGTCGTACACGTCTCCCTTCTTGTACAGCAAAACGGTCTTGCTGGTCTTCCACTGAGATGGAACCTTGCACTCCGACAGGTAGCGTGTGAAGAGCCGCGCCAAGGTGTTGATGAGCGTTGGCGGGAGATTCTTCAGGTGTTCAGGTCTGATCCTGACGGAACCGGGTGCTGTAAGCTTCTTCACCGACGAGATGGCGTGTCGGATCTCGGAAGGGAGAACAGTGGGAACGACTTATCCATCCTGCGGAAGATGGCATGGGGGCAGGTGGGCGTGGCTATCGGAGAGATCGAAGTAGAAGTCGTGGATGACCTTCTCCGTGGTCCTTCTGGAAGAGGTGACGGTTCCGTCAGGATGTCGGAGAGCGGTCATCTTGGTATTGAAGTTGACGAAGTTCCGGCGGGCACTGCGGACGCTCAACCCTGCCTCTGCTGCTCCAGCCAACACTTCCGTCCTTCTCTCCTTGAGATCTTCCTTTATCGACTCTCTGCATAGCTTCGCAAGCTCGGACGTCAGCGGGTAGTTGCCTGACGCTCGTACTGCTCCACGCTGGCGTATCAGCTCGAGAAATTTCCGGAGACAGACGTCTCTTGGTGGTCTTCAAACTCTCGGCTCCCTTAGGACTAGCGCGGAGATGGTGCACGAAGCGGTCGTATTCCCCGTCGAAGTTGTCCATGACGGTATCTTCCCAAAGGCCGGCAAGAGAGGTGTACATGTCCCAGTTGATGGTTGTTCTGGAACTCCTCTTCTTGAACTTCGCGGCCTTCTCTCCTTGACGCGAAAAGCGAAACCTCGCGCGAAGGAGGCGGTGGTCCGATCCCGCGTAGAACTTGGGGACAATGGAGACGTCGGTCAGGCAATACTTGCGATTGAAGATGGTGTGATCGATCTGGTTGTGGAACTAGCCACCGGGGGATCCCCAGGTCCATCGTAGAGAGGGAGGCTTCTGGAACTGTGAGTTTCCATGGATGGTCTTGGTCGACATGATAAACTAGACAGACTTTCACCTTGCTCGTTCCACTCCAAACCGTGGGTTCCGATGTGAAGTTCTTCCGGCGACCTTCGCGGTCCGATCTTGGCGTTGAAGTCGCTGACGATCACCTTGTAGAAAGTGTGAACTTCCTTATAGAACTTCTCCAGCTCCACGTAGAAGGCTTCGACCTCTTCGTCGTCGTAGTCGGATGTTGGGGCATACGCGACGAATACAGTCAAAGCTGGCACGGAGTCACATCGCTTCAGTCGCAGGGTCCGATTCGGGTTGTAAGAGACTCGCACGAATCGATGTTCATGGCCAAGTGCGTGTTGACGAGGACACGAACGCCGCCTACTCCCCTGCTGTCGCATGTTCCGAGGAAGTCGTAGGTGGCGTGTAGGGAGTGGTGTCTTCTCGTCTCGGTCAGTCCGATGACGTCGTACTTGATCTTCCTGGCTTGCATCATCAGGTCCTCGACGGATGCTTCCGATGCAAGGTGCGGGCGTTGTAAGCACAGATCGTCATCCTAGTCCTTCTCAAATTGCGCAGCCTGGTTAGCCTCTGAGATTTTAGCAGCCTCTCCGTACTCGTCCTTCCCATCGCTGCAGAAATGAGGGCTCTTTCGGGGTCAGGGGAATGAGGCCCTTTAGTGCTCACACGATAGCTTGTCAGGCTCTGTCGTGCGGGCGAAGAATTCTGGGCAGGCAGCCAGACTGCCCGAAGGGACGGGGCGAGACTTAAGGCGACCTCGAATCGCCTTATATGTACTCCCAGTCTACCGAGTGCAAGCTTTCGGCCGGCCGACACAGTTACAATCCGCGCAGTCACGGACACATCCGCGCACACTGTGCACGAACATGCCGCTCCCACGCACAAGGAACGCGTCGACCCAACACAGCAGGAGCAAGGAGTCCATTCCGTGCATCCCACCTGCGTCTCTGGGCAGTACACGGTCGCATTTGGTTCGTGTTTTGGTTCCCCTATCCACCACCCGGGGACGCGCCACGTGGCCCTGCGACAAGCGCCCGAGATCCCTCTTAACAAGAGATCCCGAAGGCTCTCTTTTGAGGGAGATCCGTGGATGCTCTTACTACTACAAGGAAACTTCACCACATCCTGCATACGAACTCATCTATCCCTCCAGCGCAAAGAAATCGGATCACCTGGCCACTATGAAGTTAGTGAGGCCTACTGGCACGGTCAAGTATGCTGCTCCCAGTACCGGAGAGTCGAAGGATTGCACAAAGCAGTATACGCGATCTCACAGCTCGCACAGATGGACAAAACTCAAGAATTTGCTGGTAATGGAGCTGCATTCGTTTCCATTCTTCATAGTCGGCATTCGTTCGTGAATCCAGAAGGCCTCGAGAGCCTTTCTGGTACCTATTTCGCCTTCATGATACAACATCGTGCATTTTGCATTGAAGTCGTCGACGGATTAAGCTCCCCTTCGATACTTACCAAAAAGCGGCAGCAAGCTTTGTTTTCTCTTCCCAGCAAGGTGTTCCTTAACGCAAGTGTCTAGCACCTCCCAGTTTCCCCAATGTATAGATCACCGCAGGTCAAACACTCCAACTGACGCCTTTTTGTGCGCAATCACCGGGCATACGGGCAAATCGCGCAGTCTTGCACTATGCAGACACGGCCATATAACCGACTGCGAACAAGCTGCCATTTGATGTTGTCTCTTGGTATACTTACCAGCACAACATCCATACTCAAGCCTGTTCGCATTAGACATTGTTTGTTGCTACATCAAGATCATGATGCAAGATCGTTGGTGAACCTGTCAAGTTTGTACATTCACGCTTGGAAAACAAAAGTTACTGGAACGTTTGAACGCTTGCAGATTTCAACCGGGTTGCGTAGTTGAATCATTTGATGTGACTGCTTTATACACCAACGTCGATAAAACTGCCGCTCTACAAGCACTCTCCGAAATGCTTGACAAGTACGAAAGTGATATTATCACGTTTGGTTTGAGAAAGTCGCACATACAAATGGTCTAATTACTTCTCTCAACTAAGGGGACTTGCCACGGAACAGCGTTTAGCACCGCCTCTAGCAATTTGCTTCATGGGCAGAATTGAACGACCGGTGCTAGAACGTCTACCCATAATGTATCGTCGATACATCGACGATTGTTGGATCGTAACAACAATTCAATCCGAAATAGATGGGTTGTTTAACATTCTTAACACATAATCACACTAACATATAGTTCACGCGAGAACTCCAGTACGAAAGCTGGCTACCCTTTTGAATACACAAATCAGGGTTTCTAGCGGCCAATACAGTGTGAGATGGTACCGCAATGACCGCTCAAAGAATATCATCATCCGCGCCAAGTCAGCTCATCCTTCTGCTGTGAAACGTGCTGTGCTTCGTAACATGTTTAGAACAGCAACAAGGATGTGTACGGATGAGCGCGAAGAGTCACGTACGTTGGCCTGCAAAACTGCTAAGCTCAACGGGTATGAAGTGCGAGAAAACAGAGCGCGACGCGTGCACAATATGAACGCGTTTAGCAACAAAATCTGACTTACACTGCCTTTCACTTCGGACGTGTCACTGCAGCTATGCGGCAATGTCTAATGCGAACAGGCTTGAGTATGGATGTTGTGCTGGTAAGTATACCAAGAGACAACATCAAATGGCAGCTTGTTCGCAATCGGTTATATGGCTGTGTCAGCATAGTGTAAGATTGCGTGATTTGCCCGTATGCCCGGTTATTGCGCACAAAAAGGCGTCAGTTGGAGTGTTTGACCTGCGGTGATCTATACATTGGGGAAACTGGGAGGTGCTAGACACTTGCGTTAAGGAACACCTTGCTGGGAAGAGAAAACAAAGCTTGCTGCCGCTTCTTGGTAAGCATCGAAGGGGAGCTCACTCCGTCGACGACTTCAATGTAAAATGCACGGTGTTGTATCATGAAGGCGAAATCGGTACCAGAAAGGCTCTCGAGGCCTTCTGGATTCACGTACAAAATTAGGCCATGAAGAATAGAAACGAATGCAACTTCATTACCTGCGAATTCTTGAGTTTTATCCATCTGTGCGAGCTGTGCTACTGCTTTGTGCAAATTTTCGACTCTCCGGTACTGGGAGCAGTATCCTTAACCGTACCAGTAGGTCTCACTTACTTCATCGTGGCCAGTTGATCCGGTTTCTTTGCGTTGGAGGGATAGGTGGGTTCGTATGCAAGATGTGGTGGGGTTCCCTAGTACTGCTGGGAGTACGTTGTACTTGGTTGGTAAAGTTTTTTAAGATGTTTTTGATCCAATAAACTTCACAGAGTCAAAAGCATTTCGAGCTTCTTTCAGGCCTTAAGAAAGACGGGTTCGTCAAAGCGTCGGTCGCAATAAAGATTTTACACCAGACAGGTTGGCAAAAAGGATTCTAAAAATTTATGTCTAATATGCCCAGGTTTCAAGAACGTCGAACTTGGAGATTATTCTTCCTCAAGAAAATATGACAGCAAAAGATCTCTGCATCTGCAACATTAATTGAATTATTATTAATACTTCTGAAATATCACTGGTACGAGACATCGAAGTTAATCCAAAACCGTTTCCGTAAAGCATTGTTAGCAACCTGAGATTATTTGGCTTCTAAAACTAACTCAAAATTGATGCTTCAAACTAGGTAATAATTATGGAGATGCATTATCTTCCGGTCTAGGATGTTGTTTCTTTATACAAAAACTATTAACCCCTTACATACAGCGCTAGATTATAAGGAAGTACGTCGTTCCTAGATAGTCTCGAAAAGCATAACAGAAAGAGAAGCTTAACATCAGGTAGCTGTAAAACTCTAAGACTGTAGTCTCAGTTGCAGCGAATGACTTGAGTGGTCAACCACGGCTCCACGCCTCCCACGAATCCTCACACAGTTTGGTCCAGGAAACGTCTTTCTTGAAAGGCACATGCAATTCCTGGGTTGTTCATGATGTACTAGCATTAGTCCAAAATTTCATGTGTAAATTTTCGGTACGTACAAGGATACTGCATGCATATCAAAAGAACATCGCAGTGCACTTGTTGAGTAAAGGAGCGATTTCTGTGAAGACGTCTGCTTCCGTGTACTTTGATTCAAATGTCTTGTAAACGTGCATTTTATGGCTTCTCGAGTACTTTGGAGCATGACTCTCAACTAGCGAGCTAGCCCACGTCCTGGCACCAACTGTCAACTTTTCTTGCAGTGGTAATCTGAACCCTGCTCCTAGCCATAGGAATTCGTATGTCACACCGTTCCCAAATAAGGACGGTAACAACACTTCTGAAAGCAGCCATAAAGGTGGCGATAAATAATTACTTTACTTCTTCTGCTTTCGGTTCGGGAACAATTTGAAGGTTTCCTAGTGAATAGCCAGTGCAGTACAATCAACGATGACTCTTGTGTCACATTTTCCGTTCCCCCTTCTCTTCCAAAAAAGCAGAGCACGAAATACGGATCAGAAGGCTTTAGAGCGGCAGAAATCTATAATTGAAGCATGAAAACAGAAATTCCACACATCGTTGATAGCTAACGTTCATACATACATTATCATCCTGGCAGAGGTTTGACGCACTTCCTAAGCAACAACGCGACAACAATATGCCCTCATCCATTCGAGATGCATTTTTTTTTCGAGTAGGGAAGTAGTTCCCATATTCATTCCTCTACCTTCCGGTATTCCGTCGCTTTCAGCCCCTCTCTGCTTTTTGCTAACAAAAGCCTGCGTGATTTCTGAAGCAATCTACTGCAACCTTTTCTAACAAATGTATACCTGTCATTTGCGAAACCGAACGAGAGAAAGATAGTATCGCGTCGTCGTCGGCTTTCGTTGAACTCTTTGGTGGTGATTCGTCGCTTAAAGAATAAAATGTGCCAAGAGTGCAGACACTGGCCAAAATTGGCAATCACCTAGCAGGAGAGTCCGATTTGGAGGCATCATGATCGGAATTTAGTGAGGGCACTTGGATTGAGCTAGGTGGTGACGGTGATGCCGACATGGAGATATCGTTATGGCTTCCTAAAGCCGATTAGTTTAGTTTGTGCGTCTCCAGAACAGGCGAAGGCATAGAAAATGAACCTCCCACAGTGCTGTTGGAAAGAGTTCGGTCACGTAGAATCACCTCGAACTCGCTGGTAGTAGTGCTGTCAAGAGATGCTCGACGAGAGCGTGATGCTACGGAGTCGCCTTCCATTGACGCCTAACCTAGAATGAGAATTGTGGTGGAATTGGCGAGGAAAAACGTCAGGGCGACTGAAGAGAGTTTAGCAACATGCGCTGGGAACCTTTGTACTTCTGGAAACATCATTACGTGAACGTGAAGACGTAATCGAAAGCTGAAGGAGACTTTAGAACGGATTTGAAGGATGCATGTCCTTTCGTGAAAACTAGGCCACAGCTCTTATGCTGCTGAAACGATTCTCGGATCGAATCCTGCACCAGAATTAGGACTGCAGATAAGAGTCAGCTTTAACTGAATCGCTTTCGGGAGGTCTACACTTTTTACTTCTTACTGTTAACGAAATTGTAGAGGTCCTCGAACGGCGTGTTGAAGCAACACCTACACGTCGTGTCGATGTACGGCTGATCGTCCTCTCCTCTCCCAGCCAGTTGCAATTCAACGCTCCAACACACTGAAAGCCTTGGTTAGCCTGGACCAGGCTCAAGCGTGGGGTGCGAGCATCGAAGGGGAGTCGCACTTTGGTTCAAGTTGGAGTGGGGGAGGGGTCGCACTTCGATTTCATCCCTGGGACAAAATTCCTCGGAGGGATCGTCCTTTTGCAAGTGTTGTAAGCGGAGGTCTGTAATTAATTTATTTATTATTATTATTCAATTATAAATTTTTGACGCAATAAATCAATTAAACAAAGTTTTTAGGCATGACAGCAACATGGCAACACCCTGAGCACCGCTTCTTCTACGGAAAGCAGACGACACTTGGATTTGCAGAGTTATTGCATTAGATAATAAACTTTTAGGCATTTTTCAAAACAACTGAAATGGACCGATTGCAGCTCAGTTTTCGCAGTGACGGCGCGATACATTTTTAGTTGAGAGATGTAACATCCGAAGCTGAAAATGGATCTTACCGAAGTTTGATCTCCAATTTGTAGCAGGAAAAAATCAGCCCTCTCCTCAGCAACCTTTCATCCGATCAGGTGGAGTGATTTTCCTATATTGGATTTTTCTAAAAAATAAAATATTTCCTGAACAAGGCTACCACCGGAGCTGTTACTGCAGTCCACAACAGCGCAGCTTTTATTTAGCACTTATTCGAGAGACCAAATCATTCCCAAGCGATCTTCTTCGCTATCAGGTGAGGTCATGCTCACATTTTTTCTTTTTTTTTCAAAAATAAGGATTTTTACCTGAACGGAACCATGTTTAGAGCTGAGATGTAGCTTTAGAAAACGATAATTTCTACTGAATATATATTCCAAAAACAAGTCTTTCCCAACCGATCTTCCTTGTGATCAAGTGGGGTCATGCTCAACTTTTTCAAAAATAAAGATTTTTCTACCTGAACGCAACGATGTCTAGAGCTGAGATGATGCTTTACAAAAGCCCAACCTTTGGTTAATAGATAATCAAAAATGCAGCTAATCTGGAGCTATTTTCGGTGAGATCAAGTAGGATGGGTCACTGGTCGGTCGCTCGTCGATGTGATTGGAAGGTGCTATACTTGTACTTTGTTCAACCGATCATAACTCTCATTTTAACAGCTGTGCAAATGAGGGCGACATTCAGAAAACTAGAAGAAATTCTCTACCTTCTGGATGCAAAATCAAATTTCGAGAAAGGCATCTTCATGCGCGGCGGGGCTGCGATTTCTCTGCGATGTTTGCGGAAATGCTTGCCGAAAATCGCAGCCCCCGCGCTGCGCATGAAGATGCTTTTTTAAAAAACGATGCTGTGATTTTCAGAAGGTTACAGGGCAAAGGACAACCATGACTCACGTTTTCGCCGAATCGTCGCGCCGTCGGTACCCTCCTGATTAGAGATTCTCCTCGCATAGCCCCTACCTCTCTTCTCGCCCGCGCTAGTCCAGACAGCGGAACACCTCGACGATGGAGCACCCCCTAGGCCTGGTCAGTGCACTTCATTACCACTCATTTCTCAAGGGAGGGGTGTTTCCTGGAGAAACTGTACTATCAGCATCACCGATGAGATGAGATTTCCACCATTTCTGGCACAAGTTGGGCGGAAAATATCGCGTAGAGGCAATGTCATGTTAGTCAACAACAAGATTTGCTAGTACATGAGACGGATGCCTTTTGCGTTGCGCCATGTACTGTGCAGAACACAACAGCATTAAATTGGTTGTTCATGGTTACAAGCGACGTTTCGTGCAACTGGAAGATACTATATGGCTTGCTTTACATGCGTGATTGAGATTTTATGCCCTCTGTTCCACAGCACATGACTTAAAGAGCTTCAAGCTTCAAAAATCAACTAACGCAATACATCTTTGGTGACAATTTTTGTCCCGAACGTGAAGAGCTGCGTTCACGGCGGGGGTGGTGCTTCCTCCGCTCCCTTGTCAAGTGAGTTCCTTTCATCAGCTCTTGTGCCAAGGACTCTACCGGGACCCTGGCTGGGTTGGCTGGCTATGCTTGTGACTAGAGAAAATAAGAGGTTACAAAGACACTGAAGTGTGTTATCGCCACTTTTTGATCGACATATGGGGCGGATCTGTCCACACGCATTAATGCTCTGCTGAAGGAAGACGAATAATAAGGGAGATTTGAGGATGGACCGCTTGTACACTCTCAATACTTGGAATCATCATATCTATTCCCGTAGTAGGTATCAGCTTCGGCACACCTTGGTTGTAACTTACGGAAGTCCTACTCTTTTGGAACATTCCCTTCTCTCTGAAATTCAGTATCCGCAACGGTCGAATGGCCCTAAGGCGACGAGCGTACCTCTCACCTGAGCGCTGAGTCAGCTCGTTCGGTCAGAGCGCAGCAGGAGTGTCTATTCTCTGCGCTCTCGCCATCCCGCTGCTTTGGTTGACCTTTGCCCGTAGGCGTCTTCAGAAAGTGCATTTTTCTCTAGTCTTGTGGATGCAGCCCGCATTTGCACATCTCTCAAAAGTAAGTGAGTTATGATCGTTTAACTGCGTAAGACCACTCCTTCCTGAGAGGTCGCAGATTGCAGATACCCGCACATAAACTATCATAACTCTCTCAATTTTAAGAGCTGCAAACTCGGATGGCATTCGAAAAACTAGAAGAAAATCTCTATCTTTTGAATGCAAAATGATATTTTGAAAAAGGCATCTTCGTGCGCGGTGGGGGGGTGCGATTTCTCTGTGATTTTTGGTAAAAATCGCAGACCCCCGCCGCGCACGAATATGCCTTTTTTATGTTGTGATCTTCAGAAAGAGCATTTTCTCTAGTTTTTCGAATGTCGCTCGATTTTGCAAACTCTTAAAATTAAGGGAGTTATGTCCATTTTTATAAAACTGCTCCAATTTTTTGAGCATAGATCGCACCTTCACGGTCGCGCATGAAGATGCCCTTTTTAAAGAGGTGGTTTTATGCTCATAAGAAAGAGAAATTCTTCTAGTATTTTGAGTGCCACCCGCATTTGCATAAATCTGCATAAACTGAACGAGTTACGATCGGTTGAACAAAGTACAAGTATAGCACACTCCAATCACATCGACGAGCGATCGACCAGTGATCCATCCTTCTTGATCACATCGAAAATAGCTCCAGATGAGCTGCGTTTTTTGTTATGTATCAAGTAAATATTGTGCTTTTTTAATGCTACTTTTCAGCTCTAGACATCGTTCCGTTAAGGAAGAAAACCTTTATTTATGAAAAAAGATTTTGAGCATGACTTCACCTCGTCGCAAGGATGATCACTTAAGAAAGTGTTGATTTTTTTGAACAAGTGCTAAATAAAGGCTGTGCTTTTGCGACCTCCAATTTCAGCTCCAGTGGTAGCCTAGCTCAGGTAACATTTTTTGTTTCTGGAAAAATCCAGGATAAGAAAATCACTCCACCTGATCGGATGAAAGGCTGATTAGAAGAGGCCTGATTTTTCCCTGCTACAAATTGAAGGTTAGCTTTCGGTAAGATCCACTTTCAACTCCAGTAGTGACATCTCTCAACTGATAAATGAGTCGCGCCGTCTCAGCGAAAACTGAGCCGCAATCAGTCCATTTCAGCTACTTTGAAAAATGATTTTAAAAAATTATAGCAGATGAACACTGGAGAGGCGAAGGGTTCGTTGTTTTTTGACTGCTGAGAGCTAGTTCTCATCTGGGCTATCGCTTGTGATAAGAGCTGGAGAACAACAACAACAACGCGACGGGAATTATATAACCCTAGAATTATATAAACTAAGCATGGAAAATAATTCTCAAAATTTTCCATGCTTAGTTCATATAATCCTAGTAATCCAGCCCAGTAGGCAAAGCTCTTCACTAAATACCGTACGAAAAAAATTCATAGGCAGCTCTGAATTGTTTATTTTCATACGCTCTGTTCTTTTATTTTCTATAATATTGGGGTCACTATGTCTACTACTTCCACCTGTTAGCTATGGCAGTATTCAGAACCATTGATCAAAGGATTTATTCATTTATTTTCTTACCGACTAGTTTTCTATGCACCTACTTCATTGAGTCTTTTAAATGTTTTTTGTCCATTAATGTATTTCGTCTCTATTTTCTTATCTAGATATATCACTTCAAGTGGGGTTGGTTCTCTTAAGGTCCTATGGAAGCATCGCTGTGAGGTAACTTAATGTAGCAATTGCTCGCCTTGGTACGACCCTATTATATAGGTCCGGGCTCCTGGGGGTGTTCCTCTTCGTCAAAGATGCTCGAAAGTGACTTCCCCACTCACTGGAAGTCACATCATAGTTATACTGAATGCCAACGCCTGCACTTTTTTGATGCCGATACAAATTTTCATTAACTTTAGTCAACTTCATTTTAAAAAAAACTCGACATAATATTATGCTCCGCTATCCTTTCATTTTCTGGGAAATGTTTTTTAGTCCTTTGCACTGAGTGATCTGAATAACCTGCAAAGACATTCTCCCATTCTTTTGCAGTGCATAGTGTTATCCAAGGTGGCTTTTCGGTTTCGTTGGTGTTGTTTCTTTTAAGCTAGCATTGTTATTTGATCGTCACTGCGTGTTCCTTTGTTTGTTTGGCTTTTATGGTGCACTTTAGGTTCAGCAATGAACAAAAAATTGCATAGGTGTGTCCTAAATCTCTGGTCACGATATAGGTCAAGCACATTGCAAGTGACGCAGCCCAGCTATGGGAATTAGTCAACCCCAGAAGCCTAGTAAGAGCTTGCTCACTGCCTAATCGTCTCTCAAATTCGCTGAATTACGAATGCTTCGTTTATTCTCTCGCTTAAGCTCGTTGAACAAAACACGGAAGCGTACACCATGTTGTGCAAGGAAGAAGTGAGCGTTTTTGTTGCTGTGGCTATTTCTGCCCTTGTTCAATCCCTTCGTATGACTTGATAACAGAATACTGGTTCGTTAGCGAAACATGTCTATGGAAACAAGAAAATGTTTCTCCACTTCAAATGCTAACGAGTGGTTGAAATAGATCAGCCATGTGCATTCTTTCCGCCAAGCGAACAAATTAAGGTGAACTCCACAGGGTGAAGGACCTGTACAGCTTTTAAAATTCTCGAGACATCAATTTTTGGTTTAGTTGTGCTCCTAAAATTCAGGAATGTTGTGGAGATACATATTTTTGTGTGCAAGATAATAGTATAAAATAACAGTATGAAAACGATTCATCACTCCTTTTCCTCCGAAGCTGCAGTTCACATTTTCTGAATCTGTAAGAATCTTATCGTTATGCAAGCTGAAGTCGAGGAGCAGAAAGCCTATTTGAATGGACTATGTCACTCAGCTCATCTTCACCGTTTGTGGCGCGTGTGCCAGGCTACTAATGAAATGACTACGATGACATCATCGATTTAAATTGTGGCGAAGGTATGTGCAATGACTTGCGGAACTTTTTTCAGAGATTTCCCGGTTCCATGCTAAATTACTAGCCTGTTGCTAACTTTTCGGTACATGTCGTGTAGGTGAGCAGCATTGGTAGGTAAGAGAAAAACAATTTCGTGAAAGAAAAGTCTGCTAACTTTTTATAAACCTGTACAGTCAACACACCCCATTTTTCTTTGCTCCTTCCATCTTTCACTCTCTTCGATATGATTATTTGGTTAGGAATCAAGTGATAAACCATGGACACACAACAATCTCATAAGAAAAGCTGCCAAGTGGTACGGATAGCAGTTTTCCTTAACGGCCTGGGTTATTAGCAAACACTAGAACAAAAAACCTCCATCGTTCATCCCTATCTTCATTTTCCCGGGCTCCTTGTTTCCATCGCGCCAAATCTGGTCTCCTTGTTTTCATACATAGTTTTGTGTTCTTTTTACTGTTCTCGGCACTATTGTATCACCTGTATCACCTGTCATCCCGTTGATCGTCGACTTGCTCGAGCGGGCGCCAGCAGCGTCTCCATTCGTCCCTGTCACGTGCCAGAGTGGTCCAATGGATCCATCTCGCTCGAGGGATACGAAGAGCGTCATATCGGTCGTTCAGGGCTTTCACGAAGAAGTCCGACCAACGCGTTGGTGGGCGTCCCGGTGTTCTCTTGACATCCGGCAGAATCCAATCTGCAGCGGCTCTCGTCCAGCGGGTGTCTGCGAAGCGCACACCCGCTGGACGAGAGCCGCTGCAGACTGGATTCTGCCGGATGTCAAGAGATGCAATTTTCGACAACTTGGCCCACGCGACAGCGTCTCTGATCTTCGAACGTCGGCGAAGCTCGGAGCTCCGGAGGCCTTCTCTCACTTGCGTGAGACGTGTCACTCCGAGCATCGTCCTCTCGATTCCACGCTGCGCGACGCTGATCGCGTGTTCATCCTGCTTTCGCATAGCCCAGGTCTCTGAGGCGTATGTTAGGGCAGGAAGAACGGTAGAGTCGAATAGGTGGGCACGGAGTCGGACGTTCTTCGTCTTCTTCGCGACTTCTTCGACACTCTTAAAAGCTCCCAAAGCCGCTCGTTTCCTCCTGCTCAGCTCCGGCGCTAGGTCGTTGGCCATATTGACTTCGCGACCCAGATACACGTAGCTGGAGCATTCGGAGATGTTCGTTCCGTTGAGCGAGAATGGGGCATCAGAAACCCATCCGTTCTTCATGATCATCGTCTTCGTAAGATTCAGCTGCAGTCCAACATTCCCACATACACGATCGAAGTCGGCCAGCATTCGCTCCGCCTGGCTGATGCTCGGTGTTATGAGCACGATGTCGTCAGCGAAACGAAGATGGTGCAGCTGCTGGCCGTCGACCTTCACTCCCATGTCTTCCCATTCTAGTTCGCGCATGACGTTTTCGAGGGTGGCGCTGAAGAGCTTCGGGGATATGGTATCCCCTTGCCGAACCCCTCTCCTTACGTCGATGACGACGTCGTTGTAGAATGGAGAGATCTTGGTCGTGAATCCACTGTACAGCTCTCGAAGGACTCTGATGTACTGAGTAGGAACGCCCTGAGTGAGCAGGGCTTCGTGGACCACTTCAGTCTCGACGGAGTCGAATGCCTTCTTCAGGTCGATAAACGTAAGGCACAGCGGCAGCTTATACTCTCGCGACACTTCGATGAGCTTCGTAATGGTGTGTATGTGTTTGATCGTGCTGAATCCTCTCCGAAATCCTGCTTGTTCGCGTGGCTGTCCTTCATCCAGCGTTTCTGCTGATCCTGTTCAGGATGACTCGAGTGAACAGCTTGTAGACTACGGACAGCAGGCAGATCGGGCGATAGTTGCCAATGTCGTGCACGTTTCCATTCTTGTACAGCAAGACGGTCTTGCTGGTCTTCCACTGAGATGGAACCGTGCACTCCGACAGGTATCGTGTGAAGAGCCGCGCCAGGGTGTTGATGAGCGCTGGCGGGAGATTCTTCAGGTGTTCAGGTCTGATCCTGACGGAACCGGGTGCTGTAAGCTTCTTCACCGACGAGATGGCGTGTCGGATCTCGGAAGGGAGAACAGTGGGAACGACTTATCCATCCTGCGGAAGATGGCATGGGGGCAGGTGGACGTGGCTATCGAAGAGATCGAAGTAGAAGTCGTGGATGGTCTTCTCCATGGTCCTTCTGGAAGAGGTGACGGTTCCGTCAGGACGTCGGAGAGCGGTCATCTTGGTCTTGAAGTTGGCGAAGTTTCGGCGGGCATTGCGGATGCTCAACCCTGCCTCTGCTGCTTCAGCCAACACTTCCGCCCTTCTCTCCTTGAGATCTTCCTTTATCGCCGCTCTGCATAGCTTCGCAAGCTCGGACGTCAGCTGGTAGTTGCCTGACTCTCGTGCTGCTCCACGCTGGCGTATAAGCTCGAGAGTTTCCGGAGACAGGCGTCTCTTGGTGGTCTTCAAGCTCTCGGCTCCCTTAGCACTATCGTGGAGATGGTGCACGAAGCGGTCGTATTCCTCGTCGATGTTGTCCATGACGGCATCTTCCCAAAGGCCGGCAAGAGAGGTGTAAAGGTCCCAGTTGATGGTCGTTCTGGGATTCCTCCTCTTGAACATCGCCTTCTCTCCTTGACGCGAAAAGCGAAACCTCGCGCGAAGGAGGCGGTGGTCCGATCCCGTGTAGAACTTGGGGACAACGGAGACGTCGGTCAGGCAATACTTGCGATTGAAGATGATGTGGTCGATCTCGTTGTGGAACTGGCCACCGGCAGATTCCCAGGTCCATCGTAGGGAGGGAGGCTTCTGGAACTGCGAGTTTCCATGGATGGTCTTGGTCGACATGATAAACTCAGACAGCCTTTCACCTTGCTCGTTCCACTCCAAACCGTGGGTTCCGATGTGAAGTTCTTCCGGCGACCTTCGCGGTCCGATCTTGGCGTTGAAGTCGCCGACGATCACCTTGTAGAAGGTGTGATCTTC
The DNA here is from genome assembly GCA_947359475.1 of Heligmosomoides polygyrus bakeri. Classification (NCBI taxonomy): domain Eukaryota; kingdom Metazoa; phylum Nematoda; class Chromadorea; order Rhabditida; family Heligmosomidae; genus Heligmosomoides; species Heligmosomoides polygyrus. The sequence goes on along the minus strand of OX375866.1, from coordinate 47,583,014 downwards.
CTTATAGAACTTCTCCAGCTCCACGTAGAAGGCTTCGACCTCTTCGTCGTCGTAGTCAGATGTTGGGGCATACGCGACGAATACGGTCAAAGCTGGCACGGAACCACATCGCTTCAGTCGCAGACGTCCGATTCGGGTTGTCAGAGACTCGTACGAATCGATGTTCATGGCCAAGTGCGTGTTGACGAGGACACCAACGCCGCCTATTCCCCTGCTGTCGCATGTTCCGAGGAACAGTTCTTCTCCGGAGTCGTAGGCGGCGTGTAGGGGGTGGTGTCTTCTCGTCTCGGTCAGTCCGATGACGTCGTACTTGATCTTCCTGGCTTGCATCATCAGGTCCTCGACGGATGCTTCCGATGCAAGTGTGCGGGCGTTGTAAGTACAGATCGTCATCCTAGTCCTTCTCAATTTGCGCAGCCTGGTTAGGCCCTGAGATTTTAGCAGCCTCTCCGTACTCGTCCTTCCCATCGCTGCAGAAATGGGGGCTCCTTCGGGGTCAGGGGAATGAGGCCTTTTAGTGCTGCTGTGTTTGACTTCCATACAACACGGGTAGCTAGTCAGGCTCTGTCGTGCGGGCGAAGAACTCCGGGCAGCCAGCCAGACTGCCCGAAAGGACGGGGCGAGACTTTTGAGGCGGCCTCGAACCGCCTTACGATGTACTCCCAGTCTACCGAGTGCAAGCTTTTGGCCGAGCCGACACAGTTACAATCCGCGCAGTCACGGACACATCCGCGCACACTGTGCACGAACATGCCGCTCCCACGCACAAGGAACGCGTCGACCCGACACAGCAGGAGCAAGGAGTCCATCCCCTGCATCCCACCTGCATCTCTGGGCAGTACACGGTCGCATTTGGTTCGCGTTTAATTCCCCTATCCACCACCCGGGGACGCGCCACGTGGCCCTGCGACAAGCGGCCCGAGATCCCTCTTAACAAGAGCCCGAAGGCTCTCTATCGAGGGAGATCCGTGGGGTGGGATGAACGGTACTATAGTAAATTCGCAAACCATTAGGTTGTAGCGAATTAAATGGCACTGGCTCGCGCCATTTTTTGGCGCGTCTTTACGCGTTTGATCAAGAACAAACCGTAACATGTGGCATATCATTTAGAAACGCAAACTTTGCTCTATCGGTGAGTAGCAAATTTTCTATGTAAAAGTGGGAAAACTTTAGAGTTTTATTGACATTTTTGCAGATGGACAAAAGGGTAATCCGAGGCATTTACTTGTATGAATTCAAGCTGGGCACTACAGCTAAGGAAGCGGACGAGAAGATCAACGCCGCATTCGGTCAAGGATGTTCCACAATTCGGACAGCGTATCGTTGGTATCAGAAGTTCCGGAATGGAGATGAGAACTTGGAAGAACATGTAGGTCGTGGGAGGCATAGTGATGTTGATGAGGACAAGCTGAGAGATGTGGTAGAGGAGGATCCACACAAAGGTACCAGGGAGATAGCGAAGGTTCTTGGCGTCAGTCACAACACAGCTGCCCGGCATCTGAAGGAAATTGGAAAGACCAAAAAGCTGGAAAGAGGGTGCCTCACGAGCTGTCTGAGGAGCAAAGAAACCGACGATATGAGATCTCGTCCGCACTGCTTCTACGGAACGAAACGGACCCATTCCTTGATCGCATCGTAACCTGTGACGAGAAATGGATAAGGTACGACGACAGGCGACGATCGGCACAGTGGGTGGACAGCGATGAGAGCCCCAAGGTTTTTGCGAAGCCGGAATTGCACCAAAAGAAAGTAGTGGTGACAGTGTGGTGGTGTTCGCTGGGAATTATTCACCATAGCTTCCTCCCTCCCGGTGAATCCATCACGGCAGAGAAGTACTGCATTGAAATTGAAGAAATGATGAAAAAGTTGAAGGATATCCGGCCGGCCTTGGGAAACCGAAGGCGAGTTCTCCATCTGCACGACAATGCTCGCCCCCATGTAGCACGAATGACGTTGCAGAAATTGAATGAGCTGAGCATTGAAACTCTACCACATCCTCCGTTTTCTCCCGACCTCTCCCCAACAGACTACCATTTCTTCAAGCATCTTGGCGACTTCTTGGTAGGGAAAATATTCAAATACCAACAGGATGCCGAAAGTGATTTCGAAGATTTCGTCAATTCCAGAACTTCTGATTTTTATGCTACTGGGATAGAAAAGCTTGTGTCACGTTGGCAAAGATGTGTAGAATCAGAAGGTTTTTATTTCGATTAATAAACTTACCTACAAGCCGAGATATTAACTGTTTAAATTTACAGTGGTTCAGTGCCATTTATTTCGTTACAACCTAATAGAAGAAAAAATTAAAGTAAATTTTTTGTCAGAGCTAGACCTGCACCTTCAAAGAAGTACCATTTTCTCTGAACATTAAAAAAATCTTCGTACAAAAAATTGCATGGAAGGTGCAGGTTTTTGGATGACCATCACATATAATAACTGAAGAAGAGTGTTCACCACTTCTCTTTTTTATGTAATTTTATCGCTTTCATGTACACTTGCTCCCTGTTTCACGAGTATACTGGTTGTAGTTCTACCAAAGAAAACTGCCAGGAGAGCCCTCTTAGACGACAAAAAACAAATTCGTCGACATGCATGACATGAAATTCAATACAAACGAAGCAATGACGGTTCCAGCAACCACGCTCTACCAATTAGGTGGGACTCAACGTTGCCTTAACGTGGACCTACAATCATTGCCTGACCCTTTGCCACGAAGAATCCATCCATCTTTCCGGTAAACTCCGGGAGAAAAGGGGAAGAGCCTTTGCCTTCCTTCGATTCGTTTCTTGCACGTATTTCTTTTGCATTAATTGTGTTTCGTAGCGTTTTCTTTGCGTCTTCTATGATTTTTCAACCCACACTTATGAGTTAAGTACCAAAAACAGTGGAAAAAGGGACTCACTGGGAAGCACATAAAAAAATTGGTGTAGAAATCAAGAGAGAAAAGCGGTCCGCAGTCCAAAGGATACGAAACAACTGCATGGAAAAGCGAGGGCACATACGAATAAATTAGTGAATGAGCAAGAAAAATGTTCTCAAAACATAAACTCGAAATCGACTGCCAATCTACACTGATTCAAGTAAGTAGAGGGTTTCCTTGACATCGCAATGATACTACGAAAGCACATCGAAAAAATTCGTCAGAAGTGAATCTTCATGAAGAAGAAGTAAAAATTCAAAAATGACGCGTAAAATGTCGTTAATGCAATTTAACGGAAACTTTCGTCGTTAAAGTTCGTTAAAAATTCTAACGAAAAATGCCGGTAAATCCGCTAAATCGGTAGATCTTTAAACGCACGCCCCTGGTGCGAATACTGAACTCTTGTCCAAAGATCGAGTGAAAGCTGCAGCAGGTAGGTCGATGGAGTTTCCCATCTCTGTCGGAGTACATCAAGGGTCTGCGCTCCCCCACTACCCTTCGTTGTCGTTATGGATGCCATATCACGTGATCTTCAGCGGCCTGTTCCTTGGACGTTGCTTTATGCTGATGATGTAGTGCTCGCTTGCGACGACATGACTCGAAAGGCAGGTACAATATTGGTGCAATCGCTTGGAGAGATTCGAACTCGAACTTCATGAAGACCGAGTATATGGCGACTGACGAAGATGAGTCCAGCTCCATTAAGGTAAATGGTACTGAGCTGCCACGTACTTCGCTATTCAAGTACTTGGGATCAGCAATCGCGTCCGATGGCGGATTACTCGTTGAAGCCAACTCACGGGTGAATGCAGCGTGGTCCAAATGGCGCTCTCTGACGGGAGTGCTCTGCGACAAGAAGATACAGAGCGCCTAAAGTCGAAGATCTACAGAGCAGTCGTCCGACCTGTAGCTATTTTCGGAGCCGAGTGCTGGCCCGTTACCAAAGAAATTGAAATCCGCCTCAGCGTAACGGAAATGAAGATGCTGCGGTGGACGGCCGGAGTTACGCGTTTGGATCGAGTACGTAACGACTCCATACGGCAGAGGTTCGATGTCACCCCGATATATGCTCGTCTGCGATGGTACGGCCACGTCCTCCGCGCAAATAATGACACTGTCCGAAAGAATGGTCTTAACTTTGATGTGCCCGGTAGGCGGCGACGAGGGCGACCAAAACAGCGGTAGCTTGATAGCGCTGCATCAGGACTTGAAGATGGCTACGTTGCACCCTGATCAGGAATTTGATCGGGAAAAGTGGCGCCAACATTCCAGGAAAGCGGACTTGTCTGTTCTGAGCAAGACTGTCCACAATTTTGAAGCTCTCTACCTCTAGTACAGTGTACCTCATGTCACTACTTCGCTGCTTTTTTAGACAATACATCCCTGAGCTAGCACCTAAATTTCAATTCAATTCCAACTCAAGTTTCCGAGATTGAAGCCGCAAAATTCGGGATTTCCTACTGTTACGGAAAGTGGCCTAACTATTGCAGTTTTTATAGCCTTCTTGTATACTTCATAAATGATTTAAAACTACCTGTTTTTCTTTACGTAACGGTACCAAAACTTCCTGTGATGTTTATATCTATATGTGAAAGCTTAAACAATGGCGGAAACTTACGATGTCCGAGCTGATAATGATATATTTCCACACCGAAAATCATTCTAATCTTCACAAAGAGTACCTAGAACCATTTGGAAGGTTGGCATTGATTTGGAAAACGTTCACTTTTTATATAGGTGTTCAACATGAAGAAAACCGTATATGTATATCAACTACCTTAAAAGTAGCTGAAGCTCAGTAATATTAAACGGCTAGGATGACGTTGAGAGGAGGGACAGGGAGAGCAAAAATGGCAGGCGAAAAGGGCATAAATGAGTGACAAGAGACTCAGTCTTCAATCCCATCAATGGAGTACTGCCTCGAAGGCAGGCGCGACAAGACTCTATAGTTGTGCTCTCCCAAAAATTTCGAATAACCGAATATATTCGAATAGCGACGATTTTCGACCATTCGAATTCGATTAACATTCGAAAATCGGGTTTTTTCGAGCATTCGAATTCGAATACGTTCGAAAATCGTGATTTTTCGAGCATTCGAATTCGAATATTCGAATTCGAATGCTCGAGTATTCATTTCATCCAAGCAAATACAGGGTGTGTAAAAAAACACTGTTTGAAAGGCGATAACGTTGCTCACGGTAAGGGTACTGAAGAAGTTAAGGGCTTATATGAGAACTTAAAAAAATGAATTTTCTGACATATTAGCGGTACAGATTGCGCAATGCACTCGTCTGATGCTCGCTTTTCACCTTCGTGTTTCACTCAAATACTTATTATAAATTCTCTTTTAAGGAACCTTGTTGTTCGTGCTTCGTTTAATGTTTCAAACTTAAAAACACACTATGACTTGCGAAAAATGCAAGTACTAATTGAAAGGTTCTAACATTGCTTCTAGTGAAGCTTTTTGAGCTATTTTAAACTCGAAACACAGGGCAACGTGATTTCTGGCGTGCAAGAAGTCAAAATTGCGCCATGCCCCGCCCGAAACTTGCATTTCAGACTTGATTAATTGTGCATGGGTGACGCGACTGGGTGGTACTTTAGAGAAGTAGTCGCTGGATCGCCTCTGCACTTCGGCGATGTTTTCGATTTTCTAGTAGCACTTCAGGATAAACTTCTTCTCTTCGAAGGGAAGCCTAGAGCCGGTCATTAATCCTGTTGTGGGCTCTCATATGTAGAAAGCGTTATTAGAGCGATAGCGAGAACGGCGAATTGTGTAATCAAGAAACTCACATGTTACGCGTCTTTCACGTGATTGTCAGGTTCTAAATGTTAGAAGTACAGCACAGGTTAAAGGGCCAAGTAGTGGCAAGATTTAACACGCATTAGGGCTATGCACTATCATTCGTGTCTAAAATGTCAGGTTTCAGACTAGGGCATTTCGCGATCTTGAATATTCGCACGTCACAGAACTTTCGTTATCCTGTGCTTTCATATGAGTTTTTAACAGCTCCAAATGCTACCCTAGCAACAATATTAGAACCTTTAAAATTTAGGCTGGCCGAAAAGTCTTGAAACAAAATTATGAAAATTTTAGAATACTCTGGAAAAAATTTAAAAATCCTGGGTCAGTGAGGATCTTGTGGAAGGTTCCAGGAGCTCTCGCTGATTGAGTACATAAGTGCCTGCGCTCGTCATTTTAGTGACATGTCGAGCATGATTAGCCAACAACAGCGTCGAGTGGCCATCTTCTACAAACGGTGCCGAGGCTCCAACGCAAGCAGAACGATCTCTAATATCACCGATGCATTTGGAGAAGGGACTGTAAGCCGCAGCACAGTGCTTCGCTGGCGCAGTGCTATCGACGACGATGGGATCCATCTTGTCAAATTTTTCGATGGCCTAGGTCGTGGGGATGCAGCTGTGAAATCCAATCCAAAAACAACTACGCGGGAACTGGCAACAACCCTCGGCTGCACTCAATCCACCAGCTGCATCCCCACGACCTAGGCCATCGAAAATTTTGACAAGATGGATCCCTCATAGGCTGACCGAGGCACACAAGCAAGTGCGAATGAACATGTGCCAGTCACTTCGTCGTGCAGCCGCGTCGAAAGGAATTTCTTGAGAATCTAATGACTGGAGATGAGAGCCGGATAGTCTACGATGACAGCGCACGTCTTGCCGTCTGTCTCCTGTGTGACGCAGAACCACCGTTCCAGCCGAAGCCAAACCCACACCAAACATTCACTTTGCGTTTGGTGGGATGGGACAGAGCCAATCTACCATGAGCTGCTGACTGCTGGCAGGACGGTCGCCGCTTCCAAATCACACTAATCGGCTTCAGAAATGAACGATGCAATGAGAAAAAAAGCGAAAAAGATCAGGTGTCCACCTGTTGTACGACAACGCGCATCCACACACACACACGTTGCATCGACCACTTGAAAGAAGATAGCCGAACTTGGCTGGCATCCGGTAGCCCATCTTCCGCATTTGTCGGATCTTGCGCCATTGGACTACCGTTTGTTTGGACCACTAAAGCGTCATTTGAGAGGAAAAAATTTGGAAGGTTTGACAACCTCAAAATGGCCGTAGACAACTTCTTCATGTCGCAATCCGCCGATTTCTGGACGAAGGGAATCAGCGATCTACTGAGCAGATGTGAGAAGGTTATGTCGCTTTATAATGATTATATTATTGTTTGATAATTTGTATTTAAAAACCAAGGTTGAACAAAAAAGGATTTTTGTTTCAAGACTTTTGGGCCAGCCTAATAGTGCTTGGATTTTCATAGGATACCCTCCAATTTTCGCAAACCGTAATGTGTTTCTCAATTTTAAACTTTAAAAGAACACAAATTAATCGACACCGTTCCTTCAAGGAGAAATTACAAGATGTGCTGTTGTGAGTCATCAAAGAAATACGCAGTACAGAAATGAACACGAGCAAAGGAGAAAAAGGTTTAATCCAGATACATAGAGAAAGCGACATCTCCATTCAAAATGTTAGTGGTGCAACAAACTATAAAAATAAAGCTTATCATAGCGGATGCTGCATTACATTCAAATGGGTTCTAGTTTGTGAGTTTTCCAGTGAAACTTCTCTATTACATAGGAAACCACCTCCTTTCTAGGGTCTATAAAGACCATTCTATTTTTCAGCAGCTTTAATTTTAAAAAAACTAGGCAGCTGATCAATAAAACAATACAGGCAACCTTCTGGAAACAGGCGAAAAGCTTTTGTTTGCAGTCCTTCTGATGTGCCGAAAATCTTATAGAGCGGCGTTAATGTGGCGACGGCACGTTTGAAGAAACACTATTAAGATGTCTAGAAATGCCTTATAAATTAACAATACCTCAACTCCTGATCTCTACCGCTTAAAGTAGAGCAATTCATAACGAGTTTTCGTTTTCGTTCTTTGTTCGTTATCCGTTTTGCCGTTATCCGGCCATTTTGGAACAAAATTATCCGCTATTCGGCTTTCAAAATTTCGTTATCCGCCCATCCCTGGTGGCGTTCCTTCATGCGAGGAAGGTCGGGGATTCGATTCTCCTGCGTTGTTGGATTATCGAATTTCAATCGAGCGGTAGAGATTTGAAGGGTTTTGACGTCGACATGATTCGCTGACGTTTTCCGCGTATTTTCCAGCTGTATGCGTTTGTGCTCCGGAGTCCAGGAACCTAGCTGCGGCCTCCCCCTGAGCGGTGAGAACAATTTCGACACGAGCAGCTCGGATGGTACACATTCTGGAGTCCTACCTAGCATGGTTACGCGCTCAAAGGACATGCGGCCCCTGAGTGTCCGATGAGGGTGCAAACTTTTCTAGAGCTGGAGGGTAAATTATTTGCTCGTGGGACATTTGAAGCAGGAAAGATAGATTATTTTGTTGGATAGCAGATTTCGTAGCAATCGAACATTCGAATGCGAATGTTTCGAACATTCGAATTTGAGCATTCGAACACGAGTGTCTCGAGCATTCGAATTCGAATACATTCGAAAATCGCGTTTTTTCGAGCATCCGAATTCAAATACATTCGAAAATCGGGTTTTTTCGAGCATTCGAATTCGAATACATTCGAAAATCGCGTTTTTTTCGAGCATTCGAATTCGAATACATTCGAAAATCGCGTTTTTTCGAGCATTCGAATTCGAATACATTCGAAAATCGCGTTTTTTCGAACGTTCGAATACGAATATTCGAACTCGAATAGAATTATTCGAATTCGAATGCTCGAATATTCATTCGGGCACAACTATACAAGACTCCTGTGGAACCAAAAACTCCATAGCCACATAATGTCGCTAATCAGGACCTCTTTGAAAATGGAGCACACCTCATGCGAAGTTATGTGGGCGTATTCCGGCATATTCTTGGAAAAGGGACACGGCATTGGTACTTGCTCAAGGCGTCAAATTTGAAGGAGCTCTGAATAGTAAGGGTACATAGAGCTTGGATGCGTTCGGACCAAGGCGATCAACGGCATTTGACCGGGACACGGCTGCAGCACGAAAAGAGGAGGATCTCCTGCTGGAGCGGGAGAGGGTACGCGTCAGCCCGAGAATCAGCTGAAGAATGTTTTCGACGGAACTGTGACGGGGCAATCGATAGTGCATTGGCAGTGCTGCGAATTCGCCGTGGCAAAGCACAGATGATCGGCCAGAAATCGACGGCAGAGAGGCTCGTTCGGCGTCGACGTGACGTCGAGTGGGAGAGTGGAAGCCACCTCAGCGCCGTTCGACTCAGTCAGAGACGAATGGGAGGCCTCGTCGAAACGGACGAGGAACCACAGGCGGTGCTTCGCAGCGCTTCGATCTTAAGTGCTCTGCCCTGGTGCACGCGGGGCGAGCGCCTGCTCTGGAAGCAACCGGTTTCCGTGAAGACTGCAAGGGCTGTTTTTGGATGGTGAGAAAAGGCTGGGCACGAAGGCGACAATGGGAAAGGTGAGCTGGCAATATGATAGAGCAGCGACAGCGTGTTGTTCAATGCTTTGCGAGAGGTCGTTGCGAGATTTCAATAGGAATTTCCTTATTTTGCGCACGCATTCCGAAAGTGAAGAAGTTTAAGAATGGTTACATCTGTGCAGTAGTTCATTTTATTGGCCAGTTCAGGCTATCTGTTTGGCGGCCGTCCTCCTTCAGAAGTGTTGTGAGGCACTCGCATTCTGAAGGTTGGCCAGAGCGTGTGTTTCGTTAAAGTAATGGTCGGTTTTTTAACTTCGCAAAATAATTTCCGTACAGCAAACTTGCCTATGACACCCTCCTCGTACGTAATGCAAATGTCCCCCCCCCCCCCCTGGTTCACTAGTTTTTTTTGGTCAAAGTTGAAAAGCGAAGATGAGCAGTTGTCGAAAATGCTGTTCTTTGTCTTCTTGTTATCCCCTTTCTGGGTCAGGAAAACCATTGAAAAAGGTATCATGGATGCTAAAGTAGCTCTTTCGGATAGTACAAGTACGAATAATACAAAAATAATCGAAAAATTAATCCGAAAATAAAAACGCCACGAATTTTAACCAATTGTAGGGAGAATTGTAGGGAAACCAATTGAGTGCTTGTTTTTTAAAACAAGCACTCAATACGATGGTGCGAACTTGAAGCGAATCATGTTGCGGTTAGCGTTGTATGCAACGTCAGCAAAGTGTCTGAACTTCAGCTTTAGTGAAGATCTTTCCTTTAATGGTCAACACAAGTAGTGGAGAAAAGTTAACATCGAGTTTGCCACCGCAGATGTACGAATGACAATGCACAGATGAACAAGCGGTGAACGCCTGTCAGCAGAAGACCTTAGGCAACGTGGCGCAACGCCATTCGGAGTAGAGGAAATGACGCAATAGATGCTGAGCTTTCTTCTAAGATTTTCGCCAAAAAAGAGAAAAGAAGAGCGGACGAGGGTCATGAAGGAGATGTAGTGCAACTTTCAATTTTTAACTGAGAAGTGTAAATTGATTTTTTATGGACCGCCTAAACAAGATGTCCAAAAAGTGATGAAACTCTGAATGAGCAGAAAATTTTCATTCGTTTTGCTGGATAGATGCATTCAGGTTTTATTTAAAGCGCAGAAAAATTCTTCGGAAAGCCATGCACTCATACACTAACCTATAATGTAATGACGTGCTGGAGAGCGTCGCGCACTTATCAGTCAGGTCATTATGTTCCTCACTGGTCTCGTGAACTTATCAAAAGAAAGAAAATACAAGGACATCAAGAAATTAAGATGGCAGAGGGGGGTAATGGTTACGAAGATGATGCAACATTTGGAGGAGAAAGGCGGTGGCCTGCCAACATGCAAGTCTTTGCGCGGAAGAACCCGAATGCCATCATAGCAGGTTCGCTACCACTGCCCGCTATGATGGACACATACATTAGGACAGAAAAGGTGCAAAGGGTTCAATTCAGTAAGTGATAGACAAACATTGAAGAAATGAAATCCGAGCCTTTGCATCGTTCAATAAATTTGGCGAGAAAACATTTCCTTGATACCGAAAAATAGGTCGCCTGCGAACGCGACATTTCCCCTAAACCGTTCCCTTGTGATTTGAGGTGATTAGCTAAGTGATGCGTAAAGAAATCCATCTAAAAATGTACTATACAACTGACTCCATGTAGATTCCACACTCACCAGAAACGAAACATTAAACGACGTTGAGTAAGACCTTTCAGATCCTACTCGAAGGGGGTGACTCTAAGTGTTTTCAAAACCGAAGGAATTTCGAAAAGGTCGGAAATCGTTAACGAAGTTTTTCTTGTGGTCCTTTTGCGCATGGGTGCAAAATCAATAAGCTATACTCGGCCTTCTAAAGATTGAGCAGCTAGCTTATCAAGGATGTCATAGTAAGAAATGGTAGCAATATGTATTTGGGTGTAAAACTGCAGGATGTAAAATTTCTTTGAATTTTTTTGATTGATTCAATGGTTGCCCTTTCACAGGGCTCTAAATAGACGAAATCCAAATATTCTAGTATTATATTTAAAAAATAAAATATATTATAATAAATATGTTTATAATAATTTAATAAAATAAAATAATAAACAGCTTAGAAAGCAGGTTTGGTTCACGCACTTTACATGCTTCCTGAAGGAAATTAACTCTCGAGGTTACCCTAATATGCCAGCCGTCAGAGCGGCCTCTAGGCCGCACTGTCGACTTCGCCGTAGTAATAACTTCTCATAAAATTCTACTGGGAAGGTCCAATCTTGCCAGGAGGCACAATTGCGCGAGACTCAGTACCGAATACTGGTCATGTCAAAACAATTACGGGCTCGCTTAATTTAGGTCATCTCGAACTCAAAAATTCTCAACTCTTGCTAACATTTTTACGACATTGGGTAGATCGTGTTGTTCTGATTCCAAAAATGTGCATTTTGGGGAATATAGTCGAAGAGGAAGTTATGGCAAAGCGGGGGAAACGGCGGATTAATCCGCCGACGGCCGCGTTTTGGCGAATGTTTACCGACGGTACTGTAGCATTCGATTAAAGCGTGTTTGGCAAGAATCTGAACGAACTGCGACAACCTGCAAGTGTGTTCTGCTTGGGTTAATGAACACCCGGTTCACTCCAACTAGACCTCGTCAATCTCACCTGTGCAGAAACCGGAAAGTTGGGTGTTCACTTTCTGCTTTACTCTATATCGTCTCTGAGAAGTCATTTATACAGAGTTATTTGCTCGGATTTCTGAGGAAGCCTTCAGATGAGAGATCTCACCGTTTACAAGTGGATGTGAAAAACGTGCGCCAGCAGTTTATGAGCACCAGCTGTTCGGTTCTTTACAATTAGAAAATGCTTTTAGCGGCGTTCTTTGGCAAACGAATGCCGAACGCAACAGCCCTTACTGTAATTGAATTGGTTAACTCTCATACAAAGTATGATGATTTGAAATCAGATCTCAAAAACAGCAGAAACCTTCGGTACGAGCTAGGATATTATTTCTATAGTGTTGCCCTTATCTTTTCACATTGCATGTGGCGGCACCAGGGGTGTGCGTAATTACGATTTACGATTTACGATTTTACGATTTACGGCTATTTTTGCCAATTTTTTTACGATTTACGATTTACGACATTTTGGGTCGTAAATCGTAAATTTTCGTAAATGTGATCTTTCATCAGCAACCAATTGGCGTCCAAATTTATGCGGGCCGGGTTGTAAAGGTGTGCCCACTCTAATGGTCTCCTTTTGTAGCGCATTACTACTTACCTTTAGAGCTGTTTTTTGATGCCCTAATGTGTTAGTGTGGCAGAAGAAGCTATCCTGTGCAAGCTAGCTTCTCGAATACGACTTATCATTTCCCTAGAGAAAGAGAGACGAGTTTTCTAGATCCACGTCCTGCTTGGCAATAAGGCCTGGTCAATTTGTTTGTAACAGATACACGCTAACCCTACCCAATAGAATTGACGCAAATCCACGATCGAGCAACATTCTTGACTGGAAACGAGGTTAGAAAGTTGCTACGCTCATGTGGATTGAATAAACCACCAATGTTTCTATCGGTTTGCATTGCACTTTATAGGGCGGAGCAAATTGATATACAAAGTGAAAGGGTACAGGTAAAAGGGTAAAAGCGAGCGAGTAGCATCTCAAGAAAAGGTCTAGCTGGTTATGACAGTTTTGGTCTCCATTTTGGGTGTGATTGATTTTATCGTGTTCACCCTATTTGATCCGTTTAGGACGCCACACGCTCTCGGAGAACAAACGTTCGTTGCAAAACTGGCAAAGGGTAGCCCGAGCGAGTGCAGAGAATTATTAAATAGTAGCACCATACTTTGAAGATTTCAAAATCTGACAAGTACAGGCAAACTTGCATAGGAAACCGGCACTCTAGTCAGGTTTAGGTTACCGCTGGTGTTGTAGATCGTTGGTTTAAAACTTGAGAGCGCTTTTAAAGTTACGAAACGCCTTCGCTCCACTCTCACTCTACAATTACAATTAACAGAGCTTCTGAATTTGAATATCGCGCTGTGGTTATTGCTTGGTAACCTTCATGAAGCTGTGGATGTGTAACTACCCTCTTGCAGCAGCCTATTCACCGTTTTCACTTTCTGCGTTTAAAATGAACTTCTGCAAACTCAAACTGAACCTGTTTCAACTTAAGCAGCGTTTTTCCCAACTCTCAATTCGAATGGGATGACTTTTAAGTTGACCTAGATACCTTCTAAATCGAAATTGTGTCGTCTATAGAATCAAGCTGGCGATGCCTCGACAAGGTTGCTGTTAAGGAATACGTTAACCTTCCCATTTTAAAGCGACTACAAATGGTGTCCACGGAATATGGTCATACTGATTCGGCGGCCTAAACTGCCTTATCCGTCAGCTATGGGAATGTTCCTGGACTAGTTTCAAGATGTTGAAAAGCGGAGGTCTTTCGGTGCATCACACGATAGGATTGCGTCATGCGCTCACTCAGTACGCATAGCGCAATCCCGTTGTATGACTCTGTATGTTTGTTAGATTACTACATGTGCAGTTGCTGTTTTCGCCCGCATTGCCTCTGAGGTGAAATGATTTTTTTTAATTTTTAGCTTTGATAGCGACGTTTTCGCCGAATTTTGCTAAGTTATAGATAAACTAAGAAATTAGTAGGACGCTAGAAATTCAAAAATATTCAAACGGTGGGTTCAGCTTGAGCTAAAAGTAAATCGACAAACAAATAAATATTCAGTCATATCTGGTTAACATTAGCAGAAAAACCCTGGAAATTTAGTTGTACTGCACTACATGTCAGGTAAGGCCTCTGTTATACTCCCGCGGGAGCATCCGCGGAACGTCCGCGGACCAATGGTGCACGGCGGGTGCGGGCGTGGTGAGGCGCGGCGATTGGCCAGGTGAGGAGTCTCGGCGCGATTCCCGCCCTTCCGCGGACGCTCCCGCGGGAGTATAACTCAGGCCCCTGTTATACTCCCGCGGGAGCTTCCGCGGGACGTCCGCGGACGGACGGTGCACCGCGGACGGTGTCGTTGTCCCGGGGCGGCTAGCGTCGCATCGGAGCGCGTTTCCCGCGCCGAACTCCGCGGGACGACGGCCTTCCGCAGTGCAGTGCACCGCGGACGGCTGCCCTCCCGCGGGCGGGAAGTATAACACCCCTCTCGTCGTCTGTGGGGGACGGTCAGGAGGTACACCCGCCTCCGGCTGGAGGGGTGGGCGCGGACGAGTTGTGCGGTCGTTCTGCATTTACGACGCTCCTGCCCCTATTCTACGGCAAAGCTCGAATGGGGGGGGGATGTAGCTCATGACGAGCTGTCAAAGCGAGTTCTACGCTTTGCAAAGGAAAAGGTGGACCGTAGCTGTGTTCTCGCTATAAAGCAGTCAAGCCAACAGGGTTTTATATACAATGGCAGTATGTACGAGGTTTCAGGCATCCACCTTGTCGTCACCAAACAGTGCGGTTGCGTAGGATGGAATACAAACCTCTTTCCACCAACGTTTCAATAATGCGATAATTCTTAAATGTCAACACGCTTATCTGAGGCACAAGAACACAGAAAGCCTTAGCTCTTCTTCCAAATAACTGTAGGACCGAGTAGCCTAAAAAACTAGAAGTGAGCCTTGACCTTCAACTCGCCACCAGCATGGCTATCGACCTTCCTACGGATTGGATTTCTGCTCTCCATTCTTCATCGAAACACTTTTTCATTTCCTTCGCATTCTTCAGAGACAGGAAAGCTAGAAAACATTTACGAATCCACTCCCAAAGCTTACTTCACTCAGCATGTTCACTGAAGCAATTGTAAGGTTAGCCATTCACTTGCGGCATAAAATTACATATTTTCTATTCTCATCCAAAAAGGCGTTTCGTGGCACTCGTAAACGTTTCCCAGTTTTCTAAAATCTGATAAAAGCAGAGATAAGAGTTATAACAAAGCCAAAATCAGCGCTGTGTGACAACATAGTAGCACTCGGTACTTCCATCAATAGCACTTCACTTTAAGCGTACATATTTCCCATATGCAGCGCTCGATAAGTAAGAATGTACCACTTTCCTAGTGGACAGCGAGTCTCCCTCCCCCCACTAAGTATGCACTAGAACAATTTACTATAGCAAGAAAACACGCAGCAAAAGCTCATCGTGATAAGGATCCTAATAACACCAAGCCGTCTCTGCCTCTCCTCAGAAGAAGTAGGAGTTACGATATTCATTGCCAGCGGAACTTCCCAGAAGGAGAGTCCACGCTCGAATTTCTGGAATCTGCAATATGACCTTTCTTACCGCTATAACTGATTGTTATGATCAAGAGTGGCATAATCTCTTGTTTGGTTTCCGGTTCTTTTTCCAGAGCTCGAATAAGTCCTTATACTCCGAGCTCAGCGAACTTCGTTCCGCAAGCACGCAAGCAGTTTATCTCCCTAATTTGCAGAATGAAATGGTCGGCACTATGTTGAGGGCGAAAACCCTTGCGACAATAGAAGTTTCTTAGATTGTCTTCTTGAAAGGAGAAAGGACGGCGTTAATCAATCCCATTTGGAGTGCTCCACGCATTTTACTTCGACGGGATGCCGCGGAACCTATTTTCTCACCACTTTCGACTTCTTTTTGTTCAATTCAATGCACCTCAATTTAGTCTTTCAAAATTGCTTCTGAATGGAATTCCGTCCAAATGGAGCGCCCAATTTTCGGTTTATTTCTGATAATGATGTTTCCGGCATTCGAGCCATAAAGCTTGAAGACACGAGGACAGGAAGAAAAGTGAGGCGGAGTAATGCAACATGTTTTGAATATCTTGTCGATCCATTCTCTATAGGAAACGATCGTTCGTGCTGATATCTCAAGGTCAAATTTTACGCAGTTTTATGCATTTCCACACAAAAGAACATGGGTTCTTAACAAGAATCACAAGATTCTGTACGAGATCGCAACAACTACAAGTATGACTTTGATGATACAAACTTGGACATCTTTCGACAGTAGTGTTCGGCGTCATATGTTGTCACCAAACGTTCCTGCATTAGCCGCTCGAAATTGTCCATCATCTCGCAAACCTTGCGTCGACGTAGAAAGTCCTTGCGCCTGAGACGCTGTTCCGCTGCTGGAGCCTGAAGCAACAAAGATGTTCACTTCAAAATGCGAGAAAATATGTTTGTTACCTGCTGATGTTGAAGCAGTTTTCCTTTCCCTTCGGCAGTGCACCCGTGAAGGATCTCTATCAGTTTTTTAAGCGTCGGTCTCCTGAAGTTCGTGGCCTTTGACAGCTTGCTGAAAGGTTCAATTGGTAAGGGAGGTTTATTGCTTATACGAGTGCTTACCTATGAAAGTTTTCTGCAACGTTTGTGGTTCTCAATACTATTACTTGCCATTTGTTCCAAAGATCTGCGAATGGCCCCGTCAACCAAGTGTCCTGCAAATATTTCATAAAAGCAATGCACTTTTCGTGAGCAGGATGTGAGGGAGGTACAGGAGCCTCGCAAAGCGCAGAAACCCTACCGTAAAGCCGAGCAGGAAGGAAAACTATACCCTTAATAGTGTTCCACCATCGCTTAACCCGCTTGCTCCGATCCTTCCCCTTTACAAACCTGCGCAATCCAAGCTCGTCCCTTTTCCTATTCCATGCGCGAGCTAAATGAAATGCGCAGCCCTGTACCACTACCCCCCGAAATACCCTTCTAAGGCTGTTTATCGAGGCTTTTTCGAAATCGACGACTACTCGAAGCGTATAATCGTTCCTCTGAGCGACCCTGTCCAGAACTCCTGAAAAGAAGCAGCGATGAAGTGATTGGGAAGACTGTCGCAAGAAATTGAAACCAAACCTTTCAAAGTACTCCAGATGATAAAGTATATCGCCTCCGTTTTCTTGTTCGTCAGAGCGAACAGCAACGGCACGTTAACCTTTAACCGAGCACAATTACAGACAAGAAAGCATTTCAGCAATATGTTTCTACAAAGTACCTTTCCATTACATACACCGTGTATGGTGTATAGTTGGCCGTTCTTCTGCTTTCCGTCGGGGTGCATTGAGAACATCCCATCCGCTACTAAAGCTTCCAGTCCATTCATATACGCTAACTGGAAAAATTATGAATAATTGATAATTATGGATGTCCAGATGACCCAAGACATACCCTGATGACGCTCTCGTTATAGTAAATGTGCATATCTTGGCTTTGCACATGAAGGAAGCGCCCGCCTCCAGTGTATGCAAGTGAGTCGGGGACACACATCATCGTCACTGTTCGATCCCTATGACGGCCGATACTTCTGAACAACATTTTTGGTTAGAGGAGATGGAAATGGAAGAACATAGACATACCGCTCTATTGTTCTACGGAACTTTTCATGATCGTGGAAGTACCGCAGGATGTCATCCTTTTCCTCCTCCGCTGCAATATGCGTTTCTTGTTTGCTACACATTCATACCTCGCTGATGGCAAAGTGAGTTCCAAAACCTACACAGGCGTGTGTTTCTCATCACATCTCTTAGGAGGTTGTGATGGAGCGCGCTCGGCATTGCTTCCGAGAACATTTCATTGAACCGCCATTCCTGGCACTTCTGCAAAAGTTCCGTAGGTATTCAATATCTTTCAGTTATATTGTGATTGTCTCACCTCATATATTACCCTTCTCGATCTCTCTCTAAGCCATCTTGTTGGCAGACATACATGCGCGAGCCTGCACGGATCCCCATCGAATTCTATGTCTCGCAACACCTTCAACTTCAACTGTATGGAATGCATCGTTACACGTATACAACCACACCAACTAACCGTAATCTTTGTGTACGTCTGGTTTACTTTCCGACAGCCAATACATCGATAAACCGCAGAGTGTGGGCTCGCCCTGTGGAATGCAAAGCTGTAACATAGCTGTTGTCCCGGCACCTTGTAAAGAAGAACCGGGCGGAGACCCTTCTGGCTGACGTGGGGAACTCCAAAGAAAGGCTGCGTCACTGGAACTCAGTGAAAGTCAATGTGATGGAAAGAAAGCATTGAAATGCTGAATAATAGTTAACCTCCTTGGGCTCTAGAGACACCTGCTTCGAGATCGGACGGGCGTACATCCTCATTGTCCCCCGATGGGTTTGGAAGTGGTTCTGAAACGCGTCAGACATAATGACATGTTCAGACTGTGCATCAAATTAAAACATATTGAATGTAAAAACGATGTTAGAAATTAAAACAAACCACCATCATCGATATCATCCTGTTCCGAATCCGAGTACTCGGTATTGTCGCCTGCATTTCCATTGCTCACTTCCTCGAACTCATCGGCTTCGCTAGGTGTACATTCTTCAATGTACCAGTCCATCTGGATAGTTGCTTCGTAGACTGCAACAGTTTCTTCCATATGAAGACACACACATGTACAATATCACATAGGGTTTTACCAGATCGATGCTCGTACATCTCTGATGCATCCAACTGGGCCAGCCTTTGCGTTTGCTCTTCTGTGACGTCCAGTGACGCCATATACAAAGTCCCATCGCGGAGCTTTCCGACCCGATATGATCCGGTCGGAAAGTTTAACACCGTGCCCTCGACGAGCGGAATTGTGTTTGAGTCGGTCATGATCTCTAAATACGGTGCGATCGCAAAGGCAGCGAAGGAAATTAAATTTTAGAGTAAGTGTAATGTTCATAGATATTTCTACAAAGCAGCAAACGACGCGGTTCTAACTGTTTCAAAAACGCACATGAGCAAAATCAAGTTTTCATATAAAACCCACTGCTATTAATTAAACAGGATCTTTTTTGGACTCCGCACCTAGTCGATCAATCACCTGAAACGAGCATCTACTCGCAGCGGTCAACATGATAAGAAGATTACATGCAGAAGTTAACTGTTACTACTGTTTTTCAACCTTGGCGGCTCGTAACTGCAGCAAATTGCAACAATATGCTTCTATCTCAATGCCCACATTGTAAAAATAACTTCATTAAACGGTTAAGTCCGGGATAATAAACTAACCGCCAAGGAGCAGAACACGTCCTTTGAGTTTGCGCACCTGAAAAAAGAACAGGAGTGTTATTTGAAATCCAATCGCAAAGGTTAATCCAACGACGAAAGAAGCTGAAAATCTCACTGTTAAGTAATGTCGTGTTCCACCCCTTTGTTGAACTGCGCTGAGCCCCTGATAAAAAATGGATATCCATTCTTTGGCTCAAAGCAGCTCGGGGATCAACCTAAGGCGTACGACGTTCTGACTTGCACGAAATTTAAAGTTCTATTCGACACAGGTGTGTTCCACCACTGTGGTGAATTGAGCTAGGCCAGCTCTGATTAAATTCGTCATCCATGTATTTTTTCCAAGGCGTATAAACGCTAAATCCAAGGTCACCTCCCCCGGGTGAAGTTATTTGGACAGGAAAATATTTTCCCCTCATCCTTGTTTGGTAGGTTTTTGCCGCTGGAGAGCGCTAGTACTCCATCCTTTCTTCTTTATAGCAACGTTAGATTTGTTTTGGTGAGTAAATAAATTGAACGTGAAAAATCGCGAGAGAATCTTATAAAAACCTGATGTCTAACGTATTGCAATGAGAAAACCTACTAAACGAGGATGAAGAGAAAATACTTGCCTGTTCAGTTAACCTTACATACCCACTTCCCTCTTCCGAGCCGCTTTGCCTCCATTCTCCTTCTGACAGTGGTGCATTTTCAGTGAATACAAAGTGAGCTCCCCCCACAGTCACTTAGCACCGTTATAAGATGAAGGAAACGATGAGGCACACTTGGATGAAAGAAAAACGCTACAATAGCGGTTGAAGTCGAATTAGAGGGCTCGTAGATTGAGGAGTGTCGTAGATGCAGAACGGCCGTACAACTCGTCCGCGCCCACCCCTCCAGCCGGAGGCGGGTGTACCTCCTGTCGCGCTGCCGTCGTCTGTCGACGGCGGGCGTGGCGGGCCGCGACGAGTGGCCCGGCGCGGGGTCCCAACGCGATTTCCGCCCATCCGCGGAAGCTCCCGCGGGAGTATAACAGGGGCCTCAGGCCTAACTCTTACGATTTCACCTGTATCACCTGTCGTCTCGTTGATCATCGACTTGCTCGAGCGGGCGCCAGCAGCGTCTCCATTCGTCACTGTCGCGTGTCAGAGTGGTCCTATGGATCCTCTTCGCCCGAGGGATACGAAGAGCGTCATATCGGTCGTACAAGGCTTTCACGAAGAAGTCCGACCAACGCGTTGGTGGGCGTCCCGGTGTTCTCTTGACATCCCGCGGAATCCAGTCGGTAACGGCTCTCGTCCAGCGGGTGTCTGCGAAGCGCATTACGTGGCCGGCCCACCTAATTTTCGACAACTTGGCCCGCGACAGCGTCTCTGATCTTCGAACGTCGGCGAAGCTCGGAACTCCGGATGCCTTCTCTCACTTGCGTGAGTCGTGTCACTCCGAGCATCGTGCTCTCGATTCCACGCAGCGCGACGCTGATCGGTGTTCATCCTGCTTTCGTATAGCCCAGGTCTCTGAGGCGTATGTTAGGGCAGAAAGAACAGTGGAGTCCAATAGGTGGGCACGGAGTTGGACGTTCTTCGTGTTCTTCGCGACTTCTTCGACGCTCTTGAAAGCTCCCCAAGTCGCTCGTTTCCTCCTGCTCAGCTCCGGCGCTAGGTCGTTGGCCATATTGACTTCGCGACCCAGATACACGTAGCCGGAGCATTCGGAGATGTTCGTTCCGTTGAGCGAGAATGGGGCATCAGAAACTTGTCCGTTCCTCATGAACATCGTCTTCGTAAGATTCAGCTGCAGTCCAACATTCCCACATACACGATCGAAGTCGGCCAGCATTCGCTCTGCCTGGCTGATGCTCGGTGTTATGAGCACGATGTCGTCAGCGAAACGAAGATGGTGCAGCTGCTGGCCGTCGACCTTCACTCCCATGCCTTCCCATTCATGACGTTTTCGAGGGTGGCGCTGAAGAGCTTCGGGGATATGGTATCATCTTGCCGAACCCCTCTCCTTACGTCGATGACGACGTCGTTGTAGAATGCAGAGATCCTGGTCGTGAATCCACTGTACAGCTCTCGAAGGACTCTGATGTACTGAGTAGGAACACCCTGAGTGAGCAGGGCGTCGACGACCGCTTCAGTTTCGACGGAGTCGAATGCCTTCTTCAGGTCGATGAATGCGAGGCACAACGACAGCTTGCGTTCTCGCGCATTTCGATGAGCTTCGTAATGGTGTGTATGTGGTCGATCGTGCTGAATCCTCTCCGAAATCCTGCTTGTTCGCGTGGCTGTCCTTCATCCAGCGTTTCTGCTGATCCTGTTCAGGATGACTCGAGTGAACAGCTTGTAGACTACGGACAGCAGGCAGATCGGGCGATAGTTGCCAATGTCGTGCACGTCTCCCTTCTTGTACAGCGAGACCGTCTTGCTGGTCTTCCACTGAGATGGAACCTTGCACTCCGACAGGTATCGTGTGAAGAGCCGCGCCAGGGTGTTGATGAGTGCTGGTGGGAGGTTCTTCAGGTGTTCGGGTCTGATCCTGTCAGGGCCGGGTGCTGTACGTTTCTTCACCGACGAGATGGCGTGTCGGATCTCGGAAGGGAGAACAGAGGGAGCGACGTATCCATCCTGCGGAAGATGGCATGGAGGCAGGTGGACGTGGCTATCGAAGAGATCGAAGTAGAAGTCGTGGATGACCTTCTCCATAGTCCTTCTGGAAGAGGTGACGGCTCCGTCAGGACGTCGGAGAGCGGTCATCTTGGTCTTGAAGTTGGCGAAGTTCCGGCGGGCATTGCGGATGCTCAACCCTGCCTCTGCTGCTTCAGCCAACAATTCCGCCCTTCTCTCCTTGAGATCTTCCTTTATCGCCGCTCTGCATAGCTTCGCAAGCTCGGACGTCAGCTGGTAGTTGCCTGACTCTCGTGCTGCTCCGAGCTCGGGAGTTTCCGGAGACAGGCGTCTCTTGGTGGTCTTCAAGCTCTCGGCTCCCTTAGCACTATCATGGAGATGGTGCACGAAGCGGTCGTATTCCTCATCGACGTTGTCCATGACGGCATCTTCCCAAAGGCCGACAAGAGAGGTGTAGAGGTCCCAGTTGATGGTCTTCTGGGATTCCTCTTCTTGAACTTCGCGGCCTTCTCTCCTTGACGCGAAAAGCGAAACCTCGCGCGAAGGAGGCGGTGGTCCGATCCCGTGTAGAACTTGGGGACAACGGAGACGTCGGTCAGGCAATACTTGCGATTGAAGATGATGTGGTCGATCTGGTTGTGGAACTGGCCATCGGGGGATTCCCAGGTCCATCGTAGAGAGGGAGGCTTCTGGAACTGTGAGTTTCCATGGATGGTCTTGGTCGACATGATAAACTCAGACAGCCTTTCACCTTGCTCGTTCCACTCCAAACCGTGGGTTCCGATGTGAAGTTCTTCCGGCGACCTTCGCGGTCCGATCTTGGCGTTGAAGTCGTCGACGATCACCTTGTAGAAGGTGTGATCTTCCTTATAGAACTTCTCGAGCTCCACGTAGAAGGCTTCGACATCTTCGTCGTCGTAGTCGGTTGGGGCATACGCGATGAATACAGTCAAAGCTGGCACGGAGCCACATCGCTTTAGTCGCAGGCGTCCGATTCGGGTTGTCAGAGACTCGTACGAATCGATGTTCATGGCCAAGTGCGTGTTGACGAGGACACCAACGCCGCCTACTCCCCTGCTGTCGCATGTTCCAAGGAACAGTTCTTCTCCGGAGTCGTAGGCGGCGTGTAGGGGGTGGTGTCTTCTCGTCTCGGTCAGTCCGATGACGTCCTACTTGATCTTCCTGGCTTGCATCATCAGGTCCTCGACGGATGCTTCCGATACGAGCGTGCGGGCGTTGTGAGTACAGATCGTCATCCTAGTCCTTCTCAATTTGCGCAGCCTGGTTAGGCCCTGAGATTTTAGCAGTCTCTCCGTACTCGTCCTTCCCATCGCTGCAGAAATGAGGGCTCTTTCGGGGTCATGGGGATGAGGCCCTCTAGTGCTGCTGTGTTTGACTTCCATACAACACGGGTAGCTAGTCAGGCTCTGTCGTGCGGGCGAAGAACTCCGGGCAGCCAGCCAGACTGCCGGAAGGGACGGGGCGAGACTTAAGGCGGCCTCGAATCGCCTTACGATGTACTCCCAGTCTACCGTGTGCAAGCTTTTGGCTGAGCCGACACAGTTGCAATCCGCATAGTCACGGACACATCCACGCACATTGTGCACGAACATGCCGCTCCCACGCACAAGGAACGCGTCGACCCGACACAGCAAGAGCAAGGAGTCCATCCACTGCATCCCACCTGCGTCTCTGGGTAGTACACGGTCGCATTTGGTTCGCGTTTAATTCCCCTATCTACCACCCAGGAACGCGCCACGTGGCCCTGCGACAAGCGTCCCGAGATCCCTCTTAACAAGAGAGCTCGAAGGCTCTCTATCGAGGGAGATCTTACGATTTACGGTTTACGATTTACGATTTACGATGGTTTTTTGGTAATTACGATTTACGATTTACGAAATTTCAAATTTCATTTACGCACACCCCTAGGCGGCACTTGAAGCAACTGTAGTCAAGAAACTATAAGGCTGGAATCGCAGTGCTTAGTTTTTGTTAACCGTTCTTGAATTTTTATTGAAGAGCAACACGCTTCTATTCACTAGATGGTTAAACCAGAATTTAGGAGGGATACGGAGGCTTGGTACTATAGAATCCTAAAGAAACCAGAAGGAAACGTGTGAGGAACCAGATCCATTGCTGGTGCTTTACTGAGAGCGGCTAGAATTTGTAATAGATGAGCAGATTACCTCCACAGCGGCTATCACATAGCAACCTTCGTTTGCTAAAGCGATCGCTTCCGCTTCCCCCTAATGTCATAGCCCCAGATGTAAATCCCTCCCGAAAGGTTAAGAAGCCGCACCACAGCCGCACTTAATACATCAAATGGAACCCACTGGCTACGAGAATAAATTTTCCTTAGAATTTTTACCTTAGAACATTGTGCTGTATGTTCCCATGCGGTAAACAGCTATGGATTTATAATATACTCCGAGAAAGAACAGTTCGTGACGAAGATGCACGATCATCTCGCGTCACTTATTCAGCCGCTTATTTACTTTCCTAGCTTCCGAAATTCCTTCAAATGTGTGCTAAGGCTGCATGGGTTAATATTTAGCATTGCCGTGAACCCATCGTTGTCAACTTCCATTAGCAGACCGCGTCCATCTCTATCCTTGAGACTGACGCATCTAGCTCGGAATTTCTTGAATCATATAGGCGTGGTAGGTTAAGATGTAGTGGCCTGACTCCATGCATCAATGACATTTCGAGTTGCCCCCGCTGCACTATGACCGTTTTCCAACTCGTGAAGTAAAACGATGCAAATTTCCCATTTTTGCAGCATCTTCCCATGCGATATGAAATAAGACAAGGCTGCAGACCTTCTGCGTTCGTTACCATCATCGCAGTCCTAACACCATCGAGAGGCGGCTTTACCGATGCCTTTAACAACTCTCTCTTTGTAAGCAAATTTGCCTCCCTCAAACTCCTCATCTCCTCATGCAGCTTCGTATTTCACTGGTTCGATGCTCTTCACACGCCTCCTTGAGAAGTCAACGACGACTTCCACACAACATGGCATTAACTGTGTGATTCGTTGCATTCCGCAATGGGAGATGGTGCACAAAGTGTACAGATCTATCAAATCGAGTCCACATTTGTAGTAACATATATGTAGAAGGAACAGGAAAGCAGTGAGATCATTTAGCTCACAAAAGGCGTTGTAACACACAAACTCCGCTCGGCGGCCTAGCTACTAGAATAGCACGATGGCGTAGTGTGAGTATGTGGACCCGCGAACATGAGAGAGACTTCCTGGCAGTTGCTGGGTCCGAGCATTAGACAGCAGGCGCTGCGACCGGTGGTGGGTCAGTAGCCATCAACTGCTTTGTTGCTGTCTGAGTTTCCCATTTCAGTCGTCTGACGCTAATCCCTTGCTATTTTATGAAGGATGTCTTACTATGAGAACCTCCAGCAGCGTGCCACCAGACTGCCACTTTGGCATGCTACTGTTGCTGGAATGAGTAGTGGTGATGACCACGTGTGCCCATTAACGATCAGAAGACGATGTGGCGCTTTTCTGATTGTTGATGAGCGACCAGAAGAGCGCTTCTTCGTCCGCTGATGATGCCTATATACGGACAATAGCGTGTATCTTCACGGATAAGCAGAAAATCTCACTAACAACTCTAACGTGATCGCGTCATGTATGTATGTTTATTATATGGGTGACCATAGAAAAAATGCCTGAGTAACGAAAACATTCAACTCTAAAAGAACTCGAAGTAATACTAAAATCGAATATTACAACAAGAAAAAATGGGCAAATAGGTGGCCATAAAACTGGAGCTGACACCCATCGTTTATGGTTTAGTCTTTCAGACAGTTATCCAGCTGTTTCTCTGCATTATGCACTCGCGCGTTTCTTGAACGCGCGAGTGCATAATGCAACCTGTTGTTTTTTTCCTGAATTTCAATTACCAATTTCTATGCTCTGTTCACGAAAAAAATTCTTATGTTTTTCTTGGCCTTTGGTACAAATACTTGTGAAGTTCCTCCTCGCGTGCGTGATGGTTTTACGTTTAATACGATTTCACATTCTGTCGGGCAATATATAATTTTATATAACATTAAAAGGTCATTCCTCATTCTTCTCTTGGCTAATGATTAGAGTCCAAAATTGATATTTCTCGTCGCACCATCTGGGGTGAGGTCGTATGTAAACCCTAGAGATCTAATCATCAATTTCCTCGTAAAACTGTTTTGAATGTTTTCCGACTTCGAAATCGATTTTTTTCTTAAAGGAACAGAATACCACCGTACCATATTCCAGGACCGGGCGGACATAGGTTTTATAAGCTTGCAAAAGTGCTTCATGTACGTGAGTCGATAGAGCTCTGAAGTTGTTGTATATCAATCGGGTTGCTTTAGTGGCAATATATTCGCAGTGGCTATCAAAACTCAGGTCTTCGCCCACTATAAACCCGATGCTGAAATTTCTGGTTGCTGAAATTAATTGTTGCGCCGACGATATTGTAAGAGAAACGCGCATATCGCTGTACTAAATGCAGAACATTGGATTTTTCTTCAGACAGAGACAATCCCCATCTTTCAGACCACGAAACTACCGCGCCTATCCCATTTTGTAGTACTACCCGAGACGTCGAGTCAGATATGACATGGGGCAGTCATCAGCAAACGCACAGCATTTCACCCCCGTCTTGAATGCTAATTCAGGGAGATTGTAAGTGAAAATATTAAACAATATCGGTGACAGCACGCATCCTTGGGCACCCCAGACAGTGCTGGTCTTGGACGAGAATAGCAAGAATTAACCCTTACTTGAAAGGTTCTATCATCAATGAAGTCTGCAATCCAGGCTACGATTCTTGGGTGAATCCCAACCTTATACATTTTGTCTAGTATTAGCTTATGACTGACACGATCGAATGCTTTTGCGAAGTCAAAATACACTACACCTACAGCGCTACCTTTATCTACAGAGGAAGTCCAGTCATTGAGACATTTCAGCATGGCAGCGGCAGTTATCTTCCTTTCTGGAAACCGTGTTGGTCTGCTGAGATTATGCAGTTATCGCATAAATGGTTCACGATTTTTTCTTTAATAGCTTCCCAAACAGGCCAAGATAGAAGTTATGCTTACTGGTCGAAACTTTTTTGGGCACTCGTATGGCGGTTTCCTTGGAAACGGGGTAACATATGACATTTTCCATCTTAGCTGCACTTTACTTACTTTGATACTTTGACTGCCCTTTTGTCGGCTGGAGGTCTTCTCAGTGGGGACCACAACCCTTCCAGACCGCTCGATCTCTGGCTGCTTGTATCCAGTGAGGCAGACTCCGCTTTCTGAAAGATCTTGAGAATGAGTCTGCTCATCGCGTTGGCGGTCGTCCCAATGGTCTCTTGTGGCCCCTCGGGAGCCATTCTGTGACACGAAGACTACATCTATCGTCCTTTCGTCGAAGCAGGTGTCCGGCCCAGCGATATTTGGACTTCTTCGTGTACTGCAGCGGATCTGCTAGTTGGGACTTCTTCCTTAGCTTCCAGCTTCGTAGACCTTCTTGCCATTGCTGACGAAGGCTTGTCCTCAGAAGACATCTCTGCAGTGCACGGTGCGTAGTTTTCATTGCTCTGGCGATTGTCTTGTTGTCGGACCAGGTTTTCGTCGCGTAACACATCCCAGGCAGTACAGAGGCGTTGAATATCGAAGCCCTGAGGCCGGCATCCTTGACCTATCGGTGACATCGCGAATCGAACTGAAGGCTGCCCATGCTGTGCGTCTCCTGCGAGCGATTTCAGGTGCGATGTCGTTATCGACGTTCCGCTCACTTCCCAGATAGACGTAGGAGTCGACCTGTTGTAGAGCGGCTCGTTTAACCTTACGAGTCCCGTGTCACACCACTGGTTGACCATAAATTGCGTTTTGTACATATTCATGTCTAACCCAATCTTTATATCTGCTCCATTGAGCTCGTTCATCATTTCCTCGACTTCTGCCGTGCTGGTAGAGATGAGAGCGATACGTTGGCGAAGCAAAGATTGCTGATCCGTTTACGGTCGACAAGGATCGTGTCTCCCTGCCGTACTCTTTCCGGATAGGAATTTTAAGCTTTCGGTCGAACAGCTGGACGGTAGTCGATGTGTTCGAGAAGCATTCGTCGAGAAGTCGGATGTAGGGTGATGGTCTACCAGCGTGCACAAGCGCGCTCAGAATGGCATTGATTTCCACAGAGTCGAACGCTTTCCGATAATCCACGAAGACAAGGACAAGTGGGATGTGGTACTCGCGGCTTCTTTCAATGAGTTGTGAGACAGTCTGAATATGGTCCATGCAGGAGAAATCCCTTCGAAGCTCTACTTGCTCCACTGGCTGATATTCATCCAAGCAACGCTCCATGCAGTTAAGCAGTATCTTGGTGAAGATCTTGTACACAACCAAAGGAAGACTGATAGGCCGATAGTTGTTGATACCCTTCTGCTGGTCTTTTTTAAAGACTACAACTGTTTTCGACTCCTTCCATGAGTCTGAAACCCTACCACGTCGAAGGTAGTGGTTGATGTGCTTGGCAAAAAGTGAGCAGAGGGCACTGCCACCCGCAAAGGAGATCAGCAGAAATGCCGTCCGATCCGGGAGCAGTGCCTTGCTTCATCCCTCTGATGGCATGAGCAACTTCTGACTCCAGAATGGGGGGTACTTCCTCAGTTGCGGCATCGCGCATTTCGGGACAGTGATGGATGAACGAAACAGATCTGTGTAAAATTCTTGAACGATGGCCTCCATCGCTCTTCGAGACTTTGCGTTGTTCCGCTCTTATCCAAAAGGGCTGACATTATTGCCTTCTGATCGCAAAGATCTCGCTTTATGCTTGAACCTTTCCCAGATGCTTCTAACAGCTTCAATGTTCTGTAGGCTGGAATGGACTCCTTCACTGCGATTCGACAGACCTTCGAGATGGTGACTCTGTTTGACAGCTCTTCTTTGCTCCAAGAGTTTAATCGTATGTGCATTAAGTCTTGAGGCAGACGGAGATGTGGCTTCACAAAAGCTGCTAGCACATTTCAATACACCTTCGGAGAGAAGGTCGTAGTCTTGCACTTATTGCAACTTTATTGCATATTCCAACTCAGCTTCGCACGGACAAGACGGTGATCCGAGCCGGTGTGAAATGAAGGCTGCACGGAGACGTCGAGCAGACTCCAGCGTCTGTTTGTAATAATATGGTCGATCTCCGAACGTATTTCTCTATTTGGGCTTTCCCAGTCGCCGTTTGAAGGCTTCTTGAACATAGAATTTTCATGGAAGAAGCCGCATGCGGATAGCAAGTCTATCAGATGCTCTCCTTTTCGTTCCTTGAGGAAGTTCCATGTGGTCCTAGCCTCCATTCGTCGTGATTGTTCGTACCAACAGTGGCGTAAAAGTCCCCAACAACAACTTTGTAGTGGCTCTTCTCATCGTTGACAGTCCTTTCGAAGAATAGAAAGAATTCCTAGAATTCCTCCTTTTCTTCGTTTGTGGCCGTAGATGTTGGAGCATATCCATTTATGATGGAGATGGTTCCTTGATCTTTGCTTTCTAGACGCAGAACAGCTACTCGCGGACTGATGACCTTGTAAAAGTCTACTAGGTGGTGCATTGTCGAGTTGAGGAGAATCCGACTCCGCCAGTAGTCTTTCTGTCCACCTTTGCTCCGGTAATTAGAATCTCGTTGTGGTTTGTTGGTGCCTTTCGTTTCCTGCAGTGCGATAACGTTGTGTTTGATGTTGCGGCTTCTGTAAAGAAGTGTCCGAAGATCCTGCTCAGATGCGATCGTAAGACAGTTATAAGTGGGGACGAATAGAGTTTCCGTGTAGTGGTGGGAAGGGGTTTCCGGTAGTCGGATTCCAATGACGTCGTGATAGTTTAACTCCGATATTAGATGGCCCCTCACCGGAGGTGGATTCAACCGACGTCGTAGAAGACCACCTCCGGCGCGCGGAGGACTGGGGCGCGGGTTCAGTTGTTTGAGCCATGGCGGTGGTCTGGTTGCTCACATGTTCCTGACCAAGGATACAGGAGAGCCGCCCATGCACGACAAAGCGTCGCGTACTGCGTGACCGTTTGTTCCGTTAGCCATCAGTAAAGTGATGTTCACCCCTTCACCGCAACGAGGTGGCACATAAAGAGGAGCGGCACCTTGGCATGCATAAAATTTAAGGTTGAAGATGAATTCGAGGGGTGTTGCTATCACTTCCGCAACGGCTTGAAAGAATGAAAGTGGAATGTGATCAGGTGTGGGAGATGGCCATTTGAAAATAATTCAAGTTTTTCTTCTCTTCTACACCAGATGGAATCATTCATGACCGATAAGTCCTGCTGTTTTTGGAGATGAACTTCATCCTTTGGGGTAAAAAAAAACTTGCACAAATGTGTATGCTAATATCTCGGCTTTTTCCTGGTCTGTTTTTGCTATGTAACTTCCAGTTCCACTAAGGACTCCTAGTCTCGATTTGATCTGTGTCCTACCGCTTAGATATTTAAAAAATTCTCTTTTATTCCCGCTTTCTACCACCTTCTTCTCGATGGAGGCGTTATACTTTCTTAACTTATCTTCAAACTTTTTGTTAATCTCTCTAAACTTGGCTCAGCGCTCTGACCGTTCACTGTCATGACTTGCATTTGCAGCAGCCCATGCAAGTGACATCCTCTTGTGCAAAGACACCAGATTGCCGGGAAGCCTTGTTTTTTCGAGCGGAACTCTAACATTGGGCACAAAAAATTCAATACTACTGTAATATGGCCAGAAAAAAGCTCATATTTGTCAATGATACTACCTACCATTGATAAAGACCCATACCAGTCGACATTGCTCAGATAGGCTCGAATCCCATCGTAGTCGGCAAGCTTAAAATTTCTTTTGTGAATAACCCAATTTTCTGACGACCCCTTAAGAACTGTTTCGAATTTCACTGACCCGTGATCGCTATGCCAATAGGACATTCACTTGCAACATTGAAGATTAATTGATTAGCATTAGTAAGAACTACGCCCATAATGTTATCTCCTAATGTTGGTCCTTTAGTCAATTGTTCTAGGTCTAGTGGTAACATAACTCAAGAAACTTCTTTGGTGCTGACGAAGAGTGATTATCACACCTAGTAAGTGTGGTCTCGTTCCATTTAATGTCGGGCAAATTGAAATCACCACATGCTATACATGGGTGGTTGCAGGACAGTAGGTCCCCAACGCCTTCCACAACTGATCTGAAAGAGTGACAAGACATGCAGGCGCGCGATAAACTGCTACCCAACGAATTGTAACATCTTCCATCCATTACGTGTCGATACATAAAAGTTCATAGTTACCGATTCCATAAAAATTTTATGTAGGCAAAGAGTTGTACTGGCCAAAATGGCAACCTCGCCGCCTTTTTTTCAGCTTACGGTCACACCTAAACACGTCGTACTCTTTGCACCAGTCATGCAGAAGGAAGCTTGTATCAAGAGCGGGTCGGAGCCAATTTTCGGTAGAGCAAGCACAGAGACATTGGAATTGTTCAGCAAAAATAGAAGGCCATTTAGGTTTTTTGACATAGACCTATGTTAGCCATATACCATACTGACCTAACGTTTGGGTAGCAAAATCGTCGGTTACAACTACCACAGTCCCAATCATGGTTGATATTATCATAAGCACTACGAGGACGAGATTCAAGAACTCCTTTTACAACGATGCTGCGTGTAAAATCGGGATCACTGATGAAAGAGTCATTGTCGTGAGCATTATGCGAAATAACACGAGGAGGAAGTTGGCAGTTGGCGAGACAGGATTTTTGCTAATAGACAGCAGCTCCTCAACTCTCAATTTAAGCAATGAGTTCTCTTCCCTCAATTTCTTGTTCTCCTCCAGTATCGCGTCTCTTCGTCGATTTATTTCTGAAAGCTCCTTTCTGGTTTCAATTAGTTCCTTCCTCGTTTCGGCTAGTGCGTCGATCATGATCTGGACATACGACGGTACGTCCTTAGTAGAGACCAGAGGCGATCCATTGCCGAGTTAGCGCCCTGGGCTGATGACGGAGAGTGGCAGACACGAGCGCGTTTTGCTGGAACTGAAGAGGACCGAGGAGCAAACGAGAGCATGACGAATGTATGATGGGTGAACGATCGGTCGGTACGGACTCTGTGACCTATCGATTCACGGCAGCACAACGAATAAACAACACCGTACCGGAGGAGTGGCACCAAGTTCCAGCTCCAGTTCCAATGAATTCAGACGAATTTCACTCCTGGCCACACGGAGTGGTCGCACGGCACGTCGGACGGAGCGGAGTCAAACAGAAATACAGAAAATGGACGGCTATGTGACAGTAGTAGTCGAAAGGCGGTCGGAGCGTTCGTAGAGGCGACCGGTCGCTGGCAGCGCACATAATACCTATTTCATAATTTAGGGCATTTGCCTATCCCGGAACGGCTGCTACAGAAGTAACGTGCTGCTACAGGTTTTGTTCCTATCTAGACTAGCACCAGGCGGAATGCGAAGCCTCAACTTCTGCTTTCTGCGCAGGACCTTACGCCTTACAGTACCGGCGCTGCTTGATCAAACAGAGCATCAACACTCCGTGGAATCAATCGCCACTCGTGATGTCAAGATGAGCCATATTGTTTTATTTATTTATTTAAAGCGTAGACAGCGATGCTCAGAGTAAAAACGTAAACAAAACAATGCCAAAAGGATAGCACGGAATAAGTACTAACCAAAACAGCACTGGTTATGCGTGTGCGACAAATGACTGCAAAATTATGTCATGCAACATTTATAGTAACCTCTGCAGGCTTACGCCGGGGCATTCAGGCCTTCGTA
Source organism: Heligmosomoides polygyrus bakeri (assembly GCA_947359475.1). Classification (NCBI taxonomy): domain Eukaryota; kingdom Metazoa; phylum Nematoda; class Chromadorea; order Rhabditida; family Heligmosomidae; genus Heligmosomoides; species Heligmosomoides polygyrus. Next base: position 47,550,306 of record OX375866.1, on the reverse strand, counting down.
CTTGTCAAGAAGTAAACTAAGTTCCTCGGGCATCCGCTTGTTTAAAAAGTCTGACCTGATTCGTGATCTGGCAATCGACAGCCAAAGAGTGTGCTCATGCTCGACTTTCTTGCTATCATAAGACGACTCGTGGGATATTGTAAAGCAATTTAGCATTGAGCGCTATCAGATTTCGCGCTAGTCAAACAAAAACGCATTATAAAAACAAGTCATCTGGAAAATCTTCATTGTGGTCATCTCCTTTTGGTTATCGTTTAGTTCTCATGGTAGCCTCTCATATGATGTATTTAAGCTGTCATCATGTAATAAGTGTGACGTTATTATACTATTGGCTTAATTACCCAAGTTTGAGGTAAACCGTGATCTACGACTCGTGTATTTGTTGTGTACCGAGGAAAACTGACCAAAACTGGATCACCTAAACTTGCTCAAGCCCTCCTTCTATAAAACGTTTCAGCACGTCATCGATAAAGACTGTTGGATTGAAGCTAGCTTTTAGTTAACATATTTTATTTCGTATACCAACATATGCAATTTTCCCCATAGTTTAATGTGGTGTTGAACTCGGAACTGAGATAGTACATGCTTTATTGACGACTACGTTTCGGAGATGTCGCCTTCTTCAGGGTCTGAAACAGTCCAAACATATGTGGAAGCTACTGGGCCAAACATCGCTAAGAACTTTGCGAAAATTCAAAGACCTCCCGAACAGCAACCTTTCCAGCAGAGAGCTGACAGCAGCCCAACATTTAGAACACCCGAGGGACCCCACAAGGTGAAACTGTCTAAAAGACGAGACTGAAGGGGTGAGCTCGCGGGGAATCGACACAATCCCCCTGCCGATTCATCCTCGGGCTCTTGGCCTGTATCCAGAACCCCTCCAGGGTTTTGCGTGTGGCGGTATGGGCCGCCCGTGCTAGAATTTTGAAAACAGTATCATTATGCAATTCCTGCGCTTCATTCCAGCTCATCTCCCAAACACCCATGCGTTCCTTGACCGCCTTCACGCAGCTCAGGTGGAACGGAACTGTGTAATGGAGTCGCTTGACGTCACGTCGCAATATACAAATGTCAACAACGACTCAGCACTTGAGGCAGTCTATGAACTTCTCAGTGAACATCACCTTGTCATTGATATTTTGGCCTCACGATAGGTCAGGTCATACGGCTGCTGAATGAATGTCTCAGCTGCAACATCTTCAGATGGTCGGGCAGGTATTTTTCGCAGATAAAAGGGTTAGCTATGGGCCAGCGCTTAGCTCCCATTTTGGGCATCGCATTCATGTCCAAAATTGAACCTCCCGTGTTAGCTAGGCTGGCGATATATATATATATATATATATATATATATATATATATGTTATACTGCCAATATATCGGACTGCCTCATCGTTTGCTCTATCCAAGAGAAGATGGACATGTGCTTCGATATCATAAACAAGCAGTGCATATCTTCTTCTTCTTCTTCTTCTTCTTCTTCTTCTTCAGCGTCTGTCCCGCTTAGTAGCGGGGTCCGCTATTCTGGTGTCATGACGCCACCTCTCCCGATCCAGCGCTAGATCAGGGTGGACACCAGCAACCTTCAAGTCCATATGTAGGACCAGCGCTGCTTCGGACGCCCTCTAGGCCGCTTTCCTACCACCTCGAACTTAAGGCCTATATTGCGGACGCTATCTTCCTTTCCACGCAGAACGTGACCATACCATCGTAAGCGAGCTTCGCGCATCTTGTCCGCTATCGGCGCTACACCGAACTTCTGCCGAATAGCTTCGTTTCGGATGCGGTCCATGCGCGTGACTCCAGCCGTCCAGCGCAGCATCTTCGTCTCCATGATGCTGAGGCGCGTTTCAACCTCCTTGGTCGCAGGCCAACATTCAGCACCGTACATCGCTACCGGCCGGACAACTGTTCTATATATTTTTGACTTCAAGCGCTCTGGTATCTTCCTATCGCAGAGCACGCCAGTCAACGAGCGCCACTTGGACCAAGCTGCACTCACGCGTGAGTTCACTTCAACCATCAGACTGCCATCAGAGGCTATTGCTGATCCCAAGTACTTAAAAACCGAAGTGCGTAGGAGCTCGATGCCGTTAACCTTGATGGAGCTGGACTCAGTAACGTCTGTCGTTAGATATTCGGTCTTCTCCACGTTCAATCTGAGTCCAAATCGCTCCAAGCGATCACACCAAGCTTGCACCTCTCGCTCCAGTTCATCTTTATCTTCGCAAGCGAGCATTACGTCATCAGCATAAAGCAGTGTCCAGGGGACAGGCTTCTGAAGATCTCGTGTAATGGCGTCCATCACGACAACAAAAAGGAGTGGGGAAAGCGCAGAACCCTGGTGTACCCCGACAGAGATGGGGAACTCCATCGAGGTTCCGGCTGCAGCTTGAACTCTACTCTTTGGGCAAGAGTAGAGGATTCGCACCCACTCTATGAGCTCTTCAGGAACTCCATGTCGTCGCAGGGCGTACCATATCACTTCACGCGGTACGCGGTCAAAGGCCTTCTCCAAGTCGAGGAAGGCGATATGCACTGGCTTCTGTTTCTCGCGGTGCTTTTCTATCAGGAGGCGGGCGGCGTGTATGGCATCAACAGTGCCACAGCCAGCCACGAAGCCGCACTGATTGCTGGAAAGCTGGGCGATGTCACGAATTCGTCCGTCGACAAATCGCTCAAAGATCTTCATGCTGTGTGAGAGCAAGCGAATCGGACGGTAGTTGGGGCAGTCTGCAGGACTGCCCTTCTTCTTCCAAATCGGAATCGTCGTGCTTTGGCTCCAACAGTCAGGTACTTTCTTCTCTGCTACAACCTGATTAAAGAACTTCGCCAACCACTCAGCCGGATACCAAAACTTTGACTTCCACAGGTCAGCCGCCACGTCGTCGGGCCCGGTCGCTTTGCCTGGCCTCATCTTCTTCAAAGCCGCTTCAATCTCCTCCACGGTGATCATTTGAACGGGGCCGTGGGTTGGAGCCGTTGAAGGGATGGCTGGAAGAGGAAATTCTACCGTAGAGATTTCCTCAAAGTAATCGCGCCATCGCTTCAATGCTTTCTTGCGGTCCATAAGAAGACAGCCGTTCTCATCATTGATGCCGAAAAACTTTTCAATGTCCTCGGTCTGCCAATGGCGATTCTTAGTAAGCCGGTACAGATACCGCTCGCCATCGCGTGACTCGAGTTTCTCGTTGACATCTGCATAATGAGTGGCTTTTGCAACAGCCACGGCCTTCTTTGCAGCTTTTCTCGCTTCTTGGTACTTCCGCCAGTTATCGGCTGTCTTTTCGCCGAGAAACACGTGATAGAGCGACTTCTTCTCTCGCACTTTTGCTTTCACGTCGTTTGTCCACAGCCATGTCTGCTTGTTGACCTTCCGTCGCCCAGGCTTCGTAATGCCAAGTTCTGACTGTGCAGCTTGACGAATCGCGTCGGTCGCCTTCTTCCAAGTTTCGCCGACAGTCGTGACTGTCGGTAACCGCACGCGAGAAATCACAGCTGCTTCCTTCTCTCTCATTCGCCACCACTTTATTCTTGGTGCACCGCATCGCTCGACCTGCTTCACCCTCGGAGGGGCGATCTTCAAAGTACAGATCAGCGGTCGATGCTGTGGGGCGACCGTCTCATACGGCACGACCTTCGCGTCTGTGACAAGACTCCGGTCACGATCCTTAACAAGCACAAAGTCTATCTGAGACTTGGAGCTCCCACTATAATATGAGATGAGGTGGGAGTCGCGTTTTCGGAAGACGGTGTTCACTATGGTGAGGTTATGCGATTCCGCATAATCAAGAATACGCTCACCATCGGCGTTACGTGACCCGTACCCGAAACCACCATGACAGCTGTAACCGTCCTTCGTAGCACCTACGTGCCCATTAAGGTCACCAGCGACTATGATGACATCTTTCGACGGTATCTCTGCTGTCTTCTCATCAAGTAGGCTCCAAAACTCATCCTTGGCTTGCTCTGAGCAGCCGGTCTGCGGAGCATACGCAGAGAAGAAGGGATAGAGTCGCTCCTTAGCGGCGACAACGATCTTCATTAACCGATCGTCAAAGCGTTCGACGCTTACAATCGAGTCACGAAATCGTTCGGAGACGATTACACCGACACCACTGGTGGTCCTGGGACTTCCACATAGAACGGCCTTGAAGCCACGTCCTATGTCCCTTGACTTGCGGCAGGACCACCTCGTCTCCTGCACCGCACAGAAATCAACTCTTCTACGCTCCAGTGCTTCAACCAACTCGCACGAGCGGCCCGTCAACGTACCCACATTCAGCGTTGCCACGCGGGTCCTGCTTACGTTACGGGACTTTCGGACTAGCTCAGTTGCCCTCCGATGCCGTCCTCGCATCAGGGACCCTCGCATACTTCTCACACTCACCGGGCTTTGCGAGTGCGCGTCGGCTCCCGCGGACGCCGTAGCACTATCTCGAAATACTTGAACTGTCATACACCATGTGATGTGACATGGGTCTTCGTAGGCCGGCCTGTCACAAGGGCCTGTCGTCTGCATTCGAGTGTCCGTGCTTAGCTTAGCTCACCAAACGAGCAGTTTCCAGTGGCACCACGAGGAGGAACGGACATCGCCACCATAAACAAGCAGTGCATATCATAGCAGCATATCAAGTTTACACGGGATACTCCAAAGGATGATTGGCTTCCGTTTTTGAACGTCCAAATACAGCTGAACGGAGGGGAAAATATCAAACTGGTATCGTAAACCCACTAACAAAAATATCTTGGTCCATAACAAGTCAGCGCATCCGACACAGACCAAAACAGCTGTCGTGCCCAATATGCTCCGCACAGCTAGCAGGGTGTCTACTGGGGAAATCGAGCGCAAGGAATCGCTAGCGCAGCGCTTGCAAACCAAATCGCTGCCAAGAATGGGTATACATTCTTTGGCTATCAGCGAGGTAGCACCAGCAGTCGCTCACGTAATTCCTCATTTGATGACAAAATTTCACTTCTCATCCCTTTCGTCTCAGACAGTGTCAGCACTTCTATTAGGAAGTGTGTTAGAAGGGCGGGATTGGAAAACGATGTTAAAGTGGTAGATACACCTCCTGCTAACCTGAATAGTCGTTTAGTACGCAACCGCCTGTACGACCGAACTTCCGAAACCCCAAATTGTACCATCTGTCCTGCAGATAACGAAGGAGACTGCATGATTTCGAGGGTTGTCTACCTAATAAGGTGGAACAGCTGTGGAGGTGAATACATCGGTGAAACAGCTCGCCCCTTCTACGTTCGCTCTAAGGAACACCTGGAAGGGAAGAGCAGGTCACGACCATCAACAGCGCTGGGCTGCCACAGGGTAAACGACCATAACGGCGCCGACTTTGGGGTCACTTTCAAAATTCTAGCACGGGAGGCCCATACCGCTGCACGCAAAGCCCTGGAGGGGTTCTGGATACAGGCCAAGAGCCCGAGGTTGAATCGGCGGGGGAATGTGTATATATATAACCCGCGAGCTCACCCCTTACATCAATCAGTCTCGCCTTTTAGACAGTTTCACCTTGGGGGGTCCCTCGGGTGTTTGAAATGTTGGGCTGCTGTCACCTCTCTCTGCTGGAAGGGAATTTTCGCAAGCTTCGTGGCGATGCTGGGCCCAGTAGCTTCCACATATGTTTGGACTGTTTCAGACTCTGAAGAAGGCGACATCGCCGAAACGTCAGTCGTCAATAAAGCATGTACTATCTCGGTTCCGAGTTCAACACCACATTAAATAATTGGACAACGATCAATACCGATATTCATCGAGGGTCGAACCTGGCAGCTATTTCCCCATAGTGTTCAGTGATGAAAGGCGAAAATAAACATAATTTGCTGTTCGCATGGAGTTGAACACTGGTGAAGCTATTTTGTGCGCGTTCAGAAAGCGCTTTCTAAAAAGTCGATATCCTTTTTCTTCGTTGGATCAAGCAGATTTGTACTATCTTCCTCGCACATAGTTTTTGAAGGCGGAGAAAAGCCCGAACACCAAGGTCCCTCCTTAATCTTTTCATCGCAAAACAAAATATTCTGTATCAGCACACTTTGCCGTTCAACGCAAGGGCAGAGATTTTATGAGTAATAATAAACGAGTTCACCAGTGTTCAGGGCGCGTGTAGCGCAGTCGGAGGAGGCGCCGACTGTCGCCAGCACCCGATACCAGGTTCCTGGTTCGGACTTCCCGCCCAGGCCAACCAAGCCTTCCATTCCTCCGGGGTCGGTGAGTTGGTACCAGATTTGTCTGAGGAGGATAAAGCACTGACTTGTTCATCGGCTGGCCACCGCAAGTCATTGTATGGCCATATACGCATTCAAATCGCCTCCACGACATCCCGTAGAAGCAGAATGCGTGGCGCATCCCAAAAGGGATTGAATAACGCCGTCCTTTATCCTTATCCTTTAATAAACGAGTAAGTAGCAAGGAACCATATTAAAAGAACAGAAACTGAAGTCCTTCTGCAAAACACGTCCAATGTCCTGATCAGTATCAATTATAATATGAAAACTGTTCCTGACTTTCTCCCTTCATCCAATTTCAATAATAAAATGAATGCAGTAAAAAACGCCAGCAAAATCGTATATCTTTAAAAGAAAACAAACATAGGACAATAGTTTTATGTCAACCTCGTTCTTCATAGAGCTCTTCTCACGCATGCTCTACATAAAACAAGAAATTTACAAACATGATGAGACGACGCTAGTCTTCGAGTAGCTGCTCCGTGACTGAGAATGTAGGCACTGTCAGGCTCCTAAAATGATAGCATGTATCGATGTAGAGATATGCTTCACATATGACAGTCATCCATAATAGTGTAGCTGTGTGTTTGACTGAGCTTCACAAGAGGCTACACAGATGTTTATTGGCTGACATTTCGGCGCGTTCTTCAGAGCCTGAAAGGAAGATCAAAAGACAGTCGTCGCCTCAATTTTAGAAAATTCAAGACGTCCTTTCGGTCACATAGCCAGTGGTTAGGGTGAGACCGCACCTTACAGGAACACAGAAGGACCAAAGGTGAGGGCCCCTGTATTCATATTGACTATGTGGTCGAAAGGATCTGGTAAATTTTCTAAGGTTGTGATGACGTTTGACGCGGTGGCCACACTTTGATTTGATCCTTCCTTTCAGGCCCTGAAGAAGGCGACGCCCTCGGAACGTTAGCCAGTAAACATCTGTGTTACCCCATGTGAGGGAAAACACCGATACAGTGTCTTTGATGCAGAGGTTCATGGGCAACCGTACTTGACTAGTCTTTGATAACTCAACAGCACTTGTCCAGCGCTATAGTGAACATTTACTTGTTCTTATTTTCCCAGCTATTGTGTTTAAGGCACGCTCGACGGAATCGATGTGAAAACGCTCTACCGCCCTTCTCGAGAAAGTAAATAGCAACAGTGATGGCAAAGTACGCACTACAACGAACACCAAAAAACACGACCTCAAAAGATTGACAACATTGGGCCTCAATTTAATTCTGCCCTCTAAAAGGCGGCGGTGGCGACTTCGCTTTGAGGAATACAGAGTTTTGATGATTCAACCCGTATGTTGCGGTATGTACAAAAACTGCCTCAGGGCTAACAATATGCGTCGGTCCGTACAACGTGGCTCTCTCGAACAAGACTGTTCGAAAGATACTCTATGCCCGATGTGTAATACATCCAGCAAACAGCAAGCTGGAATGTTTAATACTGATTACATGTGTAACCATGCAAAAGATGACAGAGTAACTAGAACACAAGGCGTCAACTGTAGAGCGTACCCGAAGTAATACTAACACTCGAACATTAGAAAACTAGAAACTGGAAATTAGGAGGTGGAGCTTCAACGAATTAGCCGTAAACTTTGAAGCTGACGTCACTTTGTTGTTGTTTAATCTTTCAGATTACACATTTCGTATCTATTACAGATTACAGATCTAGCTGTTTCTAGAAAGCGCGAAGACAGTGAAACCTGGTGCGTTTTGCTGAATTTACCCAATTCTGTGCTTGCCCTGTTCATGAAAAAGAACTTTATTATGTTCTTGGGTACAAATGGTTTTAGCGTCTCTCCTTGCATGCGTGATGGTCCTAAGTTGAACAGGTTATTGACTCTCTATTCTGTCGAGCAGTAGATGTCTTTATACAACATTAACATATCATTCTTCCATCTTCTCTTAGCTAACGATTGGAGACCAAAAATGCCATCCGGGACAAGATCCTGAATCCAAGAGACCGCTAATCCAAGAAATATAATCATCAATTTTCTAGTAAAAATGTTTTGAACGCTTTCTAATCAGGATACGACCATATTCCAGAACCGGGTGGGCGTAGGTTTTACACGGTTGCAAAAGTGTTTCATGACTGCGAATATACATACATTGGATCCGATCAAAGATGTTCTGATAATTGAACGATTCCCATAGCGCTAACTTCGTGATCCCGAATTTTTCGATGATTCGGATAACGGCGATTTCGCGGACCCCACATTTTTTAATGATTCGGATGCGGGAAATTTCGCTTGCATCGGATTTTTGAATGATTCGGATCGTGATATCCGAGTCGGATATCTGAAATGATTCAATTGGATCCTATGTATAGTTACGAATCGACAGAGCTCTCAAGATGTCTGATATCGATCGGGTTGCTTTAGCGGAAATATATGTTTGCAGTTTGGCGCGTGTAGCGCAGTCGGAGAAGGTGTCGGCGACCTCCCATTCAAGGAACAGTATTGGTCTGTTGAGATCATGCATTTATCGCTGGATGCTTGACGACCGTTTGCTTCAATAGATTCTCAGACAATCTGGCCAGAATAGAAGTTATGCTCACCGGCCGAAAGTTTTGGTCGTATGGCGGTTTGTGGCACCGAGGTGACATATGAGATCTTCCATCGAAGCAAGCACTTCGAGTATTAAGCTACGGCTGGAGAGGAATTCGAGGGATATTGTGATCACACCCGCAATGGCTTGAAAGAAGGAAGGCGGAATACGGTCAGGTGTAATAGATTATAATTTTGTCCGCTTGCAAAGCACTTTAAGGATTTCTTGTCTTCTGCACCAGATGGAACCATTCATAATCGGAAAGCTCAGGTGTCCTTCGAGATGACATTCTTACCCTGGGGTAAAACTTGTTCAGGTGTATAAGCGGGAATAGCACTTGACAGCTGACGTTGCTCCGCCTATCGCAAACCTTTTTACGTGGCTTCGACAGACCTGTGATTCATGCCACCCATAGCCACGGAGAGCACGATTCGGTCCAGTCCTGTGCCAATACTCCGCCCGCGCATCTCTCCCGTCTTGGTCGGTTTCTGAAGATGAATCGAAAATTACTACCCATTTGACAGCAATTCTACTGGGTGGTACACTGATACAACACTGGGAAAAGATGGGTTAGGTTTTTGCCTTAGACACCTGAGTTTTGTGAGAAACTATTCTACACAAGCAGCTCAACGTAGCGATGTTTGCTTGAAAACTGGCACAAACGTTAAGCATGGATTGATTTCTATCACGAATACATAGCAAAATCTTAATAAACACTAGAAATTTATAAAAATATTTTTATTGAAATATAATAATACGGGTTGCACTTAGTCCAAAGTAGAGCTTGGTAGACCACTTCAGATGACCTTTGCGCCATTATTGGCCACCTGCTGGTCGTTTGAAACTACGTAAGAACATCGCCACACCATTTAGAATCGTTGGCACAAATCGCGAAATTTTGCCGCCTAGTCTTCCTTCTGCGCCCTGAGTGAACAGCTCTTTTAAGCGGTCCTCTGGTCGCATTGTCCCAACGAGTCAGAAACTGCTCCTGTTTTGACTCTGCTTGAAAAAGAGGCCGTCCGATTGGTAGTTGCGAAAGGGATGTACATCGCATCTGAATTTCCCTTCGCATTCTACAAGGGAAAATTAAGTTGAATATACTATATCCTTCTTTGCCTTTTTGTCCCTTTTTGCCCATACGAAGCATGGAGTCATATAACCTTTTTAGTTGAAATACACCAGGCTTTCTCAGCGAATTTCGTATCACATCGGGAGGGGACAACGAAGAGATTAGGCGCGCCGAGCATCCTTCCAAATCTCCGATGAGCTCCTTAATTTAAGCTTGTCTGAAAGCAAACTTAAACCTATAAAAACCGTGCTCAATGAAACTACATAAACAGTAAACATCATAAGCACAGACGGAGCCTGAAGCCGGTAGTTCTAGCTTCTGTACGAACACATGCACAAGGTCATTAACGCAAGAGATCCCGCGTGATGGAAAGCTTTTAGTACTGTTCGTAATTTTATACGAAACTTCGAGAATGTTGGTTGCGAAAGCTATGTATTAGGTTGTCCCGTAGTCCCCGCCGTTTTTTCAACAATTCATTGCGGATTTCGCCGGTGGTCTCTTGCCTAGCGCTATATAGCATTCGAAATAGGATGATTTGCTCTATCAGAGCATGTATTGCATTTCTTTTTTCATCCTAAACTTTGTCCATTTTTAGGTCGTTAAAGTGAAAAGTGAAAAGTGGCCGTCGCCGACAGTTCCTTCTCTCCGCTTGTTTGGAATTTTTAGCGCAGGTTCTCATACCGTTTGGAAGGCAATGTTCTGCGCTATAAGAATACGTGTTGCCCTATTTGCTCGTTTGTCCTTCATTGATTTTTTCGCCATCAAATTGGGACGTCCGAAGGAGAAGAGTTATTTTTGCTGACAGCTCCTGCTCTGTGGCAAGACCTTACTCTATAAGAATTTGTGTCGCGTTTATTGGCTCATGCTGAATTCTGCCGATTACTAACAAAATACCAAAAAGAGAAAAATCATCTTCGCCAATAACTCCTTCTCCTTGTTCAGACCTTCCTGCTCAGTTTTATATGACACTCGAAAGTGCATATCTTGCTCTACCAGAATGTATGATTTGTTCTTCGACCATTTAAATTTTTGCTAATTTTCAGATCATCTAAATGGAGCTCCAGGTACAAGGAGCACTTCCGGCTCCTTCTCTTTGTGTATCGCTTGCTGATTAGTGCTGAGCCATTCTTTACTATGCTTCATATTGAAATATATACACACAAACATCATTTTTCACCGCCAGTTACAATTCTGTGCAAAAATCGTTGAATATGTCCGTGCGATGAATGGTGACGGGCAAGCAGGCCGGAGCAATCGTTACTTGCTGGTTCCTTGTAGCCATTTTTGGCCACCCACTGCGAAAATCCGGCGGTCTAGTAAAGTTGTATACGGCGGAGTGGTGTAGATCCCGAAGAGACTAATCGAACGGCACCAACCGTTTCTCAAAAAATCTCAAATTAGAGTCAAGTTAGAGGAATTGTGAGCATGCAGCGGTTTTCGACGGTTTGCGACCGACAACTCGTCAGCGACGCCTCCAGGACGTAACTTCAACGTGACGTCGCGCGCTAGCCGCATGCAACGTCGCGGCGCTGGAACTCGGATGTTCGCTCGGTGAGGCTCGATTAGCCGCGGAGCACGAAATCTAGCCAGTGCTAAAGAACTGAAGAAAGCAATTGAACTATGACGTGTTGGAGAAAGGTGACGGTCAAGTGTGAAACAAGGGTAGAACTAAGAGAAAAGCTATGGGTTAGTGCGTCCTTGAGCTGCCACTGAATCCTAGCAAAAGCCCCACGTTTCAACAATCCCTGAAAACCTCTAACGCTTGATAACAAGGACAACTGTTCAAAAGAAATTTGTGAAAAATTTCGGGAAATTACAAGTACTTGCTTCCGGAACTTCTAAAACTAGAACAGCTAGCTTCGCTAGGATTCTACGTACTCCAATTTGCTACCGGTTAACAATACATTAGTACGAGCCTGGTACGCATAGAATTGGGCATAGGATTCCCTTCGATGAAACATCAGACCTGTCCCAGGAAACTACTTCCCCCTCTACGCGAAAAACGCGATCGATAGTCGCCGACACACACTTGCGCGAGTCACAAGCCGCCCTGTCGGCAGTGTTACTAGCCGTTCCTACCGGAAGCAGTCGGACCGCGACAACTCGTCCAATTTCGTCGCGTACCGCGCGCGACGCAAGGAGGGCTCGCGCGGCGTTGGAGTTGTGTCTGCCCCCGGTCCGGGACCGCCTTCGCAATGGAACGCAAGTTTTCAACTTCGAACATTTTCATGGCTCCATGTGAACAATTTCATCAAACGATAGAGCTTATCGAGCTTCTGAGCTCAAATATATCCTTGGTTTTTGAAATAAACAATTTTAGGCGAGTTGTATTCGAAAGACGCCAGAGCCGGGAAATGCGGCTTTTTCGGGATTTTATCAAAAGATACGGCCATACAAATGTTCCCCTTTAGCTTACTTGAAGCTCCAACCAGCGCAGTCTTTCGGCGAAAACTGACCTTGAGGTTCATTTGGTTCCAGTTATCAGTCTCCCAAGTACCTAACAGGGGTGTGCGTAATTACGATTTACGATTTTATGATTCACAGCGATTTTTAGTAGTTTTTTACGAATTACGACTTACGACATTTTGGGTCGTAAATCGTAAATTTTCGCAAATGAGACGGGCAAATGACTTCCAAATGTTGTGAGGCAACCCGAGTAAGAAAGATGTGCCCACTCTCTTTCCTCTAATTGCTCATTCCTACTTTGTTTTAGCGTAATTTTTTAATGTGCTGATGTGGCTGAGAGTGGTTTCGAGCTCAACATAATTTTTCTGAACTTTTTGCTAGACATCTTTCGAAAATATGGCCGGCATTGTCGTGAGGAAAGTAAAAATTCTTCCGTCATGGTCGTTTCCGCTGCAGCTGAACAGCGTAGATGCTCACAATTGCTCTGGTATCCGCTACAAGAAGCTCGTGGTACAGTTTTCCTTGGGAGTCCACCCAACAGTGCAGCATCACCTTCTTCTGGTGGAAGCCAGGCTATGATTGTCTCGGAGGAAGTTCTCGTTGGCGGAGCCACTGGGTCTTCCGGGCATGATTGTCCTAGAATTCTCGCACTCGCCTCCCTTGACTACCTTCTCTCAGAAAGTTCTTAATACGAAAGCGGAGAAGGTGAGACTGAGCGATGCTCGGTCACGACGACCGGTTCGAGTCACGAAGATCGTGGGCCACTGAAGTCGAAACCTCCTTTCATATATTCTGGAGTGTTCTAGCTATAAGCCCGTGGCACTAAGCCGGACCGTAACAGGTTTGTTAAATCTTGAAAAATGCTTGAAAATTTTGTTGCAGGTGTTTTCCGATGGCCTGATAGGAAATCTGAGCTTTTGATAGGATAGAGCTGTACCATGCAGTGCGCTCAGTACGCGACGTTGTTGACGCAATGTTTGTTGCATGCGCAGTTGCTGGTTTCCCCGTGAGCAGTGAAATTAATTTTAATTTTTTTGTTCTACTAATGACTTTTTCTTCATTCCTGCTAAACCATATTTTTACACGCATTTAAAGAACTCCTAAGCGGTTGGAAATTTAATTGTCATTCATACGATGAAAGCCCTTTGTTGAAACACCATGATTTATGATTTACGAAATTTCGAATTTCATTTACGCATACCCCTGGTACCTATTAAGCACCTCACTTGTTACGGGCTGTGTTCGGACTCATTTGCTCTGAGCTGTTCACTGATGGCTGATATCTGTTAAGGTGGAGCTGCTGAAGTCACAAATAGATATGTGACTTCAGCAGCTCCACCTTAACAGATATCAGCCATCAGTGAACATATTAGATTGTCCTACTTCTAGTATTGAGTTATTCGTGACTCTGTCTGTGTTTGTTGAGTTACGAGAAACTCATATGACTTAAGATATAGATAAATAATAAGATAAATAATAATAATAAATAATGAGATAAACCACAAAGTAATGTGATGTGTTCTCGAGTAGACATACGTATGGGTAGATAAATAGATGAATACAATGTTCCAACAGAATAATCAGCACTACTAATGGTTTTCCTCCACACGAGCTTTGATTGTGTGAATGGCTTTACCGGTTGCTCGTGCAGAAGCTACAACTGTCAGCTCCAAGGTGCTTCTGCGTTCATGATGCGCAATGGGTATTAGGTTGTGAATATTGCCTGCGAGTTACAGCAGTTCTCAAAAATAAAACGTTTTACGCCCGTTCAGCGTCGTGACTAATACAAGGATATGTAGTTTGTTATTCACTTCTTTCGTAATCCTCAGTATTCTTCTTCGCATAGCTAACATCTATATGAATTGAAAGGCAGAGAATAAAGGGATGAGTAAATAAAAAGACTATAAAGCAAAGGGATAGCAACGAGATTTCTTTAGAGTAAGATTTCACAAAACGATTAGGATAATCACTCATATCGACACCACGTACCGGCGGAGCTTTTTCGGCATTTACTTCCTGTAAGTTCTTAGCGAGAGCTCGGAGAATTTCCATATTTTCTTTCTCAAATGGATACTAATAGTTACCTCATAAACCATGAAGCCGCAACCTGTCTCGCAGTACCGTACAGTTGTAGCACGGCTTCGTCTGTTGTTCGGTGAGACTACCTGAAACAGGTTCCCTTGAATAGCAGCCTTTCTCGACAAACTGTTTGGACCGTTCCGTTGTCCCTGAGGGGTCGCAAGCACACCGGTATCAGCTTAGCACTGTACGTTTTTCTGAATGACCGCAAGAGAGCCCACTCCGATTGTCAAATTTTCTGGTTTCGACTCACGGGGTAAATCATCGGATATCCTTTTCGAACTCTTCGTGGCCGTCGTGGTTCTCTTCTTTTAAGACGTGAAAGAAACAAATGAACAGTGTGAAAATTGGAAGCAATAGGCGAGCAAGGGAGAAATGTGAACCCTGGTACGTGACGATTTCTTTAACCAACGTTTCCTCACGACGAGCATCACACGTCCTTGTTTGCTTCCGTAACAAGTCTGTGAACCACCATGCAGAAATGCTTTACGTCGAACAAGCTGGGTGCAACTTAATATCCAAGCACTTCAGCAAAAATGAAGTGGAACCTTTTCCATTTTCCTGGGGGCTTTCAGAGGCTGCCTCCTCTCAATTTGGTGGTTGGGTTGGCAATTCAGTCGAAGCAGCGCATGTTCGAGTAAAACTTTCAACAAGCTTCGCAGAAGTTCGTAGGACAACCCACCTAGTTCGTGTGGAATCAAAACACATTCTGAGCTATTTTCTGGGTCTCCGTGAGCTCGACTCAAAACACTCCTGGTGCATTACGTACTCCCTTCGAGGCTATAAAGATCGTGGCGGGTCTCTTGGGCTCAGTTCTCGCAGGTCGCTTTATACCGTTTATCTGACGCTGTCGCACAATAAGCTGCTAGCTGATGTTTTGTCACTCAGTCATGAAGGTGTTGTAGTGCGAACAGCGGCGATCAACTTCTTGAGTGTTGAAAGGAAGTGTTTTTTATAACGAAGGCTGGAGAATGTTACCATTAGATTTCCGGGAATAAACTACAGGAGGTACCTTACTCTACGCGACTGGACAAACAGCTCTGCCGAAGCTCTGCTTTGTAGTAACGGAGAGAAATGCCCGTGAGTATACATTCGCTCTGCATAACCTCTTCAAGGATGTTGAAAACCATGCAGGAGCCCACGCGAGGAAGGTGACACTGTCTTGAAGCTAGGAAACACGCTCCTTCGAAGCCTCTGCCTTTCACTGACCTAAAGGTTGCTTCACATCCAAATTGGTGTACAGTCCATTAGTAGAACTGCATACACTGTCAACTGTACTACGAAAATAATAACGTTTTTGTCGTGACGAAACATTTCTCTCAGGGTTCTGTGAGCTGGTATTTTGCTTTATCTAACATTCCATCTCAGAAGCGTCTGCTCGCAGAACCCCGTGAGGCAGAGTTAGATGCATGCCGCGACACGGCGGAATCTGAGTTTTTCTTAAAAGCTTCATTGTTTCCTTCACTTTTGCTGCTCTATTAAATCCAGTTCATCACCTAACTTCACATATATTCCTTGTTTGAGTTTGGGTGCTTCTCATCACATTTTTCCCTGAATAAAACGCAAAACACGTCTTAACTGCAGTGATGTGCATTTTTTTGTATGGTGTACTCATAAAATAACTTGATAAAGTTGGTTTAATTACCCAAGTTTGAAGTTGCTGCCGAGTGGTCAAATAATTGAGATTGAGATGGACGCGGCGCTCGCAACAGCGTAAACAACCCCGCAGCGGCTCAGGGAACCTTCGCATGGACATTAAACCAGCAACCGCCATAGAACTCTTGGGGACCGATACAAGCAACGCTACCAAAGCTACCGGCTATCCGAATTCCAACTTTCTCAGAGAAAATATGGGAATACTCAAATTTCTGGACAATTTTCGACGCCAACGTCCACAGCCAGCTATTAACGAACTTGCAAAATTTTAATTATCTCCTAGATGCACTAACGGGAAAAGCTCGAGAATTGTCAAACGTTTTCCAATAACTGACGATAACTACGAATCGGCAGTGCAGATGTTGCATAAAAAATATGGAGATAACTCCAGATTAGTTGCCTCACTTCAAGTACGCCTAGAGACAGCGAAGGCAAACCGCTCAACAATTCAAGGACAAAGGCGACTTCTTGGATACATCATCCCTAACGTCAAGTGCTCTCTCAATGTCTTAATGAGGACTCCGATTGGAAAATGCAAGACATTCTCAGAGCGATAGATGATTACATTACAAAGGAGGAACGCGTAGGCGAAGTCGTCGGTAGAACCATCAGTTCGGACGTGCATTCCAATGGTAAAAGCCCGAAGAAGAACAGCATCAGTTTCATCGCGAGAAATCCAGCGTGTATGTTTTTCCATTCGGATGACCACAAATCGCTGTTATGCACAAAGTATCCGTCCATGTCAGATAGACGCGCCTTCATGCAAACGCGAAAATTTTGTCTCAACTGTGGAAGACAGGAACACTTTGTAACGCGGTGATTGAGTAAAGGATGCGCCACGTGCAATGGGAAGAGACATCACCACACCTTGTGCCTAGTGAGGATACCGCAAACACCGTCATGCACCGCTGCTTATACCTCCCCCATATCGCGACAACTAAAACGTGCGCTACCTTCTAGAGCCACGGCAGTGCAGCCTCAGCACGAACCGTCAAACGCTTTCATGTTCACTAAAAAACCTAGGCAAAGTGGACCTAGAGTAGCACAAGCTCATCCGATTTAAGCCGAAACATTTGAAGGCACGCAAGAGGATTCCAAAGAAAAATCAGAGCCCTAGCAGGGCAGTGTAGTACTCCATCATTCAGGCACAGGCAGTGATGATCTAAGGCAAATTTCACTATTGACAGGATACGCACGGGTGTGGGACCCACTCCGAAAAGGATGGAGGGAAGTAGAAATTCTCTTCGATACTGGTGCCGATAGATCTTTCATAAGTGAGGCACTTGCAGAGGAACTAGAATAGGATTGTTCCAACAACTTGTACTCTCACAATGTACACCTTCGGCAACAATGTGCCGAGGAGAACATCTTGCAGCTCTATCACGTTGAAGATATGGGATACAGAAGGACATCGGAGTAAGTAAAGCTGCACACCTGCCAAATGTCAAAGACGTCGACTTTACCGCCCACCATGGCGTCACGCTTTCGCGACCAACGCAGAAGCAACATTCAAAACCACAACTCCTGCTCGGCTGTAATCAGCTCAGGACACTGTTGGAGTCGACTTCTCCACGCTATACCTTACCCTCGGATTACAATTAATTCCATCCAAACTAGGATACCTCCTCACCGGATTGCAAGTTTCTCCTTTGGGAAACAGAGGCAAATCCTTCCAAGACTGCTCTAGTCTTACAGTGAGAACGAACATCATTCTCAATTTTGGTGAAGTACTAGACCTTTGAGATAAGTGCTGGACGATGGATTCGGCTGGTATCTGCAAATTTTCAGGAATTAAAGACGCAGAACGAGAAAGAATCAATAAGAAGGTCTCAGAATTCATCACCAGAGCTATGCAACGACGGCCCGAAGCCTCCCATACAAGGAAAACCACGCTCCCTTACCAACTAATAAGGCCATTGCGCTATGCCGACTTCAGAATGCATTGGAAATGTTAAAGGCGCGTCCACATCTTCTTCAGGGCTATTATGAAGGATCAGCTCGTCAAATGCATCATCGAAGAAATTTCCAATGATCAACCACTCAACGGCATTATACTGCACTACATACCCCATCAGTTATTACGCCGCAAAACGACACCATAAAATACGTATCGTCTTTGACTCCTCTTCACGTTTCAAGAATTGTCCATCCCTAAACGACATCTTACATCAGGGACCGTTAATCCTCCCGGAGATCTAGGTAATGCTTTTACGTTTCCGCATCGCACCTTATATGATAATCCCCGACGTGGAAAAAGCTTTCCTGTAAATACGCCTTCATGAACAAGATAGGGACGCGACACGATTCCTTTGAGTAAAGGATATCACAAAACCGCCTAGAGATGAAAACCTGGTCACCTATCGCTTCACCAGAGTCACATTTGGCCTTAATGTCTCTCCATACCTCTTGGGAGGAACAATACGCTACCATCTACAAACTGAGGTTAAAGACATAGAACTATCCCAAGAAATACAGGACAATCTCTACGTAGATAAACTTGTTCTAGCGGCCAACACCACAAAAAAGGCGGTACAGAAATCTGTGGCGGCTCGCGAGATTTTTGCGGAAATGGGAATAAACGTGCGGGAATCCCTCTCAAATAACCACTGAGAAAAAAATCTTGAGGAAAAATCTTCCAGATGATGCATACGCCAAATCTTCAACACACAAAGTGCTGGGATCTCTTGGGACTCCACTGAAGATGAGCTGCTCATCCACTGTAAGATTTCGGTATCGGAACGTTTTACAAAACGAATTGTAGCAAGACAAGTTGCATCGGTTTACGACCCATTTGGTTGGCTCGTTCCACTCATAGCGCAACCTAAACAACTTCAGCAAGATTTGTGAAGACACATAATCGCTTGGAACAAACATCTTCCTAACATAATAGGCACACAGTGGAAGGATCTCTACAAAATATTGATGGTTTCCACCGAGTTCACGCCGAGAATGGGGATCTACGGTTAGCAGTCTTTATCGAGGCCAGTACGATCGCACAAGCAACATGCGCTTATCTCGTTAGTTCGCAAAGAACTTCCCTCATAATAGCAAAATCTCAAGTAGCATCAATCAAGTCAACAGCTACAATTCCAAAATTAAAGATGAATGTCATCACTATCGCATGCCGCCTGGGAAACTCGATTGTATTAGGTTGGAAAAAAGTCTTTTCATTTTTTTTCAAAGATTTGTTACTTCACAACTACAAAGTCAAATCAATTGAGATAATCTCCATTTTGTTCCACTACATTTTTGCAAAGACTGAGCAATTTTCTAATTCCTCTCGCGTAAAAGACTGCAGGTCTAGAGTCGAACCATCGCTGAATCCAATTTTTGAGGTCTTCGTCCGTTTCAAAATATTACTCTCCAATTTCCTGCTTGAGAACATGGAGGAGACGGTAGTCCGTAGGGACGAGGTCAGGGCTATACGGTGGATGTGGCACTACCTCCCACCTCCCAGAACAGCTCCTTTATTGTTTCCCTTGTGAGTCTTGCGACATGTGGTTTTGCATTGTCATGCAGGATCATCATCTCTGACTTCTCAGGCCCCTTCTCTTGGACAGGTGCGGCCACTTTGTGAAGTTAGCCACTGTATGTAGCAGCAGTAAGTGTCTCTCCACTTCTGAGAGCTTTCCAGTAAATCACTTCTCTGATATCCACCAAACACTCAAGAAAATCCTCCTTTTGTGAACATTGGGCTTGAGATCAGGCTTACGGTTCTCTGCTTTTTGTACCCATTTCCTGTTCTTCGGAAGTTGGCATACAGAATCCAGGAACCATCATCTGTCACAATCCGCGGCAGAAATGATTTTCTTTCGTATCTGGACAGAAGAGAAGCAGCGAGAGCCGTTGACCTTTCTGAGTGTCTGTCAGGGCATGCTGAATCCGAGCTCCAAATTTCCATGCAAAGCCAAGATTCTTCAGATGGATTCCCACTATCCTATGAAAAACTTCGAGCTTCTCTGCCAGTTGGCGTGTCGTCTGCCTACTATCGGCACGAAGAAGATGGAGTAGTTCAGTATCGTCTAATTCGGTTGGCCTTCCTGACCCTGCTTTGTCCACAAGTGAATAATCTCCCTTTAGAAACCACTTCCGAGCCACTCATAACAGGCGCGATGAGTAGTAATTTCTAAGCCGTATATACGTTTAATTTGTTTGGCTGCCTCACGTGCTGTAGATCCTTTAATGAATTCATGAAGAATGCCGTGCCGAAAATGGCCATGAGGTAGATCTGGCATTGAGTCCGGAAAATTGGATAGATAACGAAGTACAGGGTCTTGACCTGTGTCCGCGTGCGAACGGTAGACAAGTGTGATAGGATTATGAAATCAGCTATCAATATTGGCTAGTGCGTTTACAAGGAGAACGGTAAAAAAAAATTTCGAAGTGTGAAGAGACTTTTTTCCTACCTAATAGATGCTTTGCAAGCGAGCCTATTTCGCAAGCTCCGCAAGATATACATTTTCTCGGATTCATAAATTGCGCTGAGCTGGCTTGGAGTGAACAGTGATAACCCAAAACTGGGTCGTCTAGTCGAAATCCGTTAACAAGAGATCCGTCGAATTTCAGAAGCTCTTCAGTTACAAGTGATATCCTTAGAATTCCGTCATGTTCCAACTGCAGATAACCCAGCAGATGCAGGGACACGAGGGCTCACATCAGAACAACTGAAAAACCATTCTTGGTGGACCGGTCCCGAGTTTTTGCTTAGTCCAGAAGCTCATTGGACGTCAACAGTCTATCCGCTGAACAAGATAACTCACAGGAGAGGACCCGGTTGTGGTCCCATTCACGCAGGAACACCCCTCCTCCTTAGGCCTATGGTATACTCCCGCGTCGCTCCAGCGAAGGGCGCGGGGCAACTGTCAACGGCGCGTCTTCGCTGCAGTGGTGGACGGCGCAGTGGGGCGCGGTTGTCGGTTGACGCGGCATCGCTCCCGCGATGCGTCGCAGAGAGGTGTTATACCTCCGCGTCGCGGGGGTGAAACATACTCCCGTGCGACGGCCGTCGCAGCCCGTCGCTCGTCGCAGTGACGTGCACAGCGACGAGCGACGGGCAGCAATGGTCGCGGAGGGGGAGCGCTTGTTGTGCCCTATTCTATGCACTTTCGCTCACTTATCTCGACATTTCCTTGGTTCGTGACCATACCACAGCAATTTCAACATACGTCTGGTGATGTAGGGTGGTCAAGTGATGTCTCTGTTGTTCTCCTCGTAGGGTTTTCGTCGTGGCTAGACTCATTTTGGGTTTTCTTTTCGAAGGCTTGAACGACTACTTTTTTGAGGAGATATTTTTCTAGGCCGTTTTTTCTCGCTTTTGTGCCTATCCTCGCATTTTTTCGCTCTGAACTTCCTCACCGGCACCGAAATCTACATTTCTGTGCCGGACAAGTCACAGGGAAGCTCCGTTGACATGTCCACAGAGATGTGCCAATTGGAGGCCGGTTTTTTCGAAGTCATGTTTTTCTAGCGGGGTTTTTTCCGCGTCTTCGCTGACTGCAGTATTTCTTTTGATTCTCGTGTTCCACGTAGGCACGGAGACGCACAGTTTTGTGCTTGACAGGTCATTAGAGGGTTATCGTGACGCTTACAGATACATATACAGAGATCACCAATCTTATCGCCCCTATCATGACAAGGAACAATTCAATTGAGGCCCAGATTTATTCAGACCACTATTATCAGTCCGCTCCAACAAGGAATCCAAGAAAAAATGCACTGAAACAGCTGATTCGCTAAAATTCTGCAAAAGTCTCCGTCTGCAGAACTGCGTGAACTATGTCAGCCTCAGCGATGGCGACGGCTCGCGACGCGCATCGCGGGCCGTCGCATCGCGGTGCACTCCCTCGTCGCTGCAGCGAACGGTAGTATACCATAGGCCTTAGAGTCAGCTTCAATGCCTATTTTTCCGTCATAGACTGTGCACGTTTCAGCTCCTTTACCCCAGCAAAAAGAATAGCATTGGTAATGCTGATCTTCCTCAAAAAACTCTTGGGACCACTTGAGCCCCGCGGCTACAACATGTCATACAGTACCGGACATGCCGCTGCGTCCAACAAGCACAAGCGGCGCCAAAGATGAGAAGCGGTGCAAAACGGCGCTCTCCGACGCCCTTTTGCGCCGCTTCTCATCTTTTACGCCGCTTGTGCTTGTTGGACGCAGCGGCATGTCCGGTACTGTATCTATAATCCCAGAACTTGACATTGTTCCTGATAACCTAGATCAGATTGGAGGGTTATCTTTGCGTACAGCACGCCAGTTGATAATGCGTCACCATCAGCAGGCTCTTCTCACCAGGAAATATCAGAAATCGATAAATTCCTCCTCGTGCCTCTTCCAAAACGAAAAACGTATCTGGAGATCACAAGGGAGATTCGGCAAGTTCTCTTTGAGAAACGATACAAAACATCCCATAGTTATCAAAGCTAACACAAGCCTAGCAAATCTTCTCATCAAAGATGCTCACGGATGTTAGCATCAAGGAATCGAGCATACTATGGCGAAAGTACGTATGCAGTATTGGATACCGAACCTGCTGCAACAAGTCAGCAAAATAATACTCAACTGTGTTACATGTCGTCGCTTCAACGGATTACTATATCCTTACCCAGATTCGACAGATCTACCACTACGCAGGGTATGTTGAAGTCGTCCATTCCAGCCCGTCTGCCCTGATTTTTTCGATCTCCTTAAGAGCACTGCTGACGGAGAAGAAACGAACCCATGTAGATATATCTTCGCTTGCACAATTACGCGCCTGATACACCTGGAAATTGTACCTAGTAAGAACACCTAGGACTTCATCAACGCTTTTAGACGCTTTGTCGCACGCAAAGGAGTGCCAAGCACTATCACATGTGACAATGCCCCTATGTTCCTACTAAGCGAAAAAAGTGATGGAAGAAGAACTATGTGGTTACATCCGGATTCAAAAAAACTTGACAGAACATGAGATCGTGTGGCAGCACATAACGCCGTACGCACCATGGCAAGGTGGATTCCACGAACGCCTAATAAAATCCGTTAAGCACGCACTACATAAAGCACTTCGAGGTACCCACGGCCGGTCTGGAGATCAACTGCGCACCATCTTACCCGAAATTGAAGCATGTATCAACACAAGGCCATTAACTTATCAAGGAGCGGTGCAAGGAGAACTGACATCAATTCGTCCCATTGATTTTATACAAAGAGACCTAGAATCACATTTCCTTTAGACAACGCAGTAGTACCCATATCAGCGGACATGGATTACCGTCCACCTGAACAAATGAAAGCCTTACGTTCACAGAAAGCAGTCCCGAAGGCGCTTCGATCCTCTTGCCAGGTAACCGAGAAATTCTGAAAAATTCGGCACGACTAGTACTTAGTAAGCCTTCGAGAGACGCACAAACAAAACATCACTACTAGACGTCATGGATCAATCATCCCATCAGTTGGCGACGTAGTACTCGTCAGTGATTCAGTACTTCCCCGCTATGACGTGAGGCAGAGCTTGTAACATTCACGAGACGAAAAATTCTTTGCCCTGTGAACCTGCTAATCTCGTTAGAAATCACTGAACAGAGAGAGGAAACGGCATCGGAACCATCTACACAAGTAACTCCTAAACTAGCACCCACATCCTGCGAGCGACATCACCAATACAATTTACGCCCACGTAGAGATGTACAGCGACAACAGCAAACGGAAACTACGGCACAAGCGTATCGTTCAAGCCACGCGCGAAAATGCTTCCTCTTCCACCTCGATGTTTTTCATGCTGACTCTTAGCACAGCAACATCTCCTGTGCACATGGAAATGAAGTGCAGTGGTGATGGAGTCCTAGTTTCCACCGCAACGGGCAACCACAATTTCGAAATATGTGCCGACAACCATTGTCAGCTTTATATGACACATGGAAAACAGTATCGTGCAAAGTTCCCGGCTCACTCCGCATTACACGACCATGTGGTGATGTTAAAATGGCACTCAGCAGAACATCTATCAACTATGACGACAGTTTGTAGAGCACTCAACTTTTGCACAAACATCGACTGCTGATTCTGTACCTAGGTACTGCTCAATCCTGAGTGCTGGCCAACAGAAGCCATCGCTTTAATGCTTCTGCTACTGTATCTATTCGTTGCCAGCATCTACATTTTGCTGTACAGTGCGTTTCAAAAGTATGTAGCCATCTTAAATTCATAATTTTCTCGTTTCGCGTTCGTTTCGAACTGGCGTTAGCGGCATTGGATTCCCCGTAGACGAAAATACCTAGATTGCTCTTTTCGGAAAAAGCTTGATGTCCGGCAAAAACTAGGCTTTTTTGAATTTTTTTGTTTGTTTTAAAAGTATGTAGCCACTCCAAAATATCGGGCATTTTTACACTCCTATTCAAATTTTGCGCTTTTTTGGCGGGAAGTTCTTGTCATAAATAGCCAGTTTGACCTGTTCTTCAAAAATAACCACTATGCCAGTCCGTGGACTTGTCCTGATTATCGAGGAACAAGCTCAGATCCGAGCGCTCAAGGATGCTGGCTTGACAAACCGCGCCATTGCTAGTCAGCTCGGACGTTCGCAAGATGTGTCGACCACTTCCTTCGAAATCCCAACGGTTATCAGTCTGCACCTGTTCCGGGTCGTCCGCGTGTGATTTCGAGCCAGAATCGTAGATGAATCATCCGCATGGTGTCGAACTCCACATGGAGCGTCAACCAACTTCGCGTTGAGACGGGTCTATCTGCATCAAGAGCAACGATATGGCATTGTATTCGATCGAACGAACACATCTGCAGACAGACTATGCAGAAAGCACCTCATCTCACGAACTTCCACAACAAGGCGCGGCTGGAGTTTGCCCGCAAAAACATCGCACGCAAAGGGAAAATGTAGGAACTTTCTGGTTTCGTCGACGTCATGAATTTCACACGCTTATTGCTTCAGGTCATCTTCAGGTGATAACAAAAAATTTAATCTAGACGGTCCTGATGGTTACCGGTATTACTGGAGAGATCTACGACAGGCTGCCATCACCTTCTCTCGACGGAACTTCGGAGGCGGGTCTCTGATGACATGGGCAGGCTTATGCAGTAGGGGAAAGCTGAAGCTCAGATTTCCATCATGTCGTATGGACAGCCTAGGGTATCAAGCCGTACTGGAGTCCAGCCTGCTGTCCTTCCTAACGGGGAGAAAACGGCAGACAAATGTTCTGCAGCAGGACAGCGCTGCACTTCGTGTGTCCAAATCAACCACAGACTGGCTCCAACGTGATCGACTCCGAGTAATGGAATGGCCAGCTTGCTCATACGCTGCAACTTAATGGAGAACAGGTGACGTATCTTGGTCCGGCAGGTCTACTTGAATAACAGGCAGTTCAACAACGTTGGGGAGCTGAAAACCGCTATTTTGACTGCCTGGGACAACATCGGTGACGAAGTGATCCAGACACGATCCACTTCTCTACACGTTCTAGACAGCAAAAGGTGTCCCCATATGGGCTCATGAGTGAAGGTTAAAGTGCATGAATATTAATAGTTCCAGTCTTCTTCCAGAGCTTAATATGGCGAACAAGTTTCCTGGACGTACAGGGTGCCTAGAATCTCGTGGCGATCCAGATCGTGACTGTTTCTATCTTAGCTCGGGTTGTTTGTTTTACCGAGTGTACGCAGTACCTCATTCGCCGACGATATACGAAATATTTCGCTGTATAAGGTGGTCAGAAGAAGTCAAGCTCGAAATCACGTTAGAGACTGCGAACCATCCCAAAGGAAAACAGCGGTTCTTTGAACCAGTTGCATCTAACGCTCCAATTTCCCTTCCATTAATTCAAATCACCATGACTTCACTAACTCTTCCTCCAACACCCTCGTTGGACAATGACTTCATCACTGACGGACACGATTCTGCAATATGATTGCAAAAAATAACGTCTCATCTTATTTGTTCCTCTAAGGAAAACACTAGTTTAACCAACTGCATTTTCAAGGATGATTGTCAGTGTGAGGCCGCCGAAAAAAAGGTTAAGTGCCACTCATTGGAGCTTTCGCGTCGCTGCAACCAGAAAATTGTCGCCAAAATCCCGCAGATGGTGTCGGCCGACCTTATCCTCGATTTTCAGCATTCCTACGAAACCGCAGCCTTACTGGTACACGATGACAGCTGCACCATAAACAACGCTGAGCTGCGAGGATGATACCGGTGCGCCAAAGGTGCACAGGAACGTGTACAGTACAAATCGAATCACGACACAGTAGGAGAAATCCAATGTGGTAGCCATGCTTTCACTGTAACATGCGCGCAAAATGCACCAGAATCGCTAATACGGTTCTTCTTCGACACAGCTGTCAAGTTCATAGTTGCTCAATCACCCGCGGTTCCAGGACTCGTTATTTCATCCTATCCGGAGTTCTGAAGTACGTCGGTACTATCTCCATCCCAACAGCACCGCGTACAACGAATTTCAGTGGCCAGACATTCACCAAATTATAGATGTAATTTTTCAATGGTACAAAACACTTCTTGTCGGACTTCTCATTGTTGGAATCGCATTTGCGCTCTCATACGCCCTCCTCCCAACACTAGGGCTATGCGCATTACGCACCAGTCTAACCAATGGTAAGGAAATTGTCCAAACTAAGTTTATTACCGATTCAAATTTTTCATTTTCTTTCGAAAACGCTGTTCAAATGAAAAAACCGGACGCTTCCACACCATAAGAGATTATAAATAATTCAGCTATACACTTACTCTACGATTTGTAAAAGTTCATATTTTAAACTCTTTTTAAAGCTTTCCAAAGAGGCTCTGTCACCGACCTGCCAGACCATGAATTACGCGGTCGCTTCTATAAGATCCTACGCGGTCGCTTCTATAAGATCCTACATGCACTTGGAGCAATGGCCAGTACCGACTTTCTAGTTCGATAAATGATCGTTGAATGCAAAATGGTTCACAATCTTAGTAGATCCTTGAAAGCTACCAGTCGTCGCATTCGCAATCTATACTCTTGTGTCATGTCTCATTCTGAATTCGCTTATATGCATCTACAGCTCAAGCACACTCTTGAGAAAACACGCCTACGCCTACTCATCTCTCGCAGCGAAATAAGTTGGCTTTTGCATTTAACACGTTTAGCATTCGCTATGGTCATCACAGAACCGTTCATTTGGCAGCGCAAGTACTACGAGTTGTACGCGGCAGATGACGATTAAGAGCTAACCATCGATCCGGAATGCGTCCTGAGTGACATCTCGGATATGCTAACCAATATAGAGGAGCATTATGAATTTCGCCTCAGCGATCTCAGAGAAGAAATCCACGAAAAAATGGCGAATAATGAAAACCACTTTCGCGTTCAGGTTCTTAAGAAACTTCACGAACTCAAGATGATGATCGCACCTGCCGACGAGTCCAGCACTACGCCGCGAGTCACTAGAACTTCCGAGACCCTTTTCCCATGAGCAGAAGATTCTGACGATGACCAAAGCATTCAGGGCACTGAACCTCCACATGAGACACACTTGGAGGCCATTCCACGCGACCAAGACGAAATGCTGGTTTAACTTGATAAAGCTGGTTTAACTACCCGAGTTTGAGATTGCCGCCGAGTGGTCAAATAAACGTTGGTGACGAACTGTGGTTTGGTAACCGTGGAATCGTGGTCGATCGAGTTTACTAGTATTCACTGATCCGCCGGAAACAATTAAATTTGCCATGTTCAGACTATAATACTCTGTACAAGCAAAAGGGCTACCTTTCCGTTTTTACCGGTTACGAAGAGAATGCAGTGGTTCAGAGCGTCGAATACTTCGCACCGAATTCGAGCATTACAGGCGATGTAGATCGGCAAACGACACGCACTGCAAGAAGTAGGGTGATGCGGACGAGGTTTGAGTCAGCAGAGGGCTGATTCATGAGAGCTGATAGCACGTTCGGAGAACCGTGTTCGTGTTATGGAGTACCTGGCGAGAACGGTCAGCAGAGAGACGAGGTCAGACGAGAGGGTATAGAAAGGCCGGAGCTGCTCGGACATCAGCGAAGGCTGCAATTGCGGTCTTTTCAGCTCTACGAAGAGGCGACTTGTGCCTTAATGCCGACCTTATCGATCAGCTCCCACGTGTAGACGATCACATTGAGCATGTTGGAGGCGAGGTACGTGCACGTGACGAACACCAGCATCAGCGTCGCGGAGCGGATGTTCTTCTGAAAGGGACGGATTCTACTTTGGGAAGGAATCCCGGCAAAGAGAGGGCGAAAACGGGCGCCACTTGGGGATGTGGAATTTGCTACTACCATTCTGTATTGATTCGAGGCAGGCACTATCAGGATACCGATCCTCCATTATCTTCGTGTCTCCCGTAATAGTTCCCACACACCGAAAAGGAACGATAAATGGGAAGAGAGAGTAAGGGAGGAGGTCTGGGATAAAGGACAAGGATAAGGGATGGCGACAGCCAATCACTGCTTGGGTTTCGCCTCGCACTCTAGCTATGGGGTATCTTGGAGTATGCATTTGGCCCATACAATGAATGGCGGGAGACAGCCAATAAGCATTGCGGTCTCCTTCTTAGAAAGAAAAACCAGTACCAATTCACAGAGCCTGGAGGGATGGAAAACTCGGTTTGCCTTGGAAAGATCCGAACCAGGGACATCAGGTTTCCCGCGGCAGCCGGGGCTTCCTCCTCCGGCTGCGCTACCACACCCCCTTCACACCAGTGCTTCTAAAGATGCAAAAAGAGGAGCGAATCATGGAACTTCTGCCTTACAGCGCTGCTGTGAAGGTTCTAACTGGCAGTTCCGGTAATATGTACGGACGTAGTTCCTACTGCTCTGTGCTTCTAACAGAGAACACTAAGGCTTCATTATGCTACCACAAAGGGTTTCATACGGGGTCATTTATGATGGAAAAAACTGTTTTACCGGCACCAGTTATCTTAAACGTTTCTTAAAATATTCTAATGAATAATGTTTATTTATGTTGTTTAAATAAATAAATAAATAAATAATGAATAATGTGAAGATTAAACACTTCGAACACGAACAAACCAAGAAACGCTACCCCACATGTTCACAAATTAATTATCATAAATCGACTAACAGAAGATCGCAAGTAAATAAATTTAGTTCCTTGATGTTTTTTTTTAAACATTTACAACATTAAATCGATTGAAGTTTCATCATTAATTAAAGAATCTCACCTAAGTCGTGTCCAACAAATAAGACAAACCTCAACTACATATATTATAAATACAAGGGGTAGCTGTCAAGTTAGCTTTGTGTCTAACAATAGATGACAATGCGAAAGGAATGCGTGATCAATCATTAGAAATTGCTTTTCTCTTTCTCTATAAATCTTTCCCGACGATATATTCTCGTTCATGCGTTAATATCTTCTTCAGTTCATCTTTAGCCTAATCATATGCATTGCCGTACAAAAATTTAGGCACACGCCTAGTAATCAAAAGCTTATACTTATATTTCCTTTACTTTGTAAAATTTAACTCGAGTCAGCTTCCAGCTAGAGGTTATAGAATCGAAGGGGGCTGGTGATACAGAAGCTTCGTTCTGATGTCATAATGTGGCTTGGCCTTGGAAGAGAACTGTCTCGAAGTTTTTCAGGTTTTTAGCTGGTTTTTGTATCTCCTAATAATTTTTTACGTGACCCTTCGACATTGTAGAGATTCGCGAGTACCTTTGCTCGCATGTTATGAATAAGGGCCTGAACCCTTTAAACTTTTGAATACTCATTATTTTGCAAAAAAAAAACAGAGATTTTCGAGGGAGTCTTCTAATCAATCGAGGGTTCCACAATTTTCGCCGACCTCAACAGAATGTTATGGCACGACAGATCGTTCTAGCTGGCTAGGGGGAAGTATTAAATCTGCTCTGGAAGAAGTGATGTATCGTAGGTTCCGTAGCGTTCTCGCTTGGGTCGTGGGCTTCGTTTCCGGCGATGGCGTGCTTTTTGCATTCAAAGATTTGGGACCCCTTGCTCTCACGTGGAACATATTTTTGAACAAAGGCTTAGCATCAACTTTCATTCAGGTTTTTCGAACTCTTTTATGATAGAATGTCACGATTTTGATTTTCATGTGAAGTGATGCGATTCAAAGACAGATACCAGATTCGTTATCAGCACCCTAAATAACCCCCACGCAAAAAGTTTGGACGAAATTGGCTCTTCTGACCTCACCACTCTTAACCGGTCTTCAACCTTGACCATAGAGCGAGTTTCACACGTCCATCACCATTGTCGGCCAAGTATGGTGACGGGCTGCTAAGTCATTCAAGACAAAAACCAACTGAATATGTTGGGTGGTCGAAAGGCTTCAGCGCAGATAAGACACCGATGTTGTTACGTTCAGTTTATTTTTCTGAACGGGTGGTTGATACAAGCAGATATGCTCAGCTTGTGAGCAGTACATTTCGATTACGGCTCGGCTATTCAGACCGACATCACATAACAAAAGAATTCGCTCATTTTCCGACTAAAGGAGTTATTTGGGGTGCTGATCACCAATCTGACATCGATATCCGAAGTTCCACCCTCTTATTACAGGTTAAGGTATGCATGAGTAAGTGAGAGCCGAAGGTCGAAAGTGCCAATTTCTTTCAACCGTTTTGCATGGGGCTTATTGGGAATGTGGATCACCAATCTGCCATCGACTGACTACTCGAAGAAATCAAAATTTGTTAACCTTCTACCTTCAAAGAGCTTGAGAAAAGTAAATGAAGGTTGTTAGCAAGCGCTTGCTCAAAGTATGTTGGAGCTGAGAATAAAGGGTCCCACTGCATCACAAAATCGCAATACCGGAATGCATACAGCACGCCGGAAATCGAACCCATGACCCCATTGCTCCGAAGCAAGAAGGCTACTACTGCACTGGCACCGCAGCTGTGTAGCCAGAATAAGCGCTCGCATGGAAATCTAACAACGCGGACTATGATCGGCCAAAACTCGCGCTGAAGATTCAGCTAGCAAATTTGATCTGCATATTTTACATACAATAAATAAATAAATATTTAGGGGAAACGGGAAGAATGCTAGCAGTGCGCGTAAGGGAGCATTAAAAGGCGTGGAACGTTAGGTAGCCCGCTCGAGAAGCATAGGGGTGACGTACATGGTGGTAATGAATTTGGCGTGAAGTGTGAGATTTTATTAGGGGGGGGGGGGGGGGCAAAAGTAATGAGACAAATTGAAAAAAATCTTTATCTCTTTATAACTCATTTACAACTCAACGATGCTGAGGAATGTATTTGCCATTAAGGTCAATGACCTTGCTGCCTTCGATCAGCCAACTTCCTGATCCCATCATTCCACAACTGCTTAGGCCTGGTGTTGATCAACTGCTCGATGTGGTTGTCAAGCACTGCTTGGATTCTTGTGTCCCTTCCGACCAGGAAGTCCTGTAGGCTCAAGAAGTAGTGGTAGCCGCATAGAGAGATGTTCGGCGAATACGGTGGATGAGGCATGTGAGCGTAGCCCAGCTGGCCAAGCTTATCCGTGGTTACTTGTTCCCGATGCGGTGCGGAGTTGTCGAAGAGGAGAGCCTTCTTGAAGCGCTGCGAATGAATAAGAGCGAGTCGCCGGCCCATCTCTTCTATTTCGTTCACCATGGCCTTGGAGTTCATCGTAGTGCTCTTGGGAAACAGCTTCCGGTAAACCGATCCATGGGCGCAGATCCAAAAGCTCCAAAGGTGCTTCTCGCCGTGAGCATCTCGCCGAACGAAGGTCATTAACAGGTCACCAGGCCTCACCCAGACTCGCTGCTTGGCAGGGTTAAGGTAGAAGACGTACTTCTCATCTTGCGTGAATATTGAGCCCGGGCTGCTCGGGGTTGAGAATTGGGCGAGATTTGCGCGACACAGGTCGACTCGTCAGACCGGGGTTTCGGCATGAGACAGACTGGGGTTTCATGCTTCTGAAAAGGGCGGAAGTGGTAACTTCTCAGGTGGCCTTCAGTAAGTAGCAAACAAACATACAAATACGATAAGCACGAAACCAAACTTCAGCTACGAGATATATGGACACGGCATAGGATGTTTCATTACTTTTGCTCCCCCCCCCCCCCTAATAGCCGTGGAAGAGGAGATACGAGAAAGGCGTTAGAAGCGTTCTGGATTTTTAGAAGAAAACCAGCAATGAACAATCGAAATGAGTGCATGTCCGTTACAAATGAACTCCTGCCCTTTGTTTCACACTGCGAACTGCAGAATGACCAGTCATCAAAGTGCATGTCTAGGAATGCCTAGGTATACGGAGACTGCACCTCTTGCTTCATTCGCCCTTACTGAACTAACCGAGGGCGATTGCGCTCTAGTACTGGTGGACCTATGAGTGAGTTTATCTCTCGTTCCTAGGCTTTTTCGGTTGATCACAGATTTGCGTCAAAACTGCTGGAGCAGATAAGGCGATTGGTGGTGCAAATTGCATGTCAACAAACCTTGCACCACATTCAGGCCTCTAAAGACGACCATTCTGTCGAAATGTAAGGCCACAATAAAAAAAACCTCGTGTTGGCACAATAATAATAACGCCAATAAATAAATAAGTACATTTGTACAGCGTTTCAAGCCCTTTCAGACGGTCGGAATAGGTCCATCTTTGAAGTTCACGGGAAGCTGAAGACATTCCTTAATTAAAACGAACCAATTTTGTTGCCAAACTGGAGATGTCAGCCGTTTTGTATCGTTCTTTCCCAAGAGACGACGCCTCTTCATCGCCGCTAATTTCCGGAGTCTTTTCTGCAACCCTAGTACTATGCGTTGTTCCAGTCCCAGAGCAGTGACATGCCCTTTGTGGCAGTCCCGCACGTGTTCCAGATGCCGGCGGAAGATTAGACGCCGTTTCCTAATTTGATATCGGTCACACACCCTCAACGAGGACACCGCGCTCGGATGCTGGCAATCAGATCGCGTTGAACTCGAAGGATAACCGCAGCTGAATGCCTCTAACGAGCTCGTGAGACTAATCCACCATTATCCTTAATAGTGCTCAACTCGGGCAGGAAGCAGTCACTCACCCGATGATCCGAAGTGGCGAAACGAAAGAGCTTTGCGCCGTGATGTTGAGCGCGAAGACGTCGAATGATTCCGAAGTTGAGGTAGAAGCAGAGAACGAAAGGCAATATAATGGTGATGATACTCCGAAACCAGAACTGAACGATGTTGGTTCGCAAAACGTATTGAGCAAAAAAATATGGCTATGATTGACTTACAAAAAACCATTAGAATGTGGAGAAAATTCGAGCAGCAGAATTGCCCAACAGTGAAAACAAGACGAATGATTAATAAATATTCCAAAAAGATTTAAAAAGCAAGAAGAAGAGAGCGACTGTGCCTCTCAAGAATGGGAAAATAGGATACATAAAGCAAGGGAATGGAGGAATAGGAATTTTAGATAAAGATGTTGGGATAGTAAAACATGGCGGTAGAAAGACGAGAAGAAGTTTAAAAGGTTTGCAAAACAACTAAAAAATGTGAAACCTTTCGAGAAGCGCGAGCGATAAAGAAGTCGTAAGTCTCACTTTGTACACGGATTTGTACGGCTCCGTCTCGCTGAATTCGCTTACTTTGGCGGTCAGAGACGTGACTCCCGTACAGTTTCCATTGGGTACAACCTGAAACGCACGCGCGGTGTAGCTGATGTTTTTCGAAGAGTGGAAAAACTTCTGCTGATGCACAAATCCGCTCAAATTCTAGCAACACAAATCCCTTATTTAGCCGTAGTAGCTGCTGAATTCCTTATAGGATTGCACTTAAAAAGCGAATTTTCCAGTGCAATCGTATTAAGAAAATGCTTTTTAAACGTTTCCGCAGTTTATATAAGCCAACTACGTATGTCTACAGGTAGCATTTTAGTATCCTTGTCCTCCGTTAGTTCATCAGGACATTACTTGTCCAATAAAGAATAAAAGAAATAAAGGAGGTGTTACTTAATCTCCTTTTAGCATGCGCCACGTATTCTACTGGTTGTTGTGGTTGCTACTTGAATGCGTACTTACACGATAAAATGGACTGCGGCGGCCAATGGATGGATAGTTCAGAGTTTTGTTTCCCGAGCAAGTCTGGTTGGTAGCAATGCAATGACCCAGAGAGACCCCCCCCCCCCTATGGGGCACAGACCCTTCCGACGAGGACAGGCCAAATAACTAATACTATTCCAAATATCTTCACTTTCAAATCGTAGTCGCAGAGCCACCGAACTTCTTTTAAGATAATGGTGTAGGATCCGTGGAAACTCCAAGGGGAGTCATTGATACGGTTTTCCTTTGTCAAAGCTTCCTACCTCGACTTCGAAGTACATCGGCAGCTTCGCTATCATCGCGAAAACAAGAGCCATTGAGCAAATGGCGAGTCGGTGGTGACGAGCGAATTGGTTTCTAATCTTCGATATCGTCATGTACCTACAAAAACGTACTGCTTTAAACACTGTCAAGGCCTCATCTGGGATTCAACAAGCCAGGAGCCGCTTCTGCCCTGCTTTTTTGTTTGTTTACTTCCTCTATTGCCAACGACAAGAAAGATCTTGTCGAAGTCGAAGGCGAGGACGCCTTTGGCAGGATGTCGAGAGATCACAAGAACAGCGGCTAATGCCAGGGCATAGAGATAAGGTTCAGGAGAGGAGCTTATACCTGCCAGAGGCGAAGAGGGTGGAGCAGAGACCAGGTGAGTGCCACGCTACTCGCTTTTTCGCAAACAATGGCGAAACAATGAGCATTTGTAGCTTCCGCAGTTAGTACAACCACCAGGCAATACTCCCTTGGTGGCTAAATAATGCTAAGAGCGTTTTAGTGCATGGAGAGCAGTTGGACTGCCAACTGCGACAGCACACCCAAGACGTTCAGATTCACTTCTCAAGCCTCAGCTGTGGGTCGGCTTTCGTTCGAAACACTTGTAGTTGAATCACTGTTAGAAAGGGCTAGTTCATGAGCAAACACCTGCTAGGCTCACCGTTCGAAGGCGGCGGCGACAATGAGAAACGCCGAAGCGGAGATGAAGACGTGCGATGTGGTGATAATGATCCGCATATAGGACCACCAAGCGTTCGCCAACAAATCGGAGGCGAAGTAGTCCATGTAGAGGTTAACGGGGAACAGGAGAATGTAGGCTGCTAAAATTAATTTTTCAGTTATAATTAGTTACAATTATAAGTTACTGAAGAAGCAACGGAAGCTTTCCGTTCATCATCAGTTATTTCCAGCAGGGGCCAGATTCATCAACGACTTACAGCAATTTGGCAGAGAAATTTACAGTCGAAATCCCTGATAGCGCGGCTTATCAAGCGATATGGTGAGCGATAAGCGGCGTTATCTGAGTTTTCCGCCGTGAATTCTCTGTTAAAGTTATGTAAGTCGTTCATGAATTCGACCCCAGAAGTAGTAGGTGCTCATGAGAGGAAAATCCGTTTCGAAGCACTTCATTCCCCTGTTTGTGAAGACGGAAAACGAAAGCGCTCTGAGCGTTGGGTCGAAGGCAGTTTGAAGACCCGCATAAAAGAAAATATGTATCTCATCGGTTAATCAATGTCTACAGTTTATTTGAAAGTGGTAGTTATGGCACGCACGTCTCACGTCAACTTCCATTTCCCTCCCAGCTTCTTTCTGCTATTTTCTACGTCGACGTAACAATGCCAGTGAGAGCAGTTGTGCTTATTTAATCAAATATGCCTCTCGATACCTCCTTTTTCTGAGAACCCTTCCGTTACCGCTGATGAAACGGTATTTCGAGGTGGAATCCCTGACAATTCTTCAGGCCTTCTTTCTGAAAACGGCCGGTTGCAATGACAAAAACCCTATGGAATCCTTGAAACAACTCCGGTCTTCGTGATCCTACCCTTTCTTATATGAAGAAACAAGTTCGTCGATGACGCCTAAAATATCCAACTCCCGCTAAAACTTACGGTTTTATGCTGATCAGGTAAAGAAACAATAATAGAGCAATGCATGACTTGTAAAGATGCGCGGTCAACTTCATAAAGAAAGGATTTTGCATCAAACTCGCTAGTTTATTAAATACTGTCGAGTGCTTCACTGTGATTTAATGAAAGGTTCCCACAAATGTAACATTAAAAACAATTATCTCCACTGTTTGTTTGTTGCTTGGTGAGTAGGGAATCTTTTATTTCAAATATGTATCACGGTTTTCGATATTTTGATTTAAGGGTGGTCGCAAAACCGAAGTGAGAACCTTCCGATATTTTTAAAGGATTTTCTCCCTCAGAAACAAGCATGACCCTTGAATGAAGACATCGAGACGGGCATCATGTCACACACTAAATCCACTTGATGAGCCTCCTACTCAACTTCACATCCACGAAGGATTAACTGTCGCAAGCTATTAGTCTTTCCTCAGCAAACACAGCTCCGTCCGAAGCCAATGTATTGCATAGCCCCGGGATGTGGAAATCTAATGAGCTCCGTTCGTGCCCACTAAACGAACTCGCACCGTACAACTGTCTCTCTCCAGCAAAGCTGTGAAATTGCCTCTTCGGCAAACGACGATAAGAGAGTGTATCCAGCACTCCCTAAAACATTCGCTGCAGATTAAGGCTTTATCCTACTATGAAAAACTCCCTCTGTCACGTTGTCCGCCACAACGAGGAGGACCACAGAGGAAGGGCGGTTTGAACTTGGTTGCGTACGCCAAACGTCTGTTTCCTTGACCTTAGCCTTGGGCGACTGTCGTTGCTTTGGCAGCCGATTACCCAAGCTTGTGATGTATTGAGGGGGCAACGCGCCGTAGGGTGGATGAATGTGTCGGGTATCCCAATGATTGCCGCCGTTCTTCATCCTTTACACAGAAAGAAGTCACGCACTCATCTGGCGAGGCGAAATTTTCATTTCATAATAGCAAAATTTCTATTTGGGCGAAGTTTCACAATGGAATCGATGTAACAGAAACACTGGCTGCAAACCTGCATGTTTCCATTGTGCGGCAGCTCTGATCTTCTAAATAACCTCGAAACCAACTCAAGTCAAGTACTGTTAACAAAGATGAAAATTTTGTCTAAATAAATATTTGAACACTTTACCTACTGGCGCAGGTGAGACAATTTCTCAAATAAAGTTATCCGACTCAAAAATTTTATTTCAATCTTCCTAGAGAGTGTTCTGTTTGATTTGTAAGACGTCCGCATCGATTTTGAAAGCACCCAGTTTGACGTAAAAATAGTGTAGGTACGCCCATTTCAAAGTACGGACGGATTTTCTGCGTGTGACCGTCTTTCCCTGCGCATAGCATTTCCTGTTATGGCTCAACTACCTGCAAGGAGTGAACTGAATCCGCATGAAAATTCTGTCTTTCTGCACCGTGGAGTAAGCCATGATGCTGTGAAACTTACGATTAGACTTCTGTGAAGAGCGATGCTAAGCCTAAGATCTCACTGAGGCTTTGTATGTGCAAGTAAAAAAGATTGAGCATCGTTTATACCAACTTGATATTGCTCGGTGCTGCCATGGTACTTTTAGGCTACACGTCTGACGCAAGTGTTGCGTTAAATCTCACGGTTGGAATCCCCGTGTCGCTTCAGAAGAACAATTAATTGTTAGGCTGGAAAGCACTGTTGCTAGTTCAGCGTGTGCAGGCGCCTCAGCTAGCGATAAATGTGCATGGAAGAAGCTGAAGGGCACCTTATTTCGATTAGGTATGTGCGCAAGAAAAGGGTGGGCGGAGAGAATAGCTCCTCTTACGTCATATTCGAATCCCTAAGGACAGAGGCTAGCCAACCACTCGCTTTTGGATGCATTCATTGGCTACGTATGGGGACGTTCAGTGCCACATCGTAGTGATGAGCTTCTCGCGCGGAGTTCGTACGCGTTCGTTGTGCAGCGAACACCACATCGCAGGCAATTACCAGCATCGCCACGCGGCGATTTGCTCAGCGCTCGGTGATCCGCTGCGCTCGGTGATCCGCTACTACGCTGTCGTTCTGCATGCGTGCTGTTCACAGCACCGTCCCCCTCGCAGAGGATTGCGTCGCACTGCCATTGGGCTCCGCGAACGCCCTGAACGAGGCCTAAGACCACTATGAGGTTCTCAGCGCGCTCACTACTCCACGAAAAGCTTTCACCCGCGCTTGCAAATAAATCGGCTTCAGTTGTTCTTGAGCCGTGAAGATTTCTCTCAACGCTGCACTGGAACATCACGAAACTGCATGCGTTTCATAGGAACCCCCTGCTCAGGAGAGCACTAAATTCACCTTTCTCAAACTGTTTATCTCAATCGCTACTTCCTCTTTCGTGGCAAACTGCTACTATGTACTGCATTTACTGTTCTTCATATTGTTCTCCACTGTAAGCGAAAAGCGATGGTTGGTATGTTACAGCGATATCTTCGGGACGCTACTTATCTCCACAAATAGGGGTCTCCGTGCGATAACGTGGTGTTAAACATCAATTTGCTTAGAGACTGTTTGCGGTTTAGACTAAGAATTGCTATGGTTGTTGAATCGGAATCCTGCATTGCATAAGAACTTGAACATTGCCTAAGCAGCGATCCGGTGTCCGAATTCAAAACTGCTTGAAAAGCACCTTGTAGCGATATTCGATTTCGAACAGTGATTGAACATGGCTGCACTCACAGTGTACCTCAAGGGAGTATAATGTCACCCATATCTTTTCGCAATCTGCATAATCGAGCTATACACTTTTCTCGAAATTTCGCGTCAGGTAAAAGTCCAGATTTGCACTGAAGACGTAAAAATCTACGAGGTTTACAATGAAGAAAACTCTGATATATTCTGCTTTTCAAAATGTATGCAGATGATAAATGAGCATGCATTGCAATGGGTAGGCCCACACGGTGAATCTGAACAAACGCTATGCTTCTCACATAGGAATAGGAACTTGTGCGAATGCTGTATAAACGGAGTTAGACTCAAAAATCTGAAATTGCCAAAGACTTGGGTGTTTTGGTTGACACAAATATACGACTTTCGGAGCACATCCACTGCATTTTATAAAAGGCCTACACAGCACTTTTCTCTCTTCGTAATGAGTTTCAGATCTAGTACTGTTCGCTCGTATGTTCAGAACCCATGCTTTACCACACTTGAACTCTGCTCACCGGTGTGGAATCCATGGCCTTTGAAATGGACGAACACACGAAACGTCAGGCCCTGCTAAACAAGGTCCACCTATAAACCTCGTGTTGGCACAAAAAGTTAACTGACTAATAACTCACAAGAATAGTTTTTCGCGGAAATAATGGAGCACTCAGAAAGTCGAAATGCCTAGTTATTCTGTTCGGCTAAGGGAGCTATACTTGCAGAATTTTTAATATAGGAGGGCGACCGCTAATGTCGAACTCCGTTTTCGAGTACTTCGAAGGAAGACCAGTCTGATATTCATAAGCACTGGACCTACACCACGAAGCGAGAGAAGCGGTAGATTTACAATGAATTGTGAACACTCAGAGACTAGATATCGTTTCAAATTTAAACTTTTAGCTCCCTATTTTGTCGAGTCGCCAGATGCTTTCAACACGTCCCAGTCTACATTTTTAGCGCATAAAATAGTAACGTGTACAAAGCAGAGTTGGAAGACATAAATCCTTTGTAAGTTCTAGGAATTACTAATATTTGGTGATTGTGAATTCCCGTTTTCAGCCAACTTTGCATCTTCCTTCTTCCAGTGATACGTTGCTTCCAGTTCCAGTTACTTTTCACTTCAATTTTTCAACAAAATAACAGCAGATCAATGGAAACAGGCATGTGCAATATTTAGCAAACCTAGTCTCGTTTATTGATCTTGGTTATGTGCGTTTTTCGAACCACCATCAAATTTATCGAATCGTAGCAATGCTCACTACTTTATCCTCTTGACCGTGCTCTCCACTGCGAAGCTCTCTCACATCATTTCAGTTTGGTCTTTTCAACGATGGTATGTATGCATGTATGTGTATGTATGTATGTATGTATGTATGTATGTATGTATGTATGTATGTATGTATGTATGTATGTATGTATGTATGTATGTATGTATGTATGTATGTATGTATGTATGTATGTATGTATGTATTATATGTAAGCGTTGGCAACGGCGCAGAAATATGCATGCATTAAAGTTCTTTCTCTAACCACCTGCCTAATCCTCTTCCTCTTGCTGCCACACCTTCACGACCTCTCTTCAATTGCCGGCTATGAGCTTGCTGCAATCTTAAATTTAATATTGAACGCTCCTCGATATTTAGGAGTAAACGTTTGAAAAACAATTAACCAGAGCAGATGTCGTTCTATATCATTCCAATAGCAATTCAATGCAAAGCACTTGTTTCGTTCATTGTTTAAGGTGCGCAGTTTGTGCAATAAATGAAACGAAATGAAATGTAATAGCGGCCGACGATTTTCGAGCAGCCTAACATGACTGAAATTGTTCGAGCAATTCTTAGAAAGCATTGTTAGAGACTCTAGCTCGAATTTCAGGGGGCTATCCATCTTAAATAGAAAATCAGTGGTCAGCTTCGCAAAACGACGGAATAATTGAGTTTCCAAATACCTGATAGGAATGTGTCCGCTAAAGCGAGGAAGGTCAGATAAATCAGACTGGACGATCGGTAGCGCTTGTTTCGCAGCAGAACGCAGAAGAGGAACATATTAAACACCACCGAAATAGAGGCGACGATGGCTCCTGCGACACCGACAAGCAGCAGCCTAAAGAACGTGGATGATAAGTTTTCAGCATCAGGGACTAACAGCGGAGGTGCCCTTGCCCAGCATCTCGAGACGAGTACCTATGCCATTTGAAGGTACTCGAATGTTAGCGGCTGCGTGCAAATTGTAACAGCAACAAGCATAAGAGACAGGAGATTCCAAGCTTAGGCCGCTCTCTGTTGTGGTCCATGTGAGGATGAGGGCAAGCACTATGGTCTGGTGGTGCAACTTTGGGAAGTTCGATTCCACGCTTTTTCCGCTTTCTAAGACCAATCTCCAAGAGCCCTTCCATCTTCGCTTTCAGTTTTAAGATCAGCTCTTCTCTATAATGGAGCCATACCCACTTTCCTTGTTTAGACTGAAGTTTAAGGCCTTCAAAGTTTTGTGAACCAATATAACCGCCATTCAGTGGTTCCAAAAAATTTGAACATGTGACGGAAACAATCGTGCTGAACTGCAGCCAACCCTCACATGAGGTACGCGGATTTCATCGTAAGCTGAAGCCGTATCCAACTGCTGGATACGGCCTCAGCTTACGATGAAATCCAACTGCTCCTCTAGAACAGTTGCACCTGACAAGTCGCTGACAAGTCTCAGGGTGATATCCACGCCTGTGGTGGAGTTTTAGCAGGTAAGTGACGCTTCATGCTGCGTAAAAAGAATTTATAAAGTTGGCCAGAAGAGTGCTGACATATTACAATAGCGTGTGGAGTTAGGGTACAGCAGAATCTTTCAATCAAACGAGGAGTCGGACGTGGATAAGGCTGCACATCCAAAGAGGACAGGAATAGAATACATGGGGTGATGATGGAAGTATGAGCGCAGACCTTACTTCAAGTGGCGATATACCATTTTCGTGTCAAGTTGGGCACATTTCTAAACAAATTTGATCCCTCCGAAGTCAAAGTAAACGTCTTCCAAATCAAAACGAGATTAATGAGATTCTTATAAATTAATCTGCAGAACCTCAAAGACGGTAACAATAAGTTTTTATTCAGGGAAAAATTGGTATAACTTTCTTTAAAAGTTTTTAGTTCAGATTCAGCGAATGAGTGTAATAATGTCATAAAAATTTTATGTAAAAATAATAATTTAGAATTTGTTTTAAAGCGCAACAGGGCAGTAATCATGCATTGCTGTGAAATAAGAGATCGCGTCATGCACTCCATTAGCTCGTTGCGATTTTTATTTGTTTGAGAGTATAAGTGCTGCTTGTGTGGAGCGTTAAAGTGAGTAGATGCGTGCTTTTACAATTGTTTATGTCATATCGTTTACACATGGCGTTCCATGCAAATAAATCGAAGCTTTGCTATCGATAGAATAAAAATCGCCACGTCTTGAG
Source organism: Heligmosomoides polygyrus bakeri (assembly GCA_947359475.1). Lineage (NCBI taxonomy): Eukaryota > Metazoa > Nematoda > Chromadorea > Rhabditida > Heligmosomidae > Heligmosomoides > Heligmosomoides polygyrus. The sequence continues at coordinate 47,508,333 of OX375866.1, read as the reverse complement.
CGAGGGCATTACGCAATCTCTTCTTTCGACACTAGAAAAATGGCTGCCTTCTGCTCTTTAAAACAAACTTTAGACCGTTTTCTTCTCGATTTTGAAAATTGAAATTGTCGAATGATTACTGACAACATTTCGGGGCTTGTGCTCTTCCTTAGGTCCTTTCCGGTGGGTGTTCAGGTCTAAATTCCTTTCCTTGTAAAGCGTCTGCGAGTATTAGATATGTAGAGTTGTTATTTTAGAGCTAAAGAAAGGTTTAAGGCCCGAACCGCTGTCAATAAATATTAAAGAATTTCGAGTTTATTAGATATGCAAGCATTGAGAAGAAGGCGACACATGTATGGAGCTCAGGGAACGAGCAATCTTGAGCAAGCTTTAAATCATTATTTGTTTTAATGAAATGAGCATTTCATAAAATTTCAAGCAGCATGTTCACTGATTGGGCAGGTGAATTAAATCTTCAAATAAAGGCGTACTACATTTCCCTTCAGCAAGAATCCATTGTAGCCTTTTTGCGGAGTTTCTTGTTTAATGTAGAAGAAGCTCGTTTTGATTTGCAGGATGATTAGACCGGTTCCAAAAGCGTTAGGCTCGTTTAAAAGAGTGTCCAGTGACATGGAAAGTGTCCAATTTGAGTTGTCAAACTTGTATGCTTTCAGGGGACATCGAGACAAGGTTCCCGATTCGTGACTGAGATATACCACGATCTATGAACTGGAGCGGTTTGGTGAGTTATCCAACGAAACGGGGCAGTTCGATAACCGCGCGGAAACAGAACCTTGGGAAACTCCCTCCTTTAAGCAACCTTCTAGTGCTCATGTGCACAACGTCTGTATGACCAGTTCCTATCTTCGACGGTACTACTTTTCACCCTTCGGAAAGTGGATTTATTAATTTCTGCAAAGCAGTTCTTTTCTCATCGGTAACAAAAAATACCGCGTTTTTGTTCTCCAGTAACTGCATACCATCCGCGCTTCCCTTAACCACTCGGAAGGCGAGACATCGGGGGCATGCAAGTGACTCGCTCGTGAGCCTACGTGCAGCGACAACTACATAGTAAAAATTGAGGGGGCCCTACTCGAATGGTTTAACGGCTCGGCAAAAAGAAAACGTACTCTCATACTTATACGAAGAGTGCAGACAGTGCAGTGCCTACGTGACTTTTTCCCGCTGAAATATTCGCTTTGCCTTGCGAAGAGTGGAATAAGATAACTCCTCATCGGTTCCCTCGAAATTTGTTTGTCCTCTTCTAACTTTTAATGTGGCAATATGTCACGTCCTACTCCTGCAAGTTTTTTGGTTCAGAGAGACCGCAAAATGTGGAACGCATGTAACCACTGACAACATTCCCTTGAAAACCTGCATGAGGGGCATTTTTTGTGGGTCTTCCTCCTCCTTTGAGTTCCTCACTTTCCGTGGTTGATGAGTGTGGGTATCTAGAAATCAGCCATGCAGTGACCACTTTTTAGATACATTCCCTTCACGTTTCCTTCCCTATTAAGCTTCGCCTTCGCAAGGCCACCGATATTTACAGTGGTGCCGCTTTCCGCGAGTGAGGCAAGCGCGAACTGCTAAAAGTTGAGTGGAAAAAATATGATCGATAGAGTGGAGGTCGCTCTCGCGAAAAGAAACGGTCTCCTTCGAACAACTAATTACAACTTACCGACTCTGTTCAGGAGGAATAATTGCGCAGTTTTCTTGCCACCAGTCATAATCCTCCTCCAGAGCTTCCGTCTGCAGCTCCAGATGGCTCATGTTCTGAAAAACCGTGGGGTACACTACAAAATGGAGGTGGAACAGACGCAGCAAGAAGAACGAGGAGGAAGCTGCGCCTCCCTGATGCGATTCTTTTGCAGAGCAAGAAATCCATTAAAAGAAATCCACGTCCCATTAAAAGCGGAAAGAAACGAGGAACGTGGAGTGCATTGAAGCAGTCATGTTCTTTCCTTTCTGAGGAAACGTTTCCGTATGAGGATCAGTACATATGCGAAGAAAACCTCCGCAATGAAAACAAACGGCTTCAAAAGACAAAATTGGCTCTCTTAATTTCTTTGTTTGTTTTATGAAAGTATAAACCTAACATGTATTTCTGATGTATATCTACAGTTGAAGCTCTGTATATAGCTAAATCGTAGGACCAGAACGAAACACAGAGTTTAGAAAGAATGAAAAATGAAAACTGCAACGGAAACTCGAGAAACTGATTTAATGATCATCCAAACAGTGTTTAAAAACAGAAAACGCTTCGCCTTCGCTACTCTAGTGGCTTGCGAACAAATGCTGAACTCCTTTCGGAAGTTTTTAAAGCAGATAAGATAGCTTCAAGGCAGATGATGAAGAATGAAGAGCTCTGCCTTCTTCCTGGAGTGTCGTTGACGGTACAGTATTACATTATCACAGAAGTGTTTGCCCTTCGAGAGCGACTCGGCATTCGAGCCGGATAAGGGTTGAACGGCAGAGGCATGGGAGAAGCCGCACACCACCTGGCAGATCCCTTCTTTGACTCGTTGGTTCGCTCTCTGCTCTTGTGGGGGCTGGAACCGTTGACTGACGCTGCGGACGGTTCAGGATATTAGGGCGCACATGTAAGAAGCAGCAGCGATGTCTTCTAAACTAGGCTATGCAGTCAGCTTCAGACAGATGGGCAGAGCCGATCTCCGTCGAGTACAAAGCGTCCACGAAGTAGGTGTCACTCAAGCTGGAGGAGGTGTTCGATTCGCAGATGAACCGACTGATTTTCCGGATGGAAACAAATCAAGCACCTCATCAACGTCGCCGCTTTCGAGTGGCCAACAACAAGCCGGATGACTATTGTGACGAAGCGAAACGAAACGAGGAGCAGAGATGTCTGGTCTGTACAGAAAAAAAAAGAGGACATCCATTATGTTTATATAGAGAAGATGATGAAAAAGAGTACACAAATTATATACATAGAGAGTAGCCCATATTCATTAGAGAGATTTTTCTGTTGTGTAGTTGATTATGAAAACCATAGAAGTACTTTCGAGTCGGGTTCTTATCTTCAGCGAACAGGTAGCGGCATATTACCAATTCCTTGCGCTACTTTCATCAAAATAAGAAGCGTTATTCAAGAAGCGTGACAGGAAAGATTCAGGCAACTTATGAAGACGAGATTAATCGATGTGGGTCCTCATACTGGGGAGTGGGCCCCGCTTTCAGTAGGGCGGGGTGCAAAAATGGCTCATCCACCCTCATCCACCCAGACAAGATTGTAAATTCGAACACACTTCCAAGGAAGACAAGATGGCAAAATTCACCTTTTTCTTCGACACCTCCAGTTCAAGTGAAAAGATCTATACTGCTGACCAGTGTTTCACTCATCATCTTTCTCCACAGTTCATGAATGATCCTCCTATTCTGATTCCCTTTCGATTGACTACATACTTTGCACTCTTACGACGGCAGCCACCAAAACGTCATCTCGCTCAAGAAATAGCAGTTGAGTGAAAGGATGAAGGAGAAAGGTCTTCGCAACTCATTCAAGCCCTTTGTGGGATGCACGCTACATATCTGCTTGTATGGGATACTGTGGGGCTGCTTGAATGCATATTTGGTCTATGAATTCATGCGGTGGATAACGTTTTAACGCTTCTCCACGTGCCTGGCGCCTATTCGCCGACCTCGTGCTGCGTATCGGCGCTCAGGATACGGAGTAAGAATGCGGCGTCTTTGACCAGTGACGCGTTAGTCAAATTAGAGCATTGAAATTTGTAAAGAAAACGACTTTTGTCGGCCGGAGGAGATCACGACAAAAAGCGTAGACATAAAATCGAATCCTCGAAAATTACTCAAGGGACTGCAGTGCCTTGAGAGAGATCATCGTCACCAACGGCTCTGTTCAAGACAGCGTTTTTTTGGGCGAACCAATTGTGCTAATGGGATTCTAGTGAAATCTTTGTTTCGTTCACAAAAGCCGAGTGGGTTGTGAGCAGCGCTGCACTAATCCAGAGGTCCGTATGGATAAATCTTCCATTAAGCAATGTCTTCTAATGAAGCCCATCTGAGAGCTCCGCAAGGCTAGGCTCCGCTGATTAATGCGGGAAACTTCTACTTTCTGCTGTGCGGCCTCCTTTTCACATCTAATGAAAGTTTCACTACTCACATGGTGAAGGCCTTACTCCAAGCGCGATCTGAGCTGATTCTTTTTACTGGTTGAGCATCAAGGGTACTACAACGAAACAGTTGGGTGAGCTCAGTTTTGCTCACCCAACTGTTTCGTTGTAGTACCCTTGATGCGTGATTGCTCTGACTTGCGAGTAAGTTGGTACATGCATTTCCTTAGCCATTCTTATGCTGAATCATTGATGAAACAGCATGAGTCAACGGAGAGTACCAGTCGGATTGTGCAGAGCCCAGTGCAGTAGACATGCCTAGAGCGAACAGCTTCCGCACCCCTTTGCACCAGGTCAAATGCAAAACCCGGTAGTCGCATTGAAAGAACTGGTAGTGCAGTGAAAACGTCTTCTACCAGAAAAAGGTAACAATGCAAATTCCATTACCTCCTCAAGCTCCCTAGGGGCAATTCAGGATGCTTTTAAATATACACACGCCTCTAAAATCCGCAAAATTGCATTAAAAATTTCAGAATGAGATTAATTCCATAGCTGAACGTTCTTAGAGAATAATGCTTGCCAGTGACGAACAGACCACATGAATTGGAATAGCTCAATTGGAATAGATAGCACACCATAATACCATTAGGTGATCACATACATGAAAAGCATGGGTTTTGCAGAACAAACGCAGCGCGCAGGATCCAACCCCTCGATTTCTCGCTCACGAGTCGAGGTCGCTTCCTACATATTACGCCATCTGAACAACACTCGTGCCGCGCCGACCTACCGTAGAGATAGCCTCCTGCGCTGTTCAGCGCTTGGAGGGATGAGTGATTCCAGCTCCTCCGCTATCGACACGATACTGAGAGTTCGATTGTAAACTTGAGGAACTCGAAAACACAAATATCGCTCTACCTCTTTGTACTACCCCTCTTTTAATTGTGAGGTCAAGTCGACTCCCTCGGGATAGGTAGAGTAAACTTAACCAGAGTCACCATCACCGAAGGCATATGTCCTAAGAAGCTTTCTATTATAGAACACTCACGCTATCAGACCACCACAGGGTGCACCATAAACAGGGTCATTTCTTTCTCGCGTAATTTCTTAACCATACAAAATGATATTATATTTTTAATCCGACCCCGCTTTTTTAGATATGGTAAAGCCTTTTTAAAGTGACGCCATTTTGGATCACGAAGTATCAGGACCTTCTGCTCTCAACTTCGCTCGTCTGCTGAAACTTCACTAGAAAACAGTCTGTCGCTGAGTGGAACATAAGTCGGTTTATCCCCTGAGCTTGCCGACCGGTGGATTCGAGTAGTCTCCAAAAATGGTGAAGGAAGAGATCAAGCGGAGTGTATGCCATAGCATGAGACAGATGACATGCGAGCTCAACGATCGGCTACGACAACGAGATAAGTTGTTAAGAAACAACTTGGGCTAATCCCTCATGAGTTTGGTCAACTGCATGTACTGACACCAGCACAGACGGAAAGGAGAAGGAGAAATGTTGAAGTCTTCTCAAGCGGAATGACTGTTGCGAGACAGCCCTCAGAGAAAGACGAGAAAGATTTCTCAACTGAACAGCCTTTCAACCGCCAAAACAAGTGGTTATTGGCCGAAAGTGGCGAGGATGCAAACAGCGAGGAGGGAATCGTTCGCAGAAGCTTTCATACAGCCTCTCTGATGGTTCTGGTTAGAGTTTGCGCCACAGGACGGGCACCATTGATTTTCGTCGAGAAGGAACCAAAGTCAGCACCGACACCTACCTTAACGACGCTGGCATTCGTGCCAAATGAGGTCATATGCAACTATATCCGCTTTGCTTGCTAACAAGATGGTTAGTATTTAAATTGTCGACAAAGTTTCGCTGTTTCCAGATCAGCAACCCGTGAGTGATTAGCCTCTTATTGAGTGGCCATATTTATGGCACACCTTGTACGTGCCTGAAATGCAGGAAGTATTCGGGGGGGGGGGGGGACGGATGCACCCTCGAGCGCAAGGATCAAGGAGCAATGGAACGGGCCGCGAAAGCCCATGCCTCCACATACCTTCACTCCTTTAGCCATTTCAGCGAGATGACCTCTGGCAGTGCTGCACTTTGCGGCACAGATCACCACTCATGGATGTATGTAAGAAGTCACTTCTACAGATCCATGGCAACCCATGAAGGAGGTGGCTTCTCACATGCATTTGTAGATTTTCACCTCTGCTTCTCGGGGCGTAGCCATTTTTCATTACCTATGACGTCAGCAACGGAAACAAAAACCTGCTCCAATCTTGGCCATGTCCGTAATGACTCTTAAATCAATTGTCTGCCGACCTTCACTTCCACATTTTCATCCCTGTTATCAATGGAAGTGACGGACAATTTTCCCTCATCGTTTACGACTCTTCCTCATAACCGTGGAAGAGGCTTCACGGCATGCTGGTTCCTTATTCTCATGAAAGTGAAGTGTTTCTACGGAAGCTAAATTCAAGGTTTCCAGATCGGTCGCTGTCATCCTCCAAATACCTGGAACCACTGTCCAATGCTGGCTAGACAAGAATGGTTTAGTGTCGGTAGAAATGGCTGTGTGTAATCATTGCCCAGCGTGTGAAGAGCTCCAGAGATGAGAGCGTCAAAAGCGTAAGAGCAAGTATGCAAAAATTATCTCGAAATAGCCTGACACTACAACGGTGTCCACGACTCAGCGGAATTCAAAAAGACCACGAAACGTCCAACGACTCCATCGCACATGAGTCTGCCATCCTTCCAATGCCTCCTCTACACTGGTACTAGTAGCTCAACCGTAGCTCTGAAATTTCGCTGAGGATCTAGGAGAGTGGACGTTTCCTCAACGCTACTCCTTCCGTTAGCGTTGTCGTCGCAAGTGTAAAAGACGGTAAGAGTTAAATTTGCTGCACAACGAAGTGCCTAACGCATGCCTGTTTTTCATCGCCTTAGGTGGAGGTGAGACGTCACTCGCCTCTTCTACTCAGTGCGTCGATATTTCTCAAAAGGAAGACGTCGATTTCATACTCTGATTTGATGCTTGACCGAGCCTCCTACATACTGTGCAAAATAGCGGGCATCTGTCGGTCTGTCCAAGGCTTTCTCAAGACGTCCAGCAACGAGCGTTGTAATCAGACGGTTTGTCACAGTCGTCGAGCCGCTGCATCGGGATTCAGAAGATGTGCGAGAGATGTCATTTAACGAGCGTTCGGATTCAGGATGAGGAGCGGTTGGGAGAAAGAGTAGGATTATTAGGAGGCTAATCAGTCAATGTATTTATCGTCAGACAGTAAACAGCATAGATTGGCGGACCAATATCGATTGATTTTATGTGGTCAATCTCTCTGGAGTGGAGCTCGCACAACTGTATACAGTAACCGATTTTATATAATCGTGCACCATCTCCGCGATAGTGCTAAGGGAGCCGAGAGCTTGAAGACCACCAAGATACGCCTGCCTCCGAAAACTCTCGAGCTTATACGCCAGCGTGGAGCAGCACGCGCGTCGGGCAACTACCAACTGACGTCCGAACTTGCGAAGCTAGGCAGAGCGGCGATAAAGGAGGATCTTAAGGAGAGAAGGGCGGAAGTGTTGGCTGAAGCTGTAGAGGCAGGTTTGAGCATCCGCAATGCCCGCCGGAACTTCGCCAACTTCAAGACCAAGATGACCGCTCTCCGACGTTCTGGGAACCGTCACCTCTTCCAGAAGGACCATGGAGAAGGTCATCCACGACTTCTACTCCGATCTCTTCGATAGCCACGTCTACCTGCCACCACGCCATCTTCCTCAGGATGGATACGTCGTCTCCTCTGTTCTCCATTCCGAGATCCGACACGCTATCTCTTCGGTGAAGAAACGTACAGCACCTGGTCCCGACAGGATCAGACCCGAACACCTGAAGAACCTCCCGCCAGCGCTCATCAACACTCTGGCCCGGCTCTTCACGCGCTACCTGTCGGAGTGCAAGGTTCCATTTCAGTGGATGACCAGCAGGACCGTCCTGCTGTACAAGAAGGGAGACGTGACCGACATTGGCAACTATCGCCCGATCTGCCTGCTGTCCGTATTCTACAAGCTGTTCTCTCGGGTCATCCTGAGTAGAATCAGCAGAACGCTGGACGAAGGACAGCCATGTGAAAAAGAAGGACTTCGGAGAGGATTCAGCACGATCGACCACATTCACACCATTACGAAGCTCATCGAAGTGTCGCGAGAGTACAAGCTGCCGCTGTGCCTTACGTTCATCAACCTGAAGAAGGCATTCGACTCCGTCGAAACTGAAGCGGTCATCGACGCCCTGCTCACTCAGGGTGTTCCTACTTAGTACATCAGAGTCCTTCGAGAGCTGTACAGTGGATTCACGACCAAGATCTCACCATTCTACAACGACGTCGTCATCGACGTGAGGAGAGGGGTTCGGCAAGGGGATACCATATCCCCGAAGCTTTTCAGCGCCACCTCGAAAACGTCATGCGCGAATAGAATGGGAAGACATGGGAGTGAAGGTCGACGGCCGGCAACTGCACCATCTACGCTTCGCTGACGACATCGTGCTCATAACACCGAGTATCAGTTAGGCGGAGCGAATGCTGGCCGACTTCGATCGTGTATGTGGGAACGTTGGACTGCAGCTGAATCTTACGAAGACGATGTTCATGAGGAACGGACAAGTTTCTGATGCCCCATTCTCGCTCAACGGAACGAACATCTCCGAATGCTCCAGCTACGTGTATCTGGGTCGCGAAGTCAATATGGCCAACTACCTAGCGCCGGAGCCGAGCAGGAAGAAACGAGCGGTTTGGGGAGTTTTCAAGAGCGTCGAAGAAGTCGTGAAGAAGACGAAGAACGTCCTACTCGGTGCCCACCTATTCGATTCCACTGCCCTAACATATGCCTCAGAGACCTGGGCTATACGAAAGCAGGATGAACACGCGATCAGCGTCGCGCAGCGTGGAATCGAGAGGACGATGCTCGGAGTGACACGACTCACGCAAGTGAGGGAAGACCTCCGGCGTTCCGAGCTTCGCCGACGTTCGAAGATCAGAGACGCTGTCGCGTGGGCCAAGTTGTCGAAAATTAGGTGGGCCGGCCACATCATGCGCTTCGCAGACACCCGCTGGACGAGAGCCGTCACCACTGGATTCCGCGGAATGTCAAGAGAACACCAGGACGCCCACCAACGCGTTGGTCGGACTTCTTCGTGAAAGCTCTGAACGACCGATATGACACTCTTCGTGTCCCTCGAGCGAGGAGGATCCATTGGACCACTCTGGCACGGGACAGGGACGAATGGAGACGCTGCTGGCGCCCGCTTGAGCAAGTCGATGATCAACGGGACGACAGGTGATACAGGTGATGCTGTTTTTTAGCTTGATGAAAGTAAGCGAACCAAAGGAAGAAAGGATGTGTCGCTGCGGTCAAAGTTGTGTTTTCGGGGCTAGGAGCGGGACCACCTTAAGCAGCTAGAAGGAGCTGTTTCTCGGCACCTGCGTAGTGCGGAAGTCGAACACGCAAGCCTCTCTCGCCGGGTGAGGCTGGATTGCATAAGGTAACTCTAAACGCTTCCAGTCGATACAGTAAACTTGAGAGGAACTTGCGCAATCATCTATTTCCCAAGAGGAGGGCTCGGGCGCTGATAAGTTCACTCATTATTCGTTTGCTACAATACCGGCCTTAACTTTTGGTCTTTGGGCGGAAAAAGCGAAAAAACAGCCTTTTCCGCTGCTTTTCTGTAGCACCCTTTAAATTGGGCGCATTGTAAATTGAAACACATATTCGTAATCAGCACCGAGCTGTCTTCCAGATGGGCTGCAAGACGCCGAGTGAGCGCTTGAAATTTAGTTTCGTGACCTAATTCCTGCCTGGCGCGGCTTACCTCTTCCCTCGCGGGAGTTAATTACACCCACAGCGCCTAAGTAGCTAATGAAGGAAGAGATTCGGTCATATTACAGCCTATTTTCCACCTTACGTGTAGCAGCACACAATTCTTTAGATTTCCTAGTTCATCGCGATCACAATGATATAATTGTTTAAAGGATCTGATTGTTTAATTGTCATTAATTTTAGAAAATGTCTCTACTTTGGAGAGCTCTAACTTTGGATTATCAAGTTTGTGTGCTCTTATATTCATTTGTCCCGTTAAACATAATGGTTGAAATCAAGCTGTGGAGTTGGAACCTTTAGGGTTGAAATCTATAGTAATTATGGGCTGGCAAAATTGTACACATGACACTTCTTTGTGATTACCCGCGCACTTGTCCCGTGGTGAAAGCGACTACAGAAGCAATTCTTTGAATGAAGAAACATGGCGATTTGGAGTCCTATGAGAACTCCTTATAGTCTTCCACAGGTGAGATTTCGACTAAGCTAGAAGACGTTTTAGTCACTCAGTTACAAAGCAAACTCATTCCAAATGTGAATTGAGTGAAATTGAAAATTTGCTCAAGAATGGATAAATGACCAGCGAGTGCATTCACCAGTTAAATCTGACTCGAACTATAGTTCAATTCCAATTTTGCGTTTATTTGCACCGGCTTATCACGAGTCAAATGCCTAATATCCTGGTTGGGAAGCAAATTAGATGCCGAGTCAGTCCCCTTGCCCGCGCCTGTGACCCCTCGCGCCATCTGAGGACGCCCTAAATCGCCTAACCGGAGTCTTCACACTTCTGATGTTACGGTGTATTATTGATCCTTCCAAACACCGTAGAGGTGGTGTGGTCCAGGGTCGAGTTTTGACAATATCTGGACATTCTTCTCCCTTTTATTTCTTTTATTGCACAATGTTTCCAATGCTTTGTGCAATTTTCTTCGTTTTGTTTCCATTTCAATTTTTTTAAGGAACGACTTGTGAAAAATGCAGGGTAACCTATAATAAAAATGCAGATACTATCTTAAGGGAACTAACATTGCTGCTAGTGAAGCTTTTGAAGATGTTTGAAACTCACATGAAAGGAATTAGGTCACTGAAGTATTTTTCAGGCGTTCGTTATGCGCTTTAGAGCTCATCGGGAAGAGGGCTCGGTGCTGATCACGAATATGTGTTTCAATTTTCAATGCGCTCAATTTGAAGTGCGCTACAGAAAAGCGGCGGAAAAGGCGGTTTTTTTTTCGCTTTTTCCGCCTAAAGACCAAAAGTTAAGGTTGGTATTGTATATACTCTTCCTCATGACGCCCTCTAAAATGCAAGCTGGCCGTATGGGTCAAAAGAATCTTCAAAAACTGACCTACTGCGTACTAGTACTGCGTCTACTGGGAGGAAAACCTGCATTTGTCACAACTCAAAGGCGCAGTAGATGGAATTAGATTTGAAACGGCGGCTAAGGCCTTCACCATTAGGAAGACGACGAAGCTACGGAGGCTGGCTGGACTAATTCCGAAAACTCATCTCTTACCTTCGGGACTCCCATAAATAACAACAAATTATAAGCTCGCCCTGTCAAGCGAGCGACGACAACAAGGCGAGATGAGGAAAAGCCGCACCGAAAATAGTTGAGAAACAAATTGCCGTAGTAGAAGCGAAGTGTGCACGAAACCCTCGTCCACCCATTGAAGCTATTCCAACGGGCACATTGTATGTACCACCCGTTTGACGGATGGCCCCGTATGTTAGGCACCTCTTCAAGGCTGAAAGTAAGTTCCTCAAGGGAAAAACAAAAAGTCAGCGCTGCTCTGATATTTATAGCGCTTGGGGCTGTGCCACATACGGCGAGAATCGAGCGTAGGGTCCGACTATTGCCGAATACCTACGACCCCTCCCCCCCCCCCCCCCCCGGAGCAGACTTGATGCGGTCCTTCATATCTCCACACAGCTTCACATCCTATTGGTTTTTATTTTTTAGCTTCTTAGGTGATTGTTGTGTAAAAACTTTTAAAAACTCTTTGTTTTTGTGTTTTGTTTTTGAGTTTTTTGTTTTTTGTGTAATGAACATGAGGAACCAGCGAGTGACGATTGCTGCCGGCCTGCTTGTCCGTCATCATTCATCAAACGGACACATTCAACGATTTTTGCGCACAATTGTAACTGGCGATGAAAAACTGTGTTTGTATGGTCAATCAGGGTTCTAGTGCCTTAGCCGCACTAGAACTCTGGTTGATAGCAAAGAGAAGGTGCCAAAAGTGCTCATCTTTGTCGACCTGGCACTGCTCCATTTTGTTGACCTGAAAATTAGCAAAAATTTGAATGGCCGAAGAAAAAAATCGTATAATCTGGTATAACAAGACATCCACTGTCGAGTGTCATATAAAACTGAGCAAGGCAGACTGAACAAGGAGAAGGAGTTGTTGGTGGAAATGATTTTTCTTTTTTGGCATTTTGTTGATATTCGACAGAATTCAGTATGAGCAAATAAACGAGACACAAATTGTTATAGAGCAAGACATTCTCCTCCGAACGACATATAACAACGAGCAAAAAAGTCCTACCACAGAGTAGGAGCTGTCGGTAAAAATAAATCTTCTCCTTCGGATGTCCCAATTTGATGGCCAAAAAATCAATAAGGGACAAATCAGCAAATAGGACCAACACGTGCTCTTGTAGTACAGAACATTGTCTTCCAAATGTTATGAAAAGCTGATCGAAAAATTCCAAACCTAAGCGAGAGAAGCATCTGCGCTGATGGCCTCTCTCACTTTCTCACTTTTCACTTTAACGAACTAAATATTGACAAAATTCAGGATGAAAAAAGAAATGCAATATATGTTGTGATAGCGAAAATTATTCCCTTTCGAAAGCTGTATAGCGCTCTGCAAGAGATCGCCGGCGGAATCCGCAATGAATCGTTGGAAAGAAGGGCGGGGACTTATGGGACAACGTGATAGTATGCTCTGCTATGCTTTCGTTTTTTTTGGGAAAATATTTCTCTAGTCCTTTGCTCCGAGTGTTCTCAATAACATGCAAAGACATTTCTTCCATTCTTTTGTAGTTCATAGTGTTATCCAAGGTGGCTCACGATTTCGTTGATGTTGTTTCTTTTAGGCTAAGCATTGTATTTGATTTTCATCATGTTTTCCTTGTTTGGTTGGTTTCTTTGGCGTACTTTAGATGCAGCCTTTCACCTTGCTCGTTCCACTCCAAACCGTGGGTTCCGATGTGAAGTTCTTCCGGCCACGAAGGTCGCCGGAAGAACTTCACATCGGAACCCACGGTTTAGAGTGGAACGAGCAAGGTGAAAGGCTGTCTGAGTTTATCATGTCGACCAAGACCATCCATGGAAACTCGCAGTTCCAGAAGCCTCCCTCCCTACGATGGACCTGGGAATCCCCCGGTGGCCAGTTCCACAACGAGATCGACCACATCATCTTCAATCGCAAGTATTGCCTGACCGATGTCTCCGTTGTCCCCAAGTTCTACACGGGATCGGACCACCGCCTCCTTCGCGCGAGGTTCCGCTTTTCGCGTCAAGGAGAGAAGGCCGCGAAGTTCAAGAAGAGGAATCCCAGAACAACCATCAACTGGGACCTCTACACCTCTCTTGTCGGCCTTTGGGAAGATGCCGTCATGGACAACGTCGACGAGGAATACGATCGCTTCGTGCACCATCTCCGCGATAGTGCTAAGGGAGCCGAGAGCTTGAAGACCGCCAAGAGACGCCTGTCTCCGGAAACTCTCGAGCTGATACGCCAGCGTGGAGCACACGAGCGTCAGGCAACTAACAACTGACGTCCGAGCTTGCAAAGCTATGCAGAGCGGCGATAAAGGAAGATCTCAAGGAGAGAAGGGCGGAAGTTTTGGCTGAAGCAGCAGAGGCAGGGCTGAGCATCCGCAATGCCCGCCGGAACTTCACCAACTTCAAGACCAAGATGACCGCTCTCCGACGTCCTGACGGAACCATCACCTCTTCCAGAAGGACCATGGAGAAAGTCATCCACGACTTCTACTCCGATCTCTTCGATAGCCACGTCCACCTGCCCCCATGCCATCTTCCGCAGGATGGATACGTCGTCCCCTCTGTTCTCCCTTCCGAGATCCGACACGCCATCTCGTCGGTGAAGAAACGTACAGCATCCGGTTCTGACAGGATCAGAGCTGAACACCTGAAGAACCTCCCGCCAGCGCTCATCAACACCTTGGCGCGGCTCTTCACACGCTACCTGTCCGAATGCAAGGTTCCATCTCAGTGGAAGACCAGCAAGACCGTCTTGCTGTACAAGAAGGGAGACGTGCACGACATTGGCAACTATCGCCCGATCTGCCTGTTGTCCGTAGTCTACAAGCTGTTCACTCGAGTCATCCTGAATAGGATTAGTAGGACGAAGGACAGCCATGCGAACAAGCAGGATTTCGGAGAGGATTCAGCACGATCGATCACATACACACCATTACGAAGCTCATCGAAGTGTCGCGAGAGTACAAGCTGCAGCTGTGCCTTACGTTCATCGACCTGAAGAAGGCATTCGACTCCGTCGAAACTGAAGCGGTCATTGACGCCCTGCTCACTCAGGGTGTTCCTACTTAGTACATCAGAGTCCTTCGAGAGCTGTACAGCGGATTCACGACCAAGATCTCACCATTCTACAACGACGTCGTCATCGACGTGAGGAGAGGGGTTCGGCAAGGGGATACCATATCCCCGAAGCTTTTCAGCGCCACCTCGAAAACGTCATGCGCGAACTAGAATGGGAAGACATGGGAGTGAAGGTCGACGGCCGGCAACTGCACCATCTGCGCTTCGCTGACGACATCGTGTTCATAACACCGAGCATCAGCCAGGCGGAGCGAATGCTGGCCGACTTCGATCGTGTATGTGGGAACGTTGGACTGCAGCTGAATCTTACGAAGACGATGTTCATGAGGAACGGATGGGTTTCTGATGCCCCATTCTCGCTCAACGGAACGAACATCTCCGAATGCTCCAGCTACATGTATCTGGGTCGCGAAGTCAACATGACCAACGACCTAGCACCAGAGCTGAGCAGGAGGAAACGAGCGGCTTGGGGAGCTTTCAAAAGCGTCGAAGAAGTCGTGAAGAAAACGAAGAACGTCCGACTCCGTGCCCACCTATTCGACTCCACTGTTCTTCCTGCCCTAACATACGCCTCAGAGACCTGGGCTATACGAAAGCAGGATGAATACGCGATCAGCGTCGCGCAGCGTGGAATCGAGAGGACGATACTCGGAGTGACACGACTCACGCAAGTGAGAGAAGGCCTCCGGAGTTCCGAGCTTCGCCGACGTTCGAAGATCAGAGACGCTGTCGCATGGGCCAAGTCGTCGAAAATTAGGTGGGCCGGCCACGTAATGCGATTCGCAGACACCCGCTGGACGAGAGCCGTCACAGATTGGATTCCGCGGGATGTCAAAAGAACACCAGGACGCCCACCAACGCGTTGGTCGGACTTCTTCGTGAAAGCCCTGAACGACCGATATGACGCTCTTCGTGTCCCTCGAGCGAGGAGCATCCATTGGACCACTCTGGCACGCGACAGGGACGAATGGAGACGCTGCTGGCGCCCGCTCGAGCAAGTCGATGATCAACGGGACGACAGGTGGTACAGGTGATACTTTAGATGCAGCAATGAATAAGTAAACAAATAAATAAATAAATAAAGTGCAGTTATTCCATCTGTAAACCTTTCCAAAGTAGCATTTTCTGTGGACCATGGGTTGGTTTTTTGTTTCACCCTCTTCTTTATTAGCGTGTGTCCCTCTTCGTGGAGGGATCCGCATCTCTAGTGCCATGGTGCCATGGTGCCACCCCTCCCGATCCTGAGCTTGATCAGCTTGGACTCAAACTAATTTCATGTACCTGTGTAACGTGTCAGACCGGCGCTGCTTCGGGCGCCCTCTAGGCCGTTCCATGCATTTCGAAATCAGGGTCTGTCCTGCGAACGCTGTCTTGTTTTCGCAGAAAGTGACCGTACCATCGCAGCCAAGCTTGGCGCTGTCAGCTATTGGAGCGACACCGAACGTTCGTCGAATGACATCATTTCGGGTGTGGCCCAGGCTGATATGCACTGCAGCATTTTCTTCTCCATTACGCTGAGGCAACTCTCTGTTTGCTTCGCCGCATGCCAGCAGTTGACTCCGCACATTTTTGCCGGCCGGACGACGTCCTGTAGTTCCCTGACTTTAAGCCCTTTGGCACTTTCTTGCCGCAGAGCACTCCAGTCAACGAGCTGCACTCACGCGTGAGTTCACTTCAACCAACAGACCGCCGTCGGCTATTGCTGATTCCAGGTACTTAAAGACCGAAGTGCGTTGGAGTTCGATGTCTCTAACGTTAATGGAGCCGACTCGTTTACGTCAGTAGTTAGGTACTCAGTCTTTTTTGGCTTAATCGCGTCCGCGACAACAACAGAGAGGAGTGGGGAAAGCGCAGAGCCTTGGTGTAGCCCGAAGAGATGGGAAAATCCATCGAGGCGCCTGCCACAGCTCGCATTCTGCTGTTTGTGAAGGAGTAGCATTCGCACAAACTATACAAGTTCTTAATGAACGCTGTAGGATCTCGTGTAAAGCTGTTGAGCCAAGAAGTATAGATAGATAGTAGATATACATAGATACATATAGATATAGAATTAGAAAAGACGAGTTAGAGAAGTCACCCACACAAGGCTCGTTTCAAGTTACAAAAGCTCCAGAAGCAAGTGATAGAATGAGACGAAATGGGAGTAAGGCAACCCGACTGACGTAATGGAGACAGCCGAGAGGCTGGTAAGTCACCTAGTAAGTAACTCACCCTCGGATGGTCAAAGACGTGGATGAATGAGACTTACCCTTCGGGTACATTCTCAGCGACCTACTGCTTCGCGCTCTCTTGGGTGAAGCTCACAGAAGCTGGCAAATGAGCTCTTTACTGTTCACTGTGAGGTTCCTTAACGCAAACCACAACGCTTCTAGAACCTTTCGCGCTGCGATATCGGACTCGTGTGCTAAGGCCTATGACATACCACCGGCGACCAGTCGCGGCAATAGTGTTGCAGTAGCTACGTAGTTCGTAGCTACACTGTCGCAGGAACCCGTCACCGGTGGTATGTCATAGGCCTAAGATCGTCGCCTCCACCCCAATCCATCGATGTGCCACTATGGTTTCGCAGTCTGTGCTCTCCCAAGGAAGTATGGACCTTGCACTTATTCAATCCATCCGCGTGTTCTTCCACCCCGAACCAAAGAGGTCTGCCTGTCTCTGTATTCTTCCTTGCATTCGGAGCAAGTAATGAGATACACCGTAGCAAGCCTGCAGTGGCCTTCCCTACCGTACGGGCAGACCATGCAGGACGATGATGTACAGGTGGTGGCGTAGAGACGGTTCCTAATAAATGGAGCCTTAAGGATAACCGGGGGAATGCCAGCGACCCTTACAAGGTCGTCTAATTCCGCATTGCGAACACAGTCCCATACCTGGGTGCTTAGTGCATCCGTGATAAAGGGCACCGAGGAGGGAATTTTCCTGAGCAGAGTGCACTGGTACTGCTGGTGGTCGGCGACCTCTCCTAAGCATGTTTTTCGACATTCATACATTTGATAACGCAATGCTGGATCCCATTGCCATTGATGAACACTTCAATTCGTCGTCGGAAGACACCATGGTAACAGTACGTAACATGTACGGAACATGCTGCTGAATGGATGAGCATAACAAAGTTTCCTTCTCGGTGTCCTTTATGACGGATGCACTAAGCACCCAAGAACGGAACTGTGTTCGCAGGGCGGAATTAGACGACTTATTCGATTCTATCACTTGTTCTGAAGCTTAACTAGGTAGGCCTGTGATTTCTCGAACTCCTTTTGTTTTCTCCAAACTCTGAAAAGGCCGTTACGCAGAAACGTAAGCCGAATAAAGATATGCCAATCTTGGCTCAACAGCCTTACACGAGATCCTACAGCACAAATAAACAGCATGCCAAGGTTCAACGACAGTCGGACATGGAACGCTGTGTTGTTGCAAGGTAAAGCCCCACGCGGTAGTCGATCGAATCTCTCCAAGTCCAAAAAGGCCGTGTGCACTGACTGGCCTCTGTTTTCGCGATGCTTCACCACAGGGATGTCGGCAGCGTGTACACCACCAGTGGTCTGACAGCCGGACATAAAGCCGCGGTGGTTGTCGGAGGTTGGCGATGTCACGGGTTCGTCTGTCGATGTATCGCTCGAATATTGCTGCGCGAGAACAAGCGAATCGGAAGGTAATTGGAGCAGTTGCAGGATTGCTCTTTTTCTTCCGAATAGTATTTGTCGTACTTTTGCGCCAATACTTCTTCTTCTTCAGCGTTTGTCCCGCTTCATGACGGGGTCCGCTTTTCTGGTGCCATGTCGCCATCTTTCCCGATCCCGTGCTAGATCAGGGTGGACACCAGCTACTTTAAAGTCCTTGTGTAACGTATCAGCCCAGCGCTGCTTTGGGCGCCCTCTAGGCCGTTTTCCAGACACTACGAAGTTAAGGCCTATCTTACGGACGCTGTCTTCATTTCCACGCAGAACGTGGCCGTACCATCGTAAGCGAGCTTCACGCATCTTGTCCGCTATCGGCGCGACACCGAACTTCTGCCGGATAGCCTCGTTTCGGATGCGGTCCAGGCGTGTGACTCCAGCCATCCAGCGCAGCATCTTCGTTTCCATTACGCTGAGGCGACCTTCCGTTTCCTTTGTCGCAGGCCAACACTCAGCTCCGTACATCGCTACCGGCCGGACGACGGTTTTGTAGATCTTCGACTTTAAGCGCTCTGGCATCTTCTTGTCGCAGAGTACTCCAGTCAACGAGCGCCACTTCGACCAAGCTGCACTCACGCGTGAGTTCACTTCAACCATCAGACTGCCATCAGAGGCTATTGCTGATCCCAGGTAGTTAAACACCGAAGTGCGTGCAAGCTCAGTACCGTTAATCTTAATGGAGCCGGACTCATTTACGTCAGTCGTGAAATACTCGGTCTTCTTGACGTTCAATTTGAGTCCGAACATGGCCAGGCGGTCGCACCAAGCTTGCACCTCTCGCTCGAGCTCACCTTTGTCTTCGCAGGCGAGCATCACGTCATCAGCATATAGCAACGTCCAAGGGACGGGCTTCTGAAGATCTCGCGTAATGGCATCCATTACGACAACAAAGAGGAGTGGGGAAAGCGCAGATCCTTGGTGCACCCCAACAGAGAAGGGAAACTCCGACGAGGTTCCTGCTGCCGCTTGCACACGACTCTTTGGACAAGAGTATAGCATTCGCACCCACTCTACAAGTTCTTCGGGAACACCGTGCTGTCGTAGGGCGTACCATATAACCTCACGCGGTACGCGATCGAAGGCCTTCTCCAAGTCGAGGAAGGCGATATGCACCGGCCTCTGTTTCTCGCGATGCTTCTCTACCAGAAGACGGGCGGCATGTATGGCATCGATAGTGCCACAACCAGCCACGAAGCCGCACTGATTGCCGGAAAGCTTGACGATTTCGCGAATTCGGCTATCGAGGATTCGCTCGAAGATCTTCATGCTGTGCGAAAACAAACGAATTGGACGGTAGTTGGAGCAGTCTGCAGGGCTGCCCTTCTTCTTCCAAATCGGGATCGTCGTACTTTCCTGCCAAACATCAGGCACCTTCTTCTCCGCTACAACCTGGTTGAAAAACTTGGCCAACCACTCAGCAGAGTACCAGAACTTCGACTTCCATAAGTCAGCTGGCAAGTCATCTGGACCAGTCGCCTTGCCCGGTCTCATCATCCTCAGAGCTGCATCAGTTTCCTCCACAGTGATTTTGTGGACGGGACCGTGGATAGGAGCCACAGAAGGGACGGCCGGATGAGGGAACTCTTCAGTCGAAATACCCTCGAAATAATCGCACCATCGCTTCAATGCCTTTTTGCGCTCTGTCAGAAGATGGCCGTTCTCATCATTGATGCCAAAGAACTTCTCTATATCCTCGGATTGGCGATGACGGTTTTTCGCAAGTCGGTACAAATACCGCTCACCATCGCGCGACTCAAGCTTTTCGTAGACGTCATTGTAATGAGTGGCTTTTGCTACGGCCACAGCCTTCTTGGCAGCCTTTTTCGCTTCGTGGTACTTTTGCCAATTATTGGCGGTCTTGTCGCCGAGAAACACATGATAAAGCGATTTCTTCTCTCGAACCTTTTCTTTCACCTCGTTCGTCCACAGCCATGCCTGCATGTCGACCTTTCGTCGTCCAGGCTTCGTAGTGCCAAGTTCAGACCTCGCAGCTTGAAGTATCGCGTCGGTCGCTTTCTTCCAAGTTTCGTCGACAGTCGTGACTGTCGATAACCGTACGCGAGAAATCACAGCTGCTTCTTTCTCTTTCATTCGCCACCACTTGATTCTTGCAGCACCGCATCGCTCAACCTGCTGCAGCCTCGGAGGAGCGATCTTCAAAGTACAGATCAGCGGACGATGCTGTGGGGCGACCGTTTCGTACGGCACGATCTTCGCGTCTGTGACGAGATTTCGGTCACGATCTCTCACAAGGACGAAGTCTATCTGCGTCTTGGTGTTCCCACTATAGAACGAGATAAGGTGGGAGTTGCGTTTGCGAAACACGGTGTTCATTATGGTGAGGTTATGCGAATCCGCATATTCAAGGATACGCTCACCATCTGTGTTACGCAACCCATAGCCAAATCCACCATGACAGCTGTACCCGTCTTTCGTAGCGCCTACGTGCCCATTGAGGTCACCAGCGACGATGATGACGTCCTTCGACGGTACCTCTGCTGTCTTCTCATCAAGCAGGCTCCAAAACTCATCCTTGGCTTGATCGGAACAGCCAGTCTGCGGAGCATACGCAGAGAAGAAGTGGAAGAGTCGCTCCTTAGCGGCGAAAACGATCTTCATCAATCGATCGTCAAAGCGCTTGACGCTTACAATCGAGTCTCGGAAACGCTCGGAGACGATTATACCAACACCACTGGTGGTCCTGGGACTTCCACATAGAACGGCCTTGAAGCCACGTCCTATATCTCTTGACTTGCGGCAGGACCACCTCGTCTCCTGCACCGCACAGAAATCAACTCTTCTACGCTCCAGTGCTTCTACCAACTCGCACGAGCGGCCCGTCAACGTACCCACATTCAGCGTTGCTACGCGGGTCCTGCTTACGTTACGGGACTTTCGGACTAGCTCAGTTGCCCCCCGATGCCGTCCTCGCACCAGGGACCCTCGCATACTTCTCACACTCGCCGGGCCTTGCGAGTGCGCGTCGGCTCCCGCGGACGCCGTAGCATTATCTCGAAAAACACGAACTGACATACACCCATACGATGTGACATTGGGTTGTTCGTAGGCCGGCCTGTCACCAGGGCCTGTCGCCTGCATTCGAATGTCCGTGCTTGGCTTAGCTCGCAGAAGCGAGCAGTTTCCAGTGGCACCACGAGGAGGAACGGACATCGCCACCACTTTTGCGCCAATACTCAAGTAGTTTATTTTCCTTTACTTTCTAGGCTCCATATCGTCGATTCTCAGAAAAAAAATTGAACAGAAGTTGAATTGCTGGACTACATAGATGCTGCTACTATTTTGAAAGTGGCTTTTTATTTCAAAGAAATGCCTCTTCTGTTGCGTTTCAATGCGCCATTAGATTTTCAAGAGCTCCGAAAACTCTCTGAGGTGTGATCGTTCCAATGCAAACAACTGCATTCTCTAATTTCGTCAGTCGCATGCGAAGATTGCGTTGTCACGGAACTAAATTTCTCTCTTACTGAAGGAGACAACATATGCCGACAAAACTCAAGTTCATAAAATTCGAACACTGCTTGTTACACAAAAATCAATATTTTTGCATCTTCTGTATGATCAGGGGTTCGATTTTTGCATCGATTTCTTTCGGAAATTGAATCCAAGATAACCCATGATATTATTTTAAAAAAACCACTGATGGTGTGAGTAACAAAATTTAACTTATACATGTCGTCTCCTATGCGTAGAAAACGACATCCGAAGACGCTACGGAAACACCTGATTTTTTTTTACTAAATAATAGTATCAGCTATCAGCAATTTTATGAGATGCAGGTTCACTTTTCTACGTTGTCTTCCTCAAGTAGAAGAAAGTCAAAATGTAAAAAGACAAGCACAGCGCCTTTTCCCACTATCTTGCTTTTAGAAGCTAACGAACCCGTTACGGAGATCTTCCTTGTGCTAAATTGAGTTTTTCCTCGCCACAGCTTCATCTTCAACATCGCCTTCACAACAAAAAGTGCTTTGTGAGTTCATGACGGGTCACATTCAATATGAACACGACATAGCAAATTCTTACCAAAGAAAACTATAGACCTAACTAAAGCGTTGTAACGGACGGGAAGGAGGCAACAAACGCGAAAGTAATTTTCGCCCCGCAAGACTAGCAGAACAGCAACGTCGTGGAGATTCTAGCAAATGGTTCACTTCTTCCAGCACCTTCAATCGGAGCTACCGAAATAAGGTAAGAGCACGGTGGAGGAGCTGCGAAATGCCATTTTTGTTTCGGAAAATCGCGCCAAGCACACCGTTCTACGTGTGACATTCCAGCACGTGAGGGCGATTTTGCCCCATTCCTACGGTTCAGACATGGAACCCATTGGGCAAGACACTCCTGATCTACAAAGCGGTTCCATAAAAGGCAACCCTCGTCGCATTGGGAAAATGAACACATAGGGAAAGCGCTAAATAATAGGTGCTAGGTTTTGATACTTGCGTAAGACAGCAGGCAGAGCATTACGCTCTTGGCTGCAGTATTAGTTCTGTGTAGGCCTCGTTTTTGATATTCATTTCAGTCCGCGAGGTCGAAAAAGGAGAACTTATCCTTCCAAACCACCTTAAAAGAATGGTATTTCAACCGACTCGCCTATGGAACATGGCCTCCACAACAAATGATGCAAACGAGAAGAGTAAATATGCTGTATACTGCAAAAAAAAAAATTAGCAAAGCTGTAATGAGATATAGCATTTATGTTGAAACCAAAGTCCTCGAATCTCACGATACAAAAAAATTTTGTAGATATATTCATACACGCATGGGAATCAATAAAGCCAAACCTACCAGGGATGAGTGGATTAGGCATTATCCTTATCCGATTTTCGGTTTTGGCCTATCCGCTTTGTTGCTCGTCATTTTGGCCGGATAGCGAACAATAAAACCTTACTCCCTTATGGTTACTTAGTTGAATATAAAAACTTTTTTTACGATTGTCTTGTGTTTTTCTATTAATGGACGAAATACGCTTGCAATGCTAGGTCGGCGCCTTTTCTTACCGTTAGTTCTCGATGGTATGATTAGGCTAAACATTAGGTTGTAACGAATTAAATGGCACTGGCTCGCGCCATTTTTTGGCGCGTCTTTTTTATCAAGAACAAACCGTAACACGTGGCATATCATTTAGAAGCGCAAACCTTGCTCTACCGGTGAGTACCAAATTTTCTATGTAAAAGTGGGAAAACTTTAGAGTTTTATTGACTTTTTGCAGATGGACAAAAGGGTAATCCGAGGCATTTACTTGTATGAATTCAAGCTGGGCACTACAGCTAAGGAGGCGGACGAGAAGATCAACGCCGCATTCGGTCAAGGATGTTCCACAATTCGGACGGCGTATCGTTGGTATCAGAAGTTCCGGAATGGAGATGAGAGCTTGGAAGAACATGAAGGTCGTGGGAGGCGTTGATGAGGACAAGCTGGGAGATGTGGGAGAGGAGGATCCACACAAAGGTACCAGGGAGATAGCGAAGGATCTTGGCGTCAGTCACAATACAGCTGCCCGGCATCTGAAGGAAATTGGAAAGACCAAAAAGCTGGAAACATGGGTGCCTCACGAGCTGTCTGAGGAGCAAGGAAACCGACGATATGAGATCTCGTCCGCACTGCTTCTACGGAACGAAACGGACCCATTCCTTGATCGCATCGTAACCTGTGACGAGAAATGGATAATGTACGACAACAGGCGACGATCGGCACAGTGGGTGGACAGCGATGAGAGCCCCAAGGTTTTTGCGAAGCCGGAATTGCACCAAAAGAAAGTAATGGTGAAAGTATGGTGGTGTTCGCTGGGAATCGTTCAGCACAGCTTCCTCCCTCCCGGTGAATCCATCACGGCAGAGAAGTACTGCATTGAAATTGAAGAAATGATGAAAAAGTTGAAGGATATCCGGCTGGCCTTGGTAAACCGAAGGCGAGTTCTCCTTCTGCACGACAATGCTCGCCCCCATGTAGCACGAATGACGTTGCAAAAATTGAATGAGCTGAGCATTGAAACTCTACCATCCGTTTTCTCCCGACCTCTCCCCAACAGACTACCATTTCTTCAAGCACCTTGGCGACTTCTTGGTAGGGAAAATATTCAAATACCAACAGGATGCCGAAAGTGCCTTCGAAGATTTCGTCAATTCCAGAACTTCTGATTTTTATGCTACTGGGATAAAAAAGCTTGCGTCACGTTGGCAAAGACGTGTAGAATCAGAAGGTTTTTATTTCGATTAATAAACTTGCCTACACGCCGAGATATTAACTGCTTAAATTTACAGTGGTTCAGTGTCATTTATTTCGTTACAACCTAATATCTACCGCTCATCGCGCGCTCCGAAATGCAGAACACTGCCTTGCTCATTTCTATAGGTGGGGTTTGCACCAAAATTCCTTCTAGCGTAAAGTACGATCCGCAGAAACCAGTCGATCAGTAGAGAAAATGATAAACGTTCATAAGAATCGCTTCCTTTTAAGAATGCGCCAGATATTCAACATCTACACGATCTTCCAGCTCTTTGAAATATGTTTTGCATATGTATGGCGTCTAGTGACAGGTCGATGACAAGCCAGTACTTTAATATTTCCGAATAATTCCAGATTCTTCTGTAGGTTTACGGGTAATTGTTGATGAGTAGAAGTAGCTGTGGATGGATTGTGTGTTCAATTCTGGTCTACAAGCTTAATTCGGCTGATGTTTCGGCACAGCCACCTTCTGAGTTTGAAAAAGACCAGAAAATCTCGAGGGAGTCCTCGCGCGAGCATTACAGCGCGTTGTAATAGTTTCTTAAGCTAATGCAGGGACAAAACGAAGGAAGAGGAGCAAAGCAATCCAACTGACTATGACTATGAAAAGAACCGACGGGCTGATATGTCACTCTTCGTTGAGTACCGATGTCAGAGAGCCGGCAGCAAGAACGCCCCACCGCCGCGCTTCCACACGCAACCGCAGGACGAACCTCTGCCAGAGCTCCAGCGAAGATGCCGCACCACACGCTCTGGTCAGCGGTCGACACGACCTGCTACACTGCCCAGTCTATGGCAGGATTCGCGCCGTATCCGCTCCTCGCGGCTTTCAGGCGGTAGGGTTATCGATCCCCTGTGCTTTGGTTCGACCCCTATGTTACGCCGGGGTGTTTCACCCGGGAGCTTGATGTCTAGAGATGTGCCTGAACCGGACAGGAGAATCGATTTATTTGCCTTCTATGGCACCAGCAGAAGTCGGTCCGTCCGCCTCTGCTATGTCCGCGCTCCACTCCGTACCGGCCGCTCGCCAGGTACCACCGAGTCCAGAATGCCTCCGAGACCGGCTGCTCGCTCGTGACCATGACACCAGACCAGAATCCAAGACCAGCCGCTCGCGACCTCGACACCAGTCCAGACTGAGCCCGGCGCGCCCGGGCCCCCTTTATACCGAGTTGCGCGCGCGGGAAGGCCGGCCCCTAAGCCCTGATACATATATGCAGTGGGGCGCGATTGCATAGTCGGAATAGATATTGACCAAGCGGCGTGAGAAATCGATACCTATGGCGACCATCGCGCCGCGCCGCGTGGCGGTTCAAGTATAAGGCCTATGGTATACTCCCGCATCGCACCAGCGATGGGCGCGGGGCAACTGTCAACGGCGCGCCTTCGCTGGAGTGGCGGACGGCGCAGTGGGGCGCGATTGTCAGTTGACGCGCCATCGCTCCCGCGATGCGTCGCAGAGGGGTGTTATACCTCCGCGTCGCGGGAGTGAAACATACTCCCGTGCGATGGCCGTCGCAGCCCATCGCCCGTCGCAGTGCAGTGCACTGCGACGAGCGACGGGCAGCGATGGTCGCGGAGGGGGGAGCGCTTTTCGTGCCCTATTCTATGCACTTCCGCTAACTTATTTCGACACTTCCTTGGTTCGCGACCATACCACAGCAATTTCAACACACGTTTGATGTCTCTGTTGTTCTCCTCGTAGGGTTCTCATTCATTTTGTTTTTTTTTGTGGCTAGACTCATTTTGTTTTTTTTTTTCGACAGCTTAAACAGCTAGTTTTTTGAGGAGGTATTATTCTAGGCGTTGTTGAGACGAGATGAGACACGTTGTTGAGTTTCCAAGGAATGAGGTAATTGCATCTATTTTCGCACTGTCTGGATCTAGAAGATTGTTAAGATAGCAGAGAAGCTAGGCAATGCTTTCGTACAATAGCGCTCGCGTCGTACGGTCAAAAAAGAGTTGTGACGGATTAGTCCGTCGTAATCCGTCGTATGCTCATAACTCTCCCAGTTGTAGTTTCGAGAACTTCTTTGTTACATGAAAAATCTATCTAAATTCGTTTTGAAAAAGAGAAGACTCGTAGATTGGGGTCCGACGGCTATTAAAGCATTTGATTCCTTTTCCTATACATCACGCTCCCCCGTTGCATTTGTCTGAACATTCCTGCAGCACGATGCTCTCAGTTAGTTTGACTGGGCTCCTGAGCGAATTCACGGCAGGACCCACGGTGGGTGTGATGGACAAAGCACGATTTTGTCACTGCACTGGATCAGCTGATTCGCTAGATTTCTGCAAAAGTCTCCGTCTGCAGAATTGCGTGAACTATGTCAGCCTCAGCGATGGCGACGGCTCGCGACGCGCATCGCGAGCCGTCGCGTCGCTGTGCACTCCCGCGTCGCTGCACCGGACGGGAGTATACCATAGGCCTAAGGCCTTGTTTAGTGTGCACGCGACGCGCGACGCGATGCATGCGTAGTGGCCAAATTGATCGAGCGACGCGCTTGATCAATTCGGCCATTACACATGGCTTCGCGTCGCGCGTCGCGCGGACACTAAACAAGGCCTAAACCAGGCCTAAGTGGACACGCGCCGCCCCGCCGCCTCCGAATGGCCGGCGCTGGGCACAGGCGAGGCGGACGGCGATCGATCGATTCCGCTACTGGGAAAACACAAATACACTGGAATAATGCACAGAATTACTAACAAAACACTAAATAGAACAACACAAGCAACCTATACAACCACAAATACACAAAAAATCGCTTCTGCGAGGCCTTGCGCCTCGCCTATCCTTCATAACCACTGAGTAGGGGTTGACCCCCTCCCGCCCTCCCCGACCCTATTTGCATTCTTTGCAGTTCCGAGCACAGAACCCTTCACTGATTGGAAGAGCCTTGGGTACAATACTAGTTGGAGTGGACTGCGTCTTAACGATGTCACAACTAACAAGGGAAGGGTCTGAAGCGTATGTCTGAATGGGTGGACCGAGTCATATAGGGAGAATCCTCACCCCTCATTTAGTATAAAAATGTGTTTATTTTTTGCCAAGTCGTTGCACCCAAGGAGTAGGGGCCCTTGAAGTCACAATGGAATACGGCGGATCATGAGTTTGGGAGTCTTGTACGCCCGCGATGCCTCTGTCGGTAAGCGGCTCGGGGCGCAGTGGAAGTGGGGTTGCTTCATGCCAGGAAGGTCGGGGGTTTGCCTCTTGTGCGCTGGGGCATTTTTACATTTCGACTGACTAGTTGAGATTTGGGGGATTCTGACGTCTATACCATTTTCAGACGTTTTCTGTGCATTTTCTAGCTGCACGCTGTGGAGAGTACCTTTCTTGCGACTTGTTTATTACTGACCGGTTGTTTATCCAGAACGTCTTCGTCAACTTCAAGTTGATGTGCATCGAAGTCCTTTAGTATGCTGGCCATCCGTTCGGCCAGCTTGATTTCTTCTCTCGAAGGTTCCTTGTCTAAAAGGTGGGCCACACTTCAGCGGGAGCAGGTGCATCACCACTCCCGCATCTTCAGACATTGTTGGTGTTTGGTCTTAGAAAACCTTCAGCAGACCTCTGACTTCCAGGTGACAGGCAAAGATGAGGGAACGAGTGTATCGATGCCGTTTAGGTTAATTTGCGGGATCCACAGACCGCATTTGTCAATTGAACCACCTCCGACGTCACATTCTGGTCTCTTTTGAAAATCCGAGCAGGATGGTTTTTCCCGAGGTCACTGGTCCATGTATGGAAACAGACCGTGAGGAACCTGTAGCCTTTAGCATCTTACGCTGCCCGTATTCTGCCCAGTGCTGCTTCATGCACTTTGTACCTGTGTGTCACTGATGTTGAACATTTATACATCACCATGTTGAATACCACAACATTCAGATGGAAAATTAGACATAAAAACGTCTGGTATAAACGTTGGACTCCCCAAATCTCAACCAGTCAGTTGAAATGCAAAAATGCAGCAGCACACAAGAACCAAACCCCGACCTTTCTCGCACGAAGCAATCCCACTTCCACTGTGCTCCGAGCCGCTTGACGGCAGAGGCATCGCGTGCGTACAAGACTCCCAAACTCGTGATGCGCCGCATTCCATTGTGACTTCTGGGACCCCCTACTCCTTGGGTTTAGCGTCTTGGCAAAAAATAAACACATTCTCAAACCAATTGAGGGGTGAGGATTCTCCCTATATGACTCGCTCCCTTCGTTCAGACAGACGCTTCAGTCCCTTCCCTTTTTAGCTTACAGCTTGCGAAAAAGCAGCGTGTCCTAAAAAATATAGGTACTATTTTAAGGGTTCTGACATTGCTGCTAGTGAAGCGTTCAGATATGCTTGAAACTCATATGAAAAAAAGTGGTAGCGAGATTTCTGAGACCTAAGCACAGCACCGGTTAAAGTGGCCAAGTAGTAACAAGCTTGTAACAAGCATTCAGCCCATGCACAATCAACTGGCAATGAAATGCAAGGTTTTGGACGGGGCGTGGCGCAATCTTGACTATTTGCACGCCACAGAAAGCTCGTGCTCGCTACCCTGTGCTCTTGTACGAATCTCAAACATCTTCAAAACCAGCACTGTTAAAACCTGTAAAATAGGATCGCGGTAATCCTTCCTCCGCCAAACCGCGAGCGCTCATCGCCCTGGCGCAATATTTGGGCTAACTAATTGACATCCGCGCGATCGTTCTCAAGCACCTTTTCGACAAAGCGCGAAATCTTTCCTTCTTAGCCCTGCGCGCTCAT
>OX375866.1:47451481-47478941 GCA_947359475.1 Heligmosomoides polygyrus bakeri | reverse complement strand
AGAAAAGTACCATTGCGAGTGTTGAATGCTCAAATCTTGGCGAGGAAGAGCGCAAGAAACTCTAACCGCTATCTTTCGACGCTTTAAACTGGCAGCTGTGCCTAAAACAGTTTAGGCAGCTGAGGCGTTCTGAGCACATCATCGTAAGGTACCTTAGGCGCCCTGTTAGCCCACGCATTTTAAGCGCGTTAGCTAGCTGCGCTTTCCCGCAGTGGTTCACCGAAATCGGAAAAAATGCGTCACACAACCCGCATCTGCATCTTCGCATCTCTGTAACATTGCCTCTTCTTAAGCTACACCACTTCTACTTTGGCCTACTACTAGAACATTTTACTGCCTATAAGACCCACGAGTTGCAGCCGAAATGACTCGAACCTAACCGAGTTACTGCGCTATGAACACGTCCGCATGTGCAATTTAGCACAATAACGGTCGATGTTCTCTCTGTTTTTACTCGCCCAGATTACGGTATTCGCTACTCGTAGCAGCGCTGTTCAATTCAGCACGAAAAGCTCTATCGAATCTTAACCAACTTGGCCCGGTTCGGAAACATCGGTTTTCAATGACATCATTACCCTCTGCCGCGACCTAGAGCGGCGCCCTCTTCTTTGACGCGAAATTGTCAAAAAATCGATTTTTCCAAAACTGGCCGAGATTGATACCGTTCGATAGAGCTCATCGAGCTGAACAGAACAGTGTCATTGCAAGTGCCGAAAACGCAAAAATGGAAGGAATAAGGGCGGAAGAATCTTTACTGTTGCCGTCCGCCGCTCTAAAGCTGCAGCTGGTACTAAGGCAATTTAATAAGCTAGGGAGTTGTAAGCACGCTTTCGTAAAGAACCTTAAGCGTTCTGCTTGCCTGCCGTATTTGTAAGATGCTAGCTCTCCGCGTCTTTCCGCAGGGGTCGACTGAATTTGGAAAAAAATCGTGTCACACAAGCCTTACCTGCATTTTTGCACCACCGTAGCTTTGTCAGTTCTTAGGCTACTTCGCTGAGCTTCGGCGAGCTGCTAGAGCCTTTTACTGGATACAAAATCCACAAGCTGTAGCCGGAAGGGTTCACACATGACAGAGTTATCGCGCTCCAAACACGCCCGCGCGTGCAATTTGCGAGCGGTCGGCCCACTCGATTGATAGGTTCGATTCTATATGCAATGTTCACGGCGCACTCCAGATGCAAGCGGGACAGTCCTAGAGCAGCTCCTGAATAGGGCGGCTAGGGATTTCTGATAAAACTCCTTAAACTCTCACTCTATAAGCTTCCGCGCCCACTCGATTGATAGGTTCGATTCTATATGCATTGTTCACGGCGCACTCCAGATGCAAGCTGGACAATCCTAGAGCAGCCCCTAAGTAGCTCGGCTAGGGATTTCTGATAAAACTCCTCAAACTCTCACTCTACAAGCTTCCGCGCTCACTCGATTGATAGGTTCGATTCTATATGCATTGTTCGCGGCGCACTCCAGATGCAAGCTGGACAGTACTAGAGCAGCTCCTGAGCAGGGCGGCCAAGGATTTCTGATAAAACTCCCTAAACGCGCACTCTACAAGCTTCCGCGCCCACTCGATTGATAGGTTCGATTCTATATGCATTGTTTACGGCGCACTCCAGATGCAAGCTGGACAGTCCGAGAGCAATGCCTGAGTGGGAAGGCAGGCTAGGAATTTTCGTTAAAACTCCCCATGCGCTCACTGTTCAAGCTGTCGCTTGCTGTACAGGTTGTCGCTCCCACTCGATTGATTCTGCCGGCCTACATGCATTGTTCAGAGCGCGCGCCATGCCGGAAGTTAGTTCTAAACAGTAGGCCATGCTCGTCCGAACGCATGGATAAGCTCCTTCATTCAGTCTAACGTCCAGAAGTTGAGGACGCCGCGCACTAACGCGACTTGCTTCAGACGCGGCGCGTGGCGAGCGGAAAACGGCGCTCTCCGGCGCCCTTTTGCGCCGCTTCTCATCTTTTGCGCTGCTTGTGCTTGTTGGACGCAGCGGCATGTCCAGTACTGTAACTGGAGGTAATGCGCATTGTCAACTGAAGCTCCTGTAAACAACGAAAAATTTGCTATTCGCCGAATTTGCTAACCCAGATTTTATCCCTCTACACTTCATTAAAATTTTTCTTGATTGTAAACATCTCCCCTTCATGTGCCAGCTCACCGCGGTGAAGGGGTGAACATCACTTACGATACGATACGATCCCCACATTCAAGTCTGAGGAGTTGGAATATGCAATAAAGTCGTATGATTGGAATCTTCTTGAAGATCCATCGGAAGACTACAACCTTCTCTCCAAAGGACTGTTGAAATGTGCTAGCAGCTCTCACGAAACCACATCACCATCTGCTTCAAGACTCAACGCACATGCGATTAAACTCTTGGAGCAAAGAAGAGCTGTTAAACTGGATCCTAATGCTTTCCATCTGGAAAAAGTCACCATCGCGAAGGCCTGTCGAACTGCAGTGAAGGAGTCCATTCAAGCCTACAGAAGATTGAAGCTGTTAGAAGCCGCTGGGAATGGTTCAAGCATAAAGTGCTGCAAACGAGATCTCTGCGACCAGAAGGCAACAATGTCAGCCCTTGTGGATAAGGATGGAACAACGCAAACGTCTCGAAGAGCGATGAAGACTATCATTCAAGAATTCTACACAGATCTGTTTCGTTCTTCCAGCACTGTCTCCAAATGCTTGATGCCACCAGCTGAGGAAGTACCTCCCATTCTGGAATCAGAAGTTGCTCATGCCATCAGAGGGATGAAGCAAGGCACTGCTCCCGGATTGGACGGCATTTCTGCTGATCTCCTTCGTGCGGGTAGCAGTGCCCTCTGCTCACTTCTTGCCAAGCACTTCAACCACTACCTTCGACTTGGTAGGATTCCGGGCTCATGGAAGGAGTCGAAAACAGTTCTAATCTTCAAGAAGGTCAGCAGGAGGATATCTACAACTATCGACCATCAGTCTTCTCTCGGTTGTGTACAAGATCTTCACCAAGATACTGTTCAATCGTATGGAGCGTTGCTTGGAAGAGTATCAGCCAGTGGAGCAAGCAGGGTTTCGCAAGGATTTCTCCTGCATGGACCATATTCAGACTGTCTCACAGCTCATCGAGAGGAGCCGCGAATACCACCTCCCACTTGTCCTTGTCTTCGTGGATTATCGGAAAGCGTTCGACTCTGTGGAAATCAACGCCATTCTGAACGCGCTTGTGCATGCTCGTATACCATCGCCCTACATCCGACTTCTCGACGAATGCTTCTCGAACACATCGACCACCATCCAGTTGTTCGATCGAAAACTTAAGATTCCTATCGGGAAAGGAGTACGGCAGGGAGATACGATTTCTCCTAAGCTATTCACAGCGGCACTCCAGGATGCCATGAAGGACTTGAACTGGGACGATAAAGGCTACCTTGTCGACGGTAAACGGATCAGCAACCTTCGCTTCGCCAACGATTTTGTTCTCATCTCTACCAGCACGGCAGAAGTCGAGGAAATGCTGAAACAGCTCAATGTGGCAAGTATGAAGAGTGGATTGGATATGAGTATGTCCAAAACGCAATTTATGGTCAACCAGTGGTGTGACACAAGACTCGTAAGGTTAAATGGAGTCGCTCTACAACAGGTCGACTCCTACGTCTATCAGGGAAGAGAGCTGAACATGGAAAACGACCTCGCTCCTGAAATCGCCAGCAGGAGACGCGCAGCATGGGCAGCCTTCAGTTCGATTCGCGAAGTCACCGATAGGTCAAGGATGCCGGCCTCAGGGCTTCGATATTGAACGCCTCTTTACTGCCTGGGATGTGTTACGCGACGAAAACCTGGTCCGACAACAAGACAATCGCCAGAGCAATGCAAGCTACGCATCGTGCACTGGAGAGATGTCTACTGAGGACAAGCCTTCGTCAGCAATGGCAAGAAGGCCTACGAAGCTCGGAGCTACGGGAGAAGTCGCAATTAGCAGACCCGCTGCAGTACATGAAGAAGTCCAAATATCGCCGGGCCGGACACGTGCGTCGACGAAAGGACGATAGATGGAGTCTCCGTGTCATAGAATGGCTCCCGACCATAAGAGACCATAAGAGACCACTGGGACGACCGCCAACGCGATGGGCAGACTCATTCTCGAGATCTTTCAGAGAGCGGAGTCTGGATGCAAGCAGCCAGAGATCGAGCGGTCTGGAAGAGTTGTGGTCCCCGCTGAGAAGACCTCCAGCTGACAAAAGGACCATCAAAGTATCAAAGTAAAGTAAGTATATACAGCTCACTTGCCAATTTCTTTGATCACTCCCTGATTTAATGTAGTGTATGGTGAGACTTCAATGTTGGAAGCATTGTCTCATCACATGATAAAAAATAACCAGCTACCAATCCTAAAGCTACCGACCGGTGGGCATCAAACGCATTTTTTGCAATCCGATCGAGAAGTTCCCGAAAAAGTACATACTTACTCACATTTTTGCTGGCAGCACTCACTACCTCTCAGCATTAACATGGGCTCACTGCTGGTAGGTCTATTCAGGCCAATTTTCTAGAATGTCTCAATGATTAGACAGAAGCGCTTGACAGCAAATGCAGGTGCAGTAAGGTCTACTGGGTCTTCACAAAGGCATTGAATAGGGTGTCCCTTCGAGTATCGACCACCTAAGGGTAGTGGTGTCCGTTAGAGATTTCTGTTTTATTATAGCAATAATACAGACTTTGGAAAGCACATCCGCGCCATATATAGCACGGCTATGCAATGAACATGAGACGTCTTCAAAGCTTTTAGTAGCTAGGAATAAACCTATTCTTCTTAAGGTATGCAAGACTTACATACATACACCCTGTTGTTGAATCTAGTGTGTCTGAGTTTGCTACATATGAAAAAGGACCTCTTTATTATGGAGAAGGTTCGGAGCAACCTCACTCGAAAGGTTCTGCTTACCATTAGAAATACTAGCTTCTTACGTTCGTGTAGAGTATCTAATAGAAATAAATGTCTCGAACTACCATCTCTGGAAGCTCGCCACAAGGCTCCCGACGTTCGCTTTGTACATAAACTGCTACAGTTCGCGGCTATTTTTGGATCTTTCAATAGATTTTAGATTCCTTAAGATGGCGAAATCACGCGCAAGAGGTGGCTTTATCGTCCTATCTCTTCCTTACCCAAGAACCAAATCGTGAGCAACGCCCTTTACCTATAGGGCAAGTGGTTTGCACTTGAAAACGGCTAAATATCTTGTCTTCCCTTAACACCCGGATAATTCAGAAGCTCGTTACATATAAGGAACGGATCGTTGTCGAGCGTTTATGTTTGTCTTGTTGTCCCATGCGCCTAGAGGCTGCAATCACGGAGGCGAGCTCAACTGGGCTGGAAACAGCGGCGTGACCGAGCAGGGGTGGCGCAGTGGATACAGAAGCGGCACGGTGGGACGGAGCGGTTTGTGGTTCGGCTCTCCGGTGATGCGGAGTGTCTTCACTTTCTAAAGGAGGGCCGCCATGATCAAACAGAGCTCTCTATGTAAAGTTTCACAACATGGGTTGCTAGAAAGGAAACGAGATATATAGGTACTACATCGTACTTTGGCGACTTTCGAGGGGCAAATGTTTCTTGTTTTGCCCAATCCTAGCATAGAGAGGTTATTTACGAGCTGATCACCTATCCCCGACTATGTTTAAGGAAGGAAACTTTTCCACCTCTGGAGTCGCGAAAGTTCGGTAGTAACTATGAATCAGGCTTCATTCTAGCGGCATTTTTGGTTGCAGCTTTACATAAAGACCTTTGTTTGATCGTGGCGGACCTTCTTTAGGTGGAGCAGAAGTTCCGCATCACCGGAGAGCCGAGTAACAAACCTCTCCGTCAAACCGTGCCACTTGTCTATCGGCTGCACCATCCCTGATCACAGCGACAGCGCGTTTCCGGGCTAGTCTAGCCAGACCAGAGGGGCAACAAGGCGAGTACATGGAATCAGCGTTCGGAGCTACATCCCGAGATGTCATCTTGCCTCAAAGTGCCACTGGAACCTGTCCGTGATAGATTTTAAATTGGCGGAATAGTAAGGCTGCCCTTTATGAGCAACTCCATTGTCTTACGTGTTTTATGTGCTGCCTTTCATTTGGCGGTAATCGCGCTACTGCTATTGTATTTGTATTCGAGCGGTTCCACTACGCAAACAATACAAACGTAAGCATAAAGATGGACGTAAAAAACTCCAGAAAAACTAACGACCAAGGACCAGATGTCTGAAGTTAGCCTGTTTTTTTCCACTCGAAGGAAGCTGACGAAGAACTCTTTCCGAGTGCTTTATCGGCAGCGCTGCGAGGTGGCAATTCGGTTACACTCCGTCTTCCCCACTTCCCCTCATGGACCACAGAGAGCGGCGCTTTGACGGCGTCCACCCGCCTAATGCCGTCCGTTCGCATCTCTCCTGTCTAGAATCACTTCGGCGAAGCGAAAATTGCACACTGCTTTCACAGATGTTCAAGTGCCCGTGCCTCTTCCTTCGCTTCTTCTGACTAACGGTTTGAGTAGATTGCACGGAAAGCATGTTTCCGGAACTTACGACTGGTGCAAGTCTTCTCCTCCTTGTTCGGAGTATAAGCGGTTTAGGCAGTCTAGAAAGCGCGGAACCGCGCAGATTGTGCCCAAAAAGAAGCTTGCTTAGATGTTCGCCTTGTTTAAAAATTTGAGGTTAGAGCAGCGATGAAACCGTTGCATAAAGTTTCTACCTGGAGTTTCCTACGACATGATCCACTGGGTGGCAGTTGCTTCTTATCGTGTAGCGCTCATCCATGACCGCCCATAATATGCATGACAGCGCACATTAGCAAT
Organism: Heligmosomoides polygyrus bakeri; assembly: GCA_947359475.1. Taxonomy (NCBI): domain Eukaryota; kingdom Metazoa; phylum Nematoda; class Chromadorea; order Rhabditida; family Heligmosomidae; genus Heligmosomoides; species Heligmosomoides polygyrus. Next base: position 47,472,135 of record OX375866.1, on the reverse strand, counting down.
AAGCCCATTTTTGTTGAGCATAAGAAGTGCAGCTGAGATCTCGAGAAGGTAATATAGCCGAATTTTGCCGACGTCGTCAGTTGTTCGTTGTCGAGCTTCTTCGACGCTCCGCACTCTTTCGCAGGCTCCATGACGACCACAGCTTCTCAGTGGACCTCCACTTGATTGTTCTACAGCAGTAAGTATGTCTTTGTTTAGCAAATTCTTCAATTCTTTGTCAGTAATAGCTCAGAGACACCCGAGATGCCTTCACTTTCGTGGTCAAATCAAGGCAAGTTTTTGGAAACCTCCTGGACTTTTGCTGTGCATGTGAAAACGTACTTTTGCTGTCCGAACCATGTGGCTATTTCGAAAACGTCACATACATTGCATTCTTACGCAACAATATCTCACTTTTGGGTAATTTTGATAAATTATTCTGCTATCAAACGACAGTTTCGAATGATGAAGACCATCATGTTCTGCGCAAAAAAAAAGAGTTGAAGAGGTTTAAAAGTATAGGGAGGGAATTCAGTAAAAACTGGCTGAAAATTTTAGAATAGCGCTATAGATTTCTCTTTCAAGGCACCCGCTTGTTACCGAATTATTTATTTAAAAATTATTCTATTTAAAAAATGGAAATCTCGTTCCACCATCAGCGTATCTATGCTTACCACTTCTGTGTTGTATATCAAACCGAAAAGCTTTTTGCGACAGGAGGAAAGCTTATTCCGGAGAATGTTTGGCTGCTGTTACTCTGTCTTCACAGTATTTTGTCAAGAAACTCACTGAAGTTATTCAGTGAAGTTAGTGTCAGCAGCTGGTAGACAACATCAACCTGCGCTTCAGTTCGCTGGGTTACCGGCAACTACAATCCATTCACATTGACCCGTGTCTCAAAACATTGTATGCCGCCTAGACCTATTTGTCTACGCCACGCCGTTGCTCGCCCTTAGCACTTCAAACACTGTTTCAACGATGATCTTCCATTCGAGGTTCGAGAGAAAGGCTACAAAAAACAAAGACAATAACGCCAGCTCTCGACTTCGGCAGAAAAAGGCGAATTGTTGTTAGTTGAGTGTCTTAGTTAAAGTTGTCTTCCCTTCTCAAGCTCATTGGCGTACTGCTTTATCAAATGCTCGTTTGCTTAAAGAGTCAGGATTTCCCAATGTGTACATAAGAAGAAGCATGACGGCAGAAGAACGACAACGGGAATATGAGCTCCGTCAGACAGCAAGAGAGCGGAACAGAGACAAAGGGTTCAAAGAGTGGGTTGTCTATAAAGGTAATCTTATCCGTGTTTCTGAAATTCCTCACAAATACTCGGAAAACTTATAGACCCGCATGGAAGCCCTACCTTGCTTTTTGTTTAATGCCCGTAGCATATGCAACAAAATAGACCATTTACATTCGCTTTTATGTACAAATGACCTCGATTTGATATTTATAGCCGAGACATGGCTCACTGATAAAATTCAGGACTCAGAAATCGTGGGTGGCCTTCCGTACTCCATTTATAGAACTGATCGTAACCATGGTAAAGGAGGGGGTGTTTGTTGCCTTGCTAAACCGATCTATATGCTGACTTTATAGTACACGCATTTCCCAAAGCAGCGGAAGTGCTTTGCATAGACCTGTTTCTTCCGTTGACATACTCCCGCATACGTCTCATCACTGTTTACAGGCCCCCGAATTCAACCCAAGTAGAAGACAGTTCGCTTCTTGAGCTGCTTCGTGACTTGGCTTGCGTTCATGCTAGCACTATATTGGTTGGTGATTTTAATCTCGATGTCGACTGGTTCACTACTACATCTCTAAATTCAAGTGCTAGGAACTTCCTTGACTTTTTTCGGAATTCAGATTTCACGCAGTTTGTAAAGAATCCCACTCACAACAACAAAATTCTTGATGTCGTTCTTTCATCCACCCACAACGTTCGTAATATAAGCTCACTTCCACCACTAGCAACATCTGATCATGCAATCGTAAAATTCGAAATCACCTCGACCTTTGGTCGAATGAAAAGTTTTCCCGTGCCGGATTTTTCAAGAATAGACTTTTCTGCACTGAATCAATATCTGTTCAATATTAATTGGCTCAATCTATTTGATCAGTACTCTTCTGTAAATGATGTGTATCAGCGTTTCTGCCTAACCCTTTATAATGCACTTGCCTTGTTTGTTCCTTTCAAAGTTCCAAAATGCTCGCGCATCACCTATCCACTTCCTATCACAAATTTATTGCACCAAAAGACAAGGCTTTACCTACAACTGCCTAATCCGCTTTCCAATCAACTTTATAGAAAAGTTTGCACCGACCTGCACTATAATCTAAAAAAATTTCTTGCTAATTACGAGCGCCGCATATCAAAAAAGCACCTTTTAATCTATTTTACCAGTATCTGCGGAAAAAAGTGAAACCTGCTGCATCGTTATCTACTTTAATTGATCATAAGGGTAATCGCTATATTGATGACAACGAGAAAGCTGAAGCACTTGCGCAGTATTTTGCTAGTGTCTTCAGTGCCGACTGTCCTTCCAGTGAATCTCAACTGGGACTAAACAGCTATGGTCGAGAATTACTCAGCGATTTGTACTTTTATCCCGATGAGGTGTCTGCCGTACTAAAAAGACTTCAGCCATCAATAAGTGAACCCTACGATGGTCTTCCGCAAATATTGTACCGCAAATGCTACCTTTCTCTATGCAAACCGCTAGCGCATCTGTTTAATCTTTCCCTCCTCCTAGGAGAAGTTCCACATTTGTGGAAACATGCCATTGTTAGAGCTATTCCAAAATCATCGAAGAACAATGATCTTAGTAACTTTCGGCCGATAAGTCTGACGCCTGCTCCAGTAAAGGTGATGGAAAGATTAATAAGAGACAAACTTGTAGCCTGGTTAAACAGAATCTCCTTCATTCCTCCCGAACAACACGGCTTTTTATCTGGTGTTTCTACCACTACTAATATACTTGATTCTGTTTATGATTGGAGCAAAGCTATTAACAATGGCAAGTCAGTAGAAGTTATATACCTCGATTTTTCTAAGGCGTTTGATAAGGTATGCCATAGTAAGTTGATAGAAAAACTTAGATTTGCTGGCATACGTGGTAAACTGTTAGAGTGGTTTAGATCCTACTTACGTGACAGATTTATGACAGTTAAAGTAAGACATTCGTTTTCGAGAAATTACAGATGCTCTAGCGGAGTACCTCAAGGGGCCGTTTTATCACCACTTCTTTTTTAATGTACACTCATGATTTGCCAAAAGCCCTCATGTCCCATTCTGCAATTAGTGTCAAGGCTTTTGCTGGCGACGTAAAAATCTATGCTACTTATGACAGCTTAAACAGGTCTGAAGTGCATGAAGCCCTTGTCAATGCAGCTGAAAGAATAAACGTATGGACTAATCAATGGAACCTCCCACTCAACGTAAGCAAAAGTATGGTGATGCATATTGGTAGCTCTGCTCCTATGGATTTCTACGTCAACGGTGTTGCTATGTCGAGAAGTAATATTGTCAAAGACCTGGGAATAACATTTGATGCTGATCTCAAGTTTTCTAAGCATATCGATTTTGTAACAAAAAAGGCATCTAGAGCCATATTCATGATTTTCCGCAGTATCAAATGTTCAGATGTGCCATTATTATTACGACTCTATAAGGCGTATGTATTGCCTCATGTTGAGTATGGCACGCATGTTTGGTACCCTGTTCTCAAAAAAGATGTTTTGAAAGTTGAACAAGTACAAAAACTCTTTACCCGAATTTTATGGTACCGATTCACCGAATGTTCTGATCCTTCTGAACTGCCAAACTGTAAAGGGCGCTTGAAAATATTTTCCTTACGTTGCCTAGTCTGTAGAAGATTACTGGCCGATCTATCGCTTTGCTATCGCATTCTAAAAAGAGAGGTTAAGCTGTCTGCAAGCAAATATTGGATATTTCGAGGTAGTAGCCTTAGAATGAACAACTTCAATATTCATTATAATAGAATCCATAAAAAAACATTTTTCTACTGTTTTCAATTCGTTTTTCTACCACTGCGCAAGACGTGTAAGCCTTCTACCAGCTGAACTGTTCCAGGCGAGATCAGTGATCATTTTTAGGCGCAATCTAATGGAGGTTAGATCTTCCGCACTTACTTAGAATCGATCATTTTTGTTAACAATTAGACTCTTACAGACACCACGCTTGCTGCTCTCGTCTCGCACACTATTGTTCATGGTCATGACTGCCATTCGAAAACGAAGAATAAAGCTCCGAATTTCATATGGGAGGCGAAAGCATAACAAACACCTCAATTACGTAGCTTCTTGCTTGATTGTTGTATGGTGTTTCTCGTTCCATCACTTCACAAACTATAAGAATCGTAACTCGCAACAGAAAATCTCTTTTCTCTCTTCAATTTTCACCTATTTCTTAAGCTTATAATAATTGTGTATTGTTTCAGATATGGTATCGGCACTGAAGCATTAGCACGTTGCAACTCATCATCCTTATCTCAACATCCTTATCGTAATCTCTCCTCCAAAGTCTCTGCATTTCATTTTTGCAATTGAGAGCTTGTTTTGTTGCGACGTTACGATTCATTGAATTTTGCTTCAGTGACAAACATGAATCGAGAAACACTCAAGTTCGTTAAATGTTATGTTTTTCTTCGATTACATTCCTTTTCTTGTATAGCGCACAAACATGTGCAATAAATCAATAAAATAAATCAATAAATCAATTAAGTCAACTCCCACTCCAAACCCTTCTTCGTTTGCTGCTTCCGCTTCCACTCACATGGTTATGTTAATGGGCATAAGCATGTTTCTCCCAGTTCTTTTTATCTTGCGTATGCTGAGCACCTGAATCTGCAGATGCCATGGCAGTATGTTTTCCGAGCCGTCCAAACGGCTCATCAGTGGAGATGCCCTTAAGGATGCTCGTTGAGCTATGTCGAATAGGAGCGTCGTTCCTAACGAAGCTGATGAGCTTGTCTTTGCACTGCAAACAGGATGGTCGTTTGGAATAGTGCGTAGAAGATATAATAGTTCCAGAGCTTCTGTCCTACTGTGCTGTTTACTGTGCGCTTTTCCTGTTTTTCGAAGCCTAGATTATCCTCTCGCCTTTACTGACTTTTTTGGATATGCTGCAGATTCCCAATGTGGATGCGGTTTCTTTGGCAATTAACTCTACGGAAGTTACAAGAAAGGGAAATTTCCCGCGTCAATTTCAAACGTCATTTCCGCAAGGTCGTTTATTCAGAATCTCTCAAACTCCGCGAGTTTTCTTAGAATTGCGGTGTCTAGATTTGTTTGGAGCTAACAATGCTTTCCTTCACCTGGTCTTTATGTAAGTGGAGCAATCTCTGGCTTATAGGCATTTCCTAAGGGCTGATGGTTGCGGCACGTCATTGTCCGACCTTTCCATTGTTGGAGCCTCTTTGACGCTGGTAGGATTGGAGTCCTATGGTCCTCATCGGACTGCTACATAGTGCCTTGACTACAACTGCGGGTGTTGATGTGGCTATCACACGACTAACACTATCTCACCAGACGGTGTGGGGCCTCACTTTAGAGGTCCTTTCTTCACCTTGTTTTTGCTCCACTCCATAAGGTTATATTGTGTCGCGGCGCTGAACGTGCGTTGTCATTGTTTCTTCTAAAAGGTAAGGCTTTTCTATTTTATGCCAGCAGCTAGAACCGTTCCATAAAATTTCGAAAGCTGTTGCCCGAAGGGATATGCGTAGGGCATGTGGACTACACATGATTCGGAGTTGAATTTGTATAGCTTTTGTACAGTTTGTTGACATGTAAGACGGGAGCTGCAATTGACATTGTAAAGTCACGAGCTGGGCAACAGAGTAGATACGCGACAAGGCTTTTACGTTTTGTGAGATTTGGTAGCAGTCGTCTGGCCAAAAAACACATACGGCGCAGTCGGTATGTGGGGCAGATCTAGCGGGCACGAATCGGGTGTGTTACGTTAGGTCCTACGGTAGGGTGATCGCGTGCAGCGCCCGTCTTCGGACAAGATCTCACGACTGGATGAGGCGAGCGGAGCACATATTTCGCTGTCGTGGAGCACGCTTCCTTCCACTGGTAATTAACGGATTAGGAGGCGACTCTCCTTTCGAGCCAATTGGCGCTTTCAAGACTCATGAAAAATAGAGCAAGGATGGCAAAAAACTAATAATATCCTGATTTTAGCCCTGTGACACCGAAGTTGCTCCACGGAGCAAAATGTATGCTGCTCGTCCGTTAAAACTTGTCCGAGGCGGTCTCAGCTGTCGGTCACCCTACAGTAATCGAGGGCGGTCGAGCGCGCTACCGTAGTCGAAGAAGACACATAACGTACGAACCCTCGATCTCTCGCTTCGTTCCGCATTAGCGAGAAAAAGAGTTTGTTCTCGTAGAGTTGGCTGATTAACACAACAAGTCTGGGGAACGACAGCCCTTTATCCTTTAAGCGCTTCCGTCCGAGTAGCCAACTTCGAGGATGAATTTGAGAAGTTAGGCAGCACTCATTTCTATGTTTCAGAGATATCCTATGAAGGCCGCAGACGAAAATGAAGGATAGAAAGGGAAAGGACGGCTTTAATCAATCTCTTTTGAGATGCGCCGCGCAGTGTACCTCTATTCGATATCATGGAGGTGGATTAATGCGTACTTGGCCAGTCCAGTGACTTGCCGTGGCCAGCCGATAAACAAATCAGGGCTGTACTTGCACCAGGCAGGTCTGACATCAATTCGCCGACCCCGAGGGGATGGATAGCTTGGATGTCTGGGCGGGAAGTACGAACCAAGGCCCTTGATTCGGGTACATGCGACAGCCGGCGCCTCCTTCGACAGGGCTGCACACGTCTAGGTACAAGTAGGGACAGAAATTGGGTGTCGATGTTGGTAGCGGATATGTTGATGTTGATGGTTGACAGAAGGCGCAGTGATGCTTGAGAAAGGGCGAACCAAAGACACTCGTTGCTGCGCATTCCTTACTGAACAGCGCGCACACATGAAGCAGTATGCTAATGACTAATAGTAACACTTTAAGCATGAGCCAGGTGTCTGTGATCCAGCAGCGGACTAAACGGAATGATTCCCAGATGTTTCCGCGTTCCTGCTATAATAGTTGGCCCAGCTCATTGGGCAGTCATCGGGAATTATGTCGGCTCTTCAGCCTGGCTGAGTTACGTGTAAAAACCAGAGAAATGGCTTAATTGATTGCAGCAGCTCTATAAAATCCTATAAGAGTGAGCTTTGAATGCGTGAGCAAAAAAAAAGACGTGCAATGCAGCTTGGTACCGGCCTGTCGTCTATTAAGGGCGGTACATGTGGAGAAACGAAGCATTATGCCGCTTCGTATTATTGCTCTCACACAGTGAAAGGGCACGATGCGTCTTCCAAGTGCTCTCATGGCCCACTTATACTATAGGCTTTGTGACGGGGCGCATGCTCAGGCACCTAGAATTAGAGTAAGATGTGCTAGTGCGTGCTCCGGAACTGCATGGTGGGTTCGCCTCCGAGTGCTCTCATGAGAAAGCGAAAACTGCTCGTTTCGGGGGCGAGTTTTCCAGAGGATACTGCAAGGTCCGTGCTACACTCGCTTCCTTCCTATCGACTTCCAACGCTCTCTTACAACATGAACGAGGAAGTGTAGGGGTGAAGACGCAGCTGAAATGGGACATTTTGGCAGAGCTTTCAAGCAGTCCATTAAACTCGATTCGAATAGGTGACAAAAACTCCTGCAGCGCTTCCCATAAGCAAGACCTGCAAGTGCGTTACCAATCCTATTGGACAATCATTTATTAAACTGCTGCTGTACGAATTCTAGGTAGAGGACCATGAGAATGGAACAAATCTGAAGGAAAGATGCAGCGGTAGAACTACCACTGAAGAAAAAATCTGAACCTAAGAGCGCATTTTGTAGCCTACCATTAGACGTAGTGGGCGCAAAATACGCGTTTGAGGAGGTGCAGTTGTTGCCCTTGTGAAAGGATTGGACGAAATGCGGGACTCGCTTCCGAAGCGGATTTGGGAGGGTGTTTTCGTCTTTTTTAACTGCACGTTGATAAAGAATGAGGAGGATAGGCATCCTACTCTAGGGGTAATCGTGAACACGATTGATTGCGCATTTAGTTTACCCAGTGCCTTGGCAAGTCGGTGTTTCCTGTCCCCGGAGAAGGTGCCTCATAGAGGATCCGATCCTGAAATCAATTTCGGCTGCACGCTGGAGCACTCGCCTATGGCAGACCGCACTATAGGTCTGCCATAGGCGATGAGTTTAGTAATATGGAGAATGTCTGGAATGGCTGGAATGCTTCTAAATTCAGGCCCTGCCTCCACCGCGTCCACAACACCGCTTGTGGAGTATAGAACGTGCGTCTGCCCTGGGAACCAGTTCGACTGGTTATCTTGCTGCTGAACAAGCAATTGAAACACATATCTTGTTGTTCAAGGCTTCCTTTCTCACGTGAAAATCTGCCCCATCGGTAAAATGAAATAAAATAAAGTTCATAATGGCCAAATTCGAAACACAGATTTGGTTTTAGAGCAACGGAGGCAGAATTTCTTCAAAATATTCTGCAAAACTTTGACTCCTACTACTGTATGACTCCTACCACTGTGTATGCCTTCCTTCAATGTTCTCCGTGCCTCGAATATTTTTTGACAGTGAAAGGGCACGATTGCGTATGTCACGTCGCGTCATGTTCAGCTCGCATGCGTCTAAATGTTCAATGGCTTTTTGGCGCCGCATAGTGTTCGGATATTATGCAAGAAAGGATGGTTCGGTCTTCAAATTTTCGAAGGGTTAGTTGCTAAGGACAAAAGAGTTCTGATGCTGGCATAGAAAACTTATGTCAGCCCAATTGGTGAATTCGCCTCTACAGTTTTTTTATAATAAAAAGAAGGGCGTTGTCATGCTCAAGAAGGTGCAGAATAAGGTCGGTCATTTTCTTCGAGCTAACGACGACACAGTCTGTCAGGTTGGCTTGAATGTTGGAGTCCCTGGAAACGTAGCTGGTGTCCATCCCGATCAAGCAGCGTTTGGTCGCGAGAAATGGCGTCACCATAGCAGAAGAGCGTGTTTTTTTGTATTGATGCTGTGGTTTTTTCCCATGCCTTATAACTTTTTGTGACAAATCAGGACTGTTCTTTTTTACGATTATCAGAGTTTTTGCTGTTTCTGTGAAGACGAAGAGTTTGAAGAAGACATGTACGCGTGGTTTTTCAGCTTTATTGGTGAATGGAGGAGATGAATTAATGAGTAATTCTAAGACATAACGGGATCTTGGGGAGGAGCTCCTCTTGGGTATCTTCTTTCGCATTAATGCAAGTAAAGAGACCAAGAATGAAGAGATCGCTCGAGGAAGAGCAGAAAGGCTAAATATCCATATGCAATCGCAACAGAAAATGGAGTTTGGAAGCAATTTGTCGGAAGAATTTAAGTGTTGAGGTGAAAAAAGCTAAAAAAGTCGCGATGGAAAAGAGCGCCTAGATGGTCTTTCATTTTCTTCAAGTTGTTTGTTCATTTAACACTCGCAGGTATGTAGGTCGTATAGCGGGTTGAGTTTTTGCCGGAGTCTGCGTGAAAACTGAAGTAACGGATGCTTTCATGCATAGTAGAAAGCACAGAAGAAACAGGTAGTGCTCGCCAAGTGGAGAGGAACTGCAAAAGGAATGAGGAAGGAAAGGACGTGGTTACTGTACAGCTCACGTCATTCAGGAGATCAGGCTTCAGAGAACGACCTCGGTTCTTCTTCTTATTTCCAAAGCTAAATTAATCATGTCACGGAGGAATCAATTTGACATCAAAAATCCTTTTTATAAAATGGTGCTTTCGAAAAAGACTTTAAGTGGAAATTGAGCCAATTGACGTGAATCACAAAAAAACGACCAATTATCTTTATCGGCTCGTACAGTAGATATTATATCGATGGTGGAGTATCAGACACTGAAGCACTGAAGTGAAGAAACCCTAACCTTAGGAAGAAAAAGGAAAAACTTGCCAAAAGGAAAGAACTGAGAGAACAAAAACTAATAATAAAATTTTAGACTTCTCTGGAAACTATGCAGTAACCTTTTAAGACCTTCTAATAAAAGTTTCATTGAGCTTTGAAGTGTTACGGTGAGTTCAAAACCGTAACACTTCAAAGCTCAATGAAACTTTTATTAGAAGGTCTTAAAAGGTTACTGCATAGTTTCCAGAGAAGTCTAAAATTTTATTATTAGTTTTTGGGCAGATTCCTGTAAACACATCAGTTAACGTGTTGGTGTCGGCGCGGCAGTTGAAGGAATAGGATAGGCAGGCTTTCGCCTGCAGCGGTGAGCTGACTTTCTCCAGGCATAACGAGTTGTTGTTCCTCTCCTGTGCACTTTACAGAGCCATCGTATCACGCGACCTCTTCGTGGGGCATGTCCTGCGTACTTTTGCTGGATCTCCGCTTCACTGGTCCTTAATTAACGTGGAGTAATTATATTCTTCTCCCTCCCCACACTGCTGTAGATGAACGCCTCACGTCGTGTGATCCTTCTCAGAGGTCATTCATAGAAAGCCGCTCCCTACAACTCGTAGTCATGGAAATTGCCTCTGCAATGGCAGTCACGTATTCCATTCAAGGAGAATAATGCGAATCCAAAAGTTCTGTGTTAAGTGATTGCAAAACGTGTGAAGGAGGCCAATCACTTTCGTTCTTTGCCTCTTTTCTTTTTACAACTACAACTTCGCTTTCGTCCCACACCTTCTTCCTGCTGATCAGCCTGCTACTTAGGCTTCGAATAGGTGAAGCAGGTGGATTTCGCTTTCCTGTTGTTATTGCCAGGACCAGTCAGGTCTCTGCGAACGTGTTCACTATCAATTATCAATATCAATAGGCAACTCTCTGCGACTGCGAGCGGCTGCGTTCTTTTGGGTTTCGAGTACTCCATCCTCATCCCGTCGACCATTACTAGTTCTGCTGTCATTCCGCTCTCCATCATTGCCTTAAGCTGCAGGAAGGCAGTATTCTAGCCGACTGTTCAGAGAGCTTGCTAGTTTAAAAGGTTTTCTTTTCAAGTTAGCACTGATGGCAAGAAACGTGGCAAATCAATCGATGTCCTCGTCGGGTCGTGGCTCTGGCACTGCAGAACGGACGAGATCATCGTCAGCGGTGGACACAGCGGGCGCTATCGAACAACTGCAATCGTTGATGGCTAGAGGAAAGATCCCAGCATACGTCAAGCAAGTCGTGCAGCTTCTCATAGAAACAAGGACGGAGATGAAGGAGCTCAACAGGAGGAACGCGGAATTGTTGGAAGAAATCTGATGTTTGAGGGAAGAGAACATTTCTTTGAAAGAGAAGATTGCATGCTTTGAGAGATCTGCTGAACGTAGTTCTAATATTGAGATAGGCACTGCCTCGAAGAATGTAGATCACAAACTTGATAGATCTATTGTATTGTCGCATGTGATTGAATCCCCTTCATCTAAGTCATCCGAACGCTTAGCTCACAACTTCACTTTTGTTGTGTACTTACTTGCTTCTCTTGATGTTGAGTATACACCGGTATTTGTCTACCGTATGGGAAAGGTAGCGCAGAACAAACTCCGTCTCGTCAAAGTCGTGCTCCCAAGTAGCAAGTTTCAGCGGTTGGCAGTAAGGCGTGCTCCGCGTCTGCGCTTCTCGACCACTCAGAAGGATGTCTACGTCGTCCGTCGTTTACGTCCTTCGCTAACATGGGGGAGAGGATGCACAGTTCAGTAGGGGACTGAGAGATGAGAGCACCACCGGAGCAACTCGAGCTCACGATGGTCCTCATACCCCGGCTTCTCCTACAAATTGCAATGCTGGCCGTGTTACTTCGACTCCGTGCAGCACTGGCCCCATGGGAAACTGTTGAGCGTTCGCCGGAGTAACAGCCTATGTTTATTGACAAACTTTAGGTCATTTGTAAGAAATAGTGGTGCTTTGGTTATGAATTTATGCCACCATAACTACGACCTGGTTGTGCTCACAGAAACGTGGCTAAGTAGCGAGAATGACCTAAAGCCTCTTTTAGGCGTAGCCAGCAACCACTATGTTGGACTTAGGTGTGATCGCACTTCGAAAAAAGGCGGTGGTGTAGTGCTACTGCTGAGGAAAAGATTTTCGTACTGTGAAGTGTTTAAGGAGTCGGTGGCAAATTGCTACGAGATCTTAGTGTGTGACCTAAAACAGAACCTTACTGAATTTCGAGTCATATGTGTATATAGAGCCCTGACTGTAGTGTTTCAGGTTCATATCAGTTGTCTAAAGCCATAAGTGACTTTTCTGCGGCCAATGTGACAACCCTTTTACTTGGAGATTTTAATCTTCCTGATCTGATGTCATATAACAGCCGTAATGTATCTAGGAGTTTTTCCGAGATGTTCGATACCCATGGTTTCCAACAGCTTGTGTCAGCTCCAACCAGGGAAGACTCAATATTGGACCTTGTTCTGTGTAACAAGCAAGGATTCGTCAAGAATTTATTCACAGGTCCTTGCGTCGGCAGTAGTGACCATGGCACAGTTATATTCCAGCTAGATTTAGAACTTAAAAACAAGGAAGTTAGATGGGTTCCCAACCTCAAAAATGCTGACTACCATCAAATTGGAGCATATTTAGCCAACATTGATTGGATTGGTATATTCAATTGTGGGAGTACAGTGGACCAGCTATACGAAACACTGCTGGCAATCCTACATCATACGATCGACTTGTACGCCCCCATGCGGAATCTGTGCATTGATGAATTAGACCTTTCTACCCATCTCAGACGAATGAATCGTCGTCGTTTTCTTTTTTCTAAGAAGGCAACTACGACAGGTGAAGCTGAGGACTGGTCGATGTATGAGCTTCTGTCAAAAAAGCTGACTAAGGCTCTTTATCGTTATAATGTGTACATTGAAAGAAAATTAGTTGAGTCGAAAGATAGGTCAGCCTCCTATAAGTTTATAAGGCTTCGTGCTGGAAAGGACTATGCAATTCCAACCTTGATTAAAAGCGATGGAAAACTGGTCTACGATGAAGGAGGTAAAGCTAACGTATTAGGCGAAGTGTTTAACGAGGTATATAATAAGGAAGAGATAGGGGGCGAGAACACACATGTTATTGATGTGGAAGAATTGCCGCATTTCCCGCAAATGAACAATACCGTATGGTTTTATAAAGAGGAGATTATTGAAGTGTTATCTAAGTGCCCAAATTCATCCTCGTTATCCCCGGATTTCTTTCCATTGAGCTTTATAAAAAAAACATTGTGCATCAAATCCTTTGGAACACTTATTCAATCAGAGTTATACTAGAGCAGGAGTTCCTGTTAGATGGAAACACGCGTTTGTCACCCCAATTTCCAAGAAGACTCCGCTCAGCAATCCAGGTAGCTACCGGCCTATAAGCATCACCTCAATTTTGCTAGAACCCTTGAAAAGATACTGAAGAAGCATATCTTAGCGCACCTTGATACCACCAAAGTAATTTCAGAGAATCAATTTGGGTTTTTAAAAGGTTGATCCGTAGAAACGAGCGTTCTCACTTTCTTGAATGACTGGACTAAGTCAATTGAGGACAAAAAACGCACGGATGTTGTGTATTTTGACTTCTCAAAAGCATTCGACAAAGTTCCGGTAAAAATATTGATGCTCAAAATGGAAGCAGTGGGTATTCATCCCCTGGCTATAAACCGGATTCGGCAATTTTTATCCGAAAGAACATATCAAGTTAAAATCAAGGGTCAATACTCCAAGGTATTTCATACATTCAGCGGCGTTCCTGAAGGAGGAGTGCTGTCCCCAATTCTGTTCTTGCTGTATACCTTCGACCTTCCAAATTGCTTCAATAGTCTCGGGGTTAAATGCAAAATGTATGCTGATGATGTAAAAATTTACAGAACAATTGAGAACGAAGGAGATACCCGAACAAGCCAATCTGCTATTGTTTTTCTCTGCTCTTGGGCAGAGAAATGGGAATTACCTTTCTCAATAGAGAAGACCCATTTCCTGATGATTGGACAGAAAAGCCAAGCTCAATCTCCAGAATATATGATTAATGGGCAGCTTCTGAAAAAGGTCGATGAAGTCAAGATCTGGGTTACACTATAACGAGCGACCTTTGCTTTTCTAAGCATTGCAGGGTGTTGGTGAGAAAGGCCAGTTATCGTTTATATAATATCTTCAGAGTTTTAAAATCTAATATTCCCGAGGTATACATAAGGGCTTTTAAAACCTATGTACGTCCTATCGTGGAAGCTGGCACAACTGTCTTCAATCCAACTAAGAAAAAAGATACTGACCTTTTAGAAGGTATACAAAATAGCTTCACCAGAAAGCTTATGATGCGGTGTTTCTCGATGGATTACAGTTCAATTCCATGCGGACATCAACGGGCGATTTACTTTCGTCTTTCATCACTGAACGCTAGGCGAAAAGTTGCAGATCTTATTATGCTGTATAAAATCTTAGCTAAAAAGCTGGCTCTCGTTCCAGTAGATTTTATCGATGGTGAACTGACACGTTCTGTAAGAGGAAAGGTCATTCTTCGACTCCCGATTGCTAGATCACGAGTCAGATCAGATTTCCTTACATATCGGATTCTCAAGGATTTCAATTTGCTACTTGGTAAGTACGAGGACTTGACGACGTTGTCTTCTCAAGCCTGTAGAAGTTATGCCAAATAGTAAATGACGCCTTGCACTCATTATATGTTTAAGTGTTAACAGGAAGATGTGGTTAGTACGCATTTGTTCCTCAAGTGTTGTTTTGTTCATTTTTACGCTAGACATCCGTTCTATGCCCATAAATAAATAAATAATAATTAAATTGTCCATGAATTCCTCAGGCAAGTTGAGCGTACTGGAGCTCGTATGTAATTCCCTCGTAGATGGGCAAACGGTGGCACGGAAATCATTCGTCGTCTGTTCCAAGTCGAGACACAGTTGAATTTGACGTCTCTCACATGCGTTTCGAAAACTGGAGCGAGGAGCAGCTGCGAGAGCGGAAGAGAACCGGGGTGGGCACAGCGTGCAAACTGATCTCATCAATAAGCTACGGTTGGCCCTTAAATGTGCACCAAACACCTCTCTGGAGCCCCTCCTCATTTCGGTCTAGCGCCCTCAGTTCTAACTTGTAAGAGTTAAGAGTTTTCGCTTTTGAAGGGAAGTTTCTTGACGAGTCGTTTGTGTTCATTACGATAATATTTAATAATGATAGCAATTGCAGCATAGCTCGTGAACTTATAAGGAATAAACTGCTTAATCTGATGAGTTTACCTATGAGAATATGCAATGATCTTGTGATGGCTAACAGGAACATGAATGGACTTCCTGACCTAAAACTTCTTCGCTTCTCTAAATCTATCCGCGAAAATTGGAAAAATTATTCCTAAACATTTCAAAGTCAGTCATTCCGTTTAGAACAGGCTCTGAGTACGTGAAGTTGTGCAAACAAATGCAAATGACTAAATTATTTGCTATTGAAAAAGACATGTAGCGGCATCTACGAAGCAATCACTAGCAGACTACCCTTCTTTGTTCCTGATATACCACTTTCCTTCTTGGCTTGCCGTTGCTAAGGGTACCACTTGTTTGTGATTGGATTTCTGATAACTTTTTTTCAAGACAATAAGTTTTGCTCCCAGCACTTGTGCTTGCGCATGCAGTAGTTGTCTGAATATTTAATTTAAACGTCGGTACTGGCATTTTCCTTAATCTTCTGTGAGTTCTTCTCGTTTCGTTTTCGATGTGAAGCAAGTGACTGGGTCAAATCAGTTCAACGCCTCGCGTTGAAGTGTTCATGTAGCAGACGATTCTCTACCACACTTTCTAAGGAACTACAAGGCTTCTCAGCTGTGGGCAAAGGACGTGCGTCAGCAAGGACTCAGACCTGCATTCCTTTCTTACAGAGCGAAACAGGAAAGCAAGGGATAAGGGTGCTACACCGCCATGGCACGTAGTCTCTGGCGCACTCATAAAACAATTTTTTTAGCTAGCACGAGAAAGAATTAGAAGTCGTGTAACGTGCATAAAATCACGGCACTTTTATAGTGCAATGTGCAGTGCTCAAGCAAGAGCCTTTCCAAGCGTTTTCCGGCGTAACAAAGCTATCTGTTGCAGGAGGGGAGGCTATCTGTTATTTGGTGGACAGCCATCT
Organism: Heligmosomoides polygyrus bakeri; assembly: GCA_947359475.1. Classification (NCBI taxonomy): domain Eukaryota; kingdom Metazoa; phylum Nematoda; class Chromadorea; order Rhabditida; family Heligmosomidae; genus Heligmosomoides; species Heligmosomoides polygyrus. The sequence goes on along the minus strand of OX375866.1, from coordinate 47,456,024 downwards.
TCTTCAAGAATAGCGTAGCGTCAATCAACGCAAGAGAAGGCATTATACCGTCGTTTCATATATCACTGAATTTTCTACAATTCGACATGCCGCATGAAACGTTGCTATAATACGGGGTGCCCCTTCCCCTTCAAGGTCTAGTAAGAAACAAAGGAACATCAAATTCTTCGCTAGCCAGTCGGGAAGTCGACCTATTCTTTCCTTGGTTCATGTCGCGGAGACGCACAGTGGAGGTACGAGAGCGTACAGCTAGAAGTGCGGGAACGCGCCGTTGTTTCTACCGTACTCACGGCAGCCAATCATATGTCCTGCCTGTGAGGCTGGGCCGGTGTCTGACTGGCTGCCGCAGTTACGGTAGGAGTAACTGTTCCCACACCCCCGCGTTGCATCTTTGCGACACGTACGCTTTTCCCCCTCTTTGCTGGTGGTGCTCACTGACTATCGTGGTTTAAGGTGAGGACATGTGGAGAGTTCCGTCCCGGAGTAGTTTTCGTTTACCGTTTTTGGAGGTGCTGTAGGGCTCGCGATTCAGGGAAAATTTTGCAGGATTGTCCAGCGAAAGCATTCCAAAAGGCGATAGTGAGGCTGTGGAAAGACATTGCTCAAGGGTGCAGCGACCGAAGGCTGAGCCAAGCATTCCCAAGAACAAAGATATCCGGCAACTGGTATATCAGTTTGTGCCGATCCCTGCAAATCGCTGCGTGAGTGGAAATTAGATGCATTGGCTCAAGAAACAAATGAACTGGTGGATTTCATGTGAATGGAGGCTACTCATGATGCTCGCTTGATCGGCGCCGAGCTCAGCTTCGACAGGTCTCAGCGGCGGTGCGATGCCCGCTGTGCTCAGATCTCGATCATCGCTGGATATCGTGCTGCTCTGCTATACAATACCGCTCGCGCCGCACGGTCAAAAGTGGGCGAAAAAACGCCAACATGGCGTCGCAAAGCGTCGCACGCTCATAACTCCTTCAGTTTTAGGTTTCCTGAATAAAGGTTGATACCATTCGATTCGCCTCTTCGAGATCTACACAAACATGTGTAAAACTTTACCGGAACACCCGTATTTTCGACGTGGGTGGTCCAAAATTGGCTGGACGGGCGATTAGAGCAGCTTATTTCCCAGGATATGCGTGCTTTCGGAGTATCTCAAAGATGGCGTACGTCGCCAGTGCTCTGTCATGCCAGGAATGCCCCGAGAGTGCGCCGTGCACAATGCACACAGAACCTGACCTATCAATCGAGTGGGCGAGCGCATGTCCCCTGCGCTTCTATCTTCTCTCAATGGGAACTACGACGTTTTCAAGACTATTTCGAGCCGTTTGGAGAATGTTATCAGAAATTCCCCGCAACCCCACTCAGGATTAGCTCCAATCTGTCTCAGCGAAACTTTGGAGTGCGCCGTGAACAATGCATACAGAATCGAACCTTTCAATCGAGGGGGGGGAACAGCTTGTAGACTGAGCGTTTAGGGAGTTTTATCAGAAATTTGCAGCCGCCCTAGTCAGGAGTTGCTCTAAGGCTGTCCAGCTAGCGTTTGGAGTGCGCCGTGAACAATGCATACAGAATCGAACCTTTCAATCGAGGGGGGGGGGACAGCTTGTAGACTGATCGTTTGGGGTGTTTTATCAGAAATTTCTTCCCGCCCTACTCAGGAATTGCTCCAAGGCTGTCCAGCGAGCCTTTGGAGTGCGCCATGAACAATGCATACAGAATCGAACCTTTCAATCGAGGGGGGGGGACAGCTTGTAGACTGATCGTTTGGGGTGTTTTATCAGAAATTTCTTCCCGCCCTACTCAGGAATTGCTCCAAGGCTGTCCAGCGAAACTTTGGAGTGCGCCGTGAACAATGCATACAGAATCGAACCTTTCAATCGAGGGGGGGGAACAGCTTGTAGACTGAGCGTTTAGGGAGTTTTATCAGAAATTTGCAGCCGCCCTAGTCAGGAGTTGCTCTAAGGCTGTCCAGCTAGCGTTTGGAGTGCGCCGTGAACAATGCATACAGAATCGAACCTTTCAATCGAGGGGGGGGGGACAGCTTGTAGACTGATCGTTTGGGGTGTTTTATCAGAAATTTCTTCCCGCCCTACTCAGGAATTGCTCCAAGGCTGTCCAGCGAGCCTTTGGAGTGCGCCATGAACAATGCATACAGAATCGAACCTTTCAATCGAGGGGGGGACAGCTTGTAGACTGCTCGTTTGGGGAGTTTTATCAGAAATTTCTTGCCGCCCTACTCAGAAATTGCTCCAAGGCTGTCCAGCGAACCTTTGGAGTGCGCCATGAACAATGCATACAGAATCGAACCTTTCAATCGAGGGGGGGGGGACAGCTTGTAGACTGATCGTTTGGGGTGTTTTATCAGAAATTTCTTCCCGCCCTACTCAGGAATTGCTCCAAGGCTGTCCAGCGAGCCTTTGGAGTGCGCCATGAACAATGCATACAGAATCGAACCTTTCAATCGAGGGGGGGGGGGACAGCTTGTAGACTGAGCGTTTAGGGAGTTTTATCAGAAATTTGCAGCCGCCCTAGTCAGGAGTTGCTCTAAGGCTGTCCAGCTAGCGTTTGGAGTGCGCCGTGAACAATGCATACAGAATCGAACCTTTCAATCGAGGGGGGGGGGGGACAGCTTGTAGACTGATCGTTTGGGGTGTTTTATCAGAAATTTCTTCCCGCCCTACTCAGGAATTGCTCCAAGGCTGTCCAGCGAACCTTTGGAGTGCGCCATGAACAATGCATACAGAATCGAACCTTTCAATTGAGGGGGGGGGGGGGGACAGCTTGTAGACTGATCGTTTGGGGTGTTTTATCAGAAATTTCTTCCCGCCCTACTCAGGAATTGCTCCAAGGCTGTCCAGCGAACCTTTGGAGTGCGCCATGAACAATGCATACAGAATCGAACCTTTCAATCGAGGGGGGGGGGGACAGCTTGTAGACTGATCGTTTGGGGTGTTTTATCAGAAATTTCTTCCCGCCCTACTCAGAAATTGCTCCAAGGCTGTCCAGCGAACCTTTGGAGTGCGCCATGAACAATGCATACAGAATCGAACCTTTCAATCGAGGGGGGGGGGGGGACAGCTTGTAGACTGATCGTTTGGGGTGTTTTATCAGAAATTTCTTCCCGCCCTACTCAGGAATTGCTCTAAGGCTGTCCAGCTAGCGTTTGGAGTGCGCCGTGAACAATGCATACAGAATCGAACCTTTCAATCGAGGGGGGGGGGGACAGCTTGTAGACTGCTCGTTTGGGGAGTTTTATCAGAAATTTCTTGCCGCCCTACTCAGAAATTGCTCCAAGGCTGTCCAGCGAACCTTTGGAGTGCGCCATGAACAATGCATACAGAATCGAACCTTTCAATCGAGGGGGGGGGGACAGCTTGTAGACTGATCGTTTGGGAGTTTTATCAGAAATTTCTTGCCGCCCTACTCAGGAATTGCTCCAAGGCTGTCCAGCGAACCTTTGGAGTGCGCCATGAACAATGCATACAGAATCGAACCTTTCAATCGAGGGGGGGGGGACAGCTTGTAGACTGATCGTTTGGGGTGTTTTATCAGAAATTTCTTCCCGCCCTACTCAGGAATTGCTCCAAGGCTGTCCAGCTAGCGTTTGGAGTGCGCCGTGAACAATGCATACAGAATCGAACCTTTCAATCGAGGGGGGGGGGACAGCTTGTAGACTGCTCGTTTGGGGAGTTTTATCAGAAATTTCTTGCCGCCCTACTCAGGAGTTGCTCCCCAAGGCTGTCCAGCGAACCTTTGGAGTGCGCCATGAACAATGCATACAGAATCGAACCTTTCAATCGAGGGGGGGGGGACAGCTTGTAGACTGATCGTTTGGGGTGTTTTATCAGAAATTTCTTCCCGCCCTACTCAGGAATTGCTCCAAGGCTGTCCAGCGAGCCTTTGGAGTGCGCCATGAACAATGCATACAGAATCGAACCTTTCAATCGAGGGGGGGGGGGCGACCGCTCGCAAATTGCACGTCTTCGGAGCACAATAGCTCTGTCAACTTGGAACCTTTCAGGTTGCAGCTTGTAGGTCTTGTAGGCAGTCGAATGGTCTGTTAGTACGCCAAAGCAGAATGGTTTAGCATAGGAGGGGCAATGTTATAGGGTGTGCGAAAATTGAGGCTTATGTGAAGCATTTTTTTCCGAATTCCGTGGTTCACTGCGAGAAGACGCCACAAGCTAACGGCCTTAAAATGCGTACGCGAACAGAGCGCTTAGTGTACTTTACGACGACGTGCTCACAGCTCCTCAGCTGCCCAAACTGCCTAGCCTCAGCTGCCGTTTTAGAGCGGCGAAACCTAGCGGTTAGAGTTTCTTGCGCTCCTACTCGCCCAGATTTGAGTCTTCGACACTCACAATGGCACCGTTCCGCCGTTCGGCATGGAAAGCGCTATCGAGCGGTATCAATTTCGGCCGATTTTGGAAACATCAATTTTTTGACTGTTTCGCGTCGAGGACGAGGCCGCGGCGGAAGGACGGTGACGTCATCGAAAAATCGGTGTCTTCGAGTTGGGTCACGCTTGATACCATTCGATAGAGCTTTT
>OX375866.1:47404898-47451281 GCA_947359475.1 Heligmosomoides polygyrus bakeri | reverse complement strand
GACTGATGCGAAAGTATGGTTTAACCCAAACCTGATCTTTTCATCGTTCATGTTCAAGCTGAATTAAATAACTGCAAGTTATTTTGCTGCACTCGATCGCGGTGGCGATAGGAACAGCCTCGATTCAAAGTTTCATTACGCAGAGTTGGATAATTTTTGAGTGGTTTTTATGGGTTTTGGCTAGGTCTGCCATTCTCGGCAAAGGTTATGTAAGAAAAGAAATAATGCATGGGGCAACCCATCTGTTTATGCCGTGAAGAAATATGACAAAAAAGTTAGCCGTTCATCTTTTCCCGCGCTTGTATGTGTTGCTGCATGCGACCTTGCAGTACTAGTCCTCTTTATTTCAGAAGCGGAAGCGGCGCGGAAAGAGTTCGACGAACTGAACAACAAGATAATAGAGTTAGACAACCAGATTCGGTAGGTGTTTCTCGCATAAGGTACTGTTAAGTTGTGAAGGGAGTTTACGGATTGCAGGGAGGCCGAATCGTTCATTGATCAGGACTACGACACGGATTTCGCTTGGGCAGCGTTGAAGGGCAAATGCTTCGAATTGAACGAAAAACAGTACACCTACACGTTGTGCATGTTTGAGCGGACGACTCAGAAGGATAAGAGCGGCTATGGTGAAACTGGACTTGGGTACGTGTTTGGAAGGGTCGGAGTCATTCTCCGAAATGTTCCTCTTCGAGCGTCATCTTTGAAAAGGCTAATACAGCTAAGAAGCGTTGCGCGATCCAAAAAACCAAAGATTTATATTGACGAATGTAGGTATTGAGCTTCATCCTTAAGAAAGCAAAATATAGTCCTTTTGGTATTGTGTCTTTACGTGTGGTCGTGAGAACACTGAGCGGAGTGGGTCCAGTCAGTGGTTGCTCAAATTCGCTATGCAGTAGAGCTCATTTAGAGCAAACATCATGAGTCTGATCGTACGTGGCGCAAAGAACTGATGCTAGATTCGTTTAGCTCGAAACCAATTAGGTTTTCGATGTCTTCTGGTTGTTAAGCCGCTTCCAGACATGCCGGGGAAGACCAAACGTTGAATGATGTATTTGTTGCACAGATCTTGATCATGGAGGTGCTGGAGCGGGCGCCAGCAGATTCTCCATTCGTTCTGTCATGTGCCGGAGTGCTCCATTGGGTCCTACTCCCCGTGGGACACCAAGAACGTCATATCGTTCGTTAAAAGCGTTCACGAAGAAGTACGACTAACGCGTTGGTGGGCGTTCTCTTAGCATCCCGCGGAATCCAGTCGGCGACGGTTCTCGTCTAGCGGGTGTCTGTGAAGCGCATTACGTGGCCGGCCCACCTAATCTTCGACAACTTGGCCCACGCGACAGCGTCTCTGATCTTCAAACGTCGACGAGGTTAGGTACTCTGAAGGCGTTCTTCAGTTGCGTGAATTATGTCACTTCGAGTATCGCTCTTTTTGTTCCTCGCTGCGTGACGTTGATTGCGTGTTTATCCTGCTTTCACATAGCCCAGGTCTCTGAGGCGTGAGTTCAGGAAGAACAGTGGAGTCGAAAAGGTGGGCATGGAGTCGGACGTTCTTCGTCTTCTTCACGACTTCTTCGACGCCTTGAAAGCTCCCCAAGCCGCTCGTTTCCTCCTGCCCAGCTCCCGCGCTAGGTCGTTGGCCACGTTGACTTCCCAACCAGATACACGTAGCTGGACATTTGGAGAGTTCATTCCGCTGAGTGAGAATGGGGCATCGGAAGCTCATTTCTTTCTTGTGAACATCGTCTTCGTAAAATTCAGCTGCAGTCCAACGTTCCCACATACACGATCGAAGGCGGCCAGCATTCGCTGCGCCTGGCTGATGCTCGGTGCTATGAGCTCGATGTCGTCAGCGAAGCAAAAGTGGTCCAGTTGCCAGCCACCTGTCATCACTCCCGTGTCTTCCCATCGTAGTTCGCACATGACGTTTTGGAGGGTTGCGCAGAAGAGCTTTGGGGATATGGTACTGCTTCCCCACAAGCGAGTCCAAAGAGAATCCACGGATTTCTGCGGATTGGCGCGTGGTAACACAGTCGCAGGAGGCGTCTGCTGCCATGTGACCAGATTCCAAGATTCAGATTAGGATTTTCGGCCCAGACCCACAAAGCCTTCCATCGCTCCGGTGTCGGTGAATTAGTACCAGACTAGTCTGGGAAGTGTAAAACACTGACTTCTACACCGGCTGGCCACCGCAAGTCAATGTATAGGGCAAATACAGCTTTTGAGTAACTTCCACGACATTCCATAGAAGTATGGCCCATCCTAAAGGCATTGATGGATGCCGTCTTTTATCCTTTCTTTCACTCTAGGTCAAACATATGCCATCGAAATCGTTTCCGCAATACCATGTGGAGGTGTACATTGCATGACACAGCTGGAAGCTGGGATTGTGTTTGGCGAACGTTTCTCCCTCTGTCCTTTATCTGGTGGCTGTCAGAAATGCAGCCCGCATTTGATGCCGGGCTGTATTTCTTGCGTATCTCGGAAATAGAATACTGTCTAGCCGTAACTGTTGCATCGAGCGGAGGGCGAACCCCTATATTTGCCGACTACGTTTTGATCAGCACATCCCTACGGATGTCCATATGTGCTGGTGGATCACTAATCGAGCATAAGATCGGTTGGCACTGTGGCAGCAGGGTCGGGATAAAACGACTGGCTGTCAATAGCACTAAATGAGCTCAAGTCGGAGCGAGATACGGGCATCTCGGAGACCTTTGCCTTTTCTCCTCTTTATGTCTTTGCGTCTTTGAGTTCTTCATGTATTCAGCAATGTAATTGGTGGTCACAAAACCTAGTGCGGTTGTGTGCCTTAGTATGAGCTCTGTGGCGAGTCGCGGTCTCTTTAAAGTAGTGTTTTTGGAGCTGTGCTTTGTTATTCCCTATGAATACGGTGTAGATCTCCCCAGACAGGTGTTAATGTGGTCTTGGGTCAGAATTGTAGGTAAAGGTCCTTCGAGGGGGTAACGGCTTCGAGCTATGATGTCTTTTTTATGTTTGTTGCGCATCCTCCTTCATCCTTTTTTGGAGCGACTAAAAGAATTGGATCCCCTTCGATTTTTTTGAATGCTCCGCGTATTTCACCTCCAGGGGACAGATCCATCAAACGCTTACCGGTCGGTAACGGCGTATCGGTTATCCTATGTATATCTCTTTATCTCTGTATCTCTCTCTATCACTTACTACGTAGGCTAATATGGTGAATCCGCCATGAGATGATACAGGCGGTATCGCTGAAGTCTGGCCCCAGGGCTACTGTGGAGGGGACTTGATGCAGATTGGACCCACACAGCGAGCTGCGGTAGCTTGCTGATGGAAAGATCAGTGCTTCACCGTTCGCAGTCACGATAGTCATCTGTTCGCGGACCCTGGAGGGATGAATGTGGATGACATGGTTTTATGTGAATTCGTTCCCATGCACATAGTACAGAACGCGCCACCTGCTGATCGCGTCAGATGCGCTCCTCAGCAACAGGTGTTCGATTGTTCACTTCTTGGGGCTTCCAGTGCAACAACGCGATTTTAGGAACTGGAAAGAGTGGTCTGGGCCTACGGAAAGAAAGTACTCGAAGCAAAGCTACAAGGATGGGCAGCAGTGCTGGAACGGTCCTCAGCGTTCAACAGAGGTTTGCCTTTTCTATGCCTAATTTTGGCTGTTTTCATCTTGGCTGCCTACTATTTAATGGTCTTCCAGGTTGAAATTCAATGCGGCGAGACGTCAGAGTTAGTGGAGGCGACAGAGCCAGCGAAGTGTGAATATTACTTCGTGTTCCGCACTCCTGCTGCCTGCGTGGACCCGGATCGAGAACAGTCGCAGCACATGGAGCTTTGAGCATATCATCCTCACGCTTGACAGAAGCACAAGCCGTCTTAATTGTTCTTCCGCTTGTTTGAGGAGAGTAATTCAGTGGCGGAGTGTTTCGTAAAGCGCAATGTTTAGGGAAAATGTCATGTTGATATTGTCACTACCCTCTTTCCGTATTGAAGTGTTGTTGAAAAGTTCACTGAAATTGTTGAAATGAATTTCCACAGAAACGAAGAGAATTCTTGCAGTAGGTTACAAGCTATTGCATAGATGTTTAATTGCGAACGAAACCCGCTGATCCATCCTGGCGCAACTGAACATCCGTTCAACAGCTTGTAACCTCTATGACGGCCTCTCTAGGCTTTGACAATCACGTACAGCAGTAGGTTTATTTTGGCGAGGTGCTCGTGGCCGAGTCGTCCACGCCATTTCGTATAACGTCAAGTACCGATAAGAACGAATCGGAGAGCTGGCATTGACAACGTGAAATACTGCAGCTGGCCACATCTTCATGAGAGTGGGAAATATGCAGCTGGAGCTGGTTCAGCAGTTTCTGGAATCGGCTGCTAATAAGGGAAGTGTCCCAACCTTCCACGTAGCTGCATGCAGACCTAACCTAGCAAGGGTCTGATGGGTATGTCTGAACGGGGAAAGCGATTTATATAAGAGGAGCCTCCACATTTCATTCAGTTTAAAAACATACTTTTTTGACAAGTTGATACACGAAAAGAGAGGGGGGGGGACGCACAAAGCTCTCCATGGAATCGCGACGGCGGCGAAATGACGTCACGAGCGCTGGCAGGGCTCACTTCTACGCTATACCTTTGGCCTTGGGAAAAATAGTCGAGTTTCGAATGATCAAATATTCATCTTCCAAGTGTTCGAGTTGCGGATGATCGAATATCGTTCGATTTTCAAAAGGTCGAATTTCGAGTAGTCAAATATTCGAACAATCGAGCGTTCATGAACACTTATTTACTGTGGTTACGAAACGGTTAACATTTCACGCGTTTCACCTGTATCACCTGTCGTCCGCTGATTATCGAGCTGTTCGAGCGGCGCCAGCAGCTTCTCCATTCGTCCCAGTCGCGTGCCAGATTGCTTCAACGGGTCCTCCTCGCTCCATGGACATGAAGAGAGTCATATCGTTCGTTCAGGCTTTCACGAAGAAGTACGACCAACGAGTTGATGGGCAGTTGATGGGCGCTGGTGTTCTCTTTGCGTCCCGCACCCACTCGGTGGCTCCCCAAGCCTCGCGTCCTCGTGCTCAGCTCCAGCGTTAAGTCGCTGGCCATGTTGACTTTGCGACCCAGATACACGTAAACGACGTGGCGGAACGAAAGCTGCTTTCTGTACTTCTGCTGACTCTTCAGAGATAAGGAAGTTTATCTCGCACAATTACAACAGACACACGATACACGATATACATGTACAGACAAAGAAGATCATGAAGGGAGCAGAGCTACGGCCTGGACGAGCGTCGGCGGGATCGTCGGAGGGGTGACTGTTTTGGTGCGACGTTGCGGCTTCATCGTCGGCGTAGAGCTCCGCCCTGAAATACCAACGTGACTCATGGCTAACTTGCTGCCAGCCGTAAGGCTGGTTGCCTTACACCTCCCCCTTTAATTAAAAGTCCATCCTGGACTTTCCGAGGGAAGAAAAAAACGCAGGTGGAGAAACTTACTTAGGTAAGGTTAGATTAATGAAAAAGCTGGTCAACCATGGTACCGTCGACGATGGTGTTAAGAGATGAGTCTATGACTCTGCGGCAGAACGGGATCTCGCATGGCGACTTGACGTGGTCAAGGAGAAATTGCCCATGGTGACATCGAGACAGCGCGACATTCATTCGTTTGTAGTCGTCGAGGAAGTCGGCTGAAGAAGCGGTAAAGTGAGCCCTAGTTGTTAAAAGGATAACTACGACCTTTTCATGTCCTTGGACGAGTCAACCGTCGTCAGCTCAACTCCTTTAGCAGCCAGGTTCTCGTGAAGGCATCGCGACTGTTCCTTGTAGAAAGAAATGATGCATATCTGGGCGACCCGAATACCTGTATGCTGTAAGTGACTAATTAGTTGCAGACATACCTTAGCCTCCAAAGAATTAAAGTGCGAGCGAATGGCGGCCTTTGTGGATTGACCTTGGATTGAGTTCAGCACCGTTTTCGGGTTGTCATAAATTTCTTTTACAAATGTCATGTTGGAGGATACTTGCCTCAGTCACCAGTGGTGAATTAGTTGCAGGACCAGTGGTCTGTATGCGTCAAGTTGACGCTGTTTTTAATTTATTTATATAATAAATCATTGAATAAGTAACAACATATTATTTTAAATTACATATCATACATTACATAGCATAGATTTGACTTTAAAACTCAACTGACGTTTAGAAGTACACATGATTTTTCATGACATATTACACGTTAATTCTACGTTTATAGTATTTGTTTTTTCAACGTATTCAATACTTATACTTTTATGCCAAATACTTTTATGCTACAAAAAGTCAAGCGCTTGCTAATGTTAATTTAATAGTAATAATTTAATACACTGGCTCTGCTTTGCTTTTTGAAAAGATCCAGATTATTGTTAAGTGATGTGCTGAGTCCATGTTAAACAGACTAATTGTCTTCCCCCTTTTTTATCTTTTTACAGTTTTTGTTGTTTTGTCCTTGTTATTGTTGTTGTTTTTTCCATCTAACACATTTTTAAAAAACCATACTTCAACCACAAAAAAGAGGACCTACCCTCTTACTAAAAATAGGGGCTAGTGCTGATGGGGTTTATAAAAGTCAAAACAATCGTGAGCAGTTTGTTTTGGCGCCTCCAGTGCTAGTCGTACCCTTTAGGTACAAAACGGGTCTGACAACCCCGTAGGGCAGCCCCCTAGAACCCTGTTGGGAAACTGCTCACTGTACTTGGGTTAGACCTCCCATGTACTTTGATTCAAGGTCTACAAATCAATTACCAATTTATTCTAGTAATTATTTTACCCGCAACAAATTCATTAAATGAGATCGGAGCAATCAATACACCATTAAAGACTTTGGTAATTCAAATAAAGGGTCTTCCTGTGGTGATATTTGTAGCTACTGCGAAAAACTCAACTTTAGACATTATATAATTTCATCAGTTACAAATATTTGCATTAATACCTACAAAGCAGAAAACACTAACTGTAAGAGCAAGTCTGTAGTTTACTGCATAGACTGCAACACTTGTAAAGTACAATACGTGGGAGTCACCACAAGGTGTCTTAAAGAGAGGATTAGAGAACACATTTACTGTATTAATAACAAGAAGAAATTTACTCCTTTGTATCAACACTTTCACAAATGTAAATCAATCCCACAATTTACGACTCAATGGAAGAAAATACAGACAAAAATAAACTATTCAGCAAGGAATTGTTTTGGATTAAACTTTTGAATAGCGCATATCCATTTGGTTTAAATGACAACATAAAAGGATATGGAAATATATCTAATATTGTTAACCCGCTTAACTACAAAACAAATCACCCTTTTTATTCTCTTCAAATTATAAAGGAAAGAAGCAATAGAGGAAACAAAAAAAGAAACTTAAACAGAATCCGTTATAATATAGATGATTTTATAAACTACATTTACACTGAAGAAAATGTAAATATTATGGATTTATATAATAAAATTAAGATGTTGAGTAAACAAAATCTGAAAGCACTCCTCAATCTTAACTTAAGTGCAGAATTTGTCACCAACGTTAACCAAAAAATCAAGCTAACAGTTCTTTGTTTACTGGCACATGTAAAATACAAAACAAACAATAATTGTAACAACATGCATAACAAGTCGTTTAAATACATATGCATGGAATATAAAAGCAACATTTTTGATCGTGTTAAATATAAAATATTTAATCATACTGAAGTTAAAGACTTTATTAACAATAATTCAACTAAGAAATTCATTCCATATAGAGTTGATTTACGTATGACCGACCCATATCTAGTATTATTTTTAACTACAATAAATTTCTTAAAAATGCTAATCTCGGAAGCTGCCAAGAAATCCTCAACAGAGAATGCATTTGTAACATGGAATGTTCAAAATACAACCAGTTTATTGACTCTACCCACAATCACATCATTACAGGTGACTTAAATATTATAGAAAATCAAAAGGTTAAAGAAATATTAAGAAAAGGCGCTAAATATAGGCCAGCTATTAGTTATAACAGAGATCTAATACATAACACATATAAAGTTACGGTCGAAAAAGTAGTTAACCATATAAGTAGATTTTACGGAATTTCACAGAACCATATGAATGAACTTAACCATTATTTTAGTTTACAATATAGAGACAAAATGAAACCATTGCTTGATAATAACAACTTTAATAATAATGTTTACATACCCTATGGAATAATTCGAAAGCTACAAAATGATTTTATATTCTGCCCTTTAGACGAAGCCAGTAACAACTATGGAATCATTTGCAAAAAATCCTACCTTCTTAATTTAATGGAAGAAATGGGAGTCAGATACGAAAGACAAGAAGAACAGTTTATTAATAGCAATACAAATAACACATACATTAATTCAGGTATAACTAATAAAATGGCAATCATACAAAAGCGTCAACACTTCTTAGTTAACAATAAAGTTAAAATAAATATGAATGGCGATTTGTCAATTATTTACTCATTGCCAAAACTTCATAAAAACCCAATTAAATTTAGATTCATTACAGGAGCATGCAATAGCAGCATAAAATCACTTGCCTTAGAACTTTGTTGTATATTCAATCACTTGAAAAAACATTTTATTAACTATACAAGTAACCTAACCAATATTTCTAGAACTGTTAAATCCTACTGGGCCATTACAAATTCTAACATAATGCAAGAAATTACAAGTATAAACGCAGATAATGTTAAATTGCACTCTGCAGATTTTACCGATATGTTTACCAAGCTACCTCATACTGTTATAATAAAAAATGAGAAACCTCATTAATATCTGCTTAAAAAACTCTGAAAAAAACTTTATTGCTTGTAATGGATCTAGAACTTACTATACGGATTACCGTGGTGAGAATATTAGGTATAGATACTATAACCTGACGGGTCTCCTACATCTTATGGATTATTTACTCAAGAACAGCTACTGTTCATTTGCCGGAATGATTTATTTGCAAAATAAAGGTGTTCCACAAGGTGGCAACTTTAGCTCATTACTTGCTGATTTAACAATGTCTATGTTCGAATATGAATACTCTAGAAATGTAAGTTTAAACAATTATCAATTATTCAAACCATTTAGATACATGGATGATATTCTCATAGTACATAATTACGACGAAAGTTTTGTTGATTACACACTTGGCTTAGTATACAAAGACACCCTTGATTTTAATAAAACACATAACAGTGAATACACTTGCAGCTATTTAGACCTATACTTAAACGTTATTAATAATAAAATAGAGAGCAACCTGTACAACAAGACAGATTTCTTTAACTTCAAAGTTAACAGATTTCCACATGCTGATTCTGAGGTTTCTTTAAAAATTAAACCTAATGTGATTTACACAGAAACCTTAAGAATAGCCAATGTTTGCTCCAAATTTAAACACTTTTACTGCAAAATAAAAAAGATGTATAATTTGTTTATAGGCAACGGATTTAGTAAAGAAATCATTACTAATAACACAAAAAATGCTTTTATAAAAACAGGCAAATATTTTACAAATACGGCATGTTGGATAACAGTGAAGAAGCAATAAAATTTATAAAAACATTTCAAAAGTGTTGATGGTTCAGTTCTACTGAATTGTATGATATACTCCTGAAGTGTTTGTGGATGTATAATTTCCTATTTTGTTTCTATTTGAGAGTATTTAAAAGTACATTTTCGTGAACTATTTCTTACCGGAATTCGAAATTTATTAATACAATTACGTAAAATAGTAACACCACTCTTGTAACAATGCGAAAAAATTGCATTAAATGTGATAGCCTGTGCCAAGTTGTTGATTCTGGTGGTGGATAGTGTATGGTGTTATTTCATTTTATAAAATTGATAACAGGATCGGTTCGTTTGCCAAGCGGATGTGTTGGCTTAGTTTTTTGAACTGTAGTGGATAGGAGGTGTGACGGACTTAGCAAAACGTCTTGCACGTTCCTAAAGTAGCTGTACAGTAGAAAGTACATGATGCCACCGAACAAAAATTCTGGATATACAAATGACTTGTGCTATAGTATGATAAGAGCTATCCTTTCCGATAACGAACGGTATACTACAGTTGCAGTATGATATAAATCATCCTTTCTGATGACGAACTGTATACTACAGTTGGGTTATTTGAGGGAAGACGAGGGCTGCAATCAGCTGATCACCGTCAGCTGATCACCAGTTTGTATGTAAGTTCAATTCTTTAGTAGTAATTAAACTTATTTTTAAAAAACTAATAATAAATGGGTAAATATATTTTATAAATTTAATATACAAATAAATAAATAATTTTGAAAGAAAAAAGAAAAAAATAAAAAATATGCAATAGAAACTAGTAAATACAATATTAAAACAAACTAAAATTAAACTTTGTGTTTTAATGCATTGTTTCCTTGAACATTTAATAATAAAAAATTAATTAAAACACTTTGTTTAACCAATTATGTGATTTTACAAATCAAAAAAAGTTATAGCACCTCCCTCTTCACTGATGAGCCACCGGGGAGGTGGTATAACAAAAAAGGTTCGTCTGAAGAATGGTGGCGAAACGAACCTAACATATATAGTTGACATTTGTTCATATTATTCATTTAAACTTTAAGTTTTATTTTATTTGGATATCAAGGACATGAAAGGTACCGTCTGCATTAGGAACCTGATGACGTCCAAGAGTAGCCGGCGGGCTTCTGGCGGAGTACCGCTTACTAGAGCACAGTTGTAGGCGACTACGTTAGGAAGGCCAATGTGCGCTGGAGGTGAGCGGAACGTGATAACGAGTGGAGCGACAGGTACTGCTGTAGCAGAGACGAGTACCGGGATAACACCGCGCGCGCCGGACTGTACCAAATTGGTAGTTCGCGAGCAACGGGCGTGGAGCTCCAGCTGGTGTATGTCACCAATGTAGACCTGACGAGCATCGAGAAACCGGCTGGCGATAGCTGCTAGCGCCGGCCCTGGTATCTGCGACGCCTCGTCACCTATAATTGTGCCGAACCATTGAACATATGACCGCAGCATTCCGTCTCCGGGTTGGATGATGTTCAGGAGTGACGCTGTGGTCATACAGATGACAGGGGCCGGCGGAGAACAAAGAAAAGCTTGACCAACTTTTCCACTGAACGAGACACTTCGCGCTCAGCGATCTCGTACTCCTCCTGGAGCTCAGGTGTCATGATGAAATGAAGTTTCGGATTGGCAAGGTAATCCTCCAACATCTGGCGCCTAGATTTGAAAAGGATGCAACTCTCGCGTCTGGGAGTCGATCACAGTAGACGTTGACAAGCGTCTTCAGGACAGTATTTACGTCTACCGGGGCGGGTAACGATTTTTACCTGATGCGGCATCTGAAACATACCGAGTAACGGAGAGATTTGGGAAATCTCTTAGCGATAATAAGATCTCTGTGAACTGGCCAACCGCCACGTTAGTCGGAGATGTTATAATAACTGAAGAGCAGGGGCGTGTGGCAATTACGGCCGCCATAGGGGCGCCGACCAGAGTTTTACTTGCACCAAAAGCCGCCTGGATTGCGACTATAGGGCAACTGCTAGCGCCGAGCCGGGTGGCTTCGAACTGGTCGTCCGTGAGACGTAGTGTCCGGCTGCCGACAGTGTACTCGAAGGCCAGATCAGCTGCTTGGCCAGGGTTGCCGTTGCGGTCCACGGGCTGTCGGCTGTAGACACAGCTGAGGATGTCGATTGCCCTGGAAGGTGAACGCATACGTCCATGCGAAAGATGATGTCGTAGACGGGGTCAGCACGTGAAGTCTGTCGACCCAATCGTACGCAGATGTCGACGAACAATCCGGTGTCGAGGTGGCGTCCTGCTGCGTTAACTGCATCGGTAATCGCGCTGTTCGACCACGGAAAAGCCTGAACTGTCACATGTAGTGCTTTTTGCGTGGGAACTGTTTAGACGTGGGGAACAAAGACACGTGCGAAGACGTTAGATCCGGAGATCCATAGCTGTCCATTCCTCCTCAAATGCTATATCCGTGAGAGTGAAGGAAAGACGAGTGGGGAAATGATAGGGAACCGTCCTCGTCGCCGTAACCCGGTGTGACTTCATCGCTCATCGAATTTACCGCAGCCAGCGCTGAACATGCCACATTAAACACTTTTGACATGAACTTTCTGGCCTGCAATGGGTTGGTGATGAAGTTCTCCCTCAAACTCGTTAGCGCGATCGTTAAGCAATGCGCGATCCTCGTCCTGCAGCTTCCCCACTTCGATGGGAACCATTCCCTCCTCTGGATGCATAGGTAAGAATTGCCGTACAAAAGTGTATAGCTTCTGCCTTGACCACTGTGATGTCGGTGGTTCCGAAAACCTCATGGCGCATGACACGTTTGCCCAAAAGGTGGCAAGCAGCATGTCATCGGGCTGAATATCTGAATCCGGGAACATACAGATTAAAGTAGTCAAGGTTACCACATCCGGAACGCCCTCAAATGCTGCTCGCAGCAAAGTCGTCGTTCCTTGACGCTGGACTGTCGACAGAACGTTGCCGAAAGCTGACTCATCCATCATATTAAGCTTCACCAAAACGAACTCGGCGACCCTGAAGAGGAAAGCGTCGTTGTTTTCTAGAGCCGTAGTACGCGGAATACGCGAAGCTAGGAGAACACGAGTGGGTCAGCCGCTGCCATAAGAATAGGCTTATTGTCGTAGACCCACACAAAGTCCATAACTGAGATGGTGGACTTGTCAAACCCTCTGACCAGGAGACTATCTCAACGGTAGGTCGGAACGGCCCAAGTGTTGTATATGGGCAGAATCGCCTGACACTGTTAAACAAAAAAGATGCAAACATCTCGACCAGAATACAACACTGCGCAGAGTTAGGGACGAAGAAGCGATCATGGGGATTGCGCCACCCCTCTACCCATTGTACCACCACCGCTCGCTCGCCATCACTGTTTCCAGCCAACTTGAGCCCGTCCTTCACGCATAAGCAGAGGGCAAACGCCGCCAACGGCCCAGCTTCCGTCATCTTTAACTCTGCGCAGAGTCGTATTGGGGTCGAGATATTTGCACTTTATTTCCCAGAAAGAGTCGATTCTGCCACTATACAACACTTGTGCCTGCCGTTAAGATAGTCTTCCGGTGAGACCTGTGAGAGTGTCGACAGCGAAAAAGTCGAACAAGATACAGTGGAGATTTCGACGGTCGGGACCAACCGTGAAAAGTCCTTAGCTTCTAAGACGACTCCCGTTCAACAACCGATCGAAACTACCTGATAGAGGACTGGACGGCGATTCTCATCCAGGATCGGTACCGCTGTGTCGATGTACTTGTTCGCATTCTTCGTGTCGAGGTGAGAAACATCGTTTTCATACGTGGCTGCCATCAGAGCGTTGATGACGTGCTGGGAGTGCTCACGGAAGGCGACCGTGTCCTCGAGGTGTTGAGGTATGCGGGTCAGAGGACAACCGACGCGTTGCGGTACCTGCGGAAAGAGCGACTTAGCGAACTTGAGTCGTATGTACCCCGCACCCGGGAGATGCTTGTACACAACAGTCGATAACTGAGTGGTAACGGGGACATCCTGGGGCCGGATTCAACAAAGCTACTGCAGTAACTTTAACGGAGAATTGTAGGCGAAATCACAGATAACGCGGCCTATCAAGCGATAACAGTGATGTTCTCACTGAAAGCTCTGTCAATTCCGCTGTTAAAAGTTACTGCAGTAACTTTGTTGAATCCGGCCCCTGGACATTCTCGCTGATCGGACGAGGGTTGGCATAAAACGCGCACGGGTGCGAGTTAATTAGGTAGTGTGTGAAACCCTTTGGATTGCAGTACGGTAATTGCGCCCATGGTCCCGCGTAATGTTGTGGAGCGGCGGGCTGATGGGTACAACCACGTTGACGAAAACGACTGCCACGTGCAGGACGGCTTCCTCGACGGGAAGAAGAAAACTGACGGCGACGTGATGGTGACGGCCTACCCTTACCGAAATGAACGTAGCTTTCTTCGGCGGTAACGGCAGGCGTCGTTTCAACGTCCGCGGAGCGTCTGGGAAACTTACCGCGGGACGAGCCGGGGAACTCCACTGGAGACGAAGATCCATCGAGGGACCCAAATAAAGACCCTACGTGGTTCGGCTCGCTAATTCCTACCGATGGATCCTCCATAGTGTGTGCGAGGTCAGCTGCTGCTGGGGTGCCAACGGGTGGTGCTCGCGATACCTCCTCACTATCCGAAGCAAGCAAGGCCTCGTCTGACAAGTCAAGGCAATCAGCAACAGAACAAGGTTTGGCGTCCACTGTCACACAGCAAGAAGAAGTTTCTTTCGACAAAGGGGGAAGTCGTCTTCAAAAAAGACAGGCGAAGAACGAGACGGCCTGCAACAGTGGCATAGGATGCCGCTGTTGGAGTAGAACATATTGGCTACGGCTTCGGTGGCGGCTGTTCTAGGGCACCCTCGTCTGACGTGCCCATAGGCGTTTCCTCAACATCAACATCTTGAAGGCTATCGTCACACGACTGAGAAGAAGATAAATCACACTTCCCTGAATCGGACGGCGTCTCAGACTCCATGGCCTCGAGTTCGGTGCGTACCGCAACGAAGAGAAAAGAACGCTTGAACGAGGTCTCAGGCAATGACCAAGCTTTTTGGAATACTACGACTAAATGTGTGCTGGGAAAACAGGCTGAAAGGCGGGAAGAGCATTAACGGATGAATAAGCGACAAGATCTTAAAAGTATGTTAAATGAGGGATAGCAAAAGCACGCGAAGTAGAAAACTTGCGAACACCGTGATGGATAAAAAACACAAATTAAACGAGAAGGGAAGGATCGAATAGCGTAAAGAAGAAGAAGAGGAGGCTGCCAGAACAGGCGGTTTCTGCCGATGGGAAAAACTGAAGTGAAGCGAGAGGCGGGAAGCGAATGGCAAACGGCCCCTTCCACCCTGTTACGACCTCCGAAAGGAAACAACCCCAATCGTCGTGGTGAAAAAGTAGAGGCGAAAAATTCCTCTTAGGTTGGAGACCGTAAACAGTTTTTGTGTACCCGGTCAAAAAGACAAGTGTCGAGAGCTAAAACGCGTATAACGATGAGGTATCGATGAGGAGGGTGATGTCTGACGCTCGTCGATGTCGTGAGCGTATCCAGTCAGTGACACTTCAGAGGCGTCAGCAACTGTTAGAGCAAGCTGCTCCAGCCAAGACTGCCATGGTGACGTAAAGACGGGACCCGAAAGTTCGAAAAAGAGCTTGACCTAATTCACATGGATCTTCTTGGGTTTGGACTGTGGAGCTAAAATACTGAGAATTGTAAGGTGAAGATGACTTATTTCAATAACCCTGAATTGGTCTAACCACGGCATGCACAACTTTCGGGACAAACCGAGCGTGGGAGCGAAATTTCGAGGGTATACGCGGTCTCCTACTTTGACCGTCAACGGGGAAAAGTGCAACGCGTTAAACTGTTTCTTGTATTTTGTCCTTTGACGTTCATTAGACGCAGCCGCGGCTCTCCAAACCGCATTAAGTGTAGCTACGAGATTGGTTCCGTGAAGGCTGGAATCGGTAAGCATGGGGATGTGTCAATTGAGATCATGTTTAATCAACAGTTCTATGTTGAAATTGGGGGTGCCTACCGAACATAAGAAAGAAAGGGGCATTCCCAGTAGTTGTGTGCACCGACGTGTTGTGCATGAACACGGCCATCCACTTGTCAAAATCTAGCTGGTTTGCACCGATGTATGTGAGAAGCATGGGCTGAAAAGTAGCAAATACTCGCTCACATGCTCCGTTACCATCGTGATAGTAAGAGTAGTGAAGTATCGGTTGATCGAAGCAGCCGTCCTACTTCAGTGATCACTTCACCTCTAAAATATGACACATTATCGGATACTAGTTACGTCATCACTGCGAATTTGAGCACTCGCTCAGTCACGAGGGCCTGGGCTATAAGCGCGGTGCAATCAGGCAGCGGAGTGGCGACCACGTATTTGGAGAAGTGGTCGAGCATCGCTGGAATATACTTTTCACACGAATCGGAGGTGTGCATGGGGCCGGTGAGGTCGACGAAGACCTTGTTAAAAATTGCTCCACTGACGACTGGAATGAGGTCTTCCCTATTAAACTGCTGTGCGCGTCTGCGCTGCCAAGCGTCACAGGACTAGACAAGCGCAAAAACGTTTTCAGCCATGTGGGGCCAGAACTACTTTGTTAAAATCTTGGCAAGCGTTTTCCGCCAATTAAAATGACCACCAGCGGACGAACTGGAGCGAAACGCAACAAAAATATGTTCTTGAAGCATAGACGGTACGACCAGTCTTTCGAAGCGCATACCGTCCCGAGTGCCTCGGAAGTAGAGACAACCGTTGGAGCGTATCGAGCACTGCTCTGCGATGCGAAGCAACTCGATCTTCTGCTCGTCTGAGACGTCGCTTGGAGCTGTTGAGTTTCAAGGAAACGCATGCTCTTAGAGCAGAATGGGTCGGCTCTCTGTTCCTGCAATGCGCCGAGGGGTAGGGACGTATTGCTTACGGCTGACACGCGAAAACTAACGGAGAGCGCACAGAGTGCTAGAGAAGTCGGTTACTGTTGACGCTGACGGGAAATTGATTTCTTCTGCTTTCGGTTGGGGGGGGGGGTGGCTTGGAACCTAAAACTTTTCGGTTCTGGAAAGCACGTCAGCTACCACATTTGACGACTCTTTCAGGTACTCTATAGATTGTTGTAGCTCTGCAGTTCCAGTATTCATCGCATAAGGTTGTCATGGGTTTTGTTGTGTTTCAAGAGAAACGTAAGCGGACGATGATCCGAAAAGATTGTCATGTGAAATTGCCGCTGTCGCGTAAATTGTCGCTCTGAAGAACCGAAGAGCGCTGATAGTGGCGAACAGCTCGAACAGCTCGACTTCACTTTTGTTTCGATTCCGGAAGACCTTTGCTAAAATATCCTAATGCCACTTGCTTGTCATCGTCCGATTGCTTTTGAAACAACGCGGCACCCACTGCTATCTGGCTCCCATCAGTGTAAAGAAAGGACTCTTTGTCCTGCGAGAACCCCAAACACGGCCTTTTTTAAATGCAGGAATGCCTCTTCCTGGTCTTTACCGCAGACAAGCTAAGCCTTATTTTTGAGTGAAGCATACAATACAATGGAGCTGCGAAGATGGAGAAACTAGGTATGAATTTGCAAAAGAAATTGGACATAATACAAATCCCTTGACTTCCTTGATCGTTGTCAGCCTTGTAAAGCTCTGGATCGCTCGGACATCGCGCTCCGCCGGGCTGTAAGACGTTCCGCAGACGTCGTGCCCTAAAAAATAATTCTAGATCGAGCAATTTCTATGGCTTCTTTCCTGAGGCCTTGATGTTGTACTGTCGAAACTTGTGAAGTGCTTTCCGCAATGATGGTAAATGGCTGGGAAAATCCTTGTCGAACACTACTATGTCATCCAAATAAGCTAAGCAGTTATCCTCCAATCCAGCTAAAATGCGTGTCATCGCCCTGGAAAAATATGCGCCAGCGTTCTTTAATCCAAAAGGAGGTAGACGAACTGGTAGATGCCTCGATGAGTAGCCAATCCACACTTTTCAGGGGCTAAAAGAAGTTGCGTATATCCTGAGGCTAACCAGGAAACTATCTCAACGGTAGGTCGGAACGGCCTAAATGTTGTATATGGGCAGAACCGCCTCTCTCTGGGAAACAAGAAAATGCAAATATCTCGACCCCAATACAACTCTGCGCAGAGTTAGGGAGAATAGAAGTTGGGCCGTTGGCGGTGTTAGCCCTATGCCTGCACGCGGAGGGCGAGCTCAAGTTGGCTGGAAACAGCGATTGTGGGGATTATGCCGCCCCTCTACGCACTGCGACACCATCGCTCGCTCGTCATCGCCGTTTCCGGCCAACTTGAGCCCGCCTTCCGCCTCCAGGCATAGGGCTAAGGCTGCCAACGGCCCAACTTCCGTCGTCCCTAACTCTGTGGAGAGTTGTATTGGGGTCGAGATATTTGCGTTTTGTTGTTTCCCAGAGAGAGGCGGTTCTGCCCATATACAACACTTGGGCCGTTCCGACCTACCGTTGAGAGAGTTTCCTGGTAAGTCAAGTATAGTGTAGAACTTGTGTCCTGCTATTTTCGTGAGGATATCTTCAATTCTCGGAAGTGGGTAGTGGCCCGAAATGGTGACATCGTTCAGTGGGCGGAAATCGAGACAAACCCTCAAGGTTCCGCCCTTTTTCTTGACTAAGACGGTGTTAAGCACTCAAGGCGTATCACTTCGCTGAACTCCTCGAACAGTTGGACTAGCTGGTGTTCTTCTTCGTCTGAAACGTCTGACATGGACAGGTTTATTGGGAGGAGGGAATAGCTCTTGAAATCGTGGCCTTCGGTCTCATTAGAAATACTCCCTACTAGCGGAAGAGTGCTAGAAACACGACTCGTTGGTAGAAAGGGTTCCAGAGGCAGACTCAGAAATCTTCACAGCTGAGGAAATGTGCTGCCCTTTATACAGCGTCTTGGGGCGCGGTGACGGATTAGCCACTAGCAGTAACATCGAGTTCGAGTGAAATACGGCTGGCGTAACCATAAGGGATCTTTTACCTAGACTACCAGCTTGGGCAGTAAGCATTAGCCTCGATGTTCCTTGATGTTAGCCGCACAACGAACGAATGTGTCCGCAGAAGGAGGGAATACAGTGGTCTCAAGTGCCCGCACCGCTATAGGCTCCTCTAACGAGCACTCATTAGTCGGGGGAGCAACGCACAAAATTTGCATGCTGTGCTCGGCCATCGAAAAGTTTCGGTTGGTATAGTTGATCGACCACGGTGGCAATTTGGCGAGTAAGTCATTATCGAGGATGATGTTATACGAATCCGCAGAACTCGAGACGCACGCCGTAAAGTATACCGGGTGATCTATAGCGACGCTACCAAACTCAAAGTGTAACGTTGCGCAACCTAGGATACGAATAGGGATTTCTGCCATGCCTATAGCAATACTGATATCTCCCGCAGAGAAAGTAAACACGCCGAACAACGGAGCTGTTTCCACCGTGGTCATAGTGATCGATGCACCTGTGTCAATCAAAGGCAAAGCATGGATGTTATTGACCTTGATGAGAATCTGAGCCACGAAGAACTGCTTATGGCTCATCAGAGCCAAGACCCTAACTGGCGCATCAGAGACTCGAGGTGGCCACGTGGGCGTTGAGTCGATTTCCAAACGCGTCCACTGGAGCGTGAGATCGTCCGTTTGTCTCCGATCGAGATCTACCCGGCTGCTCGGCTGAGGAGCCGCGATAGCCAGTGGTGGCGGAGAGCTAAGACAAAAGAGCTAGGCTCCTCCTTGGTGAAAGAATCAGATTTGCGGGACTGGGCAAACCGCCCGGAAATTACATAGAAAAGTAGACCACGATCGTGGCCGTCAGAATCCTTAAAGTGATTAGCAAACAGCAAATACTAACCCACATGTCGAACCATGACCAGGAACTCAAAAGAAAAGACCAGAATGAGAACGACGCAGCTGGAGGTTGCGAATCAGCTGCCAGGGTGGAGAGGTGCGCGTAAAATTGCGATAACCGCTCCTGGTCTACAGAAGACCATAGCTCTTGCCATTGGTGGTCTTGCACCAATTCACTAAGATTGGTGAGGGCCAAGTTATAAAATATCGTAAGCGAGAGAGCGAGGGTAAAGGAGTTAAAACTATCTAACAAATCTATAGCGTGGAGAGAAGACCTAGCGACCCTATCAGAGGCCCCTTGGCTGGGTTCAAATTGGAAATATTCGCCTGGTATCGCAAAAAGAAGAAGGAAACTGCTGAACAGTTGATTGGTGATGCAGCCTGGGAATCTATTCTAGTGGCTGGGTCAATGAACGAGTAGAATGCTGCCCCACTAAGAAGGGTGAGCTTGACCAAGGGCTTGCTGAAGCAGGAACCGTTGAAGGATACCAGTCGGTAGTTTGGTGAGCCGGTACCGTAACACAGCGGTGAATTTGCACCACGCCGCTACTCAGATACGAAGCTGCCAGATGGACACGGTTAAGCAGATGCAGAGCAAGAGTGGGTTGGGCTTCTAAAGCAATGTGCAGCGTCAGAGCCAATAGGTTAGTTCGATCACATGGGGCAGAAAGATCGGTTATAGTTGTCCCGAAAAACCGGATTCGAAGGCTGATAGCCAAATTTTCTAAATGGCTGGGGTGGTAACGCTGCTGCCTTAACCTTTATAGCACGCAATGGGAGCGCAGGATTGATCAAGCGTTCCGCTGTCTCCTCAGCTAAGAGCTGTTCCACCATCTGTTTCTTCGAGACCGCTTTTTCGAAGGTAGACGGGTTAATTAAACGCAGTAGCGCATATCGGGGCGCAACCGCGCCACGAACTCTTCTAAAATGCGTACCCTTTAGCTGGAAGGATCCTGTCCGGATGTGACGCCCTCAATAGGTAGGCTAAACGGCCGACTGAAGAACGCGGAGGCTGACTCTCCCGGCTGCTGGTGGCAAGACAAGAATGCCTGTCTAGCGATGTTCCGATGATGTGATCCTTCGAACGCGTTAGTAGGATGAGCTACCACCTTGTCATAATCTCCTGGGGCATCTCCTCTACTGTTGCCTTAGCTAGTCCCTCTAAAAATGACGCCAAGTAGTAGGGTTTCTGCTGCGCGTACGCGACGCAGCCAGCTGGAGAACTGTAGAAGATCTTCCAGAGTACCTTGGAAGAAGGGCACCCTAGGCCCTGATGGGTCCGAATCCGGGGTGAGCTTTGCAACGACAGGGACAGCATCGACATGCTCATCCACAACCACAAACGTCTGATTAAGTCCCGAAGCTAAAGAACAGTTACCTTCATTGAACGTGTTCGTCACCACGTGATTCGTATAAGACCGATTGTCGGTGCAGGCCTCAGTTATAGCCACCATAGTGCCGTCGCGAAGCTCCTTGACATCCTAGCCAATGGGAATAGCGTCGTCGCTTAAGTTCCTAACAGACCGAGGCAGACCAGACGTTGCGGATGAACCAAGAGAAGAGCTGGGAGTCGGGAAACCGCCCTAGGTTCAATAGACTGAGCACGAAGAACGAGTGACAGGCGGACCCATCGAAGCAGAATAAGTGTTGATGATGCTTTATGGGGCCTGGTTTTGTTGTATATGTTTCAGGAAGAGGAGGAGTCTGAACTCATCGGTCTAACCCGATACTCTCTGATCCCTAGCTGCATCTTATCGCTCGTCTGGTCGGCATCAGTTTACATTAGCGCGCTGGAATTCTGTGGGGTATCTCTATGTGTTGTGGAAAAAAGAGATACGCATATGTTTTGGGTAGGGTAAGAAAATGTAAGCATCGCGATGTGCCCCGCACTCCCCCCGTTTGCGTCTCTCAGACCTGGGAGCGAAGGACAGCACTGTCCATATGGGCACGAAGCCACAGTATCTATTAGGTTGTCCCATACGTTCCCGCCGTTTTTTTCAACGATTCACTGCAGATTTCGCCGGCGGTCTTTTGCATAACACTGCATAGCTTTCGAAAGAGAATGATTTGCTCTATCAGAACATGTATTGCTTTTCTTTTTTCATCATGAATTTTGTCAATTTTTAGGTCGTTGAAGTGAAAAGGGAAAAGTGAAAAAGTAGCCATTTGCGCACTTGTTCTCTCTGCTTAGGTTTGTTATTTTTTGCACAGTTTTTTATAGCACTTGGAAGACAATGTCTTGTACTACAAGAATATGTGTTGGTCCTATTTTCTCACTTGCCCTTTTTTCTATCAAATTGGGAATTTCGACTTTTCCGTCCGAATTTTTACCAAAACTCCGATTCTGTGGTTGAACTTTTTTGCTTGATGTTATATGTAGTTTGGAAGAGGATGTCCTGCTTAATAAGAATTTGTGTTGCGTTTATTGGCTCACGCTGATTTCTGTCGAATATCAACAACTGAAGAAGGAGAAGGAGTTGTTGGTGAAGACGATTTTCTCTTTTTGGCATTTTGTTGACATTTAGCAGGAATTAATGAACGCGATACAGATTCTTATAGAGCAAGACAGGTTCTTTCGAATGGCCTATAAAACCTACCCAAAAAGTGCAACCGCAGAGCAGTAGTTGTCAACAAAAATAACCATCCTCCTTCGGACGTCCCAATTTGATGACCTAAAAATCAATAAACGACAAATGATCAAATAGGACCAACTCATATTCTTGTAGTACAAAACATTTTCTTTCAAATGCTATGAAAAACTGCATAAAAAATCACAAACCTAAGCGGAGAGAACAAGTGCGCAAATGGCTACTTTTTCACTTTTTCACTTTTCACTTCAACGACCTAAAAATTGACCAAAATTCATGATAAAAAAAGAAATGCAATACATGTTCTGATAGAGCAAATCATTCTCTTTCGAAAGCTGTGCAGCGCTATGCAAGAGACCGCCGGCGAAATCTGCAGTGAATCGTTGAAAAAACGGCGAAGACTTATGGGACAACCTAATATTACTCCAATACGAGCTAACGAGAAATAGGATCTGAAGCAGCTCGAATTTCCCTCGCAGCGTATTTCCCTCGGATGCACCGTGGAATGTGGGTTCCTAAGACACAAGGCGCGCAGACTGGCGGGATCGCCTTCGCCGCCGGATGACGCAGAGTGGGCGCTCGCCGTTGCTAGGCGAGTGTGAAAAAAGGTCCTCAAAACGGGGGATCGCGGATCGTACATCAGCTGACCCGTCGTTCGGCAAAAAAAAAACAATAAAATACGTCGTAAATTCCAATCACCAAAAAACATCTTGTAGTTCTCAAAACCGCTGATCTTGAAACTGTTGATCTTGAAACCAACATCACGTAAACTCAGCTCGACATCCGTGAACTCTTCGAGGTCCCGCGTCCGAATCCACTTCTCGTGACCGTCTTCATCGTCACCAAGTGGCTACCATGGCTGTATCTACAATACCTCAGATCAGCAGTCGTTACTTCGGCGCCTACTCAACAAACATCAACGATACCGTCGATCAGGGAAACGAAACCAACCGCAATCAGTTTTTGACATCGGACCAACCGGTCTCCTAGGAGCAACTTCTTCATTTTTATACTCGAGTTTTTTAGAAAAATTACTAGGAGGGCTTGCATGAAACCAGACAAAAGGAACGACGGACAAAGGGGCTCCAGGACGTAACTCCAACGCGATGTCGCGCCAGCCGCATGCGACGTCGCTGCGTTGAAATGAGGACGTGCGCTCGGTGACACATCGCAGCCGCGAAGCACGAAATTTCGCCAATGGTTAAGCTTCCCGACTGGAAGCAACACGCCGAAGGGATATGACACGATAGAGTACCCGTGGAAAAGCGGCTGTAAACATTTATGGCTCTCTCGGTGGCTATTCCATCCTGCTCTCTCCCTTACAGAATTATTCTCCACCGATTATTGAAAATCTTATCTCGATCGCACTTACTCCCCGACTTCTTCCGACTTTTCCTTTGTTCATGTTGTAATTCTACTTTTATACAGTTCCCAACCCACAGTTTATATATGCATTTAGTTTTTGTTTTCTTGTAGAGGTAATCAATTACCAATTAAGAGAATGTGGAATGGGATAATCAAGTTTTTGCTCTATCCTCCTCCTAATTGAAATTTACAAGCACTTATTTCAGAGACTCCTAGTTACTATAATTAACACCACAATTGCTGCTTTGAATTTTAACCAAGGATCCGTCAACGTAGTAGGAGTAATTGAGATTATTGGTCCCCAAATGAAGCAGCTTAGTTTTCTCCTTAGAAAGTTGTAAATTCCAATCCAGAATTCATGCTTGCAACGCATCTGTTGAATTCTGCAAAAATTCAGAATAAGATAGGGCAGTTAGTGGAGTCAATGACGCGAAAGATTTTAACGTCATCTGCAAATATGCTGCGTTCAACCCCATCGCTACACACAACTGTGCAAGCTCATGAGTGTAGGTCCTACTATATATAAAAGAGTAAGTGGTTGTATCTATCCTTCCGTCTGTCCGTCCGTCTGTCCATCCGTCCTTTCGTCGGTTCATCTGGCCTTTCACTGACGTCGAGTGACAGGCGTCCGGGTTGAGACGAGGTGTGACCCTCGTGTCGCGTGCGCCAGAAGACGTGTCGCCGATGTCGCGCAAAGGGCGTCTGGGTTGAGAAGACATCTGACCGTCGGCGTTCAACATACGTCCGGGTTCAGGAGTTGTGCCACCCATGTCGCGCAGTGGGTGTCTAGGTTCAGAAGAGGTGCCAACGGTGTCGCCCAAGTGGCCTCCGGATTCAGACGACGTGTCACCGATGTCGCGCAAAGGGCGTCTGGGTTGAGAAGACATCTTACCGTCGGCGTTCAACAGGCGTCCGGGTTCAGGAGTTGTGTCACCCATGTCGCGCAGTGGGTGTCTAGGTTCAGAAGAGGTGTCAACGATGTCGCCCAAGTGGCCTCCGGATTCAGACGACGTGTCACCGATGTCGCGCAAAGGGCGTCTGGGTTGAGAAGACATCTTACCGTCGGCGTTCAATAGGCGTCCGGGTTCAGGAGTTGTGTCACCCATGTCGCGCAGTGGATGTCTAGGTTCAGAAGAGGTGTCAACGATGTCGCCCAAGTGGCCTCCGGATTCAGACGACGTGTCACCGATGTCGCGCAAAGGGCGTCTGGGTTGAGAAGACATCTCACCGTCGGCGTTCAACAGGCATCCGGGTTCAGGAGTTGTGTCACCCATGTCGCGCAGTGGGTGTCTAGGTTTAGAAGAGGTGTCACCGATGTCGCGCAAAGTAGGAACGGTTTGAAAAAACGTGTTACCAACGTCGCTCGACAGGCGTCCGGGTTCAGGAGTTGTGTCATCCATGTCGCGGAATGGATGCTTGGGTTAAGAAGGGGTCTCATCGATAAGGTGCAAGGGATGTCCCAGTTCAGACGACATGTCACCGATGGGTGACCAGTAAAGGAGATCAGTAATGGGGGACCAGCAAAGGAGGGTCCAGTAATGGAGGGGGAGGGGAGTGGAAAGGAGGACCAGTGAAGAGGGGACCACTAAGGGGGACCACTGTAGGGGGAGGGTCCAGTAATGGGGGGAGTGGAAAGAAAGAGGACCAGTGAAGAGGGGACCACTAATTGTAAGAAGGATCACTGCAGGGGAGGGTCCAGTGAGGGGTACCGGTAACGGGGGGAGGGAGGAGGGACCAGTGAAGAGGGGATTAGTAAAGGGCAAAAGTGGAACCAGTAACGGGGGGGGGGGGTGGTGAAGGAGGCCCAATGAAGAGGGGAACAGTATTAAGGGGGGGGGGGGAGAGAGAGACGGTAAAGGGGACCAGTGAAGATGGGACCACTGAAGGAGGGGGTCCAGTGAAGGGGACCAGTAAGGGCGGACCATGATTTTTCATCAGTATCGTCCAACGGGTATCAGGCTTCAGAAGACGTGCTGCTGACGTCGTTACACGTGCGTTGGGGTTCAGCATATGTATCACAGACGATATCAACATGCGTCCGGATTCAGAACACGTGACCCAGATCATACTCTGCACAGCATTCGTGAGAAGTTTTTAAAGGCCTCGTTCGACAAGTATGAGCGTACTTGACTCTCACTACGCCTTTATTTTTTTCACTCCGGCACAACTGTAAGGGGTATTGGTGGGGTTGAGAGTGAGGCTAAAGAGAATGGTTAAAGTTATCGGAGGAACATGATTGCTGTTGGACAGTTAACGGTATCGAGTGGTCTACCGACACCCATTGGTTTCATTTATGCTTCCGCAGATTAAGCACTTTGGATTGAGATTGGATAGCACTTTGGATTCAGAACACGTGACCCAGATCATACTCTGCACAGCATTCGTGAGAAGTTTTTAAAGGCCTCGTTCGACATTTCTTGCATTAGATAATAAATTTTTTCATTTTTCAAAACAGCTGAAATGGAGCGATTGCTGCTCAATTTCGCGGTGACGGCGCGACACATTTTTTAGTTGGAAGAGTAACTACTGAAGCTGAAAATGGACCTTACCGAAATTTAACCTTCAATTTGAAACAGGAGAAGAATCAGGCCTCTCCTAAGCAACCTTTCATCCGGCCAGATGGAGGGATTTTCATACCCTGGATTTTTCAGACTCTCACAGTCTGTTCCTCAGGACTTAGTATTAGGTTGGAAAAAAAGTCTTTTCATTTTTTTCAAAGATTTATTACTTCACAACTACAAAGTCAAATCAATTGAGATAAACTCTATTTCGTCCCACTACACTTCTCCAAAGACTGGGTAATTTTCCAATTCCTCTCGCTTAAAAGACTGCAGTTCTGGAGTCGAACCATTGATGAATCCAATTTTGGAGGTCTTCATCCGTTCCAAAATATTTCTCTCCAATTTCTTGCTTGAGAGCACGGAAGAGATAGTAGTCGGCACGAACGAGGTTAGGGCTATACGGTGGATGTGGCATTACCTCCCAGCCCATCTCCTTTATTGTTTCTCTTGTGAGTCTTGCAACATGTGGTTTTGCATTGTCATGCAGGATCATCACCTTCGACTTCTCCGGCCTGTTTTCTTAGAGAGTTGCGACGACTTTGTGGAGTTGGCCGCAGTATGTGACAGCAGTAGGTGTCTCTCCACTTCTGAGAGTTTGCCGATAAATCACTTCTCTGATATCCCACCAAACACTGAAGAGAATCTTCCTTTCGTGAACATTGGGCTTGAGATCAGACTTAGGGCTCTCTCCCTTTTGTACCCATTGCCTTTTCCTCGGAAGTTGGCACACAGAACCCAGGACTCTTCGCCTGTCACAATCTGCGGAAGAAACGATTTTCTTCCTTATCTGGACAGAAGAGAAGCAGCGATGGAGAGCCGTCGACCTTTCTGAGTGTCTGACAGGGCATGTGGAATCCAAGCTCCAAATTTCCATGAAAGCCAAGATTCTTCAGATGGATTCCTACTATCCTATGAGACACTTCGAACTTCTCTGCCAGCTGACGTGTCGTCTGCCAACTATCGGTACGAAGAAGGTGGAGTAATTCAGTGTCGTCCTATTCAGTTGGCCTTCCTGACCATGCTTTGCCCTCAGTGAATAATCTCCCTTTAAATACTTTCCGAACCACTCATAACAGGCGCGATGAGTAGTAGATCCCAAGCCATATATATGGTCAATTTGGTCTGCTGCCTGACGTGCTGTGGATTCCTTAATGAATTCATGAAGAATGCCGTGCTGAAAATGGCCATGAGGTAGATCTGGCAATCGGAAGATTGGATGGATAACGAATTACAAGAAGAGTCTTAGCCTGTGTCCGCGTGCGAACAGTAGACAAGTGTGATGTGGAAGTGTGAAGAGACTTTTTTTCCAACCTAATAGAACATGTACTTCGGAGAATGAAATGAAAGTAAGAGGGCCTAAAGAAGAAATAAACTCTGTCGGGGTGATCTATACTCGGGGGGGGGCGAAGCCCCCAACCAGGCGTTTGGCGGCCGTGAGGCCGCTGAACGTCTGGTATTGAATAAGACAGGAGAACGGACATCGAATTGAGGAACCCCATTAGTTACATGTCTAGGTTTAGAAAAAGATTTGTCAATACGAACTCAGAATTTTCCGCCCTCTAGGAAAGCAGTAAATGAAGCGACTATGCGATGATGCAGCCCAACCATGGCAAGTTTTTGAACCGCATTCCAAACGAAACCCTATTAAAAGCTATAGGAAAGTCGAAATAAATGACAGCAAGACTTTTGCCATCATCCGTAGCTGAAGTCCACTTATTTAGATTCTGAAGCATCGCAGTAACCGTTGATTTTCTTTTTTGAAATCCATGCTAATAGGGAGAAATAATGGAGTAAGCCTCAAGATGAGCAACGATTTGATGTTTCAAATTTTTTTCAAACATGCGTGCAAACAAAGGGGTGATGCTGACAGGTCTGAAGTTGGAGGGCACATTATGCGGGGCTTCTTGGGTAATGGCGTTACAAAAGAATACCGCCACCTACTGGGCACCTCAGCTCTCATGAAGATTAAGTTGAAAATGTGCTTTTAGGGGCCTGCAATAATGTGGGCAACTGTTTTAAGAAACAGAAGTGAGATGTCATCCAGTGTTTTGGAGTGAGACTTGAGCCCCTTAAAAATTATCTCAGGGATGTATTCCTCATAGAACGACACGGAAAAACCTCCACCTTATCTTTTTCTGACCTAACGATAGTGCCACTAGGGTTAATCAGTGGTAATTAATGTCTCCTATGGCACTTTTTCCATGAGGCCTCGAATTCAACAGTCTATAAAACATTGATTTATGACCAGATTTAATAATTTTCCTTTCAAAAATGGGAATAAAATTTCTTCAACTTACGAGAAAAATTTTCATTCAATTTCCTAAATTTACCCAACCTGGCGGGATCTTTACGGTTTTTTGCATTAAACCATGCCTCGTATCGGCGTCATCCGAAGTTGACGTGTAAAGGAAGCTATGAATGATTGTTAGGTATATTTTGCAGAGGAACGAACAACTCGATGCAATGGCGCATGATCGCAAAAAACAGCTCGTATTTTTTTACAATTGATGCTAGCGAATTAAAGGAGCCGTACCAGTCAACACCCTCAAGATAGCACAAAATTAAATTAAAATTCGATTCCTAGAAGTTCCTCTTTAGAATAGATTTGGAGTGAGGCTTGAGAAATCTTGAAATGAACCGAGCAGTGATCACTAGCACCTAATGGAGGCCTAACCAATAGACTAACCGACCGTGTGGGGAATCCAAAACTATAGTTACTTTTTTCGGAATGCTCTTCTGTGGTCGAAAAAAAATCGTGTGGACGAGTGAGCGCGAATTTCATGGCGCCCTGCTGCCACCCAGCACGATGTGGTCGGTTGGGTAGTGGTTGCTGGGTGGCCTCTCGGGCTCACCGAGGGGGTTTGATGGTTCGGTCCCCGATGTCGTCAGTGGTTTTACACACATCGGATCGTTATTATGGGCTTGCGTGATCACAGGAGTCTATTTGTACACGATTAATGCTTTTAGTATTTAAACCTAGCCTTTTTGAGCTTTTATTTGAGTTACCTCCCAATGGATCGTATTTGCACTGTATGGTTCTATTGGATCGGTAACATATTTTTTTGATTACATGAAGCTACTGTGTTTATTGTTGACTGCTTTTCCATAACCACTAGAAGCGTGCACTGCAAGGAGACTGAATTTTAAGGAGGAGAAAGGGATGCAACTTTCGTAGCTTACAGACGTCCTCAAAGGTCACCAACAGACGTCTGGAAGCTGCTGCGCTTTGGGGGGCACGACAGACATCAATTAGTGAAGGTACGCAGGTGTAGCAAAACTGGATCTGTAAAAAGAAATTGGTGGAGACAACATTTGCTTACATAATGGCAAGGTTTTTCAGGAAGCACGACTGGAGTTTGTTGCTTCCTGTCTTCCACTGGAAGACAGGAAGCAACAAACTTAAGTAACTCATTCTCATGGTATTCTTTTATTCGCTTTCCTTGGGCAGAACATTTGCGTTTGTGAACAGATGACAATCCATAAGACCAACCTCTGATCCTTAAGTCCTTTTTTCTGGCAGCCTTACGTCTGTTTCTTTTTACAGACGATAGTGATGGAATATACTCATTTGCATAAGCAATGATCCTTAGGGTAAAACTTCTGAAAAAGGCCCTCCCTTTGAGGTAAAAACCAATATGTGCTCACACAGAAATGCGAAGAATTGATCTCCTAGCGTTCTGAAGTCGTTCTGAGAAGTAACGGGCTTGACTCCCATTGGTCCTCACAACAAAAGCGTATAACCTATTCAAAACCGCTCAGTACTTTGAGTGTAACATTAGGCAACCAATTAGGCACACACTGTAATGTTCTGGCGAGTTCTCGGACCCGAAACGCAGGAGGCATCGGATCTCATCTTTGCGCTGGAACACTGGTTGTGAGTACTATTACAAATATCCTGGGCGTGATATTCTTTTTAAGAAGGTCGAATAGGTAAGCCAAGACTATCCCATCGCATCAACGCTTCTGAACAACCGACATCACTTATTTGCGAAATAACGGCTCACGAAGCGCAGTCCTCTATCTATCCTATCCCGCCTGCGGTAGAGAAGCGCAGGAGTGCTCTGTTGTCTGCACTCTAGCGCGTGAAGAGATGCAACGAGGTATGAGTGCGGGATCTCTAATCGAGAGGGCGCCGACGGCACGACGAAACTGCCAAAGCATGAGTCATGGTTGACCCGTGCCCTGTGGGAGGTGGGAACGTCAAATTTTTGTGCTCCTTAACTTCTTCTCCTTAATGTCTAGTCCCGCGCAGTCGCAGTGTCCGCTGTTCTTGATTTCTTGATTCTGATCCGTCGCCACCTCATCTTATCAAGGGCGTCATCTCGTGTTGCGTCGATTTCTTTTCCTGACGTCCTTCCACCTTTCCCTTTCGCGACTAAATAGTCAAGGGTAGCAACGAGTTGTCCGCTTGCAGGAGTTTCCGACAGTACTCCGGCGGTCGTTACGCGACCGCATAAGCTCTTCTTATCTGTTTCCTCTACCTCAGCTGGTGAACGAGGTAGCCATAAGAATATTACTTGCATTGCATTTGCAGTGTAAATGTCGGTTTGACGTTGGAGAATAAGGATGATATAGTAATAACCTTTATCAGAGGCGTGCACTGAGCGATAATTCTATCAACAGCAAAAAGATGAGCGACTACAGAAGCAACTGTGGGGAAATCAAGGAGCAATTAGTTGGTGCTGATTGTGTAGACATCTTAATAATGCTACCGACATATTTAATCGCGCAAGTGCCTGTTCTCCTTCATCTGCTGTGTTTCCAGCATCACTGAGAAATGGTTGAGATTATAGAACGCAGGCACGATTTCAGACGTCAAGTGTTCTGAACAGTGTAGGCAGTACTTCACCAAAGTGTGGGCAGCCTCATTGAGCAGGACAGGAGTTAATTTTGAGTAGAGATCAACACGGAGCGATAGAAGGTTTTCTTCTCGGTGCTTTCAGCACCTAGTTAACACGTTAACGACAATGTCGCTCAATGATGCACGACGGTACATTATTTTAACAAGTACGATATCCGGTCTATCCAAAGTTCGTCCAGAGAAGTTATTAAAGATGCTGAGCACGACGCCGATGACCTTTTGGACGATTGCGGTAGGATTTCTTCTTAATCGATAGTCAGAACCACCGACTTTACAAAAACTCGGTGTAGGAGTTGTTTGAGAAGCTGGAAACAAATCGTACCTCTGCTTTTTGGAAATGCTTTCAATTTCACTTTCGTAATAACCTCTGATCATTGTTTTCCTTCTTAGCAGCTTCCTTCGTTTTATTTTTCTCTTTTGAATTCTCCTTAGTTTCTCTCATTCAATCTAGAGCTGCGCCTTTCCGCAACCCAGAATGGCCGTCTCCAGGGCAGTCTAGACCTGTGACGGTAGCTATGCGCTGGTGAGCGTTACCCATACCTATTGCAACTACCCTCGCTAATTGGCTGAAACTTCAAAAGCGGGCGCCTGATTGGCACCAAGATAACCTCCCAGACAAATTTTTTGCTACATAGTGTTCATTCCTCCTGTCTTCCTTGCCATCTTACATAACGCAACTTATCGCATCCTAGCGTAGTTGACCGAATTCCGAAAAGCGAATGTGAGATCCGTGATCAGCACCTCAAATTACCTCTCAAGTTCGGACGAAGTTCAACAAAATTGGTGGTCCTGATACGACCACCCTAGTTAAAGACATGGGGTGGGGAACCGGCCGTAATGTCGAGACGAACGAAGCATCGTGTTTCGCATCCCAAATTTATCCTTAGGCGAAGTTTGGGACACGATATGTCTTGTCAAATTTGTGCAGCGCGCTTCGCCCGACGGGCCAGATACGCGAAAATCGCTCTCGTCGTCAACGTGTTATGTGCCACGAAGAGAATGCCGGTATCAGGCAGTGATTTCATTGGATTGAAAGAAAACAGTGGGCATTCTCTCGCAATTGCTAACATTGATAATTACATCGTGATCCATTCCAGCGGTCGAACGAGTATGCTGTCCAACTAATGCACTGCGATGAGATAACTTGTAGATTCTCGAAACTATGTTGCCCTTTTAGTGAGACATTTAAAGATTGATGCTCTTTGCAAGACCCATGCAAAGAACAACGAGCAGTCAAATTTGTAATTTGTTCAGTGCAAAGCCACTCAAATGTGACAGCGATATGTTTATTGCATCCAGCAGGGCTGAACGAAACTCATGTACTTTGGTTACTACGTGTTCGCGTGTATACTATACCTTTGTCCTTTTCGAATTTCGAATAGTCGAATTTCGAATAAATTCGAATTTCGAATATTCGAATATTCGACTATTCGAAAAAGTCCAATATTCGAATTATTCGATTATTCGAATATTCGAGAATGTCCAATATTCGAATTGTTCGTTTATTCGAATATTCGAAAGTGGCCAATATTCGAATATTCGTTTATTCGAATATTCGAAGGCTTCGAATATCGAATATTCGAATAGTCGAATATTCGAATATTCTTTATCAATCTCTTAACAAGTTAGTGGCACTCTTCTCCGAAAACCAGGGGAGTCTGAACTTATGATAAAAAACGATGTTTGAGTTTCGCGCGTCGCTCAAAGTGCGCCGAATTGTGTGTACGTAATCTGGCAAGAGAAGTCAATGAACTTCCCGTGGAGATTTCCAAAATGACCTATTGCTTGTTATAAGGGTGTGTCTAAGAAGCACCGTAGTGGTCTTCAAATGTCCTGCGGGCATCTGGGTAGGTCAAAAATTACAAAAAACTGTAGCACTTCAGTGCTGGCTGATAAGACGAGACTGACGCCTTGAATGGCCTTGAAATACTCAGAAACTAACATGCAGATGCTATAGAGCTTTAATTATAGTTAGATGTTAGAAATCTGACAATTTATTAGGTTTCCCAAAGGGGACTGCAGGGTACATTCAAGTGAATCATTCACTGCAGGCGAAGCAGCGACAGGATGGGCGTGAGGATAGCGGGGAGAGGTCCAGGTTCGAATCTAGGAGAGGTGTTTACGGATTGTTGGGAGTTTTGGTAAATGTAGAACACATTCTCATTTTAACCATATTTACGAACATGATCGAAATGTGTTGCTAAATTTTACAAATTTTAGCATCTCTTATAAAATGCATCATTTTTGACCTACTCCGTGGAATTGTACTCCGTAGTATTCGTAGCATTTGCATATAACACCAAATACAGTACTAACAACTAAATTAATTAGTCACCTTCTTCACTGACGAGCCTCGGGGTGACTAATTATAAACATGTTTTGTGTGAAGGCAGAGGCGAAACAAGACATGTTTAGTGTTGTTGTTTTTAGTTATTACTTGTTTTAGTTGTTGCTTGTTTTCCACTTGTGTTTTTTATAGTACAGAGTGATTTAGAGTTCATGTATACCCCAGGTTATTTCTAATTCTAATTCGTTGTTTAGACATTGAATTTAAAACTGTTTGAGTAATAAAATTTACATATATGATTAACTTATTCTATTGGTCTTCTTGCAGCCTATTCTTCCTCGGACACTCTCCCGCACTGACAGGGGGGGGGGGGGGCTTTGCAAACGTAGGTACTTGTATTAATCCCCATGACTTCGTAAGTAGATAATAAAATTTCGTACAAATGTTGTCCTGAGTGTTGACTGAGGTTCTGATCACGAAGCTGGCAAACGCGTTCGATGTTACCGTCGACCACAATAGGCGACGGTGAGTATGTGCGAGAAAAGGTGCAGAATAACCGGCCGCGTTGTACTATTGTGACTCCAAAAGTGGAGTGGAGGTCGATTTTTTTCGCCCAAACATCGCCTGTACTGTTATTTTGGATGCTGAGCACGAATATGGCATCCAATTTCGAAAATTTGGCCGCTTACGATATTTCGTAGTGTGTGTTCGTGAGTAAGGATGGGGTTGTCATAACCACTGATTTCGTCCTTTCCTCGCCTTAGGAAATTATTTAGGCTGCTGCCACGAATCTGTCATTTCTTTTTCTAAATTATCCATTTTTCGTGCACTACTTTCCATCTCAAAGTCGAAGACTGAAAAGCAAGTCTGATCACATATGTAGGTCAAGAAAGCGATTCTATGTACTCAAACTGATAAACTTGATCACTCATGAAAATGTGGAATCACGCGATCACGCGAAAACGTTTACTAGATTTGCGATCAGCACCTCAATTAGCCCTCTAGACGACGTTTGGGCGAAACCTGCTTTCGATCTCCGGAGTTGTGGGAGTGCAAGTCCCTAAACCTTCGATTAGCAGAGAGTGGTTGGGAGGCGATGGGAAGCAGGGGTGTGCGTTAAATTTTTCGGTAAATTTTTAACGACCACTTTTTAACGAAAAATTTTCGCGTTAAAAAGGTAAATTCGGTAAATTCGTTAAATAAAATGCCCCTTAGCTGCATTCAGTTTTAAACCACTGGGGTGCCTCTCGGACAATCCCCCACAGCGCTCAATAGGTCACTTATAAGATTCCCACGGGAGGTTCATTGACCTCCCTTGTGAGTTGACGCGAAGTAAGCGCTGCAAGCGCGGCCCTCCGCTGCGCACCTGCTTCCTTGTAAACGGCCGTCGAGCGTGCTGTGGCCATTCACGTGAATCGCAAGTGATTAGGGTTATGCCTGTTCACAGATATTTTTACCTTCAGTATACTACGGGCCACGGATCTCCCTTGATAGAGAACCTTCGGGCTCTCTTGCTAAGAGGGATCTCGGGCCGCTTGTCGCAAGGCCACGTGGCGCGTCCCCGGGTGGTGGATAGGGGAATTAAATGCGAACCAAATGCGACCGTGTACTGCTCAGAGACGCAGGTGGGATGCAGGGGATGGACTCCTTGCTCCTGCTGTGTCGGGTCGACGCCTTCCTTGTGCGTGGGAGCGGCATGTTCGTGCACAGTGTGCGCGGATGTGTCCGTGACTGCGCGGATTGTAACTGTGTCGGCTCGGCCAAAAGCTTGCACTCGGTAGACTGGGAGTACATCGTAAGGCGATTCGAGGTCGCCTCAAAAGTCTCGCCCCGTCCCTTCGGGCAGTCTGGCTGGCTGCCCGGAGTTCTTCGCCCGCACGACAGACCCTGACTAGCTGCCCGTGTTGTATGGAAGTCAAACACAGCAGCACTAAAGGGCCTCATTCCCCTGACTCCGAAAGAGCCCCCATTTCTGCAGCGATGGGAAGGACGAGTACGGAGAGGCTGCTAAAATCTCAGGGCCTAACCAGGCTGCGCAAATTGAGAAGGACTAGGATGACGATCTGTACTTACAACGCCCGCACACTTGCATCGGAAGCATCCGTCGAGGACCTGATGATGCAAGCCAGGAAGATCAAGTACGACGTCATCGGACTGACCGAGACGAGAAGACACCACCCCCTACACCCCGCCTACGACTCCGGAGAAGAACTGTTCCTCGGAACATGCGACAGCAGGGGAGTAGGCGGCGTTGGTGTCCTCGTCATCACGCACTTGGCCATGAACATCGATTCGTACGAGTCTCTGACAACCCGAGTCGGACGTCTGCGACTGAAGCGATGTGGTTCCGTGCCAGCTTTGACCGTATTCGTCGCGTATGCCCCAACATCCGACTACGACGACGAAGAGGTCGAAGCCTTCTACGTGGAGCTGGAGAAGTTCTATAAGGAAGATCACACCTTCTACAAGGTGATCGTCGGCGAATTCAACGCCAAGATCGAACCGCGAAGGTCGCCGGAAGAACTTCACATCGGAACCCACGGTTTGGAGTGGAATGAGCAAGGTGAAAGGCTGTCTGAGTTTATCATGTCTACCAAGACCATCCTTGGAAACTCACAGTTCCAGAAGCCTCCCTCTCTACGATGGACCTGGGAATCTCCCGGTGGCCAGTTCCACAACGAGATCGAC
The DNA here is from genome assembly GCA_947359475.1 of Heligmosomoides polygyrus bakeri. Classification (NCBI taxonomy): domain Eukaryota; kingdom Metazoa; phylum Nematoda; class Chromadorea; order Rhabditida; family Heligmosomidae; genus Heligmosomoides; species Heligmosomoides polygyrus. Next base: position 47,415,496 of record OX375866.1, on the reverse strand, counting down.
CACATTATTTTCAATCGCAAGTATTGCCTGACCGACCTATCCGTTGTCCCCAAGTTCTACACGGGATCGGACCACCGCCCCTTCGCGCGAGGTTTCGCTTTTCGCGTCAAGGAGAGAAGGTCGCAAGTTCAAGAAGAGGAATCCCAGAACGACCATCAACTGGGACCTTTACTCCTCTCTTGCCGGCCTTTGGGAAGATGCCATCATGGACAACGTCGACGAGGAATACGACCGCTTCGTGCACCATCTCCACGATAGTGCTAAGGGAGCTGAGAGCTTGAAGACCACCAAGAGACGCCTGTCTCCGGAAACTCTCGAGCTTATACGCCAGCGTGGAGCAGCACGAGAGTCAGGCAACTTCCAGCTGACGTCCGAGCTTGCGAAGCTATGCAGAGCGGCGATAAAGGAAGATTTCAAGGAGAGAAGGGCGGAAGTGTTGGCTGAAGCAGCAGAGGCAGGGTTGAGCATCCGCAATGCCCGCCGAAACTTCGACAACTTCAAGACCAAGATGACCGCTCTCCGACGTCCTGACGGAACCGTCACCTCTTCCAGAAGGACCATGGAGAAGATCATCCACGACTTCTACTCCGATCCCTTCGATAGCCACGTCCACCTGCCCCCACGCAGTATTCAGGAGGATGGATACGTCGTTCCCTCTGTTCTCCCTTCCGAGATCCGACACGCCATCTCGTCGGTGAAGAAACGTACAGCACCCGGCCCTGACAGGATCAGACCCGAACACCTGAAGAACCTCCCGCCAGCGCTCATCAACACTCTGGCCCGGCTCTTCACGCGCTACCTGTCGGAGTGCAAAGTTCCATCTCAGTGGAAGACCAGCAGGACCGTCCTGCTGTACAAGAAGGGAGACGTGACCGACATTGGCAACTATCGCCCGATCTGCCTGCTGTCCGTATTTTACAAGCTGTTTTCTCGAGTCATCCTGAGTAGGATCAGCAGAACGCTGGACGAAGGACAGCCATGCGAGCAAGCAGGATTTCGGAGAGGATTCAGCACGATCGACCACATACACACCATTACGAAGCTCATCGAAGTGTCGCGAGAGTATAAGCTGCCGTTGAGCCTTGCGCTCATCGACCTGAAGAAGGCATTCTACTTCATCGAAACTGAAGCGGTGATCGACGCCCTGCTCACTCAGGGCGTTCCTACTCAGTACATCAGAGTCCTTCGAGAGCTGTACAGTGGATTCACGACCAAGATCTCTCCATTCTACAACGACGTCGTCATCGACGTAAGGAGAGGGGTTCGGCAAGGGGAAACCATATCCCCGAAGCTCTTCAGCGCCACCCTCGAAAACGTCATGCGCGAACTAGAGTGGGAAGACATGGGAGTGAAGGTCGACGGCCAGCAGCTGCACCATCTTCGTTTCGCTGACGACATCGTGCTCATAACACCGAGCATCAGCCAGGCGGAGCGAATGCTGGCCGACTTCGATCGTGTATGTGGGAATGTTGGACTGCAGCTGAATCTTACGAAGACGATGTTCATGAGGAACGGACAAGTTTCTGATGCCCCATTCTCGCTCAACGGAACGAACATCTCCGAATGCTCCAGCTACGTGTATCTGGGTCGCGAAGTCAATATGGCCAACGACCTAGCGCCGGAGCTGAGCAGGAGGAAAAGAGCGGCTTGGGGAGCTTTTAAGAGCGTCGAAGAAGTCGCGAAGAAGACGAAGAACGTCCGACTCCGTGCCCACCTATTCGACTCTACCGTTCCTATTGCCCTAACATACGCCTCAGAGACCTGGGCTATGCGAAAGCAGGATGAACACGCGATCAGCGTCGCGCAGCGTGGAATCGAGAGGACGATGCTCGGAGTGACACGACTCACACAAGTGAGAGAAGGCCTCCGGAGTTCTGAGCTTCGCCGACGTTCGAAGATCAGAGACGCTGTCGCGTGGGCCAAGTTGTCGAAAATTAGGTGGGCCGGCCACGTAATGCGCTTCGCAGACACCCGCTGGACGAGAGCCGTTACCGACTGGATTCCGCGGGATGTCAAGAGAACACCGGGACGCCCACCAACGCGTTGGTCGGACTTCTTCGTGAAAGCCCTGAACGACCGATATGACGCTCTTCGTGTCCCTCGAGCGAGGAGGATCCATTGGGCCACTCTGGCACGCGACAGGGACGAATGGAGACGCTGCTGGCGCCCGCTCGAGCAAGTCGATGATCAACGGGGCGACAGGTGATACAGGTGATACTACGGGAGAATCTTCGTTTTGTATTTCTACCCCAGTTACAACAAGGGAACGATTAGAGCCGAAGGGGCTGCGGTAGGGAGGTAGAACTTTCAGGGGCCTAGAAAGCTCCTGCTTTCTGCCAGTAAAGACGTTGAAGAAGAGAGGAAGAGCAATGGCTATGGAGTACAAGAGCCAGTCATACTCCGTTTCCTATGAAAGTGAGCCATCCCCATTTTCGCTCTAACACTGTCCAAGTCGTAGTGTCTTGTCAGATTAGATTCCAACGCGGGTCCGTTTCTCCTCAACGGAGCTAGAACACAAACTGAATGCCATTCGTGAGACTCCAGTGCGCCCTTTCTGCACCAGATCGCCTTTGTGTCATTTCTCCGCCCATGATAATCATTCCTTTACCACCTGGAAGCTTCGCTATAACATAAGGAAAGATAGCAACCTATAGAGAAAGACCTATAACAATCTGGCTCTGCCTACCCAAGGTGTTTCTCTCTTCTCTGTGCACGAATTCTTAGGGAAGCAAAGCGTGCTTCATTGCCATTATACCGTTGTTATTGTCCTTTGGTCTCGTAAAGGAAATAGATGGAGCAGCCATCCATTTCCTTCACAGTGGGTAATAAAAAATAATTAAATGTCAACCACTGGGTGACGACAGTAAATAATAGTGTTCATTTGATTATTCGAATATTCGACTATTCGAAATTCGATTATTCGAAATTCGAGTTTTTGAAAATCGAATATTATTCGATCATTCGAAATTCGAAATTTTGAAAATCGAATATTATTCGATCACTCGAAATTCGAAATTTTGAAAATAGAATATTATTCGATCATTCGAAATTCGAAATTTTTTCCCAAGGACAAAGGTATAGTGTATACTTCGACTGTAGTCACTTCTAGGAATACACATACGCCCTCTCCTTCCATTCTGCTAGTTTTCGAGTTCCTTCAACGCTTTGTGCTCTTTGTTGATTTCCACCTAGTTTATTGTGCTTCCCGGCCGACAATCAGGAAAGATTTGAAGAAAAAATACAAAAACACGGAGGACAAATTCGGAGGAATGATGACGGCCTACTCAACGGCACTGCGTATTGATTTGGACGAGGGGGCTGTCGCGTGGTCCCGTAACAATCGCATGAATACTACGGACAAACTCGTACAATTCCTGGCGGACGACTCGTCGCTACCCTTGGCAATGTAGTCGCGAGCACCTATTCCTTGGGGCTCCTCTCTGACGGTTTCCGGGTGCTTCGAAATTTAGGCCCAACCTTCTGAAATAATCCTCTGGTCTTCTGAGGATGTGACTGTACCACCTAAGGCGCTGCTCCTTCATCTTTAGCTAGATCTAGCTGTCTTCATCATTGTCCTAACTACCTAATTATATACTCTGTCTTGACGGGTCCATCCACATGCCTACCTGAGCATCCTTATTTCCGATGCGTGCAGCTGCCGCTCCTGTGCTCTACCCAGGGTCCCACTTACTACCGCAGAGGAGAGCAGGCCTCACTACTGTTCTAATTAGCTTGCCTTTGAGCGTCCTGGAGCGTCGGTGGCAGATAAGTCCTGGAGACTCTCTCCATTTGAGCCATGCTGCATTCATACGCCATCTAACCTCCTGGGGCCGATTTCATTAACGACTTACGTAACTTTAACGGAGAATTTTAAGCTTATCAAGCGATATGGTGAGCGATAAGCCGCGTTATCTGAGCTTTTGACGCGGCTTATCGCTCATCATATCGCTTGATAAGCTTGATTCACCGTTAAAGTTAGGTAAGTCATTGATGATTCTAGCTCCTGGTCCACATTTCCTCCCTCGTATAAGTCACCTTCGATGTATCGCCTCCCCTTGGCAGTGTCAACGAGAAGCTCGAGTCACGCGATGGTGAGCGGTATCTGTGTTAACTCGCTACGAATCGCCATCCTGAGTAGTTCCTGAAGAGCTCATAGACTGGATGCGAATCTTCCAGTCTTGTTCAAAGAGTCGTGTGCAAGCTGCAGCTGGAATCTCGATGGAGTTTCCCATTTCCGTCAGGTTACACCAGGGTTCTGCACTTCTCCACTTCTCTTTGTTGTCGTCACGGATGCCATTACACGAGATCTTCAGAAGCCCGTCCCCTGGACGGTGCTTTATGCCGATGACGTGTTACTCGCTAGTGAAGACAAAGGTGAACTAGAGCGAGAGCTGCAGGTTTGGTGTGATCGCTTGGAGCGATTTGGACTCAAACTGAACGTGAAGAAGACCGAATACCTAACGACGGACGTTACTGAGTCCAGCTCCATCAAGCTTAATGGCAACGAGCTTCCACGCACTTCGGTTTTTAAGTACCTGGGATCAGCAGTCGCGTCTGACAGCAATCTGGTGATTGAAGTGAACACTCGCGTGAGTGCAGCTTGGTCCAAGTGGCGCTCATTGACTGGCATGCTCTGCGATAGGAAGATACCGGAGCGCTTTAAGACGAAGATCTACAGAGCAGTCATCCGACCGGTAGCGATGTACGGCGCTGGGTGCTGGCCGCGACCAAAGAAGTTGAAGCGCGCCTCAGCATCATAGAGCCGAAGATGTTGCACTGGACGGCTGGGCCTGTCGTGCTCCTGCCTGGGAGTGAGGTTTACAAACTGTTATTATTAGTCTATATTATATACAACAATTATAATGTAGCAAAAATGTAGCTAGGGAGACTGCCAACCTTCCAACCCATATAGGGGCGTAGCATAGAGAGGCGGTGGCCACTATACCGTGACATGCCCGCCCTTTCGAATATGTCGGCCTTGAGAAAAATATACAGCATAACAATTTTTAAAACAAATGTTCACGTCAATGATGAATTAAAATGATGGGTAGTTGGACATAGAGACGATTATGGGAGGATTCCTTTGGGGAACAAGTTGAACATACAAAGGCGCGCGGGAGCCGCGGCGACTGGTGCGGCAAGCGCGACATCTACATAGTGTGTGCTGCTACAGTCAAGAAGTCTAACGCTCTTGTAACTGCATAAACTGCTATTTGTTTCTCTGATCAGCTTTTTGAGGGCCCTCCGGTGCACCTAATTAGAGGAAATGGTTATTTTGGGTGGGAATTGGATTGACCTAATCCAAGCAATAGGCAATTGCTGCTATTGTGAAACGATTTTGGGTTCTTTCATGACACGAAGCTTCATTTCTAAAAGCCACATATTTAGATACAATACAGCATAACTCTGGAGTTTTTCTAGAGCTCTGTTTCTCCCATAACAGCCCACCCAGGAGCGATACGTCGGTGGCGATTCTCGCGCGTGCGCCGAAAACGTGTATGATCGTACTACCAGCCGATTCCTTTCAGTACGCACAGGGCGAAATTTTGTGCATAGACCTAGGGCCAGGTCATAGGGCCTCCGGATCATGTGCCTTGGAGCATTGCTTGAATTGCTGACCGCATACAGCCGCCGGCATTACTCGCAGGCATCGTATCTCTAGAGCCGTCGACCATCGCATCTCTAGGGCACGTCTTATCAGTACGTCCCACATTGGCAACCAGATTTAGTCCTTGTTCGTCATCTCTGCCATGGCATAAACCTGTTCCTGACAAGTCAAGAGTACTTGTCTGAGTTCTCGTACCTCTTCTTCTTCCAAGATACCAGTTCGAGCACTGTTATCTTTGCATAGCTCCATCAAATATTGATTAAATATCTTTGTGAATTTGGTTCATGTAAATCTACCAATCGTCATTTTTTCGCCCTTCTGGTGAAAATGTTAGAATTTACCTCGAAATGAGTTTTTGCGGGAGCGTATTCACTGTCGTAATCATAGTCCCAATTTCCCGGTGTCTTTATCAGATCTACGGACATCGTCATATACTGTAAAATATCAAAAAATCGAAATCGTAATGACATGACCTTCTGGCAAATGACGCGGCCTAGAACAAAGCTCGTTATTTCGTTATTAATGTTCCTCCTAAAAAATTGCGCAGGAATCTTCCAAAGTAGTTTTGAAGTGACCTCCGCCAATGGGGTTTTCGTGATGGTGCTGCAAAATTTCTTTTTGCTGACCCTCGTCTGCTTTAACTAACCGAATATTTTTGCCCTTGTTATAGTAAAGGGCGTTATTTTGAATGAAAAAGATTTATATGTCGTCACACTGACTTCTCAGTTGTGCCGAAATTCATTAGATTAGATCATCATGATATCGGTATTTGTCACATTGATCATAATTTCTCACGTAATTGTGTGGCGCCTTATTTTCAGGAATTTTAGAGCCTCGTCCGTGATATCCACTCTGGTTACGATTTCCTCCGTTATTGTAATAGTAACCATTATCGTTATAGGATAGAGGATCGCGTTTGTGTTATTCCATATTATTGTTGAAGCATTGAGAAAAATTCAAGAGGCCTTTCTGAAATCTGGACAGGCCCCTGATTGGTCCGTTATCATGTCTCGCTATGTTCGTAATGACCAACCGTTCTATTAATTCCCGCGATTCGTCAATAAGTCGACTCGCTAGTTTCGCTTGATTTCTTTGCTCGGTGCGAGCAAACCATTTCGCAGCTAGTGAGTTGTTCGGCACTAAGTAATTATTCGTTCTGTTGATGAGTCGCTATTAAGATGAAGAAATAGGAGACAGACAGAGAGCTGAAGAAGCAGTAAGCAAAGAGCGCAGTTGAACATAACAGTCCGACCGCAGTCACGAAGACGTATTGTCTCTTAGATGACCTCAGTGTGAGTTACCGCTCTCCTTTCCATTCGAGTGGGATTATCATAGCCTCGTTGACGCCGCTATTTTTAAGTGGGTACTTATATGAGCTCTGGTCGACGCCCTCTATGCTATGCTCTAAGCCATGATTGTCGGCTCCTTTCTGATACCAAGTATACGGTAATGTTTCCAATGGGCGAAGTTCTGTTAACATCGAATAAAAGTAAATCTAAAGAAATATTTTTCTTCTTTTTTCGGTTTTTTTGGACGTCCTATGTACAGATTATATACAAGCTAGCGGTGGCACGAATGGCAGAGTAAACTGTAGCAAGTGAATTGGTAGGTTAAAAATCGGAGAATAACAACATGAGCTATAAATTAGACGTTTTAATAAGCTAATAGTGAAAGATTTAATCAAGCTATTAACGTGATAACGAAAACATGAATGCAAAGAAATCATCTAGGACGTGCGCCAAAAGAAAAGTCGGAAAAATACGAGGTTCACATGGAAGATAGTTTGCACTCGGCAGTGACTCATGTGAAGAACGTACTTTCCACACACTTAGTGTTTTTGAAGACGCTAGGTCGGAAAATTCCATGTTCGCTTAAAACCGCTAACGCGAATAGCGAAAATCATCTTTTTCACAATCGATAATTAGTCTAAAAAATAGAATGGAGTAGTAAATGGACTCAAATTCTTCGAAAAATAGTAATAGCAATCCTTTGAAAATTGCTGTTTTGTCACATGCCCTGCCTCCTTCATGCGCCACGATGAAGACAAACGAAAAAGTGGAAGTAGTAAAAATCATGCTCTGTACGAAAAAAAATCATTCCAGCATGCTTCGTGAGAAATGTGCAGTGCGCATACGGTGTGGTATGTATATCTCGAGATATAAATACGTTTTGATGGCCGTCAAAACTGAGTCTCCCTACTGCTAACTTTTTAGAAATTTCGAGCAAAAGTCTAAAAGGATCTCCTCGTGACCTCCATATCGTGCTCCTGCCTGGGAGTGAGGGTTTTACAAACTTTTAATATTAGTCTATATTATATACAACAAACATGTAGCAAGAATGCAGTTAGGGAGACTGCCAACTTTCCAACCCATGTAGGTGCGTGGCTTACAGAGGTGGTGGCCACTATACGGTGGCAGGCCCGGATTCATCAACGCGCATACCCACGGGTATACCGGGTATGGGGGGTGAACATACCCACGATGTGGACAAACTCATGACTCATGAAAGAGGTTACCCACCACATCGTGGGTATATCAGTGGGTCGAGAAAACTCACCAGTCCTCGTGGGTACATCCGCATACCCGCCAGCCATTCGCGCCCCAATGACAAAAATCGCTCTTCTGAGATCAGCTGTTCTCATGAGGTTTCGACAGTTTTTTATTATTTTTATATGGTTTTTCGTCTTCTTCTTCTCAGAGGAGTACGTCTTTGTAGTCGTTGTTGTGCGTTGTGCTCATACCATCGGAGCTAACACAGTCGTGCCGTATAAGATGAGTTCACTAAAATGCTTCTTTGCAGAGCCTCATTACACAACTACCGCGTTATGGGAGTGCTTCTTCGAGCTGGAATGGTCAATGGATTGCTCACCGACGTTCATTCTCAACAGTCTAAGGTTAGTCTTCTCTTCCTCTCCTAAGTGTGTCGAACAGCCGATTGTTTTAGTAATTCTTTGTTATTAGACTCATGAGGCTTTTGGGGGACGTTGTTCCCCTCATTTTTCCTTCAACCTAAGCCATGGCGGCCCCTGGCTTAGGTTGAGGGAAAAATGAGAGAAATATTAATTTCACCCTTTAATTCAAACTTGGAATCAGTTGTCCACTTACTAAGGCCTCGTGCATACTTCCCGGTCGCCGCGATGGAATCGCGGCGACGGGGTTTGCAGAGCGACGCGACAGCATGGCAGCGCGCGATGTCGACGAGAACGTCGGTACACAGTATTGCGTACGAAACGTAATAATGCACAATCGAGGCAGCGTTCTCGATGGCTTTTGTTGCTCCGCCAAATCTTTTTCGTTTTCGTTGCTTTCCTCTCTGTTTAATTGCCGATTCAGAGCTGAAGATATTTTTTATGGGATATCCGTGAAGCTGTGAGCCACGTGGACTCTTTGGGGCGAGGCAGGACTGGAAATTGCCCTCCAATGCAGAGTGAGTTGTTCGCTTCGTACGTTCTGATGGACGTTTGCTTAGTTTGTTTCCATGTGTTTGGTTTTTTGGCTGGAGCAGTGCGGGCTGGGGGGGGGGGGTGCTTTTGGGGTGATGGGGTTTTACTTGCCCTATTTGCCTTTTTCTTGCTATAGCTCCCTATTCCACGAATTATTTTTTCGTTATAGAATTTCCGTGAGGGTGCGACCCACGTGGACGTACTGCTTCGACGCACGAAATCGCCGGCCATCTCAAGGTGAGTAATTTGCTTTGTAAATTATGACGTTTGCTAAGTTTGTTTCCATGTGTTTGGTTTTTGGCTGGAGCAGTGCGTGTTGGGAGGGGGGGGGGGGGGTGATGCTATTCTCACCTTTTGTTGTTTTTCGTCGAAGCAGTACGGGTTGGGGGTGCTTTTTCCATGTTTTGCTGGTTTTCGTCGAAGCAGTGCGGGTTGGGGGGGGGGTGCTTTTGGGGTGATGAGTTTTACTTGCCCTATTTGCCATTTTTCTTGCTATAGCGGCCTATTCACAAATTATTTTTCGTTATAGGATTTTCGTGAGGGTGCGACCCACGTGGACGTACTGCTTACACGCATGAAATTGCCGGGCATCTCAAGGTGAGTAATTTGCTTTGTAAATTCTGATGACGTTTGCTTAGTTTGTTTCCGTGTGTTTGGTTTTTGGCTGGAGCAGTGCGGGTTGGGGGAGGTGTTGCTTTTTCCATGTTTTTCTGGTTTTGATCGAAGCAGTACGCGTTGGGGGGGGGGTGCTTTTTCCATGTTCTGATAGTTTTCGTCGAAGCAGTACGGGTTTGAGGGGGCGTGCTTTTGGGGGTGATGAGTTTCTCCGCGTAAGTTTAAACGTGCCGCTGCAAGTGGAATTGGGAAAAATCGCGCAATTTTCAGGGCGAGGCGTATCCTGGAGTCAGTGTTCGGAATTCTGACGTCAAGATTTCGTGTGCTTAATCGTCTTCATGGAAATCCCGAAAACGTGAAGCTGGTCATCAATTCAAACAATGGTAATTGCTGCCTATGCTTTAAGTTCTAAATACATTGTCTTATATGTAGTTCCTTTCCAGGTTCTGCACAATCTTCTGGTCCGTACGGTGACACTGACGAGCTACTCACGCGATTTCCACCAGATCCCGTACCCATAAATCAAGGACTGAATCAGTAACTCACGCGCAGAGTCAAGACCCGAGGCCCAGTTGGAACGCACTCGACTTACGGAGTATTTCGCATCTCGAGATGGGATTGCATGATCATTGGATATTATGTGCCTCTTCATTGGTGTAGATATGAGCTTGTTGTGCTGTGTTATGATGACTTCTCGAATAAAATGACCCTTCATTGCAATGAATACCGAGGTACCAAGAAGTATCAAGAAGAGAGAAGTTGGAAGGCAGAGAAGGAGAAATACATATATAGCCAAGAATAATTTCTCTTCTTTATCAATTTTCTTTATCACTATGTTTTCGATAGCAGAAGAACAGCGAGGAATAAGAGACAGGGAAGAAAACAACTGCAAGGCAAGTTGTTTTCAGTGCCTCTTCACCTGGAATGCAGGTG